>CM073762.1:269160-1508347 GCA_037127475.1 Arma custos
AACCACCCTAACCACCCCTAACCACCCCTAACCACCCCTAACCACCCCTAACCACCCCTACCACCCCTAACCACCCCTAACCACCCCTAACCACCCCTAACCACCCCTAACCACCCTAACCACCCCTAACCACCCCTAACCCCCCTAACCACCCCTAACCACCCCTAACCACCCCTAACCACCCCTAACCACCCCTAACCACCCCCTAACCCACCCCTAACCCACCCTAACCACCCCTAACCACCCCTACCACCCACCCCCAACCACCCCTAACCACCCCTAACCACCCCTACACCCCACACCCCTAACCACCCCTAACCACCCCTAACCACCCCTAACCACCCCTAACCACCCCTAACCACCCCTAACCACCCCTAACCCACCCCCTAACCACCCCAACCACCCCTAACCCACCCCTAACCACCCCCTAACCACCCCTAACCCCCCCTAACCACCCTAACCACCCCTAACCCACCCCCTAACCACCCCTAACCACCCTAACCACCCTAACCCACCCCTAACCACCCCTAACCACCCCTAACCACCCCTAACCACCCCTAACCACCCCTAACCACCCCTAACCACCCCTAACCACCCCTAACCACCCTAACCACCCCTAACCACCCCTAACCACCCCTAACCACCCCTAACCACCCCTAACCACCCCTAACCACCCCTAACCCACCCCTAACCACCCCCTAACCACCCCCTAACCACCCCTAACCCCCCTAACCACCCCTAACCACCCTAACCACCCCTAACCACCCCTAACCACCCCTAACCACCCCTAACCACCCCTAACCACCCCTAACCACCCCTAACCACCCCTAACCACCCCTAACCACCCCTAACCACCCCTAACCACCCCTAACCACCCCTAACCACCCCTAACCACCCCTAACCACCCCTAACCACCCCTAACCACCCCTAACCACCCCTAACCACCCCTAACCACCCCTAACCACCCCTAACCACCCCTAACCACCCCTAACCACCCCTAACCACCCCTAACCACCCCTAACCACCCCTAACCACCCCTAACCACCCCTAACCACCCCTAACCACCCCTAACCACCCCTAACCACCCCTAACCACCCCTAACCACCCCTAACCACCCCTAACCACCCCTAACCACCCCTAACCACCCCTAACCACCCCTAACCACCCCTAACCACCCCTAACCACCCCTAACCACCCCTAACCACCCCTAACCACCCCTAACCACCCCTAACCACCCCTAACCACCCCTAACCACCCCTAACCACCCCTAACCACCCCTAACCACCCCTAACCACCCCTAACCACCCCTAACCACCCCTAACCACCCCTAACCACCCCTAACCACCCCTAACCACCCCTAACCACCCCTAACCACCCCTAACCACCCCTAACCACCCCTAACCACCCCTAACCACCCCTAACCACCCCTAACCACCCCTAACCACCCCTAACCACCCCTAACCACCCCTAACCACCCCTAACCACCCCTAACCACCCCTAACCACCCCTAACCACCCCTAACCACCCCTAACCACCCCTAACCACCCCTAACCACCCCTAACCACCCCTAACCACCCCTAACCACCCCTAACCACCCCTAACCACCCCTAACCACCCCTAACCACCCCTAACCACCCCTAACCACCCCTAACCACCCCTAACCACCCCTAACCACCCCTAACCACCCCTAACCACCCCTAACCACCCCTAACCACCCCTAACCACCCCTAACCACCCCTAACCACCCCTAACCACCCCTAACCACCCCTAACCACCCCTAACCACCCCTAACCACCCCTAACCACCCCTAACCACCCCTAACCACCCCTAACCACCCCTAACCACCCCTAACCACCCCTAACCACCCCTAACCACCCCTAACCACCCCTAACCACCCCTAACCACCCCTAACCACCCCTAACCACCCCTAACCACCCCTAACCACCCCTAACCACCCCTAACCACCCCTAACCACCCCTAACCACCCCTAACCACCCCTAACCACCCCTAACCACCCCTAACCACCCCTAACCACCCCTAACCACCCCTAACCACCCCTAACCACCCCTAACCACCCCTAACCACCCCTAACCACCCCTAACCACCCCTAACCACCCCTAACCACCCCTAACCACCCCTAACCACCCCTAACCACCCCTAACCACCCCTAACCACCCCTAACCACCCCTAACCACCCCTAACCACCCCTAACCACCCCTAACCACCCCTAACCACCCCTAACCACCCCTAACCACCCCTAACCACCCCTAACCACCCCTAACCACCCCTAACCACCCCTAACCTTTTTTTTTTTTTTTTTTTTTTTTTTTTTTTTTTTTTTTTTTTTTTTTTTTTTGCCCCCTTCCTGCCATTTCTGGCATACGGGGTACGGCGGTGGTGGGTTGATACGTTGGGTTTACGCACGCCCACCACCGCCAAAAAACAACTCTTTATTTACAAACTTCTTATTCTACAAGCTTTGGGGGGTACCATTTAATCTCCTGGGTACATTTAAATAAAATAAAATTAAAAATAAAATCTGTGGTGCTGCCCAGTGCACGGATGTGCACCTTACTGGTGGGGCAGCACCTTTAAGGCCTCCTGGCCGGTCTGCCTCCGTCCGGTTGCCGTCCAGCCATCCTGGTCCGCCGCATCCGTCCGGTCCGCATCCGGCCAGTCCACTCCCTCAGTCATCTCCTCCTGGGGGCTCGTCCTCCTGCGAATGCATTGGTGTATCCTGGTCCGGTGGCTCGCCGGGTGGCCGTATCCTGCTGATGGTAAAATGCGCAGGACCGACCACCTCCTTCCACCCGTAGACATACTCCCTGAAGTGGGGGTAATTGTCCTCCTCCATGAGGCGGGGGAAGTCTTCCTCGGCGAGGACGAAGATCCCGGTCTTCCTTGACAACCTGGCACGGTGTCCTTCCATCGCGATGCAGGTGAGCAACACGTGCTCCGCCGTCTCTGGGACTCCACAGGTGGGGCACCGGGGGTCGACCTCTCTTCTATGCTCACTGAGCTTTCCCCGGAACCCACCGTGTCCCGTCAGCATCTGCGAGACCCAGTAGTCCGGGAGGACCCATGTCGCAGACAACCTCGACTGGACGGTGGGGAAAAACTTTCTCAACGTAGAGCCCTTCTGGCTCGTCACCCACCGTCCATTCCACTGCTCTATTGAGTCCTCCCTCAAAATCCTCTTCCACTGGTTCGGGGTCTCGCCGATCCTCTGACGGAGTCCCTCCGGGAGCGTCTCCAGCCCCTGCCTCTTCGCCTCGTACTTGAGTGCATCCTCCTTCAGGAGGAGGTCCAGGGGCATGGCTCCGGCAAGCACCTGCACCGCCTCATGCGACACCGTCCTGTACGCCTTCGTGACCCGTAGCAGAGCCAGTCTCTGGATCGTCGCCAGTCTCCTTCTCTGCTGCTGCGTGAGGTTGCGGCTCCACACCGGGGATGCATACCTCAGGATACCCAAGACCACGCCTTTATAAATGGTCATCGTTGCCGGGTACCTGAGGCCCCAGAATGCACCCCCGATCCTTCCTAATCCGTTGAGTGACAGGGTCACCCTATCTTTCAGGTATCCCAGGTGAGGAGTGGCGTCGAAGTTTTTCCTAAACCTCACGCCCATAACCACCCCTAACCACCCCTAACCACCCCTAACCACCCCTAACCACCCCTAACCACCCCTAACCACCCCTAACCACCCCTAACCACCCCTAACCACCCCTAACCACCCCTAACCACCCCTAACCACCCCTAACCACCCCTAACCACCCCTAACCACCCCTAACCACCCCTAACCACCCCTAACCACCCCTAACCACCCCTAACCACCCCTAACCTTTTTTTTTTTTTTTTTTTTTTTTTTTTTTTTTTTTTTTTTTTTTTTTTTTTTTTTTTTTTTTTTTTTTGCCCCCTTCCTGCCATTTCTGGCATACGGGGTACGGCGGTGGTGGGTTGATACGTTGGGTTTACGCACGCCCACCACCGCCAAAAAACTACTCTTTATTTATAAATTTCTTATTCTACATCAGTCTTGGGGGGTACCATTTAATCTCCTGGGTACAAATAATAAAAAATAAAATAAAAATCAAAATCTGTGGTGCTGCCCAGTGCACGGATAACCACCCCTAACCACCCCTAACCACCCCTAACCACCCCTAACCACCCCTAACCACCCCTAACCACCCCTAACCACCCCTAACCACCCCTAACCACCCCTAACCACCCCTAACCACCCCTAACCACCCCTAACCACCCCTAACCACCCCTAACCACCCCTAACCACCCCTAACCACCCCTAACCACCCCTAACCACCCCTAACCACCCCTAACCACCCCTAACCACCCCTAACCACCCCTAACCACCCCTAACCACCCCTAACCACCCCTAACCACCCCTAACCACCCCTAACCACCCCTAACCACCCCTAACCACCCCTAACCACCCCTAACCACCCCTAACCACCCCTAACCACCCCTAACCACCCCTAACCACCCCTAACCACCCCTAACCACCCCTAACCACCCCTAACCACCCCTAACCACCCCTAACCACCCCTAACCACCCCTAACCACCCCTAACCACCCCTAACCACCCCTAACCACCCCTAACCACCCCTAACCACCCCTAACCACCCCTAACCTTTTTTTTTTTTTTTTTTTTTTTTTTTTTTTTTTTTTTGCCCCCTTCCTGCCATTTCTGGCATACGGGGTACGGCGGTGGTGGGTTGATACGTTGGGTTTACGCACGCCCACCACCGCCAAAAAACTACTCTTTATTTATAAATGTCTTATTCTACATCAGACTTGGGGGGTACCGTTTAATCTCCTGGGTACAAAAAATAAAAAATGAAAATAATAATCAAATCTGTGGTGCTGCCCAGTGCACGGATGTGCACCTTACTGATGGGGCAGCACCTTTAAGGCCTCCTGGCCGGTCTGCATCCGTCCGGTTGCCGTCCAGCCCTCCTGGTCCGCCGCATCCGTCCGGTCCGCATCCGGCCAGTCCTCTCCCTCAGTCCTCTGCTCCTGAGGGCTCGTCCTCCTCCGAATGCCTTGGTGAATCCTGGTCCGGTGGCTCGCCGGGTGGCCGTATCCTGCTGATGGTAAAATGCGCAGGACCGACCACCTCCTTCCACCCGTAGACATACTCCCTGAAGTGGGGGTAATTGTCCTCCTCCATGAGGCGGGGGAAGTCTTCCTCGGCGAGGACGAAGATCCCGGTCTTCCTTGACAACCTGGCACGGTGTCCTTCCATCGCGATGCAGGTGAGTAACACGTGCTCCGCCGTCTCTGGGACTCCACAGGTGGGGCACCGGGGGTCGACCTCTCTTCTATGCTCACTGAGCTTTCCCCGGAACCCACCGTGTCCCGTCAGCATCTGCGAGACCCAGTAGTCCGGGAGGACCCATGTCGCAGACAACCTCGACTGGACGGTGGGGAAAAACTTTCTCAACGTAGAGCCCTTCTGGCTCGTCACCCACCGTCCATTCCACTGCTCTATTGAGTCCTCCCTCAAAATCCTCTTCCACTGGTTCGGGGTCTCGCCGATCCTCTGACGGAGTCCCTCCGGGAGCGTCTCCAGCCCCTGCCTCTTCGCCTCGTACTTGAGGGCATCCTCCTTCAGGAGGAGGTCCAGGGGCATGGCTCCGGCAAGCACCTGCACCGCCTCATGCGACACCGTCCTGTACGCCTTCGTGACCCGTAGCAGAGCCAGTCTCTGGATCGTCGCCAGTCTCCTTCTCTGCTGCTGCGTGAGGTTGCGGCTCCACACCGGGGATGCATACCTCAGGATACCCAAGACCACGCCTTTATAAATGGTCATCGTTGCCGGGTACCTGAGGCCCCAGAATGCACCCCCGATCCTTCCTAATCCGTTGAGTGACAGGGTCACCCTATCTTTCAGGTATCCCAGGTGAGGAGTGGCGTCGAAGTTTTTCCTAAACCTCACGCCCAGGTACGTCACCTCCTCACCTAGCCTGACCCTCTCCGTCTGGATGTCCAGTGTGATAGGGTGAGCCCTGTCGGTGGAGCCTCTCAGGAGTATGGCCTGGGTCTTGGCAGCGGCCATACTCAACTTCCTCCTCACGCACCATTCCGCTACGAGACTGGCGCACCTCTCTGCTTCCGTCTTCACTCTGGCTCTGCTGTTCGCGGCCACGATGACTGCCAGGTCGTCGACGTAGGCCGTGGCAAGGAAACCATGATCTTCCAGTTCCCCCAGCAGCTGGTCAAATACGAGTTTCCACAGGGCCGGCCCGAGGACCGACCCTTGTGGACAACCTCTCTCTATCTCCTTCTCGACCTCGTAGTAGCTACCTCTTATCCTGACACTCCTTTCACTGAGGTAGCTACTTACGAGGGAGTACAAGTTGCTGGGGGCGTCGAACTCCTGCAGCCGCTGGAGTACGCAGGGCCACCACACGCTATCGAAGGCGGAGGATATGTCGAACAATATCAACATGACGTACTTCTCCGCCCTCTCTTCTACGTCCCTGCGCACTCTCAACAGTGCATCGGTCGTTCCCTTGCCACGGGTCGAGCCGAACTGCCGTGGATGGCTCGCCGCATCAAGGACCGGCCTTAGGCTGGTGACGATCAGGCTCTCCAGGACTTTACTCATCACCGGGAGGAGGCATATCGGCCTGTACGCCTTCGGCGTCTCCTTATCCTTGCCTCCTCCCTTGTAGAGGAGTCTCAGATCCGCGATCTTCCACTGTCTAGGGAACCGCCCCTGGTCCAGGCACTCATTGAAGATGCCAAGAAGGTCATCCTCAATGAGGGGGGCGCTCCTCTTCAAGATCGCGGCGTCGATCCCGTCAAGTCCTGGAGCTCTTCCGGTCCTCTGCCTATCCACGGCAAGACGTAGGTCCCATAAATCCCACGGTGGACTCAGCTCGGTACCTGGAGGGCATACCGTGGTGCGTCTCACCATCTTGTCTTCCTCCGTATCCTGAGACGGATCATCCCTGGGGTATGTATAGGCTATATACATATCTGCCGTCTCCTCCAGGGTGGTTGCCTGGGCATCTCCAACTCTGATAGCCGCCATCATGGTCAGCGGCTTCACCTTGCCCAGTGCCACCCTGTACGGGATTCCCCAGGGATTCTTTTCTGTCTCCTTGACGATAAACTCGTCCCAGGATACCTTCTTCTGGTGACGCACGCCGTTTCGGTATGCCCTGTACCTTGCCTTGGATTCCTCTCGGAGTGCCAGTCTCCTCTCCTCTTCCCGGCACTCCTGGTACCTGCGCCTGGCCCTGTAGTACTCCCTCTTGAGGAGCGTCAGGGCAGGCGTCCACCATGGGACCGGACGCGCTCTCGCTCTGCGGCGCTGGAGGGTCATATTGGCCGCTTCCGTGATGGCGCCCGTCAGCCCCGCCACTCTGCGGTCAACGGCTGACTCGCCTTCCATCGGCGCCATCTCATCCCATTCTCTGTCGACCAATATTCCCTCCAGTTCACTGGAGAAATCTCCCCAGTTCGCCGTTCGGGTCACAAAGCCTTTCTCCACTGGTAAGGCTCCGCCTTCCTCCTCTACCACACTGAAGGCTATGACCCGGTGGTCGGAGCTCGTGTCAGACCGTAGGGTCCAGCCCGCAATGCGCCTCGCCATGGTGGCCGTGGCGAGTGTGACGTCGATCCAGCTCTCGCCCCTGGCTCCAACGAATGTTGGGCCAGAGGGCTCGTTCAAGACCAAGAGCTGGCACCTCGCCACGGTTTCCTCCACCAGTCTTCCTCTGGCGTCTGTGCGCACTGAACCCCAGGCCGTGCTCCACGAATTGGTGTCGGAACAGACCACCACACTCCTGTAACGTTGTGCGATGGCCTCCACGGCGGATACATTTTCTTCTATCCTTTGCTTCGGCGGCATGTACGACGACACGAGGGCGAAGGATATCCTCCCCCATCTGACATAACATGCCGCCTGATCCGCCGTGGTGAATTGCTTCAGTTCCATAACGTCGAGGTTTGGATTAACTATCACAATAGCCGCCCTAGGCCTCCTCTCTCCACTGCCCATAGCGACTATCCTCGACGCGACACCGAATCCGGCGACCACATTTCCTTGACACCATGGCTCCTGAATAGCCATGATGTCAGCATCCCTAGCGAGAGCTCTCAGCTCGTCCGCGACCACTCGTCTTCGGCCCATGTTGACCTGCAGAATCTGCAGCCTACGCATACCGGGTCTTCTTCATCTGGATGGTCATCAGCTGAAGATACGACGGGCACTCCCTGCTGCCCGCGCAATGATTCAGGTCTTTCCCCTGTCTGCCCTTCGCCTTGCAGTGCCTACACTGCGGTTTGGTGCCTCTAGCCTTTGCCGGGCACTCCGCAGCCTTGTGCCCGGTATCCTGGCACCACTTGCACGCGATCTCCGCCGTGCAGGACCGCGCTGTGTGGCCGTGCTCAAGGCACTTCAGGCAGAGCAGGGGGTCGAGGTAGTCCCTGATGACCATCCCCCACCATCCGCCGCTGACGTCTTCCGGGGTGAGCCCCATCAGGGCGAGCCTCATCTTCTGGTGGACCTCCACGATCCACCTCCTCGTAAGCCCGCCCCTCGCGGGCGTGGAGAAGCAGGGTCTTAACCACGCCCTTCTGGCGCTCTCCTCCTCCGGCTTCTCCAGGGGTACCTTTCCCCAGAGGTAGCACTCCAGCGCGCTCCCATCCCAGTGCTTGGGGACGCCACTCAGCTCCAGGCGAGGCCTTCTCGCCATCGCCAGTCTCGCCTCGAGCCCCTTCTCCTTCAGGGCGTCCCACTCTATTATCTTCTTGGCCTGGTCGGCTCCTCCTGTCCTGACCAGGACGGCGCCAGACTTGGTCACCCTGACCACTCCAGCACTGGCGCCTATCTGCTTGAGCTTCTCCTGGGATGGGAGCTGCTCCAGGATCTTCCCGGCATCCCACCCTACCGACGTACCTTGGAGGGTGATGTAGGTGGGAGCGTCCTCGGGCCTGGTCTGCGCCACGGGAACCCTGGCTAGGACTCCAGCGAAGGTCAGCCTCTTCTCCTTCTTCTTTCCTTCCGAGGAGGGGGGTAGAGCCTCTTCTTCTTCCTCCTGGGAGGTTGGCTGCTTCTTCTTCTTCTTCTTCCTCTTCTTTTTCTGCACAACCTCCCAGTTCGGTTCCTCCTCCTCGCTGGAGTCCACTTCCATGTTCCTGCCCCGGCATATCGGGGTAGCGCTGCTCCTCTGGGGCATCGGGGCTGGCATGAGGCCGTCGTACTTGCTAGGGGGTCGGGGTGGGACCAACCCGGAGGGTCCTGCGACCACCTTCTCGGGCTCCTTGGTCACCACCTTTTTCCTCCTCTCATCCGCCCTAGTCCTGGCCGCATGCCTCAAAATCCCGGCCTCCTGGTCCTTGAGCCGGAGGTCCCCGATGAGGCCCTGAACTCTGTTAAGGGTTGGGGAGACCCACTCCTTCTTCTTCTTGTCATATTCGCCCCCTATGGCATCACTGATAGATGTTGCCACCATGGGGGCGATAATTTCGGACACCTTCGTGGCTATGATCTTGTGAAGGGTCTCCCCATTCAGGGCCTCCTTCACCACCTCCTCCACTATGGTGGGCACCATCTTCCACTGCGCCTGGAGGCCCACGACAATGCCCAGAATATCTCTTATCTGGCCATTGATATAACCCTGGGCCTCCAGCGACATCTTCTTCCGGACGAGGTAGGCCCTGACCTGGTCCGAAATTCTTTCTGCCTTGGCCGTAGGGTCCTCGGCCGCTTCCTCTATCGGGGAATCATCTTCTCTCAGCCTCTTAGCCTTCTGCTTCTCGACTTCTCCGTCGGAAGCAGAGGCTAACGGCCAGTTGATTCGGGCTCCGAGCACCGGTCCTCGTTCCTCCCCCTCTCCACTTTTGGTGTCCACCACACTTACATTATCACTACTCATGTTTATAAATAACAAAAAACAAACTTCACTAAAATAAAAATAAAATAAATTTTTTTTTTTTTTTTTTTTTAATTAATTAATTAAAACTAATTAAAATTAATTAAAACCAATTTCGAACCGAAGTTCTCCTGTCCTATTGGGAGCCCCGGATCGCACTTGTGTCCCTCGGGGCTTCAACCAATCACTACCGCCACTTTCACTCGGGAGCTAGTGTAAAACACGTCTTACCTGCTCGGGAGCTGGGCGACGACTGATAGCTGCAGCGTTCAACAAGAGTGGGGCTAATCCCCAGGAGCTCGTCAGCCGTAGGTCCGCTCTCATCGACTGCCGGAGCGCTACTAACCTTTTTTTTTTTTTTTTTTTTTTTTTTTTTTTTTTTTTTTTTTTTTTTTTGCCCCCTTCCTGCCATTTCTGGCATACGGGGTACGGCGGTGGTGGGTTGATACGTTGGGTTTACGCACGCCCACCACCGCCAAAAAACAACTCTTTATTTAATAAATTCTTATTCTACAATTTTTTTGGGGGGGTACCTTTATAATCTCCTGGGTACAATTTTAAAATAAAAATAAAAAATAAAAATCTGTGGTGCTGCCCGGTGCACGGATGTGCACCTTACTGATGGGGCAGCACCTTTAAGGCCTCCTGGCCGGTCTGCATCCGTCCGGTTGCCGTCCAGCCCTCCTGGTCCGCCGCATCCGTCCGGTCCGCATCCGGCCAGTCCTCTCCCTCAGTCCTCTGCTCCTGGGGGCTCGTCCTCCTCCGAATGCCTTGGTGAATCCTGGTCCGGTGGCTCGCCGGGTGGCCGTATCCTGCTGATGGTAAAATGCGCAGGACCGACCACCTCCTTCCACCCGTAGACATACTCCCTGAAGTGGGGGTAATTGTCCTCCTCCATGAGGCGGGGGAAGTCTTCCTCGGCGAGGACGAAGATCCCGGTCTTCCTTGACAACCTGGCACGGTGTCCTTCCATCGCGATGCAGGTGAGCAACACGTGCTCCGCCGTCTCTGGGACTCCACAGGTGGGGCACCGGGGGTCGACCTCTCTTCTATGCTCACTGAGCTTTCCCCGGAACCCACCGTGTCCCGTCAGCATCTGCGAGACCCAGTAGTCCGGGAGGACCCATGTCGCAGACAACCTCGACTGGACGGTGGGGAAAAACTTTCTCAACGTAGAGCCCTTCTGGCTCGTCACCCACCGTCCATTCCACTGCTCTATTGAGTCCTCCCTCAAAATCCTCTTCCACTGGTTCGGGGTCTCGCCGATCCTCTGACGGAGTCCCTCCGGGAGCGTCTCCAGCCCCTGCCTCTTCGCCTCGTACTTGAGGGCATCCTCCTTCAGGAGGAGGTCCAGGGGCATGGCTCCGGCAAGCACCTGCACCGCCTCATGCGACACCGTCCTGTACGCCTTCGTGACCCGTAGCAGAGCCAGTCTCTGGATCGTCGCCAGTCTCCTTCTCTGCTGCTGCGTGAGGTTGCGGCTCCACACCGGGGATGCATACCTCAGGATACCCAAGACCACGCCTTTATAAATGGTCATCGTTGCCGGGTACCTGAGGCCCCAGAATGCACCCCCGATCCTTCCTAATCCGTTGAGTGACAGGGTCACCCTATCTTTCAGGTATCCCAGGTGAGGAGTGGCGTCGAAGTTTTTCCTAAACCTCACGCCCAGGTACGTCACCTCCTCACCTAGCCTGACCCTCTCCGTCTGGATGTCCAGTGTGATAGGGTGAGCCCTGTCGGTGGAGCCTCTCAGGAGTATGGCCTGGGTCTTGGCAGCGGCCATACTCAACTTCCTCCTCACGCACCATTCCGCTACGAGACTGGCGCACCTCTCTGCTTCCGTCTTCACTCTGGCTCTGCTGTTCGCGGCCACGATGACTGCCAGGTCGTCGACGTAGGCCGTGGCAAGGAAACCATGATCTTCCAGTTCCCCCAGCAGCTGGTCAAATACGAGTTTCCACAGGGCCGGCCCGAGGACCGACCCTTGTGGACAACCTCTCTCTATCTCCTTCTCGACCTCGTAGTAGCTACCTCTTATCCTGACACTCCTTTCACTGAGGTAGCTACTTACGAGGGAGTACAAGTTGCTGGGGGCGTCGAACTCCTGCAGCCGCTGGAGTACGCAGGGCCACCACACGCTATCGAAGGCGGAGGATATGTCGAACAATATCAACATGACGTACTTCTCCGCCCTCTCTTCTACGTCCCTGCGCACTCTCAACAGTGCATCGGTCGTTCCCTTGCCACGGGTCGAGCCGAACTGCCGTGGATGGCTCGCCGCATCAAGGACCGGCCTTAGGCTGGTGACGATCAGGCTCTCCAGGACTTTACTCATCACCGGGAGGAGGCATATCGGCCTGTACGCCTTCGGCGTCTCCTTATCCTTGCCTCCTCCCTTGTAGAGGAGTCTCAGATCCGCGATCTTCCACTGTCTAGGGAACCGCCCCTGGTCCAGGCACTCATTGAAGATGCCAAGAAGGTCATCCTCAATGAGGGGGGCGCTCCTCTTCAAGATCGCGGCGTCGATCCCGTCAAGTCCTGGAGCTCTTCCGGTCCTCTGCCTATCCACGGCAAGACGTAGGTCCCATAAATCCCACGGTGGACTCAGCTCGGTACCTGGAGGGCATACCGTGGTGCGTCTCACCATCTTGTCTTCCTCCGTATCCTGAGACGGATCATCCCTGGGGTATGTATAGGCTATATACATATCTGCCGTCTCCTCCAGGGTGGTTGCCTGGGCATCTCCAACTCTGATAGCCGCCATCATGGTCAGCGGCTTCACCTTGCCCAGTGCCACCCTGTACGGGATTCCCCAGGGATTCTTTTCTGTCTCCTTGACGATAAACTCGTCCCAGGATACCTTCTTCTGGTGACGCACGCCGTTTCGGTATGCCCTGTACCTTGCCTTGGATTCCTCTCGGAGTGCCAGTCTCCTCTCCTCTTCCCGGCACTCCTGGTACCTGCGCCTGGCCCTGTAGTACTCCCTCTTGAGGAGCGTCAGGGCAGGCGTCCACCATGGGACCGGACGCGCTCTCGCTCTGCGGCGCTGGAGGGTCATATTGGCCGCTTCCGTGATGGCGCCCGTCAGCCCCGCCACTCTGCGGTCAACGGCTGACTCGCCTTCCATCGGCGCCATCTCATCCCATTCTCTGTCGACCAATATTCCCTCCAGTTCACTGGAGAAATCTCCCCAGTTCGCCGTTCGGGTCACAAAGCCTTTCTCCACTGGTAAGGCTCCGCCTTCCTCCTCTACCACACTGAAGGCTATGACCCGGTGGTCGGAGCTCGTGTCAGACCGTAGGGTCCAGCCCGCAATGCGCCTCGCCATGGTGGCCGTGGCGAGTGTGACGTCGATCCAGCTCTCGCCCCTGGCTCCAACGAATGTTGGGCCAGAGGGCTCGTTCAAGACCAAGAGCTGGCACCTCGCCACGGTTTCCTCCACCAGTCTTCCTCTGGCGTCTGTGCGCACTGAACCCCAGGCCGTGCTCCACGAATTGGTGTCGGAACAGACCACCACACTCCTGTAACGTTGTGCGATGGCCTCCACGGCGGATACATTTTCTTCTATCCTTTGCTTCGGCGGCATGTACGACGACACGAGGGCGAAGGATATCCTCCCCCATCTGACATAACATGCCGCCTGATCCGCCGTGGTGAATTGCTTCAGTTCCATAACGTCGAGGTTTGGATTAACTATCACAATAGCCGCCCTAGGCCTCCTCTCTCCACTGCCCATAGCGACTATCCTCGACGCGACACCGAATCCGGCGACCACATTTCCTTGACACCATGGCTCCTGAATAGCCATGATGTCAGCATCCCTAGCGAGAGCTCTCAGCTCGTCCGCGACCACTCGTCTTCGGCCCATGTTGACCTGCAGAATCTGCAGCCTACGCATACCGGGTCTTCTTCATCTGGATGGTCATCAGCTGAAGATACGACGGGCACTCCCTGCTGCCCGCGCAATGATTCAGGTCTTTCCCCTGTCTGCCCTTCGCCTTGCAGTGCCTACACTGCGGTTTGGTGCCTCTAGCCTTTGCCGGGCACTCCGCAGCCTTGTGCCCGGTATCCTGGCACCACTTGCACGCGATCTCCGCCGTGCAGGACCGCGCTGTGTGGCCGTGCTCAAGGCACTTCAGGCAGAGCAGGGGGTCGAGGTAGTCCCTGATGACCATCCCCCACCATCCGCCGCTGACGTCTTCCGGGGTGAGCCCCATCAGGGCGAGCCTCATCTTCTGGTGGACCTCCACGATCCACCTCCTCGTAAGCCCGCCCCTCGCGGGCGTGGAGAAGCAGGGTCTTAACCACGCCCTTCTGGCGCTCTCCTCCTCCGGCTTCTCCAGGGGTACCTTTCCCCAGAGGTAGCACTCCAGCGCGCTCCCATCCCAGTGCTTGGGGACGCCACTCAGCTCCAGGCGAGGCCTTCTCGCCATGGAGCGCTACTAACCACCCCTAACCACCCCTAACCACCCCTAACCACCCCTAACCACCCCTAACCACCCCTAACCACCCCTAACCACCCCTAACCACCCCTAACCACCCCTAACCACCCCTAACCACCCCTAACCACCCCTAACCACCCCTAACCACCCCTAACCACCCCTAACCACCCCTAACCACCCCTAACCACCCCTAACCACCCCTAACCACCCCTAACCACCCCTAACCACCCCTAACCACCCCTAACCACCCCTAACCACCCCTAACCACCCCTAACCACCCCTAACCACCCCTAACCACCCCTAACCACCCCTAACCACCCCTAACCACCCCTAACCTTTTTTTTTTTTTTTTTTTTTTTTTTTTTTTTTTTTTTTTTTTTTGCCCCCTTCCTGCCATTTCTGGCATACGGGGTACGGCGGTGGTGGGTTGATACGTTGGGTTTACGCACGCCCACCACCGCCAAAAAACAACTCTTTATTTACAAACTCTTATTCTACAAGCTTTGGGGGGTACCATTTAATCTCCTGGGTACATTTAAATAAAATAAAATAAAAATAAAATCTGTGGTGCTGCCCAGTGCACGGATGTGCACCTTACTGGTGGGGCAGCACCTTTAAGGCCTCCTGGCCGGTCTGCCTCCGTCCGGTTGCCGTCCAGCCATCCTGGTCCGCCGCATCCGTCCGGTCCGCATCCGGCCAGTCCACTCCCTCAGTCATCTCCTCCTGGGGGCTCGTCCTCCTGCGAATGCATTGGTGTATCCTGGTCCGGTGGCTCGCCGGGTGGCCGTATCCTGCTGATGGTAAAATGCGCAGGACCGACCACCTCCTTCCACCCGTAGACATACTCCCTGAAGTGGGGGTAATTGTCCTCCTCCATGAGGCGGGGGAAGTCTTCCTCGGCGAGGACGAAGATCCCGGTCTTCCTTGACAACCTGGCACGGTGTCCTTCCATCGCGATGCAGGTGAGCAACACGTGCTCCGCCGTCTCTGGGACTCCACAGGTGGGGCACCGGGGGTCGACCTCTCTTCTATGCTCACTGAGCTTTCCCCGGAACCCACCGTGTCCCGTCAGCATCTGCGAGACCCAGTAGTCCAGGAGGACCCATGTCGCAGACAACCTCGACTGGACGGTGGGGAAAAACTTTCTCAACGTAGAGCCCTTCTGGCTCGTCACCCACCGTCCATTCCACTGCTCTATTGAGTCCTCCCTCAAAATCCTCTTCCACTGGTTCGGGGTCTCGCCGATCCTCTGACGGAGTCCCTCCGGGAGCGTCTCCAGCCCCTGCCTCTTCGCCTCGTACTTGAGTGCATCCTCCTTCAGGAGGAGGTCCAGGGGCATGGCTCCGGCAAGCACCTGCACCGCCTCATGCGACACCGTCCTGTACGCCTTCGTGACCCGTAGCAGAGCCAGTCTCTGGATCGTCGCCAGTCTCCTTCTCTGCTGCTGCGTGAGGTTGCGGCTCCACACCGGGGATGCATACCTCAGGATACCCAAGACCACGCCTTTATAAATGGTCATCGTTGCCGGGTACCTGAGGCCCCAGAATGCACCCCCGATCCTTCCTAATCCGTTGAGTGACAGGGTCACCCTATCTTTCAGGTATCCCAGGTGAGGAGTGGCGTCGAAGTTTTTCCTAAACCTCACGCCCAGGTACGTCACCTCCTCACCTAGCCTGACCCTCTCCATCTGGATGTCCAGTGTGATAGGGTGAGCCCTGTCGGTGGAGCCTCTCAGGAGTATGGCCTGGGTCTTGGCAGCGGCCATACTCAACTTCCTCCTCACGCACCATTCCGCTACGAGACTGGCGCACCTCTCTGCTTCCGTCTTCACTCTGGCTCTGCTGTTCGCGGCCACGATGACTGCCAGGTCGTCGACGTAGGCCGTGGCAAGGAAACCATGATCTTCCAGTTCCCCCAGCAGCTGGTCAAATACGAGTTTCCACAGGGCCGGCCCGAGGACCGACCCTTGTGGACAACCTCTCTCTATCTCCTTCTCGACCTCGTAGTAGCTACCTCTTATCCTGACACTCCTTTCACTGAGGTAGCTACTTACGAGGGAGTACAAGTTGCTGGGGGCGTCGAACTCCTGCAGCCGCTGGAGTACGCAGGGCCACCACACGCTATCGAAGGCGGAGGATATGTCGAACAATATCAACATGACGTACTTCTCCGCCCTCTCTTCTACGTCCCTGCGCACTCTCAACAGTGCATCGGTCGTTCCCTTGCCACGGGTCGAGCCGAACTGCCGTGGATGGCTCGCCGCATCAAGGACCGGCCTTAGGCTGGTGACGATCAGGCTCTCCAGGACTTTACTCATCACCGGGAGGAGGCATATCGGCCTGTACGCCTTCGGCGTCTCCTTATCCTTGCCTCCTCCCTTGTAGAGGAGTCTCAGATCCGCGATCTTCCACTGTCTAGGGAACCGCCCCTGGTCCAGGCACTCATTGAAGATGCCAAGAAGGTCATCCTCAATGAGGGGGGCGCTCCTCTTCAAGATCGCGGCGTCGATCCCGTCAAGTCCTGGAGCTCTTCCGGTCCTCTGCCTATCCACGGCAAGACGTAGGTCCCATAAATCCCACGGTGGACTCAGCTCGGTACCTGGAGGGCATACCGTGGTGCGTCTCACCATCTTGTCTTCCTCCGTATCCTGAGACGGATCATCCCTGGGGTATGTATAGGCTATATACATATCTGCCGTCTCCTCCAGGGTGGTTGCCTGGGCATCTCCAACTCTGATAGCCGCCATCATGGTTAGCGGCTTCACCTTGCCCAGTGCCACCCTGTACGGGATTCCCCAGGGATTCTTTTCTGTCTCCTTGACGATAAACTCGTCCCAGGATACCTTCTTCTGGTGACGCACGCCGTTTCGGTATGCCCTGTACCTTGCCTTGGATTCCTCTCGGAGTGCCAGTCTCCTCTCCTCTTCCCGGCACTCCTGGTACCTGCGCCTGGCCCTGTAGTACTCCCTCTTGAGGAGCGTCAGGGCAGGCGTCCACCATGGGACCGGACGCGCTCTCGCTCTGCGGCGCTGGAGGGTCATATTGGCCGCTTCCGTGATGGCGCCCGTCAGCCCCGCCACTCTGCGGTCAACGGCTGACTCGCCTTCCATCGGCGCCATCTCATCCCATTCTCTGTCGACCAATATTCCCTCCAGTTCACTGGAGAAATCTCCCCAGTTCGCCGTTCGGGTCACAAAGCCTTTCTCCACTGGTAAGGCTCCGCCTTCCTCCTCTACCACACTGAAGGCTATGACCCGGTGGTCGGAGCTCGTGTCAGACCGTAGGGTCCAGCCCGCAATACGCCTCGCCATGGTGGCCGTGGCGAGTGTGACGTCTATCCAGCTCTCGCCCCTGGCTCCAACGAAAGTTGGGCCAGAGGGCTCGTTCAAGACCAAGAGCTGGCACCTCGCCACGGTTTCCTCCACCAGTCTTCCTCTGGCGTCTGTGCGCACTGAACCCCAGGCCGTGCTCCACGAATTGGTGTCGGAACAGACCACCACACTCCTGTAACGTTGTGCGATGGCCTCCACGGCGGATACATTTTCTTCTATCCTTTGCTTCGGCGGCATGTACGACGACACGAGGGCGAAGGATATCCTCCCCCATCTGACATAACATGCCGCCTGATCCGCCGTGGTGAATTGCTTCAGTTCCATAACGTCGAGGTTTGGATTAACTATCACAATAGCCGCCCTAGGCCTCCTCTCTCCACTGCCCATAGCGACTATCCTCGACGCGACACCGAATCCGGCGACCACATTTCCTTGACACCATGGCTCCTGAATAGCCATGATGTCAGCATCCCTAGCGAGAGCTCTCAGCTCGTCCGCGACCACTCGTCTTCGGCCCATGTTGACCTGCAGAATCTGCAGCCTACGCATACCGGGTCTTCTTCATCTGGATGGTCATCAGCTGAAGATACGACGGGCACTCCCTGCTGCCCGCGCAATGATTCAGGTCTTTCCCCTGTCTGCCCTTCGCCTTGCAGTGCCTACACTGCGGTTTGGTGCCTCTAGCCTTTGCCGGGCACTCCGCTGCCTTGTGCCCGGTATCCTGGCACCACTTGCACGCGATCTCCGCCGTGCAGGACCGCGCTGTGTGGCCGTGCTCAAGGCACTTCAGGCAGAGCAGGGGGTCGAGGTAGTCCCTGATGACCATCCCCCACCATCCGCCGCTGACGTCTTCCGGGGTGAGCCCCATCAGGGCGAGCCTCATCTTCTGGTGGACCTCCACGATCCACCTCCTCGTAAGCCCGCCCCTCGCGGGCGTGGAGAAGCAGGGTCTTAACCACGCCCTTCTGGCGCTCTCCTCCTCCGGCTTCTCCAGGGGTACCTTTCCCCAGAGGTAGCACTCCAGCGCGCTCCCATCCCAGTGCTTGGGGACGCCACTCAGCTCCAGGCGAGGCCTTCTCGCCATCGCCAGCCTCGCCTCGAGCCCCTTCTCCTTCAGGGCGTCCCACTCTATTATCTTCTTGGCCTGGTCGGCTCCTCCTGTCCTGACCAGGACGGCGCCAGACTTGGTCACCCTGACCACTCCAGCACTGGCGCCTATCTGCTTGAGCTTCTCCTGGGATGGGAGCTGCTCCAGGATCTTCCCGGCATCCCACCCTACCGACGTACCTTGGAGGGTGATGTAGGTGGGAGCGTCCTCGGGCCTGGTCTGCGCCACGGGAACCCTGGCTAGGACTCCAGCGAAGGTCAGCCTCTTCTCCTTCTTCTTTCCTTCCGAGGAGGGGGGTAGAGCCTCTTCTTCTTCCTCCTGGGAGGTTGGCTGCTTCTTCTTCTTCTTCTTCCTCTTCTTTCTCTGCACAACCTCCCAGTTCGGTTCCTCCTCCTCGCTGGAGTCCACTTCCATGTTCCTGCCCCGGCATATCGGGGTAGCGCTGCTCCTCTGGGGCATCGGGGCCGGCATGAGGCCGTCGTACTTGCTAGGGGGTCGGGGTGGGACCAACCCGGAGGGTCCTGCGACCACCTTCTCGGGCTCCTTGGTCACCACCTTTTTCCTCCTCTCATCCGCCCTAGTCCTGGCCGCATGCCTCAAAATCCCGGCCTCCTGGTCCTTGAGCCGGAGGTCCCCGATGAGGCCCTGAACTCTGTTAAGGGTTGGGGAGACCCACTCCTTCTTCTTCTTGTCATATTCGCCCCCTATGGCATCACTGATAGATGTTGCCACCATGGGGGCGATAATTTCGGACACCTTCGTGGCTATGATCTTGTGAAGGGTCTCCCCATTCAGGGCCTCCTTCACCACCTCCTCCACTATGGTGGGCACCATCTTCCACTGCGCCTGGAGGCCCACGACAATGCCCAGAATATCTCTTATCTGGCCATTGATATAACCCTGGGCCTCCAGCGACATCTTCTTCCGGACGAGGTAGGCCCTGACCTGGTCTGATATCCTCTCTGCCTTGGCCGTAGGGTCCTCGGCCGCTTCCTCTATCGGGGAATCATCTTCCCTCAACCTCTTAGCCTTCTGCTTCTCGACTTCTCCGTCGGATGCAGAGGCTAACGGCCAGTTGATTCGGGCTCCGAGCACCGGTCCTCGTTCCTCTCCCTCTCCACTTTTCGTGTCCACCACACTCACATTATCACTACTCATGTTTATAAATAATAAACAAATTTCACTATATAAAAAAAAAAAAAAAAGAAAAAAATAAAATGAATTTTTTTTTTTTTTTTTTTAATTAATTAAAATTAATTAAACTAATTAAAATCACTGTCGAACCGAAGTTCTCCTGTCCTATTGGGAGCCCCGGATCGCACTTGTGTCCCTCGGGGCTTCAACCAATCACTACCGCCACTTTCACTCGGGAGCTAGGGAAAAACACTTCTTACCTGCTCGGGAGCTGGGCGACGACTGATAGCTGCAGCGTTCAACAAGAGTGGGGCTAATCCCCAGGAGCTCGTCAGCCGTAGGTCCGCTCTCATCGACTGCCGGAGCGCTACTAACCACCCCTAACCACCCCTAACCACCCCTAACCACCCCTAACCACCCCTAACCACCCCTAACCACCCCTAACCACCCCTAACCACCCCTAACCACCCCTAACCACCCCTAACCACCCCTAACCACCCCTAACCACCCCTAACCACCCCTAACCACCCCTAACCACCCCTAACCACCCCTAACCACCCCTAACCACCCCTAACCACCCCTAACCACCCCTAACCACCCCTAACCACCCCTAACCACCCCTAACCACCCCTAACCACCCCTAACCACCCCTAACCACCCCTAACCACCCCTAACCACCCCTAACCACCCCTAACCACCCCTAACCACCCCTAACCACCCCTAACCACCCCTAACCACCCCTAACCACCCCTAACCACCCCTAACCACCCCTAACCACCCCTAACCACCCCTAACCTTTTTTTTTTTTTTTTTTTTTTTTTTTTTTTTTTTTTTTTTTTTTTTTTTTTTTTTTTTGCCCCCTTCCTGCCATTTCTGGCATACGGGGTACGGCGGTGGTGGGTTGATACGTTGGGTTTACGCACGCCCACCACCGCCAAAAAACAACTCTTTATTTATAAACTTCTTATTCTACAAGCTTTGGGGGGTACCATTTAATCTCCTGGGTACATTTAAATAAAAATAAAAATAAAATAAAAATAAAATCTGTGGTGCTGCCCGGTGCACGGATGTGCACCTTACTGATGGGGCAGCACCTTTAAGGCCTCCTGGCCGGTCTGCATCCGTCCGGTTGCCGTCCAGCCCTCCTGGTCCGCCGCATCCGTCCGGTCCGCATCCGGCCAGTCCTCTCCCTCAGTCCTCTGCTCCTGGGGGCTCGTCCTCCTCCGAATGCCTTGGTGAATCCTGGTCCGGTGGCTCGCCGGGTGGCCGTATCCTGCTGATGGTAAAATGCGCAGGACCGACCACCTCCTTCCACCCGTAGACATACTCCCTGAAGTGGGGGTAATTGTCCTCCTCCATGAGGCGGGGGAAGTCTTCCTCGGCGAGGACGAAGATCCCGGTCTTCCTTGACAACCTGGCACGGTGTCCTTCCATCGCGATGCAGGTGAGCAACACGTGCTCCGCCGTCTCTGGGACTCCACAGGTGGGGCACCGGGGGTCGACCTCTCTTCTATGCTCACTGAGCTTTCCCCGGAACCCACCGTGTCCCGTCAGCATCTGCGAGACCCAGTAGTCCGGGAGGACCCATGTCGCAGACAACCTCGACTGGACGGTGGGGAAAAACTTTCTCAACGTAGAGCCCTTCTGGCTCGTCACCCACCGTCCATTCCACTGCTCTATTGAGTCCTCCCTCAAAATCCTCTTCCACTGGTTCGGGGTCTCGCCGATCCTCTGACGGAGTCCCTCCGGGAGCGTCTCCAGCCCCTGCCTCTTCGCCTCGTACTTGAGGGCATCCTCCTTCAGGAGGAGGTCCAGGGGCATGGCTCCGGCAAGCACCTGCACCGCCTCATGCGACACCGTCCTGTACGCCTTCGTGACCCGTAGCAGAGCCAGTCTCTGGATCGTCGCCAGTCTCCTTCTCTGCTGCTGCGTGAGGTTGCGGCTCCACACCGGGGATGCATACCTCAGGATACCCAAGACCACGCCTTTATAAATGGTCATCGTTGCCGGGTACCTGAGGCCCCAGAATGCACCCCCGATCCTTCCTAATCCGTTGAGTGACAGGGTCACCCTATCTTTCAGGTATCCCAGGTGAGGAGTGGCGTCGAAGTTTTTCCTAAACCTCACGCCCAGGTACGTCACCTCCTCACCTAGCCTGACCCTCTCCGTCTGGATGTCCAGTGTGATAGGGTGAGCCCTGTCGGTGGAGCCTCTCAGGAGTATGGCCTGGGTCTTGGCAGCGGCCATACTCAACTTCCTCCTCACGCACCATTCCGCTACGAGACTGGCGCACCTCTCTGCTTCCGTCTTCACTCTGGCTCTGCTGTTCGCGGCCACGATGACTGCCAGGTCGTCGACGTAGGCCGTGGCAAGGAAACCATGATCTTCCAGTTCCCCCAGCAGCTGGTCAAATACGAGTTTCCACAGGGCCGGCCCGAGGACCGACCCTTGTGGACAACCTCTCTCTATCTCCTTCTCGACCTCGTAGTAGCTACCTCTTATCCTGACACTCCTTTCACTGAGGTAGCTACTTACGAGGGAGTACAAGTTGCTGGGGGCGTCGAACTCCTGCAGCCGCTGGAGTACGCAGGGCCACCACACGCTATCGAAGGCGGAGGATATGTCGAACAATATCAACATGACGTACTTCTCCGCCCTCTCTTCTACGTCCCTGCGCACTCTCAACAGTGCATCGGTCGTTCCCTTGCCACGGGTCGAGCCGAACTGCCGTGGATGGCTCGCCGCATCAAGGACCGGCCTTAGGCTGGTGACGATCAGGCTCTCCAGGACTTTACTCATCACCGGGAGGAGGCATATCGGCCTGTACGCCTTCGGCGTCTCCTTATCCTTGCCTCCTCCCTTGTAGAGGAGTCTCAGATCCGCGATCTTCCACTGTCTAGGGAACCGCCCCTGGTCCAGGCACTCATTGAAGATGCCAAGAAGGTCATCCTCAATGAGGGGGGCGCTCCTCTTCAAGATCGCGGCGTCGATCCCGTCAAGTCCTGGAGCTCTTCCGGTCCTCTGCCTATCCACGGCAAGACGTAGGTCCCATAAATCCCACGGTGGACTCAGCTCGGTACCTGGAGGGCATACCGTGGTGCGTCTCACCATCTTGTCTTCCTCCGTATCCTGAGACGGATCATCCCTGGGGTATGTATAGGCTATATACATATCTGCCGTCTCCTCCAGGGTGGTTGCCTGGGCATCTCCAACTCTGATAGCCGCCATCATGGTTAGCGGCTTCACCTTGCCCAGTGCCACCCTGTACGGGATTCCCCAGGGATTCTTTTCTGTCTCCTTGACGATAAACTCGTCCCAGGATACCTTCTTCTGGTGACGCACGCCGTTTCGGTATGCCCTGTACCTTGCCTTGGATTCCTCTCGGAGTGCCAGTCTCCTCTCCTCTTCCCGGCACTCCTGGTACCTGCGCCTGGCCCTGTAGTACTCCCTCTTGAGGAGCGTCAGGGCAGGCGTCCACCATGGGACCGGACGCGCTCTCGCTCTGCGGCGCTGGAGGGTCATATTGGCCGCTTCCGTGATGGCGCCCGTCAGCCCCGCCACTCTGCGGTCAACGGCTGACTCGCCTTCCATCGGCGCCATCTCATCCCATTCTCTGTCGACCAATATTCCCTCCAGTTCACTGGAGAAATCTCCCCAGTTCGCCGTTCGGGTCACAAAGCCTTTCTCCACTGGTAAGGCTCCGCCTTCCTCCTCTACCACACTGAAGGCTATGACCCGGTGGTCGGAGCTCGTGTCAGACCGTAGGGTCCAGCCCGCAATGCGCCTCGCCATGGTGGCCGTGGCGAGTGTGACGTCGATCCAGCTCTCGCCCCTGGCTCCAACGAATGTTGGGCCAGAGGGCTCGTTCAAGACCAAGAGCTGGCACCTCGCCACGGTTTCCTCCACCAGTCTTCCTCTGGCGTCTGTGCGCACCGAACCCCAGGCCGTGCTCCACGAATTGGTGTCGGAACAGACCACCACACTCCTGTAACGTTGTGCGATGGCCTCCACGGCGGATACATTTTCCTCTATCCTTTGCTTCGGCGGCATGTACGACGACACGAGGGCGAAGGATATCCTCCCCCATCTGACATAACATGCCGCCTGATCCGCCGTGGTGAATTGCTTCAGTTCCATAACGTCGAGGTTTGGATTAACTATCACAATAGCCGCCCTAGGCCTCCTCTCTCCACTGCCCATAGCGACTATCCTCGACGCGACACCGAATCCGGCGACCACATTTCCTTGACACCATGGCTCCTGAATAGCCATGATGTCAGCATCCCTAGCGAGAGCTCTCAGCTCGTCCGCGACCACTCGTCTTCGGCCCATGTTGACCTGCAGAATCTGCAGCCTACGCATACCGGGTCTTCTTCATCTGGATGGTCATCAGCTGAAGATACGACGGGCACTCCCTGCTGCCCGCGCAATGATTCAGGTCTTTCCCCTGTCTGCCCTTCGCCCTGCAGTGCCTACACTGCGGTTTGGTGCCTCTAGCCTTTGCCGGGCACTCCGCTGCCTTGTGCCCGGTATCCTGGCACCACTTGCACGCGATCTCCGCCGTGCAGGACCGCGCTGTGTGGCCGTGCTCAAGGCACTTCAGGCAGAGCAGGGGGTCGAGGTAGTCCCTGATGACCATCCCCCACCATCCGCCGCTGACGTCTTCCGGGGTGAGCCCCATCAGGGCGAGCCTCATCTTCTGGTGGACCTCCACGATCCACCTCCTCGTAAGCCCGCCCCTCGCGGGCGTGGAGAAGCAGGGTCTTAACCACGCCCTTCTGGCGCTCTCCTCCTCCGGCTTCTCCAGGGGTACCTTTCCCCAGAGGTAGCACTCCAGCGCGCTCCCATCCCAGTGCTTGGGGACGCCACTCAGCTCCAGGCGAGGCCTTCTCGCCATCGCCAGCCTCGCCTCGAGCCCCTTCTCCTTCAGGGCGTCCCACTCTATTATCTTCTTGGCCTGGTCGGCTCCTCCTGTCCTGACCAGGACGGCGCCAGACTTGGTCACCCTGACCACTCCAGCACTGGCGCCGATCTGCTTGAGCTTCTCCTGGGATGGGAGCTGCTCCAGGATCTTCCCGGCATCCCACCCTACCGACGTACCTTGGAGGGTGATGTAGGTGGGAGCGTCCTCGGGCCTGGTCTGCGCCACGGGAACCCTGGCTAGGACTCCAGCGAAGGTCAGCCTCTTCTCCTTCTTCTTTCCTTCCGAGGAGGGGGGTAGAGCCTCTTCTTCTTCCTCCTGGGAGGTTGGCTGCTTCTTCTTCTTCTTCTTCCTCTTCTTTTTCTGCACAACCTCCCAGTTCGGTTCCTCCTCCTCGCTGGAGTCCACTTCCATGTTCCTGCCCCGGCATATCGGGGTAGCGCTGCTCCTCTGGGGCATCGGGGCTGGCATGAGGCCGTCGTACTTGCTAGGGGGTCGGGATGGGACCAACCCGGAGGGTCCTGCGACCACCTTCTCGGGCTCCTTGGTCACCACCTTTTTCCTCCTCTCATCCGCCCTAGTCCTGGCCGCATGCCTCAAAATCCCGGCCTCCTGGTCCTTGAGCCGGAGGTCCCCGATGAGGCCCTGAACTCTGTTAAGGGTTGGGGAGACCCACTCCTTCTTCTTCTTGTCATATTCGCCCCCTATGGCATCACTGATAGATGTTGCCACCATGGGGGCGATAATTTCGGACACCTTCGTGGCTATGATCTTGTGAAGGGTCTCCCCATTCAGGGCCTCCTTCACCACCTCCTCCACTATGGTGGGCACCATCTTCCACTGCGCCTGGAGGCCCACGACAATGCCCAGAATATCTCTTATCTGGCCATTGATATAACCCTGGGCCTCCAGCGACATCTTCTTCCGGACGAGGTAGGCCCTGACCTGGTCTGATATCCTCTCTGCCTTGGCCGTAGGGTCCTCGGCCGCTTCCTCTATCGGGGAATCATCTTCTCTCAACCTCTTAGCCTTCTGCTTCTCGACTTCTCCGTCGGATGCAGAGGCTAACGGCCAGTTGATTCGGGCTCCGAGCACCGGTCCTCGTTCCTCTCCCTCTCCACTTTTCGTGTCCACCACACTCACATTATCACTACTCATGTTTATAAATAAAAAACAATTTCACTAAAAAAAAAAAAAAAAAAAAAATAAAAATAAAAATAAAATAATTTTTTTTTTTTTTTTTTTAATTAATTAATTAAAATTAATTAAATCTAATTAAACTCACTTTCGAACCGAAGTTCTCCTGTCCTATTGGGAGCCCCGGATCGCACTTGTGTCCCTCGGGGCTTCAACCAATCACTACCGCCACTTTACTCGGGAGCTAGGGAAAAACGCGTCTTACCTGCTCGGGAGCTGGGCGACGACTGATAGCTGCAGCGTTCAACAAGAGTGGGGCTAATCCCCAGGAGCTCGTCAGCCGTAGGTCCGCTCTCATCGACTGCCGGAGCGCTACTAACCACCCCTAACCACCCCTAACCACCCCTAACCACCCCTAACCACCCCTAACCACCCCTAACCACCCCTAACCACCCCTAACCACCCCTAACCACCCCTAACCACCCCTAACCACCCCTAACCACCCCTAACCACCCCTAACCACCCCTAACCACCCCTAACCACCCCTAACCACCCCTAACCACCCCTAACCACCCCTAACCACCCCTAACCACCCCTAACCACCCCTAACCACCCCTAACCACCCCTAACCACCCCTAACCACCCCTAACCACCCCTAACCACCCCTAACCACCCCTAACCACCCCTAACCACCCCTAACCACCCCTAACCACCCCTAACCACCCCTAACCACCCCTAACCACCCCTAACCTTTTTTTTTTTTTTTTTTTTTTTTTTTTTTTTTTTTTTTTTTTTTTTTTTTTTTTTTTTTTTTTTTTTGCCCCCTTCCTGCCATTTCTGGCATACGGGGTACGGCGGTGGTGGGTTGATACGTTGGGTTTACGCACGCCCACCACCGCCAAAAAACAACTCTTTATTTAAATAAATTCTTATTCTACAACAACCACCCCTAACCACCCCTAACCACCCCTAACCACCCCTAACCACCCCTAACCACCCCTAACCACCCCTAACCACCCCTAACCACCCCTAACCACCCCTAACCACCCCTAACCACCCCTAACCACCCCTAACCACCCCTAACCACCCCTAACCACCCCTAACCACCCCTAACCACCCCTAACCACCCCTAACCACCCCTAACCACCCCTAACCACCCCTAACCACCCCTAACCACCCCTAACCACCCCTAACCACCCCTAACCACCCCTAACCTTTTTTTTTTTTTTTTTTTTTTTTTTTTTTTTTTTTTTTTTTTTTTTTTTTTTTTTTTTTTTTTTTTTTTTTTTTTTTTTTTTTTTGCCCCCTTCCTGCCATTTCTGGCATACGGGGTACGGCGGTGGTGGGTTGATACGTTGGGTTTACGCACGCCCACCACCGCCAAAAAACAACTCTTTATTTAATAAATTCTTATTCTACAATTTTTTGGGGGGGTACCTTTATAATCTCCTGGGTACAATTTTAAAATAAAATAAAAAATAAAAAAATAAAAATCTGTGGTGCTGCCCGGTGCACGGATGTGCACCTTACTGATGGGGCAGCACCTTTAAGGCCTCCTGGCCGGTCTGCATCCGTCCGGTTGCCGTCCAGCCCTCCTGGTCCGCCGCATCCGTCCGGTCCGCATCCGGCCAGTCCTCTCCCTCAGTCCTCTGCTCCTGGGGGCTCGTCCTCCTCCGAATGCCTTGGTGAATCCTGGTCCGGTGGCTCGCCGGGTGGCCGTATCCTGCTGATGGTAAAATGCGCAGGACCGACCACCTCCTTCCACCCGTAGACATACTCCCTGAAGTGGGGGTAATTGTCCTCCTCCATGAGGCGGGGGAAGTCTTCCTCGGCGAGGACGAAGATCCCGGTCTTCCTTGACAACCTGGCACGGTGTCCTTCCATCGCGATGCAGGTGAGCAACACGTGCTCCGCCGTCTCTGGGACTCCACAGGTGGGGCACCGGGGGTCGACCTCTCTTCTATGCTCACTGAGCTTTCCCCGGAACCCACCGTGTCCCGTCAGCATCTGCGAGACCCAGTAGTCCGGGAGGACCCATGTCGCAGACAACCTCGACTGGACGGTGGGGAAAAACTTTCTCAACGTAGAGCCCTTCTGGCTCGTCACCCACCGTCCATTCCACTGCTCTATTGAGTCCTCCCTCAAAATCCTCTTCCACTGGTTCGGGGTCTCGCCGATCCTCTGACGGAGTCCCTCCGGGAGCGTCTCCAGCCCCTGCCTCTTCGCCTCGTACTTGAGGGCATCCTCCTTCAGGAGGAGGTCCAGGGGCATGGCTCCGGCAAGCACCTGCACCGCCTCATGCGACACCGTCCTGTACGCCTTCGTGACCCGTAGCAGAGCCAGTCTCTGGATCGTCGCCAGTCTCCTTCTCTGCCGCTGCGTGAGGTTGCGGCTCCACACCGGGGATGCATACCTCAGGATACCCAAGACCACGCCTTTATAAATGGTCATCGTTGCCGGGTACCTGAGGCCCCAGAATGCACCCCCGATCCTTCCTAATCCGTTGAGTGACAGGGTCACCCTATCTTTCAGGTATCCCAGGTGAGGAGTGGCGTCGAAGTTTTTCCTAAACCTCACGCCCAGGTACGTCACCTCCTCACCTAGCCTGACCCTCTCCGTCTGGATGTCCAGTGTGATAGGGTGAGCCCTGTCGGTGGAGCCTCTCAGGAGTATGGCCTGGGTCTTGGCAGCGGCCATACTCAACTTCCTCCTCACGCACCATTCCGCTACGAGACTGGCGCACCTCTCTGCTTCAGTCTTCACTCTGGCTCTGCTGTTCGCGGCCACGATGACTGCCAGGTCGTCGACGTAGGCCGTGGCAAGGAAACCATGATCTTCCAGTTCCCCCAGCAGCTGGTCAAATACGAGTTTCCACAGGGCCGGCCCGAGGACCGACCCTTGTGGACAACCTCTCTCTATCTCCTTCTCGACCTCGTAGTAGCTACCTCTTATCCTGACACTCCTTTCGCTGAGGTAGCTACTTACGAGGGAGTACAAGTTGCTGGGGGCGTCGAACTCCTGCAGCCGCTGGAGTACGCAGGGCCACCACACGCTATCGAAGGCGGAGGATATGTCGAACAATATCAACATGACGTACTTCTCCGCCCTCTCTTCTACGTCCCTGCGCACTCTCAACAGTGCATCGGTCGTTCCCTTGCCACGGGTCGAGCCGAACTGCCGTGGATGGCTCGCCGCATCAAGGACCGGCCTTAGGCTGGTGACGATCAGGCTCTCCAGGACTTTACTCATCACCGGGAGGAGGCATATCGGCCTGTACGCCTTCGGCGTCTCCTTATCCTTGCCTCCTCCCTTGTAGAGGAGTCTCAGATCCGCGATCTTCCACTGTCTAGGGAACCGCCCCTGGTCCAGGCACTCATTGAAGATGCCAAGAAGGTCATCCTCAATGAGGGGGGCGCTCCTCTTCAAGATCGCGGCGTCGATCCCGTCAAGTCCTGGAGCTCTTCCGGTCCTCTGCCTATCCACGGCAAGACGTAGGTCCCATAAATCCCACGGTGGACTCAGCTCGGTACCTGGAGGGCATACCGTGGTGCGTCTCACCATCTTGTCTTCCTCCGTATCCTGAGACGGATCATCCCTGGGGTATGTATAGGCTATTTACATATCTGCCGTCTCCTCCAGGGTGGTTGCCTGGGCATCTCCAACTCTGATAGCCGCCATCATGGTTAGCGGCTTCACCTTGCCCAGTGCCACCCTGTACGGGATTCCCCAGGGATTCTTTTCTGTCTCCTTGACGATAAACTCGTCCCAGGATACCTTCTTCTGGTGACGCACGCCGTTTCGGTATGCCCTGTACCTTGCCTTGGATTCCTCTCGGAGTGCCAGTCTCCTCTCCTCTTCCCGGCACTCCTGGTACCTGCGCCTGGCCCTGTAGTACTCCCTCTTGAGGAGCGTCAGGGCAGGCGTCCACCATGGGACCGGACGCGCTCTCGCTCTGCGGCGCTGGAGGGTCATATTGGCCGCTTCCGTGATGGCGCCCGTCAGCCCCGCCACTCTGCGGTCAACGGCTGACTCGCCTTCCATCGGCGCCATCTCATCCCATTCTCTGTCGACCAATATTCCCTCCAGTTCACTGGAGAAATCTCCCCAGTTCGCCGTTCGGGTCACAAAGCCTTTCTCCACTGGTAAGGCTCCGCCTTCCTCCTCTACCACACTGAAGGCTATGACCCGGTGGTCGGAGCTCGTGTCAGACCGTAGGGTCCAGCCCGCAATGCGCCTCGCCATGGTGGCCGTGGCGAGTGTGACGTCGATCCAGCTCTCGCCCCTGGCTCCAACGAATGTTGGGCCAGAGGGCTCGTTCAAGACCAAGAGCTGGCACCTCGCCACGGTTTCCTCCACCAGTCTTCCTCTGGCGTCTGTGCGCACTGAACCCCAGGCCGTGCTCCACGAATTGGTGTCAGAACAGACCACCACACTCCTGTAACGTTGTGCGATGGCCTCCACGGCGGATACATTTTCCTCTATCCTTTGCTTCGGCGGCATGTACGACGACACGAGGGCGAAGGATATCCTCCCCCATCTGACATAACATGCCGCCTGATCCGCCGTGGTGAATTGCTTCAGTTCCATAACGTCGAGGTTTGGATTAACTATCACAATAGCCGCCCTAGGCCTCCTCTCTCCACTGCCCATAGCGACTATCCTCGACGCGACACCGAATCCGGCGACCACATTTCCTTGACACCATGGCTCCTGAATAGCCATGATGTCAGCATCCCTAGCGAGAGCTCTCAGCTCGTCCGCGACCACTCGTCTTCGGCCCATGTTGACCTGCAGAATCTGCAGCCTACGCATACCGGGTCTTCTTCATCTGGATGGTCATCAGCTGAAGATACGACGGGCACTCCCTGCTGCCCGCGCAATGATTCAGGTCTTTCCCCTGTCTGCCCTTCGCCTTGCAGTGCCTACACTGCGGTTTGGTGCCTCTAGCCTTTGCCGGGCACTCCGCAGCCTTGTGCCCGGTATCCTGGCACCACTTGCACGCGATCTCCGCCGTGCAGGACCGCGCTGTGTGGCCGTGCTCAAGGCACTTCAGGCAGAGCAGGGGGTCGAGGTAGTCCCTGATGACCATCCCCCACCATCCGCCGCTGACGTCTTCCGGGGTGAGCCCCATCAGGGCGAGCCTCATCTTCTGGTGGACCTCCACGATCCACCTCCTCGTAAGCCCGCCCCTCGCGGGCGTGGAGAAGCAGGGTCTTAACCACGCCCTTCTGGCGCTCTCCTCCTCCGGCTTCTCCAGGGGTACCTTTCCCCAGAGGTAGCACTCCAGCGCGCTCCCATCCCAGTGCTTGGGGACGCCACTCAGCTCCAGGCGAGGCCTTCTCGCCATCGCCAGCCTCGCCTCGAGCCCCTTCTCCTTCAGGGCGTCCCACTCTATTATCTTCTTGGCCTGGTCGGCTCCTCCTGTCCTGACCAGGACGGCGCCAGACTTGGTCACCCTGACCACTCCAGCACTGGCGCCTATCTGCTTGAGCTTCTCCTGGGATGGGAGCTGCTCCAGGATCTTCCCGGCATCCCACCCTACCGACGTACCTTGGAGGGTGATGTAGGTGGGAGCGTCCTCGGGCCTGGTCTGCGCCACGGGAACCCTGGCTAGGACTCCAGCGAAGGTCAGCCTCTTCTCCTTCTTCTTTCCTTCCGAGGAGGGGGGTAGAGCCTCTTCTTCTTCCTCCTGGGAGGTTGGCTGCTTCTTCTTCTTCTTCTTCCTCTTCTTTTTCTGCACAACCTCCCAGTTCGGTTCCTCCTCCTCGCTGGAGTCCACTTCCATGTTCCTGCCCCGGCATATCGGGGTAGCGCTGCTCCTCTGGGGCATCGGGGCTGGCATGAGGCCGTCGTACTTGCTAGGGGGTCGGGGTGGGACCAACCCGGAGGGTCCTGCGACCACCTTCTCGGGCTCCTTGGTCACCACCTAACCACCCCTAACCACCCCTAACCACCCCTAACCACCCCTAACCACCCCTAACCACCCCTAACCACCCCTAACCACCCCTAACCACCCCTAACCACCCCTAACCACCCCTAACCACCCCTAACCACCCCTAACCTTTTTTTTTTTTTTTTTTTTTTTTTTTTTTTTTTTTTTTTTTTTTTTTTTTTTTTGCCCCCTTCCTGCCATTTCTGGCATACGGGGTACGGCGGTGGTGGGTTGATACGTTGGGTTTACGCACGCCCACCACCGCCAAAAAACAACTCTTTATTTAAATAAATTCTTATTCTACAACTTTGGGGGGGTACCGTTTAATCTCCTGGGTACATTTAAATAAAAATAAAAACAAAATAAAAATCTGTGGTGCTGCCCAGTGCACGGATGTGCACCTTACTGGTGGGGCAGCACCTTTAAGGCCTCCTGGCCGGTCTGCCTCCGTCCGGTTGCCGTCCAGCCATCCTGGTCCGCCGCATCCGTCCGGTCCGCATCCGGCCAGTCCACTCCCTCAGTCGTCTCCTCCTGGGGGCTCGTCCTCCTGCGAATGCATTGGTGAATCCTGGTCCGGTGGCTCGCCGGGTGGCCGTATCCTGCTGATGGTAAAATGCGCAGGACCGACCACCTCCTTCCACCCGTAGACATACTCCCTGAAGTGGGGGTAATTGTCCTCCTCCATCAGGCGGGGGAAGTCTTCCTCGGCGAGGACGAAGATCCCGGTCTTCCTTGACAACCTGGCACGGTGTCCTTCCATCGCGATGCAGGTGAGCAACACGTGCTCCGCCGTCTCTGGGACTCCACAGGTGGGGCACCGGGGGTCGACCTCTCTTCTATGCTCACTGAGCTTTCCCCGGAACCCACCGTGTCCCGTCAGCATCTGCGAGACCCAGTAGTCCGGGAGGACCCATGTCGCAGACAACCTCGACTGGACGGTGGGGAAAAACTTTCTCAACGTAGAGCCCTTCTGGCTCGTCACCCACCGTCCATTCCACTGCTCTATCGAGTCCTCCCTCAAAATCCTCTTCCACTGGTTCGGGGTCTCGCCGATCCTCTGACGGAGTCCCTCCGGGAGCGTCTCCAGCCCCTGCCTCTTCGCCTCGTACTTGAGGGCATCCTCCTTCAGGAGGAGGTCCAGGGGCATGGCTCCGGCAAGCACCTGCACCGCCTCATGCGACACCGTTCTGTACGCCTTCGTGACCCGTAGCAGAGCCAGTCTCTGGATCGTCGCCAGTCTCCTCTTCTGCTGCTGCGTGAGGTTGCGGCTCCACACCGGGGATGCATACCTCAGGATACCCAAGACCACGCCTTTATAAATGGTCATCGTTGCCGGGTACCTGAGGCCCCAGAATGCACCCCCGATCCTTCCCAGTCCGTTGAGTGACAGGGTCACCCTATCTTTCAGGTATCCCAGGTGAGGAGTGGCGTCGAAGTTTTTCCTAAACCTCACGCCCAGGTACGTCACCTCCTCACCTAGCCTAACCCTCTCCGTCTGGATGTCCAGTGTGATAGGGTGAGCCCTGTCGGTGGAGCCTCTCAGGAGTATGGCCTGGGTCTTGGCAGCGGCCATACTCAACTTCCTCCTCACGCACCATTCCGCTACGAGACTGGCGCACCTCTCTGCTTCCGTCTTCACTCTGGCTCTGCTGTTCGCGGCCACGATGACTGCCAGGTCGTCGACGTAGGCCGTGGCAAGGAAACCATGATCTTCCAGTTCCCCCAGCAGCTGGTCAAATACGAGTTTCCACAGGGCCGGCCCGAGGACCGACCCTTGTGGACAACCTCTCTCTATCTCCTTCTCGACCTCGTAGTAGCTACCTCTTATCCTGACACTCCTTTCACTGAGGTAGCTACTTACGAGGGAGTACAAGTTGCTGGGGGCGTCGAACTCCTGCAGCCGCTGGAGTACGCAGGGCCACCACACGCTATCGAAGGCGGAGGATATGTCGAACAATATCAACATGACGTACTTCTCCGCCCTCTCTTCTACGTCCCTGCGCACTCTCAACAGTGCATCGGTCGTTCCCTTGCCACGGGTCGAGCCGAACTGCCGTGGATGGCTCGCCGCATCAAGGACCGGCCTTAGGCTGGTGACGATCAGGCTCTCCAGGACTTTACTCATCACCGGGAGGAGGCATATCGGCCTGTACGCCTTCGGCGTCTCCTTATCCTTGCCTCCTCCCTTGTAGAGGAGTCTCAGATCCGCGATCTTCCACTGTCTCGGGAACCGCCCCTGGTCCAGGCACTCATTGAAGATGCCAAGAAGGTCATCCTCAATGAGGGGGGCGCTCCTCTTCAAGATCGCGGTGTCGATCCCGTCAAGTCCTGGAGCTCTTCCGGTCCTCTGCCTATCCACGGCAAGACGTAGGTCCCATAAATCCCACGGTGGACTCAGCTCGGTACCTGGAGGGCATACCGTGGTGCGTCTCACCATCTTGTCTTCCTCCGTATCCTGAGACGGATCATCCCTGGGGTATGTATAGGCTATATACATATCTGCCGTCTCCTCCAGGGTGGTTGCCTGGGCATCTCCAACTCTGATAGCCGCCATCATGGTTAGCGGCTTCACCTTGCCCAGTGCCACCCTGTACGGGATTCCCCAGGGATTCTTTTCTGTCTCCTTGACGATAAACTCGTCCCAGGATACCTTCTTCTGGTGACGCACGCCGTTTCGGTATGCCCTGTACCTTGCCTTGGATTCCTCTCGGAGTGCCAGTCTCCTCTCCTCTTCCCGGCACTCCTGGTACCTGCGCCTGGCCCTGTAGTACTCCCTCTTGAGGAGCGTCAGGGCAGGCGTCCACCATGGGACCGGACGCGCTCTCGCTCTGCGGCGCTGGAGGGTCATATTGGCCGCTTCCGTGATGGCGCCCGTCAGCCCCGCCACTCTGCGGTCAACGGCTGACTCGCCTTCCATCGGCGCCATCTCATCCCATTCTCTGTCGACCAATATTCCCTCCAGTTCACTGGAGAAATCTCCCCAGTTCGCCGTTCGGGTCACAAAGCCTTTCTCCACTGGTAAGGCTCCGCCTTCCTCCTCTACCACACTGAAGGCTATGACCCGGTGGTCGGAGCTCGTGTCAGACCGTAGGGTCCAGCCCGCAATGCGCCTCGCCATGGTGGCCGTGGCGAGTGTGACGTCGATCCAGCTCTCGCCCCTGGCTCCAACGAATGTTGGGCCAGAGGGCTCGTTCAAGACCAAGAGCTGGCACCTCGCCACGGTTTCCTCCACCAGTCTTCCTCTGGCGTCTGTGCGCACTGAACCCCAGGCCGTGCTCCACGAATTGGTGTCGGAACAGACCACCACACTCCTGTAACGTTGTGCGATGGCCTCCACGGCGGATACATTTTCCTCTATCCTTTGCTTCGGCGGCATGTACGACGACACGAGGGCGAAGGATATCCTCCCCCATCTGACATAACATGCCGCCTGATCCGCCGTGGTGAATTGCTTCAGTTCCATAACGTCGAGGTTTGGATTAACTATCACAATAGCCGCCCTAGGCCTCCTCTCTCCACTGCCCATAGCGACTATCCTCGACGCGACACCGAATCCGGCGACCACATTTCCTTGACACCATGGCTCCTGAATAGCCATGATGTCAGCATCCCTAGCGAGAGCTCTCAGCTCGTCCGCGACCACTCGTCTTCGGCCCATGTTGACCTGCAGAATCTGCAGCCTACGCATACCGGGTCTTCTTCATCTGGATGGTCATCAGCTGAAGATACGACGGGCACTCCCTGCTGCCCGCGCAATGATTCAGGTCTTTCCCCTGCCTGCCCTTCGCCTTGCAGTGCCTACACTGCGGTTTGGTGCCTCTAGCCTTTGCCGGGCACTCCGCAGCCTTGTGCCCGGTATCCTGGCACCACTTGCACGCGATCTCCGCCGTGCAGGACCGCGCTGTGTGGCCGTGCTCAAGGCACTTCAGGCAGAGCAGGGGGTCGAGGTAGTCCCTGATGACCATCCCCCACCATCCGCCGCTGACGTCTTCCGGGGTGAGCCCCATCAGGGCGAGCCTCATCTTCTGGTGGACCTCCACGATCCACCTCCTCGTAAGCCCGCCCCTCGCGGGCGTGGAGAAGCAGGGTCTTAACCACGCCCTAACCACCCCTAACCACCCCTAACCACCCCTAACCACCCCTAACCACCCCTAACCACCCCTAACCACCCCTAACCACCCCTAACCACCCCTAACCACCCCTAACCTTTTTTTTTTTTTGCCCCCTTCCTGCCATTTCTGGCATACGGGGTACGGCGGTGGTGGGTTGATACGTTGGGTTTACGCACGCCCACCACCGCCAAAAAACTACTCTTTATTTATAAATGTCTTATTCTACATCAGACTTGGGGGGTACCGTTTAATCTCCTGGGTACAAAAAATAAAAAATGAAAATAATAATCAAATCTGTGGTGCTGCCCAGTGCACGGATGTGCACCTTACTGATGGGGCAGCACCTTTAAGGCCTCCTGGCCGGTCTGCATCCGTCCGGTTGCCGTCCAGCCCTCCTGGTCCGCCGCATCCGTCCGGTCCGCATCCGGCCAGTCCTCTCCCTCAGTCCTCTGCTCCTGGGGGCTCGTCCTCCTCCGAATGCCTTGGTGAATCCTGGTCCGGTGGCTCGCCGGGTGGCCGTATCCTGCTGATGGTAAAATGCGCAGGACCGACCACCTCCTTCCACCCGTAGACATACTCCCTGAAGTGGGGGTAATTGTCCTCCTCCATGAGGCGGGGGAAGTCTTCCTCGGCGAGGACGAAGATCCCGGTCTTCCTTGACAACCTGGCACGGTGTCCTTCCATCGCGATGCAGGTGAGTAACACGTGCTCCGCCGTCTCTGGGACTCCACAGGTGGGGCACCGGGGGTCGACCTCTCTTCTATGCTCACTGAGCTTTCCCCGGAACCCACCGTGTCCCGTCAGCATCTGCGAGACCCAGTAGTCCGGGAGGACCCATGTCGCAGACAACCTCGACTGGACGGTGGGGAAAAACTTTCTCAACGTAGAGCCCTTCTGGCTCGTCACCCACCGTCCATTCCACTGCTCTATTGAGTCCTCCCTCAAAATCCTCTTCCACTGGTTCGGGGTCTCGCCGATCCTCTGACGGAGTCCCTCCGGGAGCGTCTCCAGCCCCTGCCTCTTCGCCTCATACTTGAGGGCATCCTCCTTCAGGAGGAGGTCCAGGGGCATGGCTCCGGCAAGCACCTGCACCGCCTCATGCGACACCGTCCTGTACGCCTTCGTGACCCGTAGCAGAGCCAGTCTCTGGATCGTCGCCAGTCTCCTTCTCTGCTGCTGCGTGAGGTTGCGGCTCCACACCGGGGATGCATACCTCAGGATACCCAAGACCACGCCTTTATAAATGGTCATCGTTGCCGGGTACCTGAGGCCCCAGAATGCACCCCCGATCCTTCCTAATCCGTTGAGTGACAGGGTCACCCTATCTTTCAGGTATCCCAGGTGAGGAGTGGCGTCGAAGTTTTTCCTAAACCTCACGCCCAGGTACGTCACCTCCTCACCTAGCCTGACCCTCTCCGTCTGGATGTCCAGTGTGATAGGGTGAGCCCTGTCGGTGGAGCCTCTCAGGAGTATGGCCTGGGTCTTGGCAGCGGCCATACTCAACTTCCTCCTCACGCACCATTCCGCTACGAGACTGGCGCACCTCTCTGCTTCCGTCTTCACTCTGGCTCTGCTGTTCGCGGCCACGATGACTGCCAGGTCGTCGACGTAGGCCGTGGCAAGGAAACCATGATCTTCCAGTTCCCCCAGCAGCTGGTCAAATACGAGTTTCCACAGGGCCGGCCCGAGGACCGACCCTTGTGGACAACCTCTCTCTATCTCCTTCTCGACCTCGTAGTAGCTACCTCTTATCCTGACACTCCTTTCACTGAGGTAGCTACTTACGAGGGAGTACAAGTTGCTGGGGGCGTCGAACTCCTGCAGCCGCTGGAGTACGCAGGGCCACCACACGCTATCGAAGGCGGAGGATATGTCGAACAATATCAACATGACGTACTTCTCCGCCCTCTCTTCTACGTCCCTGCGCACTCTCAACAGTGCATCGGTCGTTCCCTTGCCACGGGTCGAGCCGAACTGCCGTGGATGGCTCGCCGCATCAAGGACCGGCCTTAGGCTGGTGACGATCAGGCTCTCCAGGACTTTACTCATCACCGGGAGGAGGCATATCGGCCTGTACGCCTTCGGCGTCTCCTTATCCTTGCCTCCTCCCTTGTAGAGGAGTCTCAGATCCGCGATCTTCCACTGTCTCGGGAACCGCCCCTGGTCCAGGCACTCATTGAAGATGCCAAGAAGGTCATCCTCAATGAGGGGGGCGCTCCTCTTCAAGATCGCGGCGTCGATCCCGTCAAGTCCTGGAGCTCTTCCGGTCCTCTGCCTATCCACGGCAAGACGTAGGTCCCATAAATCCCACGGTGGACTCAGCTCGGTACCTGGAGGGCATACCGTGGTGCGTCTCACCATCTTGTCTTCCTCCGTATCCTGAGACGGATCATCCCTGGGGTATGTATAGGCTATATACATATCTGCCGTCTCCTCCAGGGTGGTTGCCTGGGCATCTCCAACTCTGATAGCCGCCATCATGGTTAGCGGCTTCACCTTGCCCAGTGCCACCCTGTACGGGATTCCCCAGGGATTCTTTTCTGTCTCCTTGACGATAAACTCGTCCCAGGATACCTTCTTCTGGTGACGCACGCCGTTTCGGTATGCCCTGTACCTTGCCTTGGATTCCTCTCGGAGTGCCAGTCTCCTCTCCTCTTCCCGGCACTCCTGGTACCTGCGCCTGGCCCTGTAGTACTCCCTCTTGAGGAGCGTCAGGGCAGGCGTCCACCATGGGACCGGACGCGCTCTCGCTCTGCGGCGCTGGAGGGTCATATTGGCCGCTTCCGTGATGGCGCCCGTCAGCCCCGCCACTCTGCGGTCAACGGCTGACTCGCCTTCCATCGGCGCCATCTCATCCCATTCTCTGTCGACCAATATTCCCTCCAGTTCACTGGAGAAATCTCCCCAGTTCGCCGTTCGGGTCACAAAGCCTTTCTCCACTGGTAAGGCTCCGCCTTCCTCCTCTACCACACTGAAGGCTATGACCCGGTGGTCGGAGCTCGTGTCAGACCGTAGGGTCCAGCCCGCAATGCGCCTCGCCATGGTGGCCGTGGCGAGTGTGACGTCGATCCAGCTCTCGCCCCTGGCTCCAACGAATGTTGGGCCAGAGGGCTCGTTCAAGACCAAGAGCTGGCACCTCGCCACGGTTTCCTCCACCAGTCTTCCTCTGGCGTCTGTGCGCACTGAACCCCAGGCCGTGCTCCACGAATTGGTGTCGGAACAGACCACCACACTCCTGTAACGTTGTGCGATGGCCTCCACGGCGGATACATTTTCCTCTATCCTTTGCTTCGGCGGCATGTACGACGACACGAGGGCGAAGGATATCCTCCCCCATCTGACATAACATGCCGCCTGATCCGCCGTGGTGAATTGCTTCAGTTCCATAACGTCGAGGTTTGGATTAACTATCACAATAGCCGCCCTAGGCCTCCTCTCTCCACTGCCCATAGCGACTATCCTCGACGCGACACCGAATCCGGCGACCACATTTCCTTGACACCATGGCTCCTGAATAGCCATGATGTCAGCATCCCTAGCGAGAGCTCTCAGCTCGTCCGCGACCACTCGTCTTCGGCCCATGTTGACCTGCAGAATTTGCAGCCTACGCATACCGGGTCTTCTTCATCTGGATGGTCATCAGCTGAAGATACGACGGGCACTCCCTGCTGCCCGCGCAATGATTCAGGTCTTTCCCCTGTCTGCCCTTCGCCTTGCAGTGCCTACACTGCGGTTTGGTGCCTCTAGCCTTTGCCGGGCACTCCGCTGCCTTGTGCCCGGTATCCTGGCACCACTTGCACGCGATCTCCGCCGTGCAGGACCGCGCTGTGTGGCCGTGCTCAAGGCACTTCAGGCAGAGCAGGGGGTCGAGGTAGTCCCTGATGACCATCCCCCACCATCCGCCGCTGACGTCTTCCGGGGTGAGCCCCATCAGGGCGAGCCTCATCTTCTGGTGGACCTCCACGATCCACCTCCTCGTAAGCCCGCCCCTCGCGGGCGTGGAGAAGCAGGGTCTTAACCACGCCCTTCTGGCGCTCTCCTCCTCCGGCTTCTCCAGGGGTACCTTTCCCCAGAGGTAGCACTCCAGCGCGCTCCCATCCCAGTGCTTGGGGACGCCACTCAGCTCCAGGCGAGGCCTTCTCGCCATCGCCAGCCTCGCCTCGAGCCCCTTCTCCTTCAGGGCGTCCCACTCTATTATCTTCTTGGCCTGGTCGGCTCCTCCTGTCCTGACCAGGACGGCGCCAGACTTGGTCACCCTGACCACTCCAGCACTGGCGCCTATCTGCTTGAGCTTCTCCTGGGATGGGAGCTGCTCCAGGATCTTCCCGGCATCCCACCCTACCGACGTACCTTGGAGGGTGATGTAGGTGGGAGCGTCCTCGGGCCTGGTCTGCGCCACGGGAACCCTGGCTAGGACTCCAGCGAAGGTCAGCCTCTTCTCCTTCTTCTTTCCTTCCGAGGAGGGGGGTAGAGCCTCTTCTTCTTCCTCCTGGGAGGTTGGCTGCTTCTTCTTCTTCTTCTTCCTCTTCTTTCTCTGCACAACCTCCCAGTTCGGTTCCTCCTCCTCGCTGGAGTCCACTTCCATGTTCCTGCCCCTAACCACCCCTAACCACCCCTAACCACCCCTAACCTTTTTTTTTTTTTTTTTTTTTTTTTTTTTTTTTTTTTTTTTTTTTTTTTTTTTTTTTTTTTTTTGCCCCCTTCCTGCCATTTCTGGCATACGGGGTACGGCGGTGGTGGGTTGATACGTTGGGTTTACGCACGCCCACCACCGCCAAAAAACAACTCTTTATTTATAAACTTCTTATTCTACAAGCTTTGGGGGGTACCGTTTAATCTCCTGGGTACATTTAAATAAAAATAAAAATAAAATCTGTGGTGCTGCCCGGTGCACGGATGTGCACCTTACTGATGGGGCAGCACCTTTAAGGCCTCCTGGCCGGTCTGCATCCGTCCGGTTGCCGTCCAGCCCTCCTGGTCCGCCGCATCCGTCCGGTCCGCATCCGGCCAGTCCTCTCCCTCAGTCCTCTGCTCCTGGGGGCTCGTCCTCCTCCGAATGCCTTGGTGAATCCTGGTCCGGTGGCTCGCCGGGTGGCCGTATCCTGCTGATGGTAAAATGCGCAGGACCGACCACCTCCTTCCACCCGTAGACATACTCCCTGAAGTGGGGGTAATTGTCCTCCTCCATGAGGCGGGGGAAGTCTTCCTCGGCGAGGACGAAGATCCCGGTCTTCCTCGACAACCTGGCACGGTGTCCTTCCATCGCGATGCAGGTGAGCAACACGTGCTCCGCCGTCTCTGGGACTCCACAGGTGGGGCACCGGGGGTCGACCTCTCTTCTATGCTCACTGAGCTTTCCCCGGAACCCACCGTGTCCCGTCAGCATCTGCGAGACCCAGTAGTCCGGGAGGACCCATGTCGCAGACAACCTCGACTGGACGGTGGGGAAAAACTTTCTCAACGTAGAGCCCTTCTGGCTCGTCACCCACCGTCCATTCCACTGCTCTATTGAGTCCTCCCTCAAAATCCTCTTCCACTGGTTCGGGGTCTCGCCGATCCTCTGACGGAGTCCCTCCGGGAGCGTCTCCAGCCCCTGCCTCTTCGCCTCGTACTTGAGTGCATCCTCCTTCAGGAGGAGGTCCAGGGGCATGGCTCCGGCAAGCACCTGCACCGCCTCATGCGACACCGTCCTATACGCCTTCGTGACCCGTAGCAGAGCCAGTCTCTGGATCGTCGCCAGTCTCCTTCTCTGCTGCTGCGTGAGGTTGCGGCTCCACACCGGGGATGCATACCTCAGGATACCCAAGACCACGCCTTTATAAATGGTCATCGTTGCCGGGTACCTGAGGCCCCAGAATGCACCCCCGATCCTTCCTAATCCGTTGAGTGACAGGGTCACCCTATCTTTCAGGTATCCCAGGTGAGGAGTGGCGTCGAAGTTTTTCCTAAACCTCACGCCCAGGTACGTCACCTCCTCACCTAGCCTGACCCTCTCCATCTGGATGTCCAGTGTGATAGGGTGAGCCCTGTCGGTGGAGCCTCTCAGGAGTATGGCCTGGGTCTTGGCAGCGGCCATACTCAACTTCCTCCTCACGCACCATTCCGCTACGAGACTGGCGCACCTCTCTGCTTCCGTCTTCACTCTGGCTCTGCTGTTCGCGGCCACGATGACTGCCAGGTCGTCGACGTAGGCCGTGGCAAGGAAACCATGATCTTCCAGTTCCCCCAGCAGCTGGTCAAATACGAGTTTCCACAGGGCCGGCCCGAGGACCGACCCTTGTGGACAACCTCTCTCTATCTCCTTCTCGACCTCGTAGTAGCTACCTCTTATCCTGACACTCCTTTCACTGAGGTAGCTACTTACGAGGGAGTACAAGTTGCTGGGGGCGTCGAACTCCTGCAGCCGCTGGAGTACGCAGGGCCACCACACGCTATCGAAGGCGGAGGATATGTCGAACAATATCAACATGACGTACTTCTCCGCCCTCTCTTCTACGTCCCTGCGCACTCTCAACAGTGCATCGGTCGTTCCCTTGCCACGGGTCGAGCCGAACTGCCGTGGATGGCTCGCCGCATCAAGGACCGGCCTTAGGCTGGTGACGATCAGGCTCTCCAGGACTTTACTCATCACCGGGAGGAGGCATATCGGCCTGTACGCCTTCGGCGTCTCCTTATCCTTGCCTCCTCCCTTGTAGAGGAGTCTCAGATCCGCGATCTTCCACTGTCTAGGGAACCGCCCCTGGTCCAGGCACTCATTGAAGATGCCAAGAAGGTCATCCTCAATGAGGGGGGCGCTCCTCTTCAAGATCGCGGCGTCGATCCCGTCAAGTCCTGGAGCTCTTCCGGTCCTCTGCCTATCCACGGCAAGACGTAGGTCCCATAAATCCCACGGTGGACTCAGCTCGGTACCTGGAGGGCATACCGTGGTGCGTCTCACCATCTTGTCTTCCTCCGTATCCTGAGACGGATCATCCCTGGGGTATGTATAGGCTATATACATATCTGCCGTCTCCTCCAGGGTGGTTGCCTGGGCATCTCCAACTCTGATAGCCGCCATCATGGTTAGCGGCTTCACCTTGCCCAGTGCCACCCTGTACGGGATTCCCCAGGGATTCTTTTCTGTCTCCTTGACGATAAACTCGTCCCAGGATACCTTCTTCTGGTGACGCACGCCGTTTCGGTATGCCCTGTACCTTGCCTTGGATTCCTCTCGGAGTGCCAGTCTCCTCTCCTCTTCCCGGCACTCCTGGTACCTGCGCCTGGCCCTGTAGTACTCCCTCTTGAGGAGCGTCAGGGCAGGCGTCCACCATGGGACCGGACGCGCTCTCGCTCTGCGGCGCTGGAGGGTCATATTGGCCGCTTCCGTGATGGCGCCCGTCAGCCCCGCCACTCTGCGGTCAACGGCTGACTCGCCTTCCATCGGCGCCATCTCATCCCATTCTCTGTCGACCAATATTCCCTCCAGTTCACTGGAGAAATCTCCCCAGTTCGCCGTTCGGGTCACAAAGCCTTTCTCCACTGGTAAGGCTCCGCCTTCCTCCTCTACCACACTGAAGGCTATGACCCGGTGGTCGGAGCTCGTGTCAGACCGTAGGGTCCAGCCCGCAATGCGCCTCGCCATGGTGGCCGTGGCGAGTGTGACGTCGATCCAGCTCTCGCCCCTGGCTCCAACGAATGTTGGGCCAGAGGGCTCGTTCAAGACCAAGAGCTGGCACCTCGCCACGGTTTCGTCCACCAGTCTTCCTCTGGCGTCTGTGCGCACTGAACCCCAGGCCGTGCTCCACGAATTGGTGTCGGAACAGACCACCACACTCCTGTAACGTTGTGCGATGGCCTCCACGGCGGATACATTTTCCTCTATCCTTTGCTTCGGCGGCATGTACGACGACACGAGGGCGAAGGATATCCTCCCCCATCTGACATAACATGCCGCCTGATCCGCCGTGGTGAATTGCTTCAGTTCCATAACGTCGAGGTTTGGATTAACTATCACAATAGCCGCCCTAGGCCTCCTCTCTCCACTGCCCATAGCGACTATCCTCGACGCGACACCGAATCCGGCGACCACATTTCCTTGACACCATGGCTCCTGAATAGCCATGATGTCAGCATCCCTAGCGAGAGCTCTCAGCTCGTCCGCGACCACTCGTCTTCGGCCCATGTTGACCTGCAGAATCTGCAGCCTACGCATACCGGGTCTTCTTCATCTGGATGGTCATCAGCTGAAGATACGACGGGCACTCCCTGCTGCCCGCGCAATGATTCAGGTCTTTCCCCTGTCTGCCCTTCGCCCTGCAGTGCCTACACTGCGGTTTGGTGCCTCTAGCCTTTGCCGGGCACTCCGCAGCCTTGTGCCCGGTATCCTGGCACCACTTGCACGCGATCTCCGCCGTGCAGGACCGCGCTGTGTGGCCGTGCTCAAGGCACTTCAGGCAGAGCAGGGGGTCGAGGTAGTCCCTGATGACCATCCCCCACCATCCGCCGCTGACGTCTTCCGGGGTGAGCCCCATCAGGGCGAGCCTCATCTTCTGGTGGACCTCCACGATCCACCTCCTCGTAAGCCCGCCCCTCGCGGGCGTGGAGAAGCAGGGTCTTAACCACGCCCTTCTGGCGCTCTCCTCCTCCGGCTTCTCCAGGGGTACCTTTCCCCAGAGGTAGCACTCCAGCGCGCTCCCATCCCAGTGCTTGGGGACGCCACTCAGCTCCAGGCGAGGCCTTCTCGCCATCGCCAGCCTCGCCTCGAGCCCCTTCTCCTTCAGGGCGTCCCACTCTATTATCTTCTTGGCTTGGTCGGCTCCTCCTGTCCTGACCAGGACGGCGCCAGACTTGGTCACCCTGACCACTCCAGCACTGGCGCCTATCTGCTTGAGCTTCTCCTGGGATGGGAGCTGCTCCAGGATCTTCCCGGCATCCCACCCTACCGACGTACCTTGGAGGGTGATGTAGGTGGGAGCGTCCTCGGGCCTGGTCTGCGCCACGGGAACCCTGGCTAGGACTCCAGCGAAGGTCAGCCTCTTCTCCTTCTTCTTTCCTTCCGAGGAGGGGGGTAGAGCCTCTTCTTCTTCCTCCTGGGAGGTTGGCTGCTTCTTCTTCTTCTTCTTCCTCTTCTTTTTCTGCACAACCTCCCAGTTCGGTTCCTCCTCCTCGCTGGAGTCCACTTCCATGTTCCTGCCCCGGCATATCGGGGTAGCGCTGCTCCTCTGGGGCATCGGGGCTGGCATGAGGCCGTCGTACTTGCTAGGGGGTCGGGGTGGGACCAACCCGGAGGGTCCTGCGACCACCTTCTCGGGCTCCTTGGTCACCACCTTTTTCCTCCTCTCATCCGCCCTAGTCCTGGCCGCATGCCTCAAAATCCCGGCCTCCTGGTCCTTGAGCCGGAGGTCCCCGATGAGGCCCTGAACTCTGTTAAGGGTTGGGGAGACCCACTCCTTCTTCTTCTTGTCATATTCGCCCCCTATGGCATCACTGATAGATGTTGCCACCATGGGGGCGATAATTTCGGACACCTTCGTGGCTATGATCTTGTGAAGGGTCTCCCCATTCAGGGCCTCCTTCACCACCTCCTCCACTATGGTGGGCACCATCTTCCACTGCGCCTGGAGGCCCACGACAATGCCCAGAATATCTCTTATCTGGCCATTGATATAACCCTGGGCCTCCAGCGACATCTTCTTCCGGACGAGGTAGGCCCTGACCTGGTCTGATATCCTCTCTGCCTTGGCCGTAGGGTCCTCGGCCGCTTCCTCTATCGGGGAATCATCTTCTCTCAACCTCTTAGCCTTCTGCTTCTCGACTTCTCCGTCGGATGCAGAGGCTAACGGCCAGTTGATTCGGGCTCCGAGCACCGGTCCTCGTTCCTCTCCCTCTCCACTTTTCGTGTCCACCACACTCACATTATCACTACTCATGTTTATAAATAAAAAACAATTTCACTAAAAAAAAAATAAAAATAAAAATAAAATATTTTTTTTTTTTTTTTTTTTTTAATTAATTAATTAAAATTAATTAAATCTAATTAAACTCACTTTCGAACCGAAGTTCTCCTGTCCTATTGGGAGCCCCGGATCGCACTTGTGTCCCTCGGGGCTTCAACCAATCACTACCGCCACTTTCACTCGGGAGCTAGTGTAAAACACGTCTTACCTGCTCGGGAGCTGGGCGACGACTGATAGCTGCAGCGTTCAACAAGAGTGGGGCTAATCCCCAGGAGCTCGTCAGCCGTAGGTCCGCTCTCATCGACTGCCGGAGCGCTACTAACCACCCCTAACCACCCCTAACCACCCCTAACCACCCCTAACCACCCCTAACCACCCCTAACCACCCCTAACCACCCCTAACCACCCCTAACCACCCCTAACCACCCCTAACCTTTTTTTTTTTTTTTTTTTTTTTTTTTTTTTTTTTTTTTTTTGCCCCCTTCCTGCCATTTCTGGCATACGGGGTACGGCGGTGGTGGGTTGATACGTTGGGTTTACGCACGCCCACCACCGCCAAAAAACAACTCTTTATTTAAATAAATTCTTATTCTACAATTTTTGGGGGGGTACCTCTATAATCTCCTGGGTACAATTTTAAAATAAAAATAAAAAATAAAAAATAAAAATCTGTGGTGCTGCCCGGTGCACGGATGTGCACCTTACTGATGGGGCAGCACCTTTAAGGCCTCCTGGCCGGTCTGCCTCCGTCCGGTTGCCGTCCAGCCATCCTGGTCCGCCGCATCCGTCCGGTCCGCATCCGGCCAGTCCTCTCCCTCAGTCGTCTCCTCCTGGGGGCTCGTCCTCCTGCGAATGCATTGGTGAATCCTGGTCCGGTGGCTCGCCGGGTGGCCGTATCCTGCTGATGGTAAAATGCGCAGGACCGACCACCTCCTTCCACCCGTAGACATACTCCCTGAAGTGGGGGTAATTGTCCTCCTCCATGAGGCGGGGGAAGTCTTCCTCGGCGAGGACGAAGATCCCGGTCTTCCTCGACAACCTGGCACGGTGTCCTTCCATCGCGATGCAGGTGAGCAACACGTGCTCCGCCGTCTCTGGGACTCCACAGGTGGGACACCGGGGGTCGACCTCTCTTCTATGCTCACTGAGCTTTCCCCGGAACCCACCGTGTCCCGTCAGCATCTGCGAGACCCAGTAGTCCGGGAGGACCCATGTCGCAGACAACCTCGACTGGACGGTGGGGAAAAACTTTCTCAACGTAGAGCCCTTCTGGCTCGTCACCCACCGTCCATTCCACTGCTCCATCGAGTCCTCCCTCAAAATCCTCTTCCACTGGTTCGGGGTCTCGCCGATCCTCCGACGGAGTCCCTCCGGGAGCGTCTCCAGCCCCTGCCTCTTCGCCTCGTACTTGAGGGCATCCTCCTTCAGGAGGAGGTCCAGGGGCATGGCTCCGGCAAGCACCTGCACCGCCTCATGCGACACCGTTCTGTACGCCTTCGTGACCCGTAGCAGAGCCAGTCTCTGGATCGTCGCCAGTCTCCTCCTCTGCTGCTGCGTGAGGTTGCGGCTCCACACCGGGGATGCATACCTCAGGATACCCAAGACCACGCCTTTATAAATGGTCATCGTTGCCGGGTACCTGAGGCCCCAGAATGCACCCCCGATCCTTCCCAGTCCGTTGAGTGACAGGGTCACCCCATTTTTCAGGTATCCCAGGTGAGGAGTGGCGTCGAAGTTTTTCCTAAACCTCACGCCTAGGTATGTCACCTCCTCACCTAGCCTGACCCTCTCCGTCTGGATGTCCAGTGTGATAGGGTGAGCCCTGTCGGTGGAGCCTCTCAGGAGTATGGCCTGGGTCTTGGCAGCGGCCATACTCAGCTTCCTCCTCACGCACCATTCCGCTACGAGACTGGCGCACCTCTCTGCTTCCGTCTTCACTCTGGCTCTGCTGTTCGCGGCCACGATGACTGCCAGGTCGTCTACGTAGGCCGTGGCAAGGAAACCATGATCTTCCAGTTCCCCCAGCAGCTGGTCAAAGACGAGTTTCCACAGGGCCGGCCCGAGGACCGACCCTTGTGGACAACCTCTCTCTATCTCCTTCTCGACCTCGTAGTAGCTACCTCTTATCCTGACACTCCTTTCGCTGAGGTAGCTACTTACGAGGGAGTACAGGTTGCTGGGGGCGTCGAACTCCTGCAGCCGCTGGAGTACGCAGGGCCACCACACGCTATCGAAGGCGGAGGATATGTCGAACAATATCAACATGACGTACTTCTCCGCCCTCTCTTCTACGTCCCTGCGCACTCTCAACAGTGCATCGGTCGTTCCCTTGCCACGGGTCGAGCCGAACTGCCGTGGATGGCTCGCCGCATCAAGGACCGGCCTTAGGCTGGTGACTATCAGGCTCTCCAGGACTTTACTCATCACCGGGAGGAGGCATATCGGCCTGTACGCCTTCGGCGTCTCCTTATCCTTGCCTCCTCCCTTGTAGAGGAGTCTCAGATCCGCGATCTTCCACTGTCTCGGGAACCGCCCCTGGTCCAGGCACTCATTGAAGATGCCAAGAAGGTCATCCTCAATGAGGGGGGCGCTCCTCTTCAAGATCGCGGCGTCGATCCCGTCAAGTCCTGGAGCTCTTCCGGTCCTCTGCCTATCCACGGCAAGACGTAGGTCCCATAAATCCCACGGTGGACTCAGCTCGGTACCTGGAGGGCATACCGTGGTGCGTCTCACCATCTTGTCTTCCTCCGTATCCTGAGACGGATCATCCCTGGGGTATGTATAGGCTATATACATATCTGCCGTCTCCTCCAGGGTGGTTGCCTGGGCATCTCCAACTCTGATAGCCGCCATCATGGTTAGCGGCTTCACCTTGCCCAGTGCCACCCTGTACGGGATTCCCCAGGGATTCTTTTCTGTCTCCTTGACGATAAACTCGTCCCAGGATACCTTCTTCTGGTGACGCACGCCGTTTCGGTATGCCCTGTACCTAGCCTTGGATTCCTCTCGGAGTGCCGGTCTCCTCTGCTCTTCCCTGCACTCCTGGAACCTGCGCCTGGCCCTGTAATACTCCCTCTTGAGGAGCGTCAGGGCAGGCGTCCACCATGGGACCGGACGCGCTCTCGCTCTGCGGCGCTGGAGGGTCATATTGGCCGCTTCCGTGATGGCGCCCGTCAGCCCCGCCACTCTGCGGTCAACGGCTGACTCGCCTTCCATCGGCGCCATCTCTTCCCATTCTCTATCGACCAATATTCCCTCCAGTTCACTGGAGAAATCTCCCCAGTTCGCCGTTCGGGTCACGAAGCCTTTCTCCACTGGTAAGGCTCCGCCTTCCTCCTCTACCACACTGAAGGCTATGACCCGGTGGTCGGAGCTCGTGTCAGACCGTAGGGTCCAGCCCGCAATACGCCTCGCCATGGTGGCCGTGGCGAGTGTGACGTCTATCCAGCTCTCGCCCCTGGCTCCAACGAAAGTTGGGCCAGAGGGCTCGTTCAAGACCAAGAGCTGGCACCTCGCCACGGTTTCATCCACCAGTCTTCCTCTGGCGTCTGTGCGCACTGAACCCCAGGCCGTGCTCCACGAATTGGTGTCGGAACAGACCACCACACTCCTGTAACGTTGTGCGATGGCCTCCACGGCGGATACATTTTCCTCTATCCTTTGCTTCGGCGGCATGTACGACGACACGAGGGCGAAGGATATCCTCCCCCATCTGACATAACATGCCGCCTGATCCGCCGTGGTGAATTGCTTCAGTTCCATAACATCGAGGTTTGGATTAACTATCACAATAGCCGCCCTAGGCCTCCTCTCTCCACTGCCCATAGCGACTATCCTCGACGCGACACCGAATCCGGCGACCACATTTCCTTGACACCATGGCTCCTGAATAGCCATGATGTCAGCATCCCTAGCGAGAGCTCTCAGCTCGTCCGCGACCACTCGTCTTCGGCCCATGTTGACCTGCAGAATCTGCAGCCTACGCATACCGGGTCTTCTTCATCTGGATGGTCATCAGCTGAAGATACGACGGGCACTCCCTGCTGCCCGCGCAATGATTCAGATCTTTCCCCTGTCTGCCCTTCGCCTTGCAGTGCCTACACTGCGGTTTGGTGCCTCTAGCCTTTGCCGGGCACTCCGCAGCCTTGTGCCCGGTATCCTGGCACCACTTGCACGCGATCTCCGCCGTGCAGGACCGCGCTGTGTGGCCGTGCTCAAGGCACTTCAGGCAGAGCAGGGGGTCGAGGTAGTCCCTGATGACCATCCCCCACCATCCGCCGCTGACGTCTTCCGGGGTGAGCCCCATCAGGGCGAGCCTCATCTTCTGGTGGACCTCCACGATCCACCTCCTCGTAAGCCCGCCCCTCGCGGGCGTGGAGAAGCAGGGTCTTAACCACGCCCTTCTGGCGCTCTCCTCCTCCGGCTTCTCCAGGGGTACCTTGCCCCAGAGGTAGCACTCCAGCACGCTCCCATCCCAGTGCTTGGGGACGCCACTCAGCTCCAGGCGAGGCCTTCTCGCCATCGCCAGCCTCGCCTCGAGCCCCTTCTCCTTCAGGGCGTCCCACTCTATTATCTTCTTGGCCTGGTCGGCTCCTCCTGTCCTGACCAGGACGGCGCCAGACTTGGTCACCCTGACCACTCCAGCACTGGCGCCGATCTGCTTGAGTTTCTCCTGGGATGGGAGCTGCTCCAGGATCTTCCCGGCATCCCACCCTGCAGTCGTACCCTGGAGGGTAATGTAGGTGGGAGCGTCGGGCCTGGTCTGCGCCGCGGGAACCCTGGCCAGGACTCCAGCGAAGGTCAGTTTCTTCCCCTTCCTCTTTCCTTCCGAGGAGGGGGGTAGAGCCTCTTCTTCTTCCTCTTCCTGGGAGGTTGGCTGCTTCTTCTTCTTCTTCTTCCTCTTCTTTTTCTGCACAACCTCCCAGTTCTGCTCCTCCTCCTCGCTGGAGTCTACCTCCATGTTCCTACCCCGGCACATCGGGGTAGCGCTGCTCCTCTGGGGCATCGGGGCCGGCATGAGGCCGCAGTACTTGCTAGGGGGTGGGGGTGGGACCAACCCGGAGGGTCCTGCGACCACCTTCTCGGGCTCCTTAGCCTTGGTCTCCACCTTTTTCCTCCTCTCCTCCGCCCTAGTCTTGGCCGCGTGCCTCAAGATCCCGGCCTCCTGGTCCTTCAGCCGGAGGTCCCCGATGAGGCCCTGAACTCTATTGAGAGTGGGGGAGACCCACTGCTTCTTTTTCCGGTCGTATTCTCCCCCAATGGCATCACTAATAGATGTTGCCACCATGGGGGCGATAATCTCTGAGACCCTCTTCGCAATAATCTGGTGGAGCGTCTCCCCATTCAGGGCCTCGTTCACCACCTCCTCCACTATGGTGGGCACCATCCTCCACTGCGCCTGAAGGCCCACAATGATGCCCAGTATATCTCGCACCTGACCGTTGATATGGCTCTGGGCATCCAGGGGGACCTTCTTCCTGACAAGGTAGGCCCTCAACCTGTCTGCAATTTTTTCCCCCTTATCAGTTGGGTCTTCCTCGGTCTCTTCTTCAGGAGAGTTGTCCTTCCGGGACCTCTTCCTCCCAGTCTTCTCTTCTGCGTCCGTGTCCGCAGTATCGGACGCTGAGGTCAGAGGCCATAGCCATCTTTCTGTCTTCCTCTCAGCGCCCTTGCCTTCTTCTGTGGCCGCTGCAGGCTTACTTATATCCTGCACCACTGTAGAAGTCTCTGGGCCACCATGGAGGGAACTCTTCTCTCGTTCACCACCATTCAGGTCTCTCCTCTCCTGGGCACCTTCAACGGCGTTTGCCGTCTCTCCTATAACACTTTTTCCAAAATTTTTTTGGGGCATTATCCGTCCGACACTTCACACAATTTTTTGCACCAAAAAAATTTTTAAAAATTTTTTCCAAAAAAATTTTTTTTGGAAAATGTTTTCGATTTTGGAATTTTTTAAAATTTCCAAAATCTCCTGTCCGTGGAGGGCACCGATTCGCTAATTAGTCCCTCGGGCCTCAACCACCACTACACTCACGAGCCAGCGCACTGACACCGGGAACACTTATAAAATAGGTCTTACCTCGGTGGCTGTTGAACGATGACTGATCGCTGGACACTAGAACAAGAGTGGGGCTAATCCCCAGGAGCTCGTCAACCGTAGGTCCTTCCTCAATGACAGTCGGAGCGCTACTAACCACCCCTAACCACCCCTAACCACCCCTAACCACCCCTAACCACCCCTAACCACCCCTAACCACCCCTAACCACCCCTAACCACCCCTAACCACCCCTAACCACCCCTAACCACCCCTAACCACCCCTAACCACCCCTAACCACCCCTAACCACCCCTAACCACCCCTAACCACCCCTAACCACCCCTAACCACCCCTAACCACCCCTAACCACCCCTAACCACCCCTAACCACCCCTAACCACCCCTAACCACCCCTAACCACCCCTAACCACCCCTAACCACCCCTAACCACCCCTAACCACCCCTAACCACCCCTAACCACCCCTAACCACCCCTAACCACCCCTAACCACCCCTAACCACCCCTAACCACCCCTAACCACCCCTAACCACCCCTAACCACCCCTAACCACCCCTAACCACCCCTAACCACCCCTAACCACCCCTAACCGGGTCCGTCGGGGAGTGGTGGTCGCGGAAGGAGAGGGGAGTGGTGAAAGAGGGGAGTGGTGAAAGAGGGGAGTGGTCCGGTAAGGGGGTGGTCGGGGAGGGGGGTGGTCGGGGAGGGGTGGTCGCGGAGGGAGAGGGTGTGGTCGGGGAATGGTGGTCGAGGAGTTGTGTGGTCGGGGAGGGGGATAGTCGGGGAGGGGTGGTCGCTGAGGGAGAGGGGGTGGTCGAGGAGGGGTGGTCGGGGGAGGATGGTCGGGGAGGCGCGTGTTCGGGGAGGCGCGTGTTCGGGGAGGCGCGTGTTCGGGGAGGGGGTGGTCAGGGAGGGGCGTCGTAGGGGAAGGGGGTGGTCGGGGAGGGGGGTGGTCGGGGAGGGGGGGGGTTGTCGGCGAGGGATGTGGTCGGGGAGGGGGTGGTCGGGGAGGTGGGTGGTCGAGGGGAGGGTGTTCGGGGAGGGGAGGTCGGGGAGGTGGGTGGTCGAGGGGAGGGTGGTCGAGGGGAGGGTGGTCGGGGAGGGGGGTGGTCGGGGAGGGGGTGGTCGGGGAGGGGGTGGTTCGGGAGCGGGGTGGTCGGGGAGGGGCGTGGTCGGGGAGGTGGGTGGTCGGGGAGGTGGGTGGTCGAGGGGAGGGTGGTCGAGGGGAGGGTTGTCGGGGAGGGTCGTGGGCGAGGAGGGGGTGGTTGGGGAGGGGGTGGTTTGGGAGGGGGGGGGGGTCGGGAAGGGTGGTGGTCGGGGAGGTGGGTGGTCCCGGAGGGGGGTGGTCATGGAGGGGCGTAATCGGGGAGGGGGTGGTCATGGAGGGGCGTAATCGGGGAGGGGGTGGTCGAGGAGGGTCGTGGTCGAGGAGGGTCGTGGTCGAGGAGGGTCGTGGTCGAGGAGGGTCGTGGTCGAGGAGGGTCGTGGTCGGGGAGGGGGTTGGTCGGGGAGGGGGGTTTTCGGCGAGGGGGGTGGTCGGGGAGGGGGTGGTCAGGTGGGGGTGGTCGAGCAAGGGGATGATCGGGGAGGGGGATGGTCGGGGAGGGGCGTGGTCGGGGAGGGGTATGGTCGGGTAGGGGGTGGTCGGGGAGAGGGGTGGTCGGGGAGGGGGTGGTCGGGGAGAGGGGTGGTCGGGGAGGGGGTGGTCGGGGAGGGGGTGGTCGGGGAGGGGGTGGTCGGGGAGGGTTGGTCGGAGAGGGGGTGTTGAGGGAGGGGGGTGGTCGGGGAGGGGCGTGGTCGGGGAGAGGCGTGGTCGGGGAGGCGGGTGGTCGGGGAGGTGGGTTGTCAGGGAGGGGGTGGTCTGGGAGGGGCGTTGTCGAGAAGGTGGGTGGTCAGGGAGGGGCGTGGTCGAGGAGGGGCGTGGTCGAGGAGGGGCGTGGTCTGGGAGGGGCGTGGTCGGGGAGAGGGGTGGTCGGGGAGGGGGGTGGTCGGGGAGGGGATGGTCGAGGGGAGGGGTTGGTCGAGGGGAGGATGGTCGGGGAGGCGCGTGTTCGGGGAGGGGGTGGGAGGGGATGGGGTGGTGAGGGAGGGGGGTGGGGGGAGGGGCGTGGTCGGGGAGGGGGGTGGTCAGGGAGGGGCGTGGTCGAGGAGGGGCGTGGTCTGGGAGGGGCGTGGTCGGGGAGAGTGGTGGTCGGGGAGAGGAGTGGGGGGCGTGGTCGGGGAGGGGCGTGGTCGAGAAGGTGGGTGGTCGGGGATAGGGGTGGTCAGGGAGGGGCGTGGTCAGGGAGGGGCGTGGTCGGGGAGGGGCGTGGTCGGGGAGGTGGGGTGGTAAGGAGGGGGGTGGTCGGAGAGGGGCTTGATTGGGGAGGGGGATGGTCGGGGATAGGGGTGGTCAGGGAGGGACGTGGTCAGGGGGGGGTGGTCAGGGAGGGGGTGGTCAGGGAAGGGGTGGTCGGGGAGGGCGTGTTCGGGGAGGGGCGTGGTAGGGGATGGGCGTGGTCGGGGAGGGAGTGGTGAGGGAGGGGGTGGTCGGGGAGGGGGGATGGTCGGGGAGGGGGTGGTCGTGAAGGGGTGGTCGGGGAGGGGGATGGTCGGGGGGCGTGGTCGGGGAGGGGCGTGGTCGAGAAGGTGGGTGGTCAGGGAGGGGCGTGGTCGAGGAAGGGCGTGGTCTGGGAGGGGCGTGGTCGGGGAGAGGGGTGGTCGGGGAGGGGGGTGGTCGGGGAGGGGGTGGTCGAGGGGAGGGTGGTCGGTGAGGGGTGTGGACAGAGAGGGGGGGTGGGAGGGGAGGGGGGTGGTCGGGGTGGGGGGTGGTCGGTGAGGGGGATGGTCGGAGAGGGGGGTCAAAGGGGTGTTGAGTTAAAATTTTGATCTTGGCTGTAAAGGCAAAGTGTCGTTGCCCATTTAGTTGTTTGCATATTTTAGCCTAGATGGCAGCACTCGCGGTCTATGATTTTCGTGTTCTTACTGTGCAGATGTTGTTTGTTTAAATAAAACAAAATTAGTAGTAAATCTCAGTTTTTATTTATAAATAAGCCCTAATCCTATTTGGTTAAGGGTTCAGAAAGCTCTGAAAACTGAAGAATAAAGAAAACAGTAAAGAAGAAATCATATTTTGCAAATTGAAAATTATCACGCCGTATAACCTCAAAATGGAACGAACATTGAGTGTGGATAAATTCGACGGAAAAAACTTCAGGCAATGGAAATTCCAGATAAAGTGTGCCCTGAAAGCAAAAGGAATTGATATTCCGATACCGAGAACAGAAGCAAATGCGAGTAGTTGGTTTAAAACTGACGGAATGGCTATGTACATAATCACGTCGTCGATGGATTTAAATCAAATAACCTTAATAGAAAACTGTGAAACTGCTTTGGAAATTATGTCCAAATTAGAATCCATATATGAACAAAAAAGTGAATTAAACAAAATGTTAATACATGAAAGGTTTTATCAGTACAAAATGTCACTAAGTGACAGTGTGGCACTGCATATTGCGAAGGTTGAGAATCTCGCCAAACAACACAAGGAAAGTGGTGAAAGTATCAGTGACACTGTCATAATTACGAAAATACTGGGAACTTTGCCTCCTAAATATAGATCGCTTCGACAAGCATGGATGTCTCTGGATACTGAAAAACAAAACTTGAATAATTTGACAGCGAGACTTTTGGATGAAGAAGCGAATATTACTTGTGAAGAAGAACAAGAAATGGCTTTGTTGGTTGCTAATACTAAATTGAAGAAAGAATTAGTCAAAAATGAACCAGGTACAAGTAATGTGAGCAAAGAGAAACCTGCAAAGCATCGTTTTGAATGCTATCAATGTGGGAAACGGGGTCATTTCGCAAGAGAATGTCGTGCACCAAAGAAAGTACATAAGAAACCAGATCGAGATAAGAATACTTTGTTGGCTTTTAATGTAGCAGATGAGTCAAACATTTGCAGTGGTTCAGAAGAAAACTCCTGGACCTTGGATAGTGGTGCTTCGGCACACATGACACATAGAAAAGAATTCTTTGAAGAATATACAGCTTGTACTCAGAAATCATTGACACAGGGAAATAAAGAATCCATAGAAGTGTGTGGAATTGGAAAGGTTTTAATAAAAAGATGTGTTAATGGACAGTGGGAGCTAAGCATGTTGCATGGAGTACTACATGTGCCAAGCTTAAGAAGAAACTTGATCTCTGAAGGCATGATTACAAGAAAAGGTTATTCCATCATTAAGAAGGACAGTAGTGCTTTAATTTACAAAGGCGATGATGTTGTGATGTGTGCAAAAATGAAAATGAACAATTTATATGAACTAGACATTGAAACAGTTGTGTCTGACACATGCAATTTAGTGCAGAAGAATAAAAGTGATATAAAAAAGTGGCACGAGAGATTAGGACATTTAAACTTTAAAGAAATTAAAAAAATGAGTGTAAACAATATAGTTGAAGGTTTAAATATTGAAAAAAGTGATGAGACTGACTTAGTGTGTGCAGAACTAAAACCTGGAGACTTGGTATATAGTGACGTCTGTGGTCCAATGAGTCATACATCGGTTCAAGGTATGAGATATTTTTTATTATTCAAAGATGCGGCAACTAGCTATAGACATGTGTACTTCATGAGAAATAAAAGCGATACCCTTGAATATTTTAAGAGGTATAATGCTATTGTTAAAAACAAATACTTGCACAGTGTAAAAACTCTACATACAGATAATGGAGGAGAATACATTAACAATGCATTCAAAGTCTATTTAAATAAAGAAGGTATTGTTCATGAATGCACTGCCCCATATACCCCAGAACAAAATGGAGAGGGGGAGGAGGTGGTCGGGGAGGGGGAGGAGGTTCTCGGGGAGGGGGTCAAAGGGGTGAGGTCAAAGGGGGGGGGGGGGGGGGGGGTCAAAGGGGGAGGTTCAAAGGGGGTTGGTCAAAGGGTGATCAAAGGGGGTGGTCGGGGGGTCAAAGAGTGTGATCGGGGAGGGGGTCAAAAGGGGGTGGTCGGGAAGGGAGTCACAGGGGGAGGGGGGGGTCGGGGAGGGGATGGTCGAGGAGGGCGGAAGGTCGGGGAGGAGGGGAAGGTGGTCAGGGAGAGGGTGGTCGGGGAGGGGTGGTCGTAAAGGGGGTCAAAGGGGTGGTCGTGGAGGGGGGTCAAAGGGGGTGGTCGAGGAGGGGGGGTCAAAGGGGTTGGTCGGGGGAGGGGGGTCAAAGCGGTGTTTAAAGGGGGTCCAAGGGGGTGGTCGGGGAGGGGGGGTCAAAAGGGGGTCAAAGGGGGTTGTCGGGGGGTTTTGTCGGGGGGGTTTGTCGGGAGGGTTTGTCGGGTGGGGTCAAAGGGGGTTTTCGTGGAGGGGGAAGGTGAAAGGGGGATGGTCGGGGAGGGGTCAAAGGAAGTCAAAGGTGGTGCTCGGGGAGGGGGACAAAGTGGGTGGTTGGGGGGAGGTCGAAGGGGGAGGTCAAATGGGGTGGTCGTGGATGGGGAGGTCAAAGGGTGTGGTCGTGGAGGGGGTGGTCGGAGAGGGGGAGGAGGTGGTCGGGGAGGGGGGGTTGAAAGGGGTGGTCGTGGAGGAGGGAGTGGTCGGGGGGTCAAAGGGAGGGTCATCGGGGAGTGGTCGTGGAGGGGGTGGACTGGGAGAGGGAGGGGGTGGTCGGGGAGGGGGTCAAAGGGGTGGTCGTGGAGGAGGGAGTGGTCGGGGGGTCAAAGGGGGGTGATCGTGGAGGGGTCAAAGGGGGCGGTCGGGGAGGGGGTCAAATGGGGTGGTCGTGGAGGGGGAGGTCAAGACTTCAGGATTGAATGTGACAGTTTTTCCTCGGTACAAGTGTCAGACGTAATTGATCAATGTGACGTTTCAGTGTTCTCCTCGCTTTTTCTAGAACCACTACTTAGTGCCATTTTCCTAACTTTTTTAATATCTGGCCAAACTCCCAAATGTATTTATTGTTGAGGAAGAAACGCACTTGGACTCTCTCCCCCACTTGAAAAACTCTAACACCACATGGAGCTTTTGAAGTTTTGTGCTTGAAAGGGAAAACTGCATCCTGTTCTTGTTCAACACGTTCTCTAAGTGCATATGGCACGTCTCGCTCTTTCGTGAAAACAGGTCTTGCATCCTTTCGTAATTGCAATTTAATTTGAATATTCGGAACACATCCTATTTTCTCCTCAAACACGTTAGGAAATTGTTTTGCAACGATTTGCTTCATAGGTTCTCTGGTTGAGTCAAGGTCTTTCAACTCAATCCCCAGGCCTCGAATCCATAATCTACCAAGTAAAGCTGCATGCCCCGTTGGAACAATGTAAAGATCTCCTTCAATTTCTTTATTTTTGTAGCTAACTTTAACTTTGACCATACCTTTTGGACTAACAATGTTACCAGAATAAGAACGGAATTCTATGTTAGTTGGTTTTAATGTATTATTCAAATGTAATTTATTGAATTCGTCTTCTGGTAGGAGGGTGTAACGAGCTCCGGAATCCACCTCGAACTGCTGAAGCTTTGTATTAATGCAAACCGTGACCATATAGTTATCTAAATCGGGAGCTATTTCAAATAAGTCTACGATTTTAGAAGACTCACCACAGTGCTGTAAATTATTTATACCATAGCGCAATTCAGATGGAGAATCATGGCAAACAGCTAAAAGTGAATTCGCTGAGCTGGATCTATCGCGCTGATGATTTTTCATGAGGCTGGTTATACAGACTTTTGCGACATGGCCCACTCCTGCACACTTTTCACAGTAGACGTCTTGCCGTTGTACTCTGCAATCTGAAACTCGATGATTCGGTTTCCAACACCGAAAACACAGGCCTTCCAAACCTAAGGCACGGTAGTTAGGGCGACCTCTACTGGGAGGAGAAGGAGAGCGCCGTCCAGATCGAAGAGGTGACGCCTTTGAATGAGTAGGACTACGATTGGAGTAGTGACTTCTTGCAGAGCTACCAGATCGATGACGAGAAATGTCTCTGTGCCTAGGACTTGATATTGTGTACGTGTCATCGCAAAAAGTTTCAGTGGGATTCGTGATCTGAGAGCATGATAAGGCCTTACTTTCAATCCGCGAATCCAATTTTCACGTAGCCCTCTTATAAATTGGGCTATCAGAAAAAAATTACTACTCGATACACTCTTTTTACATGCACATTTTACTGAGAACTGACATTCTGACACATTACCTCTTAGAAAGGGGTTTGGAGGGGGGAGAGCGGTGGTTGGGGAGGGGGGAGCAAAATGCAGTGCTATATGCTCTGTGTGTGTTTACAGTATAAATAGAGAGTTGCTCAATCACTGGGGCACATCCCCCCCACCGACAGTTTTTTAGTTACTGTGGAGAATCCATTATAGTACATAATTAAAGGCAAATCACACGAACATAGTTGTTAAAATAACAGAATGAACATGAGTGATACTATTTGTTTTGAAATCCTACTAATCTTATAAATGTGAAAGTTTGTATATTAGTCTCTCTTTCACGCAAAAACTACTGAACGGATTTGGATGAAAATTATTGAGTAAAATAGGTTATACATCATAGGCTACAGCAAGGGCAGATTTATGTGGGGGCACGGGGTCATGTGCCCTCCCCCCGTTGTAGTACATAATTAAAGGCAAATCAGGAATTTAACAGCCTGAAATTTGTAGATAGGTTCTTTGTATAGTTTAAGAAAAAACTTTGGATAGTTCCACCCCAAGGGATTCCTCTTTAATATAATAGGGATTCAAAGGTTGTATAGAATCCGTCAGTTTTGAAGTTGGACATCTGAAATTTTGCCGAGTTGCTATTTCCGGATCAATTCCTTAGTCTGGGAGAGATGATGTCTCCTCCCCCTTGCATGTTCCTCAATTAGCAGGATCATACTTGAGAATTGGTCCCTAATGAATGCATGATAAATGGCCTACAGTCAAGGTGTGAAAATGCAGTGCTATATGCTCTGCGTGTGTTTACAGTATACATAGAGAGTTGCTATTTCTTGGTTTAAATCATTCACTGGAAGAGACGATATCACCTCCCCCTTGTATGTTCCTCAATTAGCAGCATCTTATTTGAGAATTGGGCCCTATGATTGCAGAGTTATGCTCTGCGTGTGTTTACATTATTAATAGTAACAATCTGAGAACAAATCCTAATTGAACTTTGTATGTTTAAGTTCAAATACTCTATAATTAACCACATACACATTGAAATATACTCAGAAAAAAACACTGGTTTTGAACACATAATGCTTACAACGTTACTTACGGAAAATTAATTCTAATGAATGCGGGATAAATGGCCTACAGTTAAGGTCTAAAAATGCCGTGTTATGCTCTGCTTGTGTCACATAATAAATAGAGAGCAGCTATATTTCCTTCCCCTTTTATGTTCCTTAATTAACAGCATCTTACTTGATAATCTGGCCCCTATGAATGCAGTGTTATACTCTGCGTGTGTTTATTAATTATTAATAGTGAATTGTTCAATCTGGGAACAAATCCTAATTGAACTTTGTATGTTCAAGTTCAAATACTCTATAATTAATCACATAAACATTGAAATATACTCAGAAAAAAACACTCCTTTTGAACAGATAATGCTTACAACGTTACTTACGGAAAATTAATTCTAATGAATGCGGGATAAATGGCCAGCAGTTAAAATGTCAAAATGCAGTGCTATATGCTCTGTGTGTGTTTACAGTATAAATAGAGCTGTCTTGAACTTTGTATGTTTAAGTTCAAATATTCTATAAGTAACATCATAAACATTGAAATATACTCAGAAAAAGCACTCGTTTTAAACACATACTGCTGAAACCATTACTAAGGAATATTAATTCTATAAAACCCTCTATTGGGGATTCCTAAAATGGGAGGGGGGTCGTGAAGGAAAAGCAGGGGGTCCCGAGACCTGTTGAAAATACCAAAACTGCTCCAAATATAGACCAAAATTTGCCAATTGATTATAAAAAAGTAACATACTAAAACCTCTGTACCATATCTAATTTGGTAATATTTTCTTCAGCTCTATAAAAACAGATATTGCACCATGACATATGAGTTGCCATTTACGGATCAATTCCTTAATCTGGGAGAGATTATGTCTCCTCCCCCTTGCATGTTCCTCAATTAGCAGCATCTTACTTGAGAATTGGTCCCTAATGAATGCATGATAAATGGCCTACAGTTAAGGTGTGAAATTGCAGTGCTGTATGCTCTGCGTGTGTTTACATTATAAATAGATGAGTTGCTATTTCTTGGTCAAAATCTTTCACTGGAAGCGATGATGTCTCTTCCCCCTTGTATGTTCCTCAATTAGCAGCATCTTACTTGCGAATTGGTCCCTAATGAATGCATGATAAACGGCCTAAAGTTAAGGTGTGAAAATGCAGTGCTATATGCTCAGCGAATGTTTACATTATAAATAGAGAGAGGCTATTTCTTGGTTTAAATCATTCACTGGAAGAGACGATGTCCCCTCCCCCTTGTATGTTCCTCAATTAGCAGCATCTTAATTGAGAATTGGGCCCTATGAATGCAGTGTTATGCTCTGCTTGTGTCACATAATAAATAGAGAGTATCTATTTCTAGGTCAAAGTCTTTCGCTGGAAGAGATGATGTCTCCTCCCCCTTTTATGTTCCTCAATTAACAGCATCTTACTTGAGAATCGGGCCCTATGAATGCAGTGTTATACTCTGCGTGTGTTTACATTATTAATAGTGAGTTGTTCAATCAGGGAACAAATCGTAATTGAACTTTGTTTGTTTAAGTTCAAATACTCTATAATTAACCTCATAAACATTGAAATATACTCTGGAAAAAAAACACTCGTTTTAAGCACGTAATGCTTACAACGTTACTTACGGAAAATTAATTCTAATGAATGCAGGATAAATGGCCTATAGTTAACGTGTAAAAATGCCGAGTTATGCTCTGCTTGTGTTACACATTAAATATAGAGTTGCTATTTCTTGGTCAAAATCATTCACTGTAAGTGATGACGTCTACTCTCCTTTGTATGTTCCTCAATTAGCAGCATCTTACTTGAGAATTGGGCCCTATGAATGCAGTGTTATGCTCTGCTTGTGTCACATAATAAATAGAGAGTAGCTATTTCTAGGTCAAAGTCTTTCGCTGGAAAAGGTGATGTCTCCTCCCCCTTTTAAGTTCCTCAATTAACAGCATCTTACTTCAGAATCGGGCCCAATGAATGCAGTGTTATACTCTGCGTGTGTTTACATTATTAATAGTGAGTTGTTCAATCAGGGAACAAATCGTAATTGAACTTTGTTTGCTTAAGTTCAAATACTCTATAATTAACCTCATAAACATTGAAATATACTCTGGAAAAAAAACACTCGTTTTAAGCACATAATGCATACAACGTTACTTACGGAAAATTAATTCTAATGAATGCAGGATAAATGGCCTATAGTTAACGTGTAAAAATGCCGAGTTATGCTCTGCTTGTGTTACACATTAAATATAGAGTTGCTATTTCTTGGTCAAAATCATTCAATGTAAGAGATGATGTCTACTCTCCTTTGTATGTTCCTCAATTAGCAGCATCTTACTTGAGAATTGGGCCCTATGAATGCAGTGTTATGCTCTGCTTGTGTCACATAATAAATAGAGAGTATCTATTTCTTGGTCAAAGTCTTTCGCTGGAAAAGATGATGTCTCCTCACCCTTTTAAGTTCCTCAATTAACAGCATCTTACTTGAGAATCGGGCCCTATGAATGCAGTGTTATACTCTGCGTGTGTTTACATTATTAATAGTGAGTTGTTCAATCAGGGAACAAATCGTAATTGAACTTTGTTTGTTTAAGTTCAAATACTCTATAATTAACCTCATAAACATTGAAATATACTCTGGAAAAAAAACACTCGTTTTAAGCACGTAATGCTTACAACGTTAATTACGGAAAATTAATTCTAATGAATGCAGGATAAATGGCCTATAGTTAACGTGTAAAAATGCCGAGTTATGCTCTGCTTGTGTTACACATTAAATATAGAGTTGCTATTTCTTGGTCAAAATCATTCACTGTAAGTGATGACGTCTACTCTCCTTTGTATGTTCCTCAATTAGCAGCATCTTACTTGAGAATTGGGCCCTATGAATGCAGTGTTATGCTCTGCTTGTGTCACATAATAAATAGAGAGTAGCTATTTCTAGGTCAAAGTCTTTCGCTGGAAAAGGTGATGTCTCCTCCCCCTTTTAAGTTCCTCAATTAACAGCATCTTACTTCAGAATCGGGCCCAATGAATGCAGTGTTATACTCTGCGTGTGTTTACATTATTAATAGTGAGTTGTTCAATCAGGGAACAAATCGTAATTGAACTTTGTTTGCTTAAGTTCAAATACTCTATAATTAACCTCATAAACATTGAAATATACTCTGGAAAAAAAACACTCGTTTTAAGCACATAATGCATACAACGTTACTTACGGAAAATTAATTCTAATGAATGCAGGATAAATGGCCTATAGTTAACGTGTAAAAATGCCGAGTTATGCTCTGCTTGTGTTACACATTAAATATAGAGTTGCTATTTCTTGGTCAAAATCATTCAATGTAAGAGATGATGTCTACTCTCCTTTGTATGTTCCTCAATTAGCAGCATCTTACTTGAGAATTGGGCCCTATGAATGCAGTGTTATGCTCTGCTTGTGTCACATAATAAATAGAGAGTATCTATTTCTTGGTCAAAGTCTTTCGCTGGAAAAGATGATGTCTCCTCACCCTTTTAAGTTCCTCAATTAACAGCATCTTACTTGAGAATCGGGCCCTATGAATGCAGTGTTATACTCTGCGTGTGTTTACATTATTAATAGTGAGTTGTTCAATCAGGGAACAAATCGTAATTGAACTTTGTTTGTTTAAGTTCAAATACTCTATAATTAACCTCATAAACATTGAAATATACTCTGGAAAAAAAACACTCGTTTTAAGCACGTAATGCTTACAACGTTAATTACGGAAAATTAATTCTAATGAATGCAGGATAAATGGCCTATAGTTAACGTGTAAAAATGCCGAGTTATGCTCTGCTTGTGTTACACATTAAATATAGAGTTGCTATTTCTTGGTCAAAATCATTCACTGTAAGTGATGACGTCTACTCTCCTTTGTATGTTCCTCAATTAGCAGCATCTTACTTGAGAATTGGGCCCTATGAATGCAGTGTTATGCTCTGCTTGTGTCACATAATAAATAGAGAGTAGCTATTTCTAGGTCAAAGTCTTTCGCTGGAAAAGGTGATGTCTCCTCCCCCTTTTAAGTTCCTCAATTAACAGCATCTTACTTCAGAATCGGGCCCAATGAATGCAGTGTTATACTCTGCGTGTGTTTACATTATTAATAGTGAGTTGTTCAATCAGGGAACAAATCGTAATTGAACTTTGTTTGCTTAAGTTCAAATACTCTATAATTAACCTCATAAACATTGAAATATACTCTGGAAAAAAAACACTCGTTTTAAGCACATAATGCATACAACGTTACTTACGGAAAATTAATTCTAATGAATGCAGGATAAATGGCCTATAGTTAACGTGTAAAAATGCCGAGTTATGCTCTGCTTGTGTTACACATTAAATATAGAGTTGCTATTTCTTGGTCAAAATCATTCAATGTAAGAGATGATGTCTACTCTCCTTTGTATGTTCCTCAATTAGCAGCATCTTACTTGAGAATTGGGCCCTATGAATGCAGTGTTATGCTCTGCTTGTGTCACATAATAAATAGAGAGTATCTATTTCTTGGTCAAAGTCTTTCGCTGGAAAAGATGATGTCTCCTCACCCTTTTAAGTTCCTCAATTAACAGCATCTTACTTGAGAATCGGGCCCTATGAATGCAGTGTTATACTCTGCGTGTGTTTACATTATTAATAGTGAGTTGTTCAATCAGGGAACAAATCGTAATTGAACTTTGTTTGTTTAAGTTCAAATACTCTATAATTAACCTCATAAACATTGAAATATACTCTGGAAAAAAAACACTCGTTTTAAGCACGTAATGCTTACAACGTTAATTACGGAAAATTAATTCTAATGAATGCAGGATAAATGGCCTATAGTTAACGTGTAAAAATGCCGAGTTATGCTCTGCTTGTGTTACACATTAAATATAGAGTTGCTATTTCTTGGTCAAAATCATTCACTGTAAGTGATGACGTCTACTCTCCTTTGTATGTTCCTCAATTAGCAGCATCTTACTTGAGAATTGGGCCCTATGAATGCAGTGTTATGCTCTGCTTGTGTCACATAATAAATAGAGAGTAGCTATTTCTAGGTCAAAGTCTTTCGCTGGAAAAGGTGATGTCTCCTCCCCCTTTTAAGTTCCTCAATTAACAGCATCTTACTTCAGAATCGGGCCCAATGAATGCAGTGTTATACTCTGCGTGTGTTTACATTATTAATAGTGAGTTGTTCAATCAGGGAACAAATCGTAATTGAACTTTGTTTGCTTAAGTTCAAATACTCTATAATTAACCTCATAAACATTGAAATATACTCTGGAAAAAAAACACTCGTTTTAAGCACATAATGCATACAACGTTACTTACGGAAAATTAATTCTAATGAATGCAGGATAAATGGCCTATAGTTAACGTGTAAAAATGCCGAGTTATGCTCTGCTTGTGTTACACATTAAATATAGAGTTGCTATTTCTTGGTCAAAATCATTCAATGTAAGAGATGATGTCTACTCTCCTTTGTATGTTCCTCAATTAGCAGCATCTTACTTGAGAATTGGGCCCTATGAATGCAGTGTTATGCTCTGCTTGTGTCACATAATAAATAGAGAGTATCTATTTCTTGGTCAAAGTCTTTCGCTGGAAAAGATGATGTCTCCTCACCCTTTTAAGTTCCTCAATTAACAGCATCTTACTTGAGAATCGGGCCCTATGAATGCAGTGTTATACTCTGCGTGTGTTTACATTATTAATAGTGAGTTGTTCAATCAGGGAACAAATCGTAATTGAACTTTGTTTGTTTAAGTTCAAATACTCTATAATTAACCTCATAAACATTGAAATATACTCTGGAAAAAAAACACTCGTTTTAAGCACGTAATGCTTACAACGTTAATTACGGAAAATTAATTCTAATGAATGCAGGATAAATGGCCTATAGTTAACGTGTAAAAATGCCGAGTTATGCTCTGCTTGTGTTACACATTAAATATAGAGTTGCTATTTCTTGGTCAAAATCATTCACTGTAAGTGATGACGTCTACTCTCCTTTGTATGTTCCTCAATTAGCAGCATCTTACTTGAGAATTGGGCCCTATGAATGCAGTGTTATGCTCTGCTTGTGTCACATAATAAATAGAGAGTAGCTATTTCTAGGTCAAAGTCTTTCGCTGGAAAAGGTGATGTCTCCTCCCCCTTTTAAGTTCCTCAATTAACAGCATCTTACTTCAGAATCGGGCCCAATGAATGCAGTGTTATACTCTGCGTGTGTTTACATTATTAATAGTGAGTTGTTCAATCAGGGAACAAATCGTAATTGAACTTTGTTTGCTTAAGTTCAAATACTCTATAATTAACCTCATAAACATTGAAATATACTCTGGAAAAAAAACACTCGTTTTAAGCACATAATGCATACAACGTTACTTACGGAAAATTAATTCTAATGAATGCAGGATAAATGGCCTATAGTTAACGTGTAAAAATGCCGAGTTATGCTCTGCTTGTGTTACACATTAAATATAGAGTTGCTATTTCTTGGTCAAAATCATTCAATGTAAGAGATGATGTCTACTCTCCTTTGTATGTTCCTCAATTAGCAGCATCTTACTTGAGAATTGGGCCCTATGAATGCAGTGTTATGCTCTGCTTGTGTCACATAATAAATAGAGAGTATCTATTTCTTGGTCAAAGTCTTTCGCTGGAAAAGATGATGTCTCCTCACCCTTTTAAGTTCCTCAATTAACAGCATCTTACTTGAGAATCGGGCCCTATGAATGCAGTGTTATACTCTGCGTGTGTTTACATTATTAATAGTGAGTTGTTCAATCAGGGAACAAATCGTAATTGAACTTTGTTTGTTTAAGTTCAAATACTCTATAATTAACCTCATAAACATTGAAATATACTCTGGAAAAAAAACACTCGTTTTAAGCACGTAATGCTTACAACGTTAATTACGGAAAATTAATTCTAATGAATGCAGGATAAATGGCCTATAGTTAACGTGTAAAAATGCCGAGTTATGCTCTGCTTGTGTTACACATTAAATATAGAGTTGCTATTTCTTGGTCAAAATCATTCACTGTAAGTGATGACGTCTACTCTCCTTTGTATGTTCCTCAATTAGCAGCATCTTACTTGAGAATTGGGCCCTATGAATGCAGTGTTATGCTCTGCTTGTGTCACATAATAAATAGAGAGTAGCTATTTCTAGGTCAAAGTCTTTCGCTGGAAAAGGTGATGTCTCCTCCCCCTTTTAAGTTCCTCAATTAACAGCATCTTACTTCAGAATCGGGCCCAATGAATGCAGTGTTATACTCTGCGTGTGTTTACATTATTAATAGTGAGTTGTTCAATCAGGGAACAAATCGTAATTGAACTTTGTTTGCTTAAGTTCAAATACTCTATAATTAACCTCATAAACATTGAAATATACTCTGGAAAAAAAACACTCGTTTTAAGCACATAATGCATACAACGTTACTTACGGAAAATTAATTCTAATGAATGCAGGATAAATGGCCTATAGTTAACGTGTAAAAATGCCGAGTTATGCTCTGCTTGTGTTACACATTAAATATAGAGTTGCTATTTCTTGGTCAAAATCATTCAATGTAAGAGATGATGTCTACTCTCCTTTGTATGTTCCTCAATTAGCAGCATCTTACTTGAGAATTGGGCCCTATGAATGCAGTGTTATGCTCTGCTTGTGTCACATAATAAATAGAGAGTATCTATTTCTTGGTCAAAGTCTTTCGCTGGAAAAGATGATGTCTCCTCACCCTTTTAAGTTCCTCAATTAACAGCATCTTACTTGAGAATCGGGCCCTATGAATGCAGTGTTATACTCTGCGTGTGTTTACATTATTAATAGTGAGTTGTTCAATCAGGGAACAAATCGTAATTGAACTTTGTTTGTTTAAGTTCAAATACTCTATAATTAACCTCATAAACATTGAAATATACTCTGGAAAAAAAACACTCGTTTTAAGCACGTAATGCTTACAACGTTAATTACGGAAAATTAATTCTAATGAATGCAGGATAAATGGCCTATAGTTAACGTGTAAAAATGCCGAGTTATGCTCTGCTTGTGTTACACATTAAATATAGAGTTGCTATTTCTTGGTCAAAATCATTCACTGTAAGTGATGACGTCTACTCTCCTTTGTATGTTCCTCAATTAGCAGCATCTTACTTGAGAATTGGGCCCTATGAATGCAGTGTTATGCTCTGCTTGTGTCACATAATAAATAGAGAGTAGCTATTTCTAGGTCAAAGTCTTTCGCTGGAAAAGGTGATGTCTCCTCCCCCTTTTAAGTTCCTCAATTAACAGCATCTTACTTCAGAATCGGGCCCAATGAATGCAGTGTTATACTCTGCGTGTGTTTACATTATTAATAGTGAGTTGTTCAATCAGGGAACAAATCGTAATTGAACTTTGTTTGCTTAAGTTCAAATACTCTATAATTAACCTCATAAACATTGAAATATACTCTGGAAAAAAAACACTCGTTTTAAGCACATAATGCATACAACGTTACTTACGGAAAATTAATTCTAATGAATGCAGGATAAATGGCCTATAGTTAACGTGTAAAAATGCCGAGTTATGCTCTGCTTGTGTTACACATTAAATATAGAGTTGCTATTTCTTGGTCAAAATCATTCAATGTAAGAGATGATGTCTACTCTCCTTTGTATGTTCCTCAATTAGCAGCATCTTACTTGAGAATTGGGCCCTATGAATGCAGTGTTATGCTCTGCTTGTGTCACATAATAAATAGAGAGTATCTATTTCTTGGTCAAAGTCTTTCGCTGGAAAAGATGATGTCTCCTCACCCTTTTAAGTTCCTCAATTAACAGCATCTTACTTGAGAATCGGGCCCTATGAATGCAGTGTTATACTCTGCGTGTGTTTACATTATTAATAGTGAGTTGTTCAATCAGGGAACAAATCGTAATTGAACTTTGTTTGTTTAAGTTCAAATACTCTATAATTAACCTCATAAACATTGAAATATACTCTGGAAAAAAAACACTCGTTTTAAGCACGTAATGCTTACAACGTTAATTACGGAAAATTAATTCTAATGAATGCAGGATAAATGGCCTATAGTTAACGTGTAAAAATGCCGAGTTATGCTCTGCTTGTGTTACACATTAAATATAGAGTTGCTATTTCTTGGTCAAAATCATTCACTGTAAGTGATGACGTCTACTCTCCTTTGTATGTTCCTCAATTAGCAGCATCTTACTTGAGAATTGGGCCCTATGAATGCAGTGTTATGCTCTGCTTGTGTCACATAATAAATAGAGAGTAGCTATTTCTAGGTCAAAGTCTTTCGCTGGAAAAGGTGATGTCTCCTCCCCCTTTTAAGTTCCTCAATTAACAGCATCTTACTTCAGAATCGGGCCCAATGAATGCAGTGTTATACTCTGCGTGTGTTTACATTATTAATAGTGAGTTGTTCAATCAGGGAACAAATCGTAATTGAACTTTGTTTGCTTAAGTTCAAATACTCTATAATTAACCTCATAAACATTGAAATATACTCTGGAAAAAAAACACTCGTTTTAAGCACATAATGCATACAACGTTACTTACGGAAAATTAATTCTAATGAATGCAGGATAAATGGCCTATAGTTAACGTGTAAAAATGCCGAGTTATGCTCTGCTTGTGTTACACATTAAATATAGAGTTGCTATTTCTTGGTCAAAATCATTCAATGTAAGAGATGATGTCTACTCTCCTTTGTATGTTCCTCAATTAGCAGCATCTTACTTGAGAATTGGGCCCTATGAATGCAGTGTTATGCTCTGCTTGTGTCACATAATAAATAGAGAGTATCTATTTCTTGGTCAAAGTCTTTCGCTGGAAAAGATGATGTCTCCTCACCCTTTTAAGTTCCTCAATTAACAGCATCTTACTTGAGAATCGGGCCCTATGAATGCAGTGTTATACTCTGCGTGTGTTTACATTATTAATAGTGAGTTGTTCAATCAGGGAACAAATCGTAATTGAACTTTGTTTGTTTAAGTTCAAATACTCTATAATTAACCTCATAAACATTGAAATATACTCTGGAAAAAAAACACTCGTTTTAAGCACGTAATGCTTACAACGTTAATTACGGAAAATTAATTCTAATGAATGCAGGATAAATGGCCTATAGTTAACGTGTAAAAATGCCGAGTTATGCTCTGCTTGTGTTACACATTAAATATAGAGTTGCTATTTCTTGGTCAAAATCATTCACTGTAAGTGATGACGTCTACTCTCCTTTGTATGTTCCTCAATTAGCAGCATCTTACTTGAGAATTGGGCCCTATGAATGCAGTGTTATGCTCTGCTTGTGTCACATAATAAATAGAGAGTAGCTATTTCTAGGTCAAAGTCTTTCGCTGGAAAAGGTGATGTCTCCTCCCCCTTTTAAGTTCCTCAATTAACAGCATCTTACTTCAGAATCGGGCCCAATGAATGCAGTGTTATACTCTGCGTGTGTTTACATTATTAATAGTGAGTTGTTCAATCAGGGAACAAATCGTAATTGAACTTTGTTTGCTTAAGTTCAAATACTCTATAATTAACCTCATAAACATTGAAATATACTCTGGAAAAAAAACACTCGTTTTAAGCACATAATGCATACAACGTTACTTACGGAAAATTAATTCTAATGAATGCAGGATAAATGGCCTATAGTTAACGTGTAAAAATGCCGAGTTATGCTCTGCTTGTGTTACACATTAAATATAGAGTTGCTATTTCTTGGTCAAAATCATTCAATGTAAGAGATGATGTCTACTCTCCTTTGTATGTTCCTCAATTAGCAGCATCTTACTTGAGAATTGGGCCCTATGAATGCAGTGTTATGCTCTGCTTGTGTCACATAATAAATAGAGAGTATCTATTTCTTGGTCAAAGTCTTTCGCTGGAAAAGATGATGTCTCCTCACCCTTTTAAGTTCCTCAATTAACAGCATCTTACTTGAGAATCGGGCCCTATGAATGCAGTGTTATACTCTGCGTGTGTTTACATTATTAATAGTGAGTTGTTCAATCAGGGAACAAATCGTAATTGAACTTTGTTTGTTTAAGTTCAAATACTCTATAATTAACCTCATAAACATTGAAATATACTCTGGAAAAAAAACACTCGTTTTAAGCACGTAATGCTTACAACGTTAATTACGGAAAATTAATTCTAATGAATGCAGGATAAATGGCCTATAGTTAACGTGTAAAAATGCCGAGTTATGCTCTGCTTGTGTTACACATTAAATATAGAGTTGCTATTTCTTGGTCAAAATCATTCACTGTAAGTGATGACGTCTACTCTCCTTTGTATGTTCCTCAATTAGCAGCATCTTACTTGAGAATTGGGCCCTATGAATGCAGTGTTATGCTCTGCTTGTGTCACATAATAAATAGAGAGTAGCTATTTCTAGGTCAAAGTCTTTCGCTGGAAAAGGTGATGTCTCCTCCCCCTTTTAAGTTCCTCAATTAACAGCATCTTACTTCAGAATCGGGCCCAATGAATGCAGTGTTATACTCTGCGTGTGTTTACATTATTAATAGTGAGTTGTTCAATCAGGGAACAAATCGTAATTGAACTTTGTTTGCTTAAGTTCAAATACTCTATAATTAACCTCATAAACATTGAAATATACTCTGGAAAAAAAACACTCGTTTTAAGCACATAATGCATACAACGTTACTTACGGAAAATTAATTCTAATGAATGCAGGATAAATGGCCTATAGTTAACGTGTAAAAATGCCGAGTTATGCTCTGCTTGTGTTACACATTAAATATAGAGTTGCTATTTCTTGGTCAAAATCATTCAATGTAAGAGATGATGTCTACTCTCCTTTGTATGTTCCTCAATTAGCAGCATCTTACTTGAGAATTGGGCCCTATGAATGCAGTGTTATGCTCTGCTTGTGTCACATAATAAATAGAGAGTATCTATTTCTTGGTCAAAGTCTTTCGCTGGAAAAGATGATGTCTCCTCACCCTTTTAAGTTCCTCAATTAACAGCATCTTACTTGAGAATCGGGCCCTATGAATGCAGTGTTATACTCTGCGTGTGTTTACATTATTAATAGTGAGTTGTTCAATCAGGGAACAAATCGTAATTGAACTTTGTTTGTTTAAGTTCAAATACTCTATAATTAACCTCATAAACATTGAAATATACTCTGGAAAAAAAACACTCGTTTTAAGCACGTAATGCTTACAACGTTAATTACGGAAAATTAATTCTAATGAATGCAGGATAAATGGCCTATAGTTAACGTGTAAAAATGCCGAGTTATGCTCTGCTTGTGTTACACATTAAATATAGAGTTGCTATTTCTTGGTCAAAATCATTCACTGTAAGTGATGACGTCTACTCTCCTTTGTATGTTCCTCAATTAGCAGCATCTTACTTGAGAATTGGGCCCTATGAATGCAGTGTTATGCTCTGCTTGTGTCACATAATAAATAGAGAGTAGCTATTTCTAGGTCAAAGTCTTTCGCTGGAAAAGGTGATGTCTCCTCCCCCTTTTAAGTTCCTCAATTAACAGCATCTTACTTCAGAATCGGGCCCAATGAATGCAGTGTTATACTCTGCGTGTGTTTACATTATTAATAGTGAGTTGTTCAATCAGGGAACAAATCGTAATTGAACTTTGTTTGCTTAAGTTCAAATACTCTATAATTAACCTCATAAACATTGAAATATACTCTGGAAAAAAAACACTCGTTTTAAGCACATAATGCATACAACGTTACTTACGGAAAATTAATTCTAATGAATGCAGGATAAATGGCCTATAGTTAACGTGTAAAAATGCCGAGTTATGCTCTGCTTGTGTTACACATTAAATATAGAGTTGCTATTTCTTGGTCAAAATCATTCAATGTAAGAGATGATGTCTACTCTCCTTTGTATGTTCCTCAATTAGCAGCATCTTACTTGAGAATTGGGCCCTATGAATGCAGTGTTATGCTCTGCTTGTGTCACATAATAAATAGAGAGTATCTATTTCTTGGTCAAAGTCTTTCGCTGGAAAAGATGATGTCTCCTCACCCTTTTAAGTTCCTCAATTAACAGCATCTTACTTGAGAATCGGGCCCTATGAATGCAGTGTTATACTCTGCGTGTGTTTACATTATTAATAGTGAGTTGTTCAATCAGGGAACAAATCGTAATTGAACTTTGTTTGTTTAAGTTCAAATACTCTATAATTAACCTCATAAACATTGAAATATACTCTGGAAAAAAAACACTCGTTTTAAGCACGTAATGCTTACAACGTTAATTACGGAAAATTAATTCTAATGAATGCAGGATAAATGGCCTATAGTTAACGTGTAAAAATGCCGAGTTATGCTCTGCTTGTGTTACACATTAAATATAGAGTTGCTATTTCTTGGTCAAAATCATTCACTGTAAGTGATGACGTCTACTCTCCTTTGTATGTTCCTCAATTAGCAGCATCTTACTTGAGAATTGGGCCCTATGAATGCAGTGTTATGCTCTGCTTGTGTCACATAATAAATAGAGAGTAGCTATTTCTAGGTCAAAGTCTTTCGCTGGAAAAGGTGATGTCTCCTCCCCCTTTTAAGTTCCTCAATTAACAGCATCTTACTTCAGAATCGGGCCCAATGAATGCAGTGTTATACTCTGCGTGTGTTTACATTATTAATAGTGAGTTGTTCAATCAGGGAACAAATCGTAATTGAACTTTGTTTGCTTAAGTTCAAATACTCTATAATTAACCTCATAAACATTGAAATATACTCTGGAAAAAAAACACTCGTTTTAAGCACATAATGCATACAACGTTACTTACGGAAAATTAATTCTAATGAATGCAGGATAAATGGCCTATAGTTAACGTGTAAAAATGCCGAGTTATGCTCTGCTTGTGTTACACATTAAATATAGAGTTGCTATTTCTTGGTCAAAATCATTCAATGTAAGAGATGATGTCTACTCTCCTTTGTATGTTCCTCAATTAGCAGCATCTTACTTGAGAATTGGGCCCTATGAATGCAGTGTTATGCTCTGCTTGTGTCACATAATAAATAGAGAGTATCTATTTCTTGGTCAAAGTCTTTCGCTGGAAAAGATGATGTCTCCTCACCCTTTTAAGTTCCTCAATTAACAGCATCTTACTTGAGAATCGGGCCCTATGAATGCAGTGTTATACTCTGCGTGTGTTTACATTATTAATAGTGAGTTGTTCAATCAGGGAACAAATCGTAATTGAACTTTGTTTGTTTAAGTTCAAATACTCTATAATTAACCTCATAAACATTGAAATATACTCTGGAAAAAAAACACTCGTTTTAAGCACGTAATGCTTACAACGTTAATTACGGAAAATTAATTCTAATGAATGCAGGATAAATGGCCTATAGTTAACGTGTAAAAATGCCGAGTTATGCTCTGCTTGTGTTACACATTAAATATAGAGTTGCTATTTCTTGGTCAAAATCATTCACTGTAAGTGATGACGTCTACTCTCCTTTGTATGTTCCTCAATTAGCAGCATCTTACTTGAGAATTGGGCCCTATGAATGCAGTGTTATGCTCTGCTTGTGTCACATAATAAATAGAGAGTAGCTATTTCTAGGTCAAAGTCTTTCGCTGGAAAAGGTGATGTCTCCTCCCCCTTTTAAGTTCCTCAATTAACAGCATCTTACTTCAGAATCGGGCCCAATGAATGCAGTGTTATACTCTGCGTGTGTTTACATTATTAATAGTGAGTTGTTCAATCAGGGAACAAATCGTAATTGAACTTTGTTTGCTTAAGTTCAAATACTCTATAATTAACCTCATAAACATTGAAATATACTCTGGAAAAAAAACACTCGTTTTAAGCACATAATGCATACAACGTTACTTACGGAAAATTAATTCTAATGAATGCAGGATAAATGGCCTATAGTTAACGTGTAAAAATGCCGAGTTATGCTCTGCTTGTGTTACACATTAAATATAGAGTTGCTATTTCTTGGTCAAAATCATTCAATGTAAGAGATGATGTCTACTCTCCTTTGTATGTTCCTCAATTAGCAGCATCTTACTTGAGAATTGGGCCCTATGAATGCAGTGTTATGCTCTGCTTGTGTCACATAATAAATAGAGAGTATCTATTTCTTGGTCAAAGTCTTTCGCTGGAAAAGATGATGTCTCCTCACCCTTTTAAGTTCCTCAATTAACAGCATCTTACTTGAGAATCGGGCCCTATGAATGCAGTGTTATACTCTGCGTGTGTTTACATTATTAATAGTGAGTTGTTCAATCAGGGAACAAATCGTAATTGAACTTTGTTTGTTTAAGTTCAAATACTCTATAATTAACCTCATAAACATTGAAATATACTCTGGAAAAAAAACACTCGTTTTAAGCACGTAATGCTTACAACGTTAATTACGGAAAATTAATTCTAATGAATGCAGGATAAATGGCCTATAGTTAACGTGTAAAAATGCCGAGTTATGCTCTGCTTGTGTTACACATTAAATATAGAGTTGCTATTTCTTGGTCAAAATCATTCACTGTAAGTGATGACGTCTACTCTCCTTTGTATGTTCCTCAATTAGCAGCATCTTACTTGAGAATTGGGCCCTATGAATGCAGTGTTATGCTCTGCTTGTGTCACATAATAAATAGAGAGTAGCTATTTCTAGGTCAAAGTCTTTCGCTGGAAAAGGTGATGTCTCCTCCCCCTTTTAAGTTCCTCAATTAACAGCATCTTACTTCAGAATCGGGCCCAATGAATGCAGTGTTATACTCTGCGTGTGTTTACATTATTAATAGTGAGTTGTTCAATCAGGGAACAAGTCGTAATTGAACTTTGTTTGCTTAAGTTCAAATACTCTATAATTAACCTCATAAACATTGAAATATACTCTGGAAAAAAAACACTCGTTTTAAGCACATAATGCATACAACGTTACTTACGGAAAATTAATTCTAATGAATGCAGGATAAATGGCCTATAGTTAACGTGTAAAAATGCCGAGTTTTGCTCTGCTTGTGTTACACATTAAATATAGAGTTGCTATTTCTTGGTCAAAATCATTCACTGTAAGTGATGACGTCTACTCTCCTTTGTATGTTCCTCAATTAGCAGCATCTTACTTGAGAATTGGGCCCTATGAATGCAGTGTTATGCTCTGCTTGTGTCACATAATAAATAGAGAGTATCTATTTCTAGGTGAAAGTCTTTCGCTGGAAAAGATGATGTCTCCTCACCCTTTTAAGTTCCTCAATTAACAGCATCTTACTTGAGAATCGGGCCCTATGAATGCAGTGTTATACTCTGCGTGTGTTTACATTATTAATAGTGAGTTGTTCAATCTGGAAACAAATTCTAATTGAAGTTTTTATTTTTAACTTCAAATGCTATATAAGTAACCTCATAAACATTGAAATGTACTCTGAAAAAAAAACACTTGTTTTAAGCACATAATGCTTACAACGTTACTTACGGAAAATTAATTCTAATGAATGCGGGATAAATGGCCTACAGTTAAGGTCTAAAAATGCCGTGTTATGCTCTGCTTGTGTCACATAATAAATAGAGAGTAGCTATTTCTAGGTCAAAGTCTTTCGCTGGAAGAGATGATGTCTCCTCCCCCTTTTATGTTCCTCAATTAACAGCATCTTACTTGAGAATCGGGCCCTATGAATGCAGTGTTATACTCTGCGTGTGTTTACATTATTAATAGTGAGTTGTTCAATCAGGGAACAAATCGTAATTGAACTTTGTTTGTTTAAGTTCAAATACTCTATAATTAACCTCATAAACATTGAAATATACTCTGGAAAAAAAACACTCGTTTTAAGCACGTAATGCTTACAACGTTACTTACGGAAAATTAATTCTAATGAATGCAGGATAAATGGCCAATAGTTAACGTGTAAAAATGCCGAGTTATGCTCTGCTTGTGTTACACATTAAATATAGAGTTGCTATTTCTTGGTCAAAATAATTCACTGTAAGAGATGATGTCTACTCTCCTTTGTATGTTCGTCAATTAGCAGCATCTTACTTGAGAATTGGGCCCTATGAATGCAGTGTTATGCTCTGCTTGTGTCACATAATAAATAGAGAGCAGCTATATCTCCTTCCCCTTTTATGTTCCTCAATTAACAGCATCTTACTTGATAATCTGGCCCCTATGAATGCAGTGTTATACTCTGCGTGTGTTTATTAATTATTAATAGTAAATTGTTCAATCTGGGAACAAATCCTAATTGAACTTTGTATGTTCAAGTTCAAATACTCTATAATTAATCACATAAACATTGAAATATACTCAGAAAAAAACACTCCTTTTAAACAGATAATGCTTACAACGTTACTTACGGAAAATTAATTCTAATGAATGCGGGATAAATGGCCAGCAGTTAAAATGTCAAAATGCAGTGCTATATGCTCTGTGTGTGTTTACAGTATAAATAGAGCTGTCTTGTACTTTGTATGTTTAAGTTCAAATATTCTATAAGTAACATCATAAACATTGAAATATACTCAGAAAAAGCACTCGTTTTAAACACTGCTGAAACCATTACTAAGGAATATTAATTCTATAAAACCCTCTATTGGGGATTCCTAAAATGGGAGGGGGGTCGTGAAGGAAAAGCAGGGGGTCCCGAGACCTGTTGAAAATACCAAAACTGCTCCAAATATAGACCAAAATTTGCCAATTGATTATAAAAAAGTAACATACTAAAACCTCTGTACCATATCTAATTTGGTAATATTTTCTTCAGCTCTATAAAAACAGATATTGCACCATGACATATGAGTTGCCATTTACGGATCAATTCCTTAATCTGGGAGAGATTATGTCTCCTCCCCCTTGCATGTTCCTCAATTAGCAGCATCTTACTTGAGAATTGGTCCCTAATGAATGCATGATAAATGGCCTACAGTTAAGGTGTGAAATTGCAGTGCTGTATGCTCTGCGTGTGTTTACATTATAAATAGATGAGTTGCTATTTCTTGGTCAAAATCTTTCACTGGAAGCGACGATGTCTCTTCCCCCTTGTATGATACTCAATTAGCAGCATCTTATTTGAGAATTGGGCCCTATGAATGCCGAGTTATGCTCTGCTTATGTTTACAGTATAAATAGAGAGTTGCTATTTCTTGGTCAAAATCTTCCACTGGAAGAGATAATGTCTCCTCCTCCTTTTATGTCCCTCAATTAACACCATCTAACTTGAGAATCGGGCCCTATGAATGCAGTGTTATACTCTGCGTGTGTTTACATTATTAATAGTGAGTTGTTCAATCTGGGAACAAATTCTAATTGAAGTTTTTATTTTTAACTTCAAATGCTATATAAGTAACATCATGAACATTGAAATATACTCTGAAAAAAAAAACACTCGTTTTAAGCACATACTGCTTACAACGTTACTTACGGAAAATTAATTCTAATGAATGCGGGATAAATGGCCTACAGTTAAGGTCTAAAAATGCCGTGTTATGCTCTGCTTGTGTCACATAATAAATAGAGAGTAGCTATTTCTAGGTCAAAGTCTTTCGCTGGAAGAGATGATGTCTCCTCCCCCTTTTATGTTCCTCAATTAACAGCATCTTACTTGAGAATCGGGCCCAATGAATGCAGTGTTATACTCTGCGTGTGTTTACATTATTAATAGTGAGTTGTTCAATCAGGGAACAAATCGTAATTGAACTTTGTTTGCTTAAGTTCAAATACTCTATAATTAACCTCATAAACATTGAAATATACTCTGGAAAAAAAAACACTCGTTTTAAGCACATAATGCTTACAACGTTACTTACGGAAAATTAATTCTAATGAATGCAGGATAAATGGCCTATAGTTAACTTTGTAAAAATGCCGAGTTATGCTCTGCTTGTGTTACACATTAAATATAGAGTTGCTATTTCTTGGTCAAAATCATTCACTGTAAGTGATGACGTCTACTCTCCTTTGTATGTTCCTCAATTAGCAGCATCTTACTTGAGAATTGGACCCTATGAATGCAGTGTTATGCTCTGCTTGTGTCACATAATAAATAGAGAGTAGCTATTTCTAGGTCAAAGTCTTTCGCTGGAAAAGGTGATGTCTCCTCCCCCTTTTATGTTCCTCAATTAACAGCATCTTACTTCAGAATCGGGCCCAATGAATGCAGTGTTATACTCTGCGTGTGTTTACATTATTAATAGTGAGTTGTTCAATCAGGGAACAAATCGTAATTGAACTTTATTTGCTTAAGTTCAAATACTCTATAATTAACCTCATAAACATTGAAATATACTCTGGAAAAAAAACACTCGTTTTAAGCACATAATGCATATAACGTTACTTACGGAAAATTAATTCTAATGAATGCAGGATAAATGGCCTATAGTTAACGTGTAAAAATGCCGAGTTATGCTCTGCTTATGTTACACATTAAATAGAGAGTTGCTATTTCTTGGTCAAAATCATTCACTGTAAGAGATGATGTCTACTCTCCTTTGTATGTTCCTCAATTAGCAGCATCTTACTTGAGAATTGGGCCCTATGAATGCAGTGTTATGCTCTGCTTGTGTCACATAATAAATAGAGAGTATCTATTTCTAGGTCAAAGTTTTTCGCTGGAAAAGGTGATGTCTCCTCCCCCTTTTATGTTCCTCAATTAACAGCATCTTACTTGAGAATCGGGCCCTATGAATGCAGTGTTATACTCTGCGTGTGTTTACATTATTAATAGTGAGTTGTTCAATCAGGGAACAAATCGTAATTGAACTTTGTTTGTTTAAGTTCAAATACTCTATAATTAACCTCATAAACATTGAAATATACTCTGGAAAAAAAACACTCGTTTTAAGCACGTAATGCTTACAACGTTACTTACGGAAAATTAATTCTAATGAATGCAGGATAAATGGCCTATAGTTAACGTGTAAAAATGCCGAGTTATGCTCTGCTTGTGTTACACATTAAATATAGAGTTGCTATTTCTTGGTCAAAATCATTCACTGTAAGTGATGACGTCTACTCTCCTTTGTATGTTCCTTAATTAGCAGCATCTTACTTGAGAATTGGGCCCTATGAATGCAGTGTTATGCTCTGCTTGTGTCACATAATAAATAGAGAGTATCTATTTCTAGGTCAAAGTCTTTCGCTGGAAAAGATGATGTCTCCTCACCCTTTTAAGTTCCTCAATTAACAGCATCTTACTTGAGAATCGGGACCTATGAATGCAGTGTTATACTCTGCGTGTGTTTACATTATTAATAGTGAGTTGTTCAATCAGGGAACAAATCGTAATTGAACTTTGTTTGTTTAAGTTCATATACTCTATAATTAACCTCATAAACATTGAAATATACTCTGAAAAAAAAACACTCGTTTTAAGCACATAATGCTTACAACGTTACTTACAGAAAATTAATTCTAATGAATGCGGAATAAATGGCCTACAGTTAAGGTCTTAAAATGCCGTGTTATGCTCTGCTTGTGTCACATAATAAATAGAGAGTAGCTATTTCTAGGTCAAAGTCTTTCGCTGGAAGAGATGATGTCTCCTCCCCCTTTTATGTTCCTCAATTAGCAGCATCTTACTTGAGAATTGGGCCCTATGAATGCAGTGTTATGCTCTGCTTGTGTCACATAATAAATAGAGAGTATCTATTTCTAGGTCAAAGTTTTTCGCTGGAAAAGGTGATGTCTCCTCCCCCTTTTATGTTCCTCAATTAACAGCATCTTACTTGAGAATCGGGCCCTATGAATGCAGTGTTATACTCTGCGTGTGTTTACATTATTAATAGTGAGTTGTTCAATCAGGGAACAAATCGTAATTGAACTTTGTTTGTTTAAGTTCAAATACTCTATAATTAACCTCATAAACATTGAAATATACTCTGGAAAAAAAACACTCGTTTTAAGCACGTAATGCTTACAACGTTACTTACGGAAAATTAATTCTAATGAATGCAGGATAAATGGCCTATAGTTAACGTGTAAAAATGCCGAGTTATGCTCTGCTTGTGTTACACATTAAATATAGAGTTGCTATTTCTTGGTCAAAATCATTCACTGTAAGTGATGACGTCTACTCTCCTTTGTATGTTCCTCAATTAGCAGCATCTTACTTGAGAATTGGGCCCTATGAATGCAGTGTTATGCTCTGCTTGTGTCACATAATAAATAGAGAGTATCTATTTCTAGGTCAAAGTCTTTCGCTGGAAAAGATGATGTCTCCTCACCCTTTTAAGTTCCTCAATTAACAGCATCTTACTTGAGAATCGGGCCCTATGAATGCAGTGTTATACTCTGCGTGTGTTTACATTATTAATAGTGAGTTGTTCAATCAGGGAACAAATCGTAATTGAACTTTGTTTGTTTAAGTTCATATACTCTATAATTAACCTCATAAACATTGAAATATACTCTGAAAAAAAAAACACTCGTTTTAAGCACATAATGCTTACAACGTTACTTACAGAAAATTAATTCTAATGAATGCGGAATAAATGGCCTACAGTTAAGGTCTAAAAATGCCGTGTTATGCTCTGCTTGTGTCACATAATAAATAGAGAGTAGCTATTTCTAGGTCAAAGTCTTTCGCTGGAAGAGATGATGTCTCCTCCCCCTTTTATGTTCCTCAATTAACAGCATCTTACTTGAGAATCGGGCCCAATGAATGCAGTGTTATACTCTGCGTGTGTTTACATTATTAATAGTGAGTTGTTCCATCTGGGAACAAATCGTAATTGAACTTTGTTTGTTTAAGTTCAAATATTCTATAATTAACCTTATAAACATTGAAATATACTCTGAAAAAAACACTCGTTTTAAGCACATAATGCTTACAACGTTACTTACGGAAAATTAATTCTATAAAACCCTCTATTGGGGATTCCTAAAATGGGAGGGGGGCGAGAAGGAAAAGCAGGGGGTCCCGAGACCTGTTGAAAATACCAAAACTGCTCCAAATATGGACCAAAATTTGCCAATTGATTATAAAAAAGTAACATGCTAAAACCTCTGTACCATATCTAATTGGTTAGATGTCTAAAACATATATTGCACCATGACATATGAGTCGCTATTTCCGGACCTATTCCTTAGTTTGGGAGAGATTATGTCTCCTCTCCGTTGTATGTTCCGCAATTAGCAGCATCTTATTTGAGATTTGGTCCCTAATGAATGAATGATAAATGGCCTACAGTTAAGGTGCGAATTTGCAGTGCTATATGTTCTGCGTGTGTTTACGTTATAAATAGGCGAGTTGCTATATCTTGGTCAAAATCTTTCACTGGAATAGATGATTTCTCCTCCCCCTTGTATGCTCCTCAATTAGCAGCATCTTACTTGAGAATTGGTTTCTAATGAATGAATGATAAATGGCCTACAGTTAAGGTGTGAATTTGCAATGCTATATGCTCTGCGTGTGTTTACAGTTTAAATAGAGAGTTGCTATTTCTTGGTCCAAATCTTTCACTGGAAGAGATGATGTCTCCTCCCCCTTGTATGTTCCTCAATTAGCAGCATCTTAGTTGAGAATTGGGGCCTATGAATGAATGATAAATGGCCTACAGTTAAGGTGTGAATTTGCAATGCTATATGCTCTGCGTGTGTTTACAGTTTAAATAGAGAGTTGCTATTTCTTGGTCCAAATCTTTCACTGGAAGAGATGATGTCTCCTCCCCCTTGTATGTTCCTCAATTAGCAGCATCTTAGTTGAGAATTGGGGCCTATGAATGCAGTGTTATGCTCTGCGTGCGTTTACATTATGAATAGTGAGTTGCTCAATCTGGGAGTGATATTCTCTCTTCTCCTAATAACCATTTTATTTATCAGAATTTTCCTTAAAAATTAGGCATGTGTGCATGAAGGATAAATGTCCTAGAGTTTAAGTGTTTATCATTAATTTGCTATAACTGTTTCAAGTTATTACTAGCAGATAATTATTGCCTATTAAATAAATTGTTTATTCAATTTTAGTCATGTTTATTCATACCAATACAAATTAGTCATTTAAACATACCGTACTAGTAAAATAATCATAAAAACATTTTGTTTATTGTTGTACATCAGGGAAGACTTGTTCCAGGATGCCATAGGTCCATTTTGTCTAACTCGGTTAGATTTCCATTAGAAACTTAGAACAATACTTTGCATGGTGATAAATAAAAACATTTAAGGGAACCAAAAATTTTAATTTATTTATTTATGTTTTAAGTTATTATTAGCAGGATTCGTTTAACTATTACACAAATTGTTTGAGTTGGGTTGTGTTTTTATTTATTTTTTGCATTATGAATGGCGAGTTGCTTTTGTTGATACCCTTCTTAGTCTCTGAGAGAAGTCTCCCCTCACTTGAGCACCTTCCTAGGGAATTTAGCCCTAGTATATGCAGGATAAATATCCAAGAATTGAAACCAAAAATTTTAATTTGTTTATTTTTGTTGTAAGTTATTATTAGCTGGATCCGTTTAACTATTACACAAATTGTTTGGGTTGGGTTGGGTTTTTATTTATTTTTTGCATTATGAATGGCGAGTTGCTTTTGTTGATAACCTTCTTAGTCTCTGAGAGATGTCTCCCCTCACTTGAGCACCTTCCTAGGGAATTTAGCCCTAGTATATGCAGGATAAATATCCAAGAATTGAAACCAAAAATTTTAATTTGTTTATTTTTGTTGTAAGTTATTATTAGCAGGATCCGTTCAACTATTTCACAAAGTGTTTAAATAATAATAGAATTCTTAACCGATCCAAATGTTTCAGCTAATGATTTTTATTAATGTGAAAATATTGCATTCATTAATAATATATCTCACAATTTATTTACGTAAAAAAATAAAGTTGTAGCTCCCCTATGAATCTATCATAATTCCCATCTTACATACTAAAAAAATGTACAAACCTGCTATTTTAAAAATTACTTGTTCCTAAGATCCATTATTAAATTCCATTTGGGTTGGGTTTTTATTTATTTTTTGCATTATGAATGGCGAGTTGCTTTTGTTGATAACCTTCTTAGTCTCTGAGAGATGTCTCCCCTCACTTGAGCACCTTCCTAGGGAATTTAGCCCTAGTATATGCAGGATAAATATCCAAGAATTGAAACCAAAAATTTTAATTTGTTTATTTTTGTTGTAAGTTATTATTAGCAGGATCCGTTCAACTATTTCACAAAGTGTTTAAATAATAATAGAATTCTTAACCGATCCAAATGTTTCAGCTAATGATTTTTATTAATGTGAAAATATTGCATTCATTAATAATATATCTCACAATTTATTTACGTAAAAAAATAAAGTTGTAGCTCCCCTATGAATCTATCATAATTCCCATCTTACATACTAAAAAAATGTACAAACCTGCTATTTTAAAAATTACTTGTTCCTAAGATCCATTATTAAATTCCATTTGGGTTGGGTTTTTAGTTTTTGTTTACATTATGAATGGCGAGTTGCTTTTTTTGAACACCTTCTTAGTCTAAGAGAGATGTTGCCTCCCCTCATCCTAGGGAATTTGGCCCCAGTATATGCAGGATAAATGTCCAAGAATTGAAGTGTGGAAAAGTAGTGTAATGTTCTGGGTGTGTTTGTGCAATCTAGTGAACATCACTAGCATCTTAAAACAAGACTTTCCGTGATGATAAATAAAAATTTTAATGGGAAGTGAAAAGATTAATTAATTACTAAAGTTTTAGGTTATTTTTAGCATGAGTTGCATTACTATTAAACTATTTTTTATTTCAATATTATTATCTTCATATCAAGCAAATTGTAACGTTTAAATTAAAGTGGTTCTTTTTTGTTATGTCGAGGGATAAAATGGTGATTTAATTTCTTATTTGTAGAGGTATCATTGCAGTGTGAATACTTATTTTAATATCCTTATTTATTTGAATGTCAATTCTAGTAATAAATATACTGAGCACAAATAATAAACTTAACTGAAATATTACTTACTGTGTTACATTGAAATGATTTTGACCATTACCAATCAGATGTAGATTTTTCATACAGCTGCATTTTCCTTTAATTTATCTAACAGTTACAACAATGAGACTAGTGTTTTTATTTATTTCTTAGCCAAGATAAAGCTGATAAGATAAGATAAAACATAACAATAATAGTTTTTTATCTTGTACACACTTAAACTAAATGTATGGATTTATTTTAGAACTATATTGACTGATATAGTTACCCTTCATGTAAAAGTGTACTTTAATACCTTGCCGCTTGATGGTATCCATTGATTCCAAAATTCATCAGTCACTTCTTTCTTTTAATCTGCTAATTGAAGGTGAGAACAGTACTGCCGGCAGAGATGATTAGCCATATACTCCATATAATATCTACAGACATTTTGTAACAAATTTTAAATAAATCAGGTTTGTATTAAATCATATGATTATCGAATAGTAAACATCTTCAAAGTTATAACCACTTTTAAAAATGTAACTAATGCAATTAAAAGGAACATTGGGACGGAGTTCAAATAAACAACTCCTTAAATAGTGATAAACTATTCAAGGAATTATTTCTTTGACTGCCACTGGGACAATTTTCTTTCTTATCTATATAAGGCGGCCAACTAATATTATTCGAAGTAATTAAACAAAGATACAAAGAAAGTAAACTAAAATACTTTCAAACCCTTTGAGAATCGAAGCAGCAAAGCCTGTTTTCATTATTTTCTTCTGTAAATAATCCAGGAAATTGAACCTAGAACTAAAAATTACCTTTAATGAGAATTTGAAGATTTATATATGCACTAATAAACATATAAATACCTACATGAGTATATTTAAATGTGTATTCCAGATAATTAATATGCAGTTGCTAGTCCAGAAGTTGTGGTGGAACTGTTGGCCATCCTATCTTAGCTGTTTGACCATTAATAATTTAAATGTATGCCTTTTAGCAAAATCTCTCATCTTAAATACAGCATGATAATATTAACAGCTTTAATTCACATTTTTAGAATTATACTATATTAGAACAAAGTAACGATGTTTAGTGAGAAAAATGAAAGGTTTCAACTCAAGGTCTCTTAGAGTTACCACGTCCCCTTTAAAAATAAAAGGAATAGACCTAGTATTACCCCTGTACTTAATATCAAGGAAAATCCAAACACCTAGAATGACTACTATTTTAGAATCAGACTATGGAACGGAGCAACTACTAGAAGAAAAAGGAGTAACCAGGGCTTACTATAATTTAAAACTTGGGAAATAGTACCACCACCTCCCCTAAGGAATGAATATTAAGGGCCTATTCGACTAAATCCTAAGCATTAAAACATAAAATATGAAATCCTAGTAAAAAGAAGGAGAATAAAATTAACACCTATATATGATAACAAAAATAAAAAAAATCATTATTTGAAATACTGGCTATCTATGATACAAGAGGAATACTAGACAAAGTTGGTTAGATTGAGAGGTAAATTCTGGCCAGCTCAGTCTAGTATTCCCTTGTATTAAGATGAGTGAAAATCCTAGACTTACCTTATCCCTACACAAATACAAAGAAATAGACCTAGTATCACCCTTGTAGTTATGATGGAAGAAAATCCTAACACTTAGAAGAGCTATGATGAATGAATACTATATTAGAATCAGACTATGGAATGTAGCAACTGCTAATAGAAAAAAGAGTGACCAGGTCTGGCTATATTCTAAAACTTGGGAAATAGTACCGCCACCTCCCCAAGATAATGAATATTAAGGGCCTATTCGACTTGACTCTAAGGATTACAATATGAAATAACTAAACCTAATGGAGAAATAGAGAATTGCATTACAACCAACTAAATCTAACCAAAACAAGAGGGAAAAAAAACAGCACTATTCGGAATAATGACCATCTCAGATACAAGAGGAATACTAGACAATGTTGGACAGAAGAGAGATAAATTCTGACCAATTGAGACCAGTATTACTCTTGTATTAAGAAGACTGAAAATGCTAGGGTTACCACTTCCTTTCGAAAATAATAAAAAATAGACCTAGCAATACCCTTGTACTTAATATCGTATAAAATCCCAACACCTAGAATGACTACTATTTTAGAATAAGACTATAGAATATAGCAACTGCAAATAGAAAAAAGAGTGACCAGGGGTGACAATATTCTAAAAAGTAAAAGATGGTAACACAACCTCCCTATGCAAATGAAGATTAAGGGCCTATTCAACTTAATCCTAAGCATTAAAACATAAAATAAGAAATCCTAGTTAAAAGATGGAGAATAAAATTAACACCTATATATGTTAACCATAAAAAAACAGCACTATTTGAAATACTAGCCATCTCAGATACAAGAGTAATACTAGAGAAAGTTGGACAGATAGAGAGGTAAATACTGGCCAACACTGACTAGTATTACCCTTGTATTTAAGATGACTGAAATTCCTAGGGTTACCACGTTCCTTTAAAAATAAAAGGTATAGACCTAGTATTACCCCTGTACTTAATATCAAGGAAAATCCTTACACCTAGGATGACTACTATAGAATTAATACTAGAGAAAGACTACTAATAGAAAAAAGAGTGACCATTGCTGACTATTTTTTAAAACTTGGGAATTATTACCGCCACCTCTCCTAGGGAATGAATATTAAGGGCCTATTAAACTTAATCCCAAGCGTTAAAACATAAAATATGAAATCCTAGTTAAAAGATGGAGAATAAAATCAACTCCTATATATGTTAACCAAAAAAAAACAGCAATATTTGAAATAGTGACAACTTCAGATACAAGAGGAATACTATACAATGTTGGACAGAAGAGAGATAAATTCTGACCAACTGAGACTAGTATTACTCTTGTATTAAGATGACTGAAAATGCTAGGGTTACCACTTCCCTCCGAAAATAGACCTAGTATTACCCTTGTACTTAATATCGCAGAAAATCCTAACACCTAGAATGACTACTATTTTAGAATAAGACTATAGAATATAGCAACTGCAAAAAGAAAAAAGAGTGACCAGGGGTGACAATATTCTAAAAAGTAAAAGATGGTAACACAACCTCCCTATGCAAATGAAGATTAAGGGCCTATTCAACTTAATCCTAAGCATTAAAACATAAAATAAGAAATCCTAGTTAAAAGATGAAGAATAAAATTAACACCTATATATGTTAACCATAAAAAAACAGCACTATTTGAAATACTAGCCATCTCAGATACAAGAGTAATACTAGAGAAAATTGGACAGATAGAGAGGTAAATACTGGCCAACTCTGACTAGTATTACCCTTGTATTTAAGATGACTGAAATTCCTAGGGTTACCATGTCCCTTTAAAAATAAAAGGTATAGACCTAGTATTACCCCTGTACTTAATATCAAGGAAAATCCTTACACCTAGGATGACTACTATAGAATTAATACTATAGAATGACTACTAATAGAAAAAAGAATGACCATTGCTGACTATATTTTAAAACTTGGGAATTATTACCGCCACCGCTCCTAGGGAATGAAAATTAAGGGCCTATTAAACTTAATCCTAAGCGTTAAAACATAAAATATGAAATCCTAGTTAAAAGATGGAGAATAAAATCAACTCCTATATATGTTAACCAAAAAAAAACAGCAATATTTGAAATAGTGACAACTTCAGATACAAGAGGAATACTAGACAAAGTTGGACAGAATGAGATGTAAATTCTGGCCAACTCAGACTAGTATTATCCTTGTATTTAAGATGACAGAAAATCCTAGGGTTACCACATCTCTCCGAAAATAAAAAAATAAACCTAGTATTAGCAACTGCTAATAGAAAAAAGAGTGGCCGTGGTTGACTATATTCTGAAAATTGGGAGATGGTACCACAACCTAAGATTAAGGACTTAGTCGACTTAATCCTAACCAAGACATAAAATAAGTAATCCTAGTTTAAACATGGGGAATAAAATTAACACCTATATATGTTAACCAAAAAAAAAGCACTATTTGAAATACTAGCCATCTCATATACGAGAGCAATACTAGACAAAGTTGGACAGATAGAGAGGTAAATTCTGGCCAGCTCAGACTAGAATTACTCTTGTATTTAAGATGACTGAAAATCCTAGGGTTACCATATCCCTACGCATATAAAAAAATAGACCTAGTATTACCCTTATACTTAATATCGTAGAAAATCCTAACACCTAGAATGATTACTACTTTAGAATCAGACCATGAAATGGAGCAACTACTAGTAGAAAAAGGAGTAACCAGGGCTTACTACAATTTAAAACTTGGGAAATAGTACCGCCACCTCCCCTAGCGAATAAATATTAAGTGCCTATTCGACTTAGACCTAAGCATTAAAACATAAAATATGAAATCCTAGTTAAAAGATGGAGGATAAAATTAACACCTATATATGTTGACAAAAAAAAAAAAAACAGCACTATTTGAAATACTGGCCATCTCATATACAAGAGGAATACTAGACAAAGTTGGTCAGATTGAGAGGCAAATTCTGGCCAACTCAGACTAGTATTTAAGATGACTAAAAATCCTAGGGTTACCACATCTCCATGCAAATAAAACAATAGACCTAGTATTACCGTTTAACTTATGATGGCAGAAAATCCTAACACTTAGAAGAGCTATGATAAATGACTACTATAATAGAATCAGACTATGGAATGGAGCAACTACTAATAGAAATAAGAGTGACCAGGGCTGACTATATTCTAAAACTTGGGAAATAGTACTGCCACCTCCCCTAGCGAATGAATATTAAGGGCCTATTTGACTTGACTCTAAAGATTACAATATGAAATAACTAAACCTAATGCAGAAATAGAATACTGAATTACAACCAACTAAATCTAACCAAAACAAGAAAAAAAAAAAACAGCACTATTCGAATAATGACCATCTCAGATACAAGAGGAATACTATACAATGTTGGACAGAAGAGAGATAAATTCTGACCAACTGAGACTAGTATTACTCTTGTATTAAGATGACTGAAAATGCTAGGGTTACCACTTCCCTCCGAAAATAGACCTAGTATTACCCTTGTACTTAATATCGCAGAAAATCCTAACACCTAGAGTGACTACTATAGAATGTAGCAAATGCTAATAGAAAAAAGAGTGACCAGGGATGATTATATTCTAAAGATTGAGAGATGGTACCACAACCTCCCTACACAAATGAAGATTAAGGACTTAGTCGACTTAACCCTAAGCATCAAAACGTAAAATATGAAATCCTAGTGATAAGATGGAGAATAAAATTAGCATCTATATATGTTAACCAAAAAAAACAGCACTATTTGAAATAATGACCATCTCAGATACAAGAGGAATACTAGACAAAGTTGGACAGAATGAGAGGTAAATTCTGGCCAACTCAGACTAGTATTACCCTTGTATTTAAAATGACTGAAAATCCTAGGGTTACCACATCCCTCTGAAAACAAAAAATAGACCTAGTATTACCCTTGTACTTAATATTGTAGAAACTCCTAACACCTAGAATGACTACTATTTTATAATCAGACCATAGAATGTAGCAAGTACTAATAGAAAAAAGAGTACTAACCCTTAGAAAAGCTATGATGAATGAACACTATTCTAGACTCCGACTATGGATTAGGACAACTGCTAATAGAAAAACGACTGACCCCGGCTGACTATATTTTAAAAATTGGGAGTTGGTACCACCACCTCCCCTAGCAAACGAATATTAAGGGCGTATGGTAGAGCCACCTCCCCTAGCAAATGAATATTAAGGGCCTGTTCGACTTAACCCTAAGCATTAAATCCTAGTGCAAAGATGGAGTATAAAATTACAGCCTATATATCAAACAAATAAAAACTAACTGCACTATTTGAAATACTGACCATCTCAGATACAAGAGGAATACTAGACCAAGTTGGACAGATTGAGAGGTAAATTCTGGCCAACTGAGACTAGTATTACCCTTGTATTTAAGAAGACTGGAAATCCTAGAGTTACCACATCCCTATGAGAATAAAGAAATAGACCTATTATACCCTTTTACTTATGATGTCAGAAAAACCTAACACTTGGAAGAGCTATGATGAATGAATACAATTTTAGAATCAGACTATGGATTAGGGCAATGGTCAAGAGAAAAATATGAAATGGTACCGCTACCTCTAAAAAAATAACTAAACCTAATGGAGAAATAGAGAACTGAATTACAACCAACTAAATCTAACCAAACCAAGAAAGAAAAAAAAAAGCAGTAGTATTCGGAATACTGACCGTTCTAAATACAAGAAGGATACTGGAAAAAGTTGTACAGCATTAGATGGAAATTATTCGCACGACTCAGACTAGTATTCAAGATGTTTGAAAGACCTAAACTGCTAGAGTGATTATGATGAAAAAATACGATTTGGGCTGATGCTAAGGGAGCAATTAATTGTTCTACCAAAAAAAATGAGACAGAATATTATTCTTCAAACAATAAAAAGAGTAAACCTGATTATGAAGATTCACTTAGCCATTCAAGATGAAGCAGCATTGTCGAAAGCAGAAAATACTGAGGGCTTCTAGATTTCATGATTTTTCTGAACTGGTCAATTCTACATTCAACTCCAACTTGTGACTAAAACAGGATTAACATTTCAGGAGCTATCCATGTCATTGTTCTCCACATTTAGTTTTAAGGAGCAATTTAAGCTGATAACAATTAATTTAGTTTGTTCCATTTTCAATTCTAAAATTCATATTTAAATCTAACTAATTAATTTTAATTTTTAAACTATAAATGATGACAATTAATTAGTATTTTAAATTTTATAATACTGATTAGAAAAACAAAAAATTGAATCTTTAATCTTATAATTATAACTCTCATAACATAATAATAATGATGCAAATAATTGTCAACTCATTGAATAAATAATAAATATTTTAAATTAATACCTACTAGAATCTGAATTTAGGAATACTTGGAATACTGACCATCTCAGAAAATCCTAGGGTTACCACATCCCTAGACAAATAAAGAAATAGATCTAGTATTTAGTTACCACATAACTAAACCTAATGTAGAAATAGAGAACTGAATTACAACCAACTAAAACTAACCAAACAAAGAAAGAAAATAAAAAGCAGCAGTATTTGGAATACTGACCATCCTAAATACAAGAAGGATACTGGAAAAAATTGGATAGCATGAGATGGAAATTCTCCGCCTAACTCAGACAAGTATTTCCCTGGTATTCAAGATGTTTGAAAGACCTAAACTGCTAGAATGATTATGATGAAAAAACATGATTTCAGAGTGATGCTAAGGCAGCGATTAACTGTTATACCAAAAAAATGAGACAGGATATTATTCTTCAAATAATAAAAAGAATAAACCTGATTATGAAGATTGACTTTGAAGAAATGAGCCATTCAAGATGAAGCTGCATTGTTGAAAGTAGGAAATAAGAAGGCCTTCTAGATTTTTCATGACTTTTCAGAACTGGTCAATTCTTCATTCAACTCCAACATGCGACTAAAACAGGATTAACATTTCAGAGGCTTTCCCTGTCATTGTTCTCCACATTTAGTTTTAATGAGCTATTTAAGCTGATAACAATTAATTTAGTTTGTTCCATTTTCAACTCTAAAATTCATATTTAAATCTAACTAATTAATTTTAATTTTTAAACTATAAATGATGACAATTAATTAGTATTTTAAATTCTATAATACTGATTAGAATAACAAAAAACTGAATCTTTAATCTTATAATTATAACTCTCATAACATAATAATAGTAATAATGAAGCAAATAATTGTCAACTCGTTGAACAAATAATGAATATATTAAATTAATACCTACCAGAATCTGAATTTAGTGAATGGAAATATCGGCTTAAATAAAATATGCTATTTAGTGGGTTCTGGAAATTAGAACATTTATCAAAACAAACAGCATGAAAACATAATTGTTATAAAAGTTAATCAATAAATATTAACTAAATAAATCTTGAATACTAGTTAAAACTTTCTTACCGAGCCACAGTGGAGAGAAAAGGAGGACCTGGAAAGAAGAGGTGCAGAAGAGGCTGGCTGAATCCACAAAGTTAGTCGATGTACGGGAGAGCTGGAGATAGCTGTAACAGAATTCCGCCATACACTGCATAGGGGGTTGAAGAGGACAGAATATAATGATGATACTTTTCTCCACACTAGGTCTGGATAGGAGCAGCAGATATGAGCCTCGAGGTCCTCGGAAGGCCTGAAAAATGAAACAACAAATCAGTAGCTGAAACAGCATAAACTTTTTAAGGCATTCCATTTTATTTCCCTCTCCTATTAGTTTTGGAGAATTAGTATTCATTTTAGAAACTTATCAAATCGCTGAGAGGAACACAAATCAAATTATTTTGTTGTTTTTTTTTTACATGATTCTTAAATAGTTCCAATTATCAACCCAATAAGATAAAAGAGGCCATTTATATTTATTAATTTAAGCAATAAGAATCAGAAAGGATTTAAGTATAATGTTTACAAAAATAAAAATAAAGCAATAAAATAACTATTAACCAATGAATTTATGTATGCTTAACAATGTTGAAAATAATCTAAAATTTATTCTAAAATTAAACATGGGGATGATAATTTGTATACAGACTGCTTTAAAATCCAAAATGGCAGATGGAAATCAAAGGGGTCCATCACTGTTTTAAGTTCATACATCTTTGCACTCCAAGAATCTTATTATTTGAATTTTGAACCCTTAAAAAAACAAAAATTAATATATTATCTTTTATAATTAATAGTGTTCATAAATATCACAATGGTCAATAATAATACTAATACTTTTTTATGACAAAAATATTTTAAAAATCAAATTAGACCTACTTTTTATAATCTGATTAAATGAACTACCTTTACAGAAATTTAGACCTAGACTATAATAAGCTAAGTAGTGATGAATGATTATATAAATTATAATATATATGTAAAGAAGTTATATGATGACTTATTGTGTAATACAATTTCATCGATATATATTTTACAATAAGATTCGAGAATCTTGTGTATTAGTGAAACGAAAAACTGTTCATGATAATTCGAAATTAGTCGTATTATAAGTGAAATTTGAATAAATAATTATGTTTAATTACCTGAGAAAAAAATTCGACATTTCATCTCTTTATGAAGTTCTAATTCAAAATGGCGGACTTGGTCCTTAGGCCTAAGGGACGTCAGTATCTCATTGAAGTAATTGCAAAACCATAAATAACTGAAAACATGAATTTTAACTAACTTAAATAATTTTGCACATAAAAAATCAGCAAAAAACTGTACATCACTGTAAAATACACAATTAAAATACATTTACATTTAATATGCAGTTGCCTATTCAGAAATTGTGGTGGAACTGTTGGCTATCCTGTCTTAGCTGTTTGAAATCATACTTTATTCTAAAAAATTTATAATTCTTTACTTTTTCCTTCAAATAGCTAATTCAAAATGAAAAACATACATAGACATGTAGTTAATATAAACTTTAATTGGTAGAAAAATAAATCAAATGTTTTAAAATACATTTTATGTATTTATAAAAAATTAATAACGTAATCAAATATGTAAATCGTAAAAAAAAAATTAGATGTTTTGAAATGACTAATTAAAATATCTTGATGAAATTCATTAATCAATTATATCGGATACATTAATATTATTTATCAATAGTATATAAATAATTGAAATATTAATAATAACTTTTAACAAAATCAATAATAATTACAAATCCTTAAAGTACGACTACTTCCGAGAAGAGATCTTGACTTGTTGAAATCTTGGGAAAGACTGAAAAGATGTAATGGAGGGGATGCCTCGTAGCCAATCAGAAGCTACTTCAATAGCCAATAACAGAAAGAGACAGATATATCTCACCCTCTCTCCCTCACCCTAATTTAATAATGCCACATCCGGTCCCATTATAAAAACTTCGATTTTTATAGCTTAGTAGGATATTATATTAGAGACAAGTCTTTTTAATATGAGGATCTTAAATTATATATTTCTTAACGTATTATTTATATTTATGGACAAGTATAATTTAAATAATTATGATATTGGTTTCTCAGGTTATTCAGTCAAGTGCATCTTTTTTTAATAAGAAATAATAAAAGTATAAACAACAATTTAACCAAGTGAAAGATAATGAAATAGAGAAAACATTCAAAATAAGCAAGACAAATTCAGGTAGGTAATATCGAAAATGATTTTACAAAAGTAGAATTTCTACCAAATGAGAAACATTTTTGTCTCTTGGCTTTAAATATTGTACAAGGTATGAACCAAATAAATCACTTGCAGCATCTATTATCAGTTACACTGAATATATAATAAAAAAATAATATATACGAGACTGATTGTGATGAAATGAGATAAAAAGCGTTTATGTAAATAGTAATTACAAAACTGATACCTTTAATTATTATGTGTTGTTGTAATTATAATTTCTAATTATTATGCATATGTATAACTATAATTATAACGAGTTATTAAAATAACCGAAAATTGTACAGAGCACCCAACAATAATAATTAAAAACACAACCTAATATAATAATCATAAAAACAGGTAAAACCGACAAAAAAGTCAGATTCAGAAAAGTTGACTACATTATCAAATCACATATTTTATTAAATGATGTAAAAACATATCAATATGACGGTTTCATCAAATGAGAAACGGTTTTTGTATAATAGTTTTAAATATTGTAAGACGTTTGACCCAAATCAATCACTTGTAGCATCTATTATCGGATACACTTAATATATAATAAAAAAAGATGTATATGAGATCGAATGCAATGAAATAACAAAAATAATACTTCTATTTATAATATTACAACAAGAAATATTTTAATAACCGAAAATTGTACAAAGCACCCAACAAATTGATAAAAACACAACCTAATATAGTAATCAGGATTCCTATGGTTGGTTTAACAATGCAATAGATAAATTCAAATTATTCATATGAATTACAACTGTTATTAGAATCTATTCAACTTAGTATTTCGTCGCTGTAAAAACAATACCGCCTAAGTTCACTTTGGGCCATTTTACATTAAAAAAAAAAACCGCGCAGACTATAGACTTGGCAATTTTTTATCTATGCAATTTTTTTTGTATAGAGTTTAATTCTTAAGAAACGATTTTCATATTTAGCCCCTGGTATTTTGAGGAGTAAAATCGAGTGTTAACTAAAAGTATTGGAGTGCTACCGATGGGTAATTTCTCCACAACTGTTTTTCATCTCATTTGTTCACATCAGCAGATTTACTTGTAAAATGTCTTACTAATATTATAAATGTGAAAGTTTGTATGTTTGTCTCTCTTTCACGCAAAAACTACTGGACAGATTTGGATGAAACTTTACAGTAATATAGGTTATAAACCAGAATAACACATAGGCTATAGAACCGCGGATTTATGGGGGGTCACGTGCCCCCTCCCGACAGTTTTTTGTGTGCTATGGAGAATCCATTATAGTACATAATTAAAGGCAAATCACATGATCATAGTTGTTAAAATAGCAGAAAGAACACGAGTGAAACTATTGTTTTGATATTTTAATAAACTTTTGAAATCTTTCTATAGATACTACAAGTTTATTTGTAAGTTACTGATGATTTTTCCCGTCTGCCTGTTGTCTCCCCCAGAAAAAAATCCTTGGCCTACTATTTACAATAATTTGTAATTTGTTCATAATATAATGATAAACATCAAGTAAGTCGGATAAGATTCTGCCCTCTGAGTAGCTTGCACACGTGTTTCTTACTCGCAAAATCTATATATTTTCGCTGAACGGAACATATCAAGTAACATATTTTAGAGGAATATATTGCAGTAGGTGTAGGACCACCAAAACTAAAAACACATCTATAAATTACCTACCTTTGTACATTATTCTAATCCTTTTATTTATTATTTCTCGCTGCTGCCATACGACAAGTTAAACCGTTATACTAAGTAATCCTTTTCAATTAATTCAATAACATTACATAATAATCCTTTACTGACACAAACAACAGTAAACTTCTGTCTGTCCCGTTTAGTAGGTTTCACGGCTGTGAAATTTGAAATGGATAATCTCAAGCCTGGAGAAGGACATAGGCTACTTTTTATCAACACGCCACACAGGCGAAGTTTATATAAAACTGTAACCTGAATGACTAACACACCCAGCGGTCAACGTACAGCAGAAACCACTGAACTTAGCATCTTGAAATTTGCAGATAGGTTCTTTGTAAATCTTAAATGAAGACTAAGAAAGGAATTTGGACAATTCCACCTCCAAGGGTTTCTCCCTTAATATAATAGGAGTTCAAAGATTCTATGGAATTCGTCAGTTTTGAAGTTAGACATCTGAAATTTTGGATGTACCAGTAACTTATAGTCACAAAAAATTAAATTATTTATTTAAAATGATCTGTCACGAAACTCTATGTGGCAGACCAAATTCCACAAGAGCGAAGCAGCGGGCAAAAGCTAGTAATATATATATATACATATACTATTAGCTACGGATTAAAGAGTAACTCTAGGGGCTACAATTCAAAACACAAACCAGCCTAATGAGCAGAGAGAAAACATAATTACAACCTATCAATACTGATCCAAAAAAATCTAATAACGGTACTCTGAATGTTGACATCTTAAATACAAGGTAGATACTAAACAAAGTTAAATTGAGTAACAGCTAACTTCTGGCAAACTTGGACTAGTATTTCCCTAATATTTCGGAATATCCTAAAATGCTTTAATGACAACTGAAAAAAATCAAGAGATCAAATATATCAAACAGAGCAACTAAGCAACTTCAAATAAAAAAGGGATGCTACTTCCATAAGCCAATAAAAGCTAGGGACCTATTCGTCATAACCCTGAGGACTACTACATAATATAACAAAGCCTAGTGGATATATAGATAATAAATGCAAAACTAACCAATACTAGCCAAACTAAAAAACAAACAGCACTACACGAATACTGACCATCATAAATACTAGAAGAATACAAGACAAAGTTGGTCAGAATGAGAGGTAAAATCTGGCCAACTCAGACTAGTATTTCCCTAATATTTCAGAATATCCTAAACTCCTAGAATGTCTAAATTAAAAAAAAAATTAAACACACTAATGTGAATATTGACAATCTTAAATACAAGATGGATACTAGACCAACTTGGACAGAATGAGAGGTAACATCTGGCCAACTCTGACTAGTATTTCTCTAATATTTCGGAATATCCTAAAAACATTTACGTAAAAAAAAATCAAGAGATCCATTAATCAAAGAATGCAACAATTGAATTAAAAAAGGTTCGCTACCTTCCTACGCCAAATAAAAAAGGACTTATTCCAGATGTCCCTAGGGACTACAATTTAAAACAAAACTTACTAATGAGAAGAGAATCAACCTAATAACAATCTATCAATACTAATAGTGATGAATGAATACTATTTTAGAATCAGATCATGGGATGGAGCAACCCCTAATAGAAAAAACACTGAGAAGGCCTGACTATATTCTAAAAATTGAGGGATGGTACCGCCATCTCCCTTCATAAATGAAGATTAAGGGCCTGTTTGACTTGACTCTAAGGATTACAATATAAAATAACTAAACCTAATGGAGAAATAGAGAACTTCATTACAACCAACTAAAACTAACCAAAAAAAAAAAAAAAAATAACAACCCTATACATAATACTGGCCATCTTAGATAAAAAAAGAATACTAGACAAAGTTGGACAGAAAAGAGATAAATTCTGGCCAACTCAGAGTAGTATTACCCTTGTATTAAAGATGACTGAAAATCCTAGGGTTAACACATCCCTACGCAAATAGGAAGAAGAAGACCTAGTATTACCCTTGTACTTAATATCGCAGAAAATCCTAATACCTAGAGTGACTACTATTTTTGAATCAGACTTTGGAATGGAGCTGCTACTAATAGCAAAAAGAGTGACAAGGCCTGACTATATTCTAAAAAATGAGGAATGCTACCGCTAATTCCATACGCAATTGAAGAATAAGGGCCTATTCGACTTTACCCTAAGCATTAAAACATAAAATATGAATTCCTAGTGAAAAGATGGAGTATGAAATTAAAGCCTATATATGTTACCCAAATAAAAAACAACAAACAGAACTATTCGTAATAATGACCATCTTAGATACAAGAGGAATACTAGACAAAGTCGGACAGGAGGAGGTAAATTCTGGCCAACTCACACTAGTATTACCCTTCTATTTAAGATGACTGAAAATCCTAGGGTTAACACATCCCTACGCAAATAGAAAGAATTAGACCTAGTATTACACTTGTACTTCATATCGCAGAAAATCCTAACACCTAGATTTAGTACTTTTTTTGAATCAGACTTTGGAATGGAGCCGCTACTAATAGAAAAAAGAGTGACCAGGCCTGACTATATTCTAAAAAATGAGGAATGCTACCACTACCTCCCTACGAAATTTAAGAATAAGGGCCTATTAGACTTTATCCTAAGCATTAAACATAAAATATGAAATCCTAGTGAAAAGATGGAGTATGAAAATAAAGCCTATATATGTTACCCAAATTAAAAAAAAAACAAACAGCACTATTCGTAATACTGAACATCTTAGATACAAGAGGAATACTAGACAAAGTCGGACAGAAGGAGGTAAATTCTGGCCAACGCAGACTAGTATTACCCTTGTATTTAAGATGACTGAAAATCCTAGGGTTAACACATCTCTACGCAAATAGAAAGAAGAAGACCTAGTATTACCTTTGTATTTAAGATGATTGAAAATCCTAACACCTAGAGTTAGTACTTTTTTTGAATCAGACTTTGGAATGGAGCCGCTACTAATAGAAAAAAGAGTGACCAGGCCTGACTATATTCTAAAAAATGAGGAATGCTACCACTACCTCCCTACGCAATTTAAGAATAAGGGCCTACTAGACATTACCCTAAGCATTAAAACATAAAATATGAAATCCTAGTGAAAAGATGGAGTATGAAATTAAAGCCTATATATGTTACCCAAATTAAAAACAACAAACGGCACTATACGTAATAATGACCATCTTAGATACAAGAGGAATACTAGACAAAGTCGGACAGAAGGAGGTAAATTCTGGCCAACGCAGACTAGTATTACCCTTGTATTTAAGATGACTAAAAATCCTAGGGTTAACACATCCCTACGCAAATAGAAAGAAGAAGACCTAGTATTACCTTTGTATTTAAGATGACTGAAAATCCTAACACCTAGAGTGACTACTTTTTTTGAATCAGAATTTGGAATGGAGCGGCTACTAGTATTACCCTTGTATTTAAGATGACTGATAATCCTAGGGTTAACACATCCCTACGCAAATAGAAAGAAGTAGACCTAGTATTACCCTTGTACTTAATATCGCAGAAAATCCTAATACCTAGAGTGACTACTATTTTTGAATCAGACTTTGGAATGGAGCCGCTACTAATAGCAAAAAGAGTGACCAGGCCTGACTATATTCTAAAAAATGAGGAATGCTACCGCTACCTCCCTACGCAATTGAAAAAAAAGGTCTTATTCGACTTTACCCTAAGCATTAAAACATAAAATATGAATTGCTAGTGAAAAGATGGAGTATGAAATTAAAGCCTATATATGTTACCCAAATAAAAAACAACAAACAGCACTATTCGTAATAATGACCATCTTAGATACAAGAGGAATACTAGACAAAGTCGGATAGGAGGAGGTAAATTCTGGCCAACTCAGACTAGTATTACCCTTGTATTTAAGATGACTGAAAATCCTAGGGTTAACACATCCCTACGCAAACAGAAAGAAGAAGACCTAGTATTACCCTTGTACTTAATATCGCAGAAAATCCTAATACCTAGAGTGACTACTATTTTTGAATCAGCCTTTGAAATGAAGCAGCTACTAAGACAAAAAGAGTGATCAGGCCTTACTATATTCTAAAAATGAGTAATGCTACCGCTACATCCCTACGCAATTTAAGAATAAGGGCCTATTAGACATTACCCTAAGCATTAAAACATAAAATATGATATCCTAGCGAAAAGATGGAGTATGAAATTAAAGCCTATATATGTTACCCAAATTAAAAACAACAAACGGCACTATTCGTAATATTGACCATCTTAGATACGAGAGGAATACTAGACAAAGTCGGACAGAAGGAGGTAAATTCTGGCCAACGCAGACTAGTATTACCCATGTATTTAAGATGACTGAAAATCCTAGGGTTAACACATCCCTACGCAATAGAAAGAAGTAGACCTAGTATTACCCTTGTACCTAATATCGCAGAAAATCTCAATACCTAGAGTGACTACTATTTTAGGATCAGACTTTGAAATGGAGCCGCTACTAATAGCGAAAAGAGTAACTAGGCCTGACTATATTCTAAAAAATGAGGAATGCTACCGCTACTTCCCTACGCAATTGAAGAATAAGGGCCTATTCGACTTTACCCTAAGCATTTAAACATAAAATATGAAATCCTAGTGAAAATATGGAGTATGAAATTAAAGCCTATATATGTTACTCAAATTAAAAAAACAAACAGCACTATTCGTAATATTGACTATCTTAGATACTAGAGGAATACTGGACAAAGTCGGACAGGAGGAGGTAAATTCTGGCCAACTCAGACTAGTATTACCCTTGTATTTAAGATGACTGAAAATCCTAACACCTAGAGTGACTACTTTTTTTGAATCAGAATTTGGAATGGAGCGGCTACTAGTATTACCCATGTATTTAAGATGACTGAAAATCCTAGGGTTAACACATCCCTACGCAAATAGAAAGAAGAAGTGACTAGTATTACCCTTCTATTTAAGATGACTGAATATCGTAGGGTTAACACATCCTTACGCAAAAAGAAAGAAGACCAAGTATTACCTTTGTACTTGATATCGCAGAAAATCCTAATACCTAGAGTGACTACTATCTTTGAATCAGACTTTGGAATGGAGCCGCTACTAATAGCAAAGAGAGTGACCAGGCCTGACTATATTCTAAAAAATGAGGAATGCTACCGCTACCTCCCTACGCAATTGAAAAAAAAGGTCCTATTCGACTTTACCCTAAGCATTAAAACATAAAATATGAATTGCTAGTGAAAAGATGGAGTATGAAATTAAAGCCTATATATGTTACCCAAATAAAAAACAACAAACAGCACTATTCGTAATAATGATCATCTTAGATTCAAGAGGAATACTAGACAAAGTCGGACAGGAGGAGGTAAATTCTGGCCAACTCAGACTAGTATTACCCTTGTATTTAAGATGACTGAAAATCCTAGGGTTAACACATCCCTACGCAAATAAAAAGAAGTAGACCTAGTATTACCCTTGTACTTAATATCGCAGAAAATCCTAATACCTAGAGTGACTACTATTTTTGAATCAGCCTTTGAAATGGAGCAGCTACTAAGACAAAAAGAGTGATCAGGCCTTACTATATTCTAAAAATGAGTAATGCTACCGCTACCTCCCTACGCAATTGAAGAATAAGGGCCTATTAGACTTTATCCTAAGCATTAAACAAAAAATATGAATTCCTAGTAAAAAGATGGAGTATGAAATTAAAGCCTATATATGTTACCCAAATAAAAAACAACAAACAGAACTATTCGTAATAATGACCATCTTAGATACAAGAGGAATACTAGACAAAGTCGAACAGGAGGAGGTAAATTCTGGCCAACTCAGACTAGTATTACCCTTGTATTTAAGATGACTGAAAATCCTAGGGTTAACACATCCCTACGCAAATAGAAAGAAGAAGACCTAGTATTACCCTAGTACTTAATATTGCAGAAAATCCTAATACCTAGAGTGACTACTATTTTAGGATCAGACTTTGGAATGAAGCCGCTACTAATAGCAAAAAGAGTGACCAGGCCTGACTATATTCTAAAAAATGAGGAATGCTACCGCTACCTCCCTACGCAATTGAAGAAAAAGGGCCTATTCGACTTTACCATAAGCATTAAAACATAAAATATGAATTCCTAGTGAAAAGATGGAGTATGAAATTAAAGCCTATATATGTTACCCAAATAAAAAACAACAAACAGCACTATTCGTAATAATGATCATCTTAGATTCAAGAGGAATATTAGACAAAGTCGGACAGGAGGAGGTAAATTCTGTCCAACTCAGACTAGTATTACCCTTGTATTTAAGATGACTGAAAATCCTAGGGTTAACACATCCCTACGCAAATAGAAAGAAGTAGACCTAGTATTACCCTTGTACTTAATATCGCAGAAAATCCTAATACCTAGAGTGACTACTATTTTTGAATCAGCCTTTGAAATGGAGCAGCTACTAAGACAAAAAGAGTGATCAGGCCTTACTATATTCTAAAAATGAGTAATGCTACCGCTACCTCCCTACGAAATTGAAAAAAAAGGTTCTATCCGACTTTACCCTAAGCATTAAAACATAAAATATGAATTGCTAGTGAAAAGATGGAGTATGAAATTAAAGCCTATATATGTTACCCAAATAAAAAACAACAAACAGCACTATTCGTAATAATGATCATCTTAGATTCAAGAGGAATACTAGACAAAGTCGGACAGGAGGAGGTAAATTCTGGCCAACTCAGACTAGTATTACCCTTGTATTTAAGATGACTGAAAATCCTAGGGTTAACACATCCCTACGCAAATAAAAAGAAGTAGACCTAGTATTACCCTTGTACTTAATATCGCAGAAAATCCTAATACCTAGAGTGACTACTATTTTTGAATCAGACTTTGGAATGGAGCCGCTACTAATAGCAAAAAGAGTGACCAGGCCTGACTATATTCTAAAAAATGAGGAATGCTACCGCTACCTCCCTACGCAATTGAAGAAAAAGGGCCTATTCGACTTTACCCTAAGCATTAAAACATAAAATATGAATTCCTAGTGAAAAGATGGAGTATGAAATTAAAGCCTATATATGTTACCCAAATAAAAAACAACAAACAGAACTATTCGTAATATTGACTATCTTAGATACAAGAGGAATACTGGACAAAGTCGGACAGGAGGAGGCAAATTCTGGCCAACTCAGACTAGTATTACCCATGTATTTAAGATGACTGAAAATCCTAGGGTTAACACATCCCTACGCAAATAGAAAGAATTAGACCTAGTATAACACTTGTACTTCATATCGCAGAAAACCTAGAAGTAGAACACCTAGAGTTAGTACTTTTTTTGAATCAGACTTTGGAATGGAGCCGCTACTAATAGAAAAAAGAGTGAAAAGGCCTGACTATATTCTAAAAAATGAGGAATGCTACCGCTACCTCCCTACGCAATTGAAGAATAAGGGCCTATTAGACTTTATCCTAAGCATTAAACAAAAAATATGAAATCCTAGTGAAAAGATGGAGTATGAAAAAAAAGCCTATATATGTTACCCAAATTAAAAAAAAAACAAACAGCACTATTCGTAATACTGAACATCTTAGATACAAGAGGAATACTAGACACAGTTGGACAGAAGGAGATAAATTCTGGCCAACTCAGACTAGTATTACCCATGTATTTAAGATGACTGAAAATCCTAGGGTTAACACATCCCTACGCAAATAGAAAGAAGAAGTGACTAGTATTACCCTTGTATTTAAGATGAGTGAAAATCGTAGGGTTAACACATCCTTACGCAAATAGAAAGAAGAAGACCAAGTATTACCTTTGTACTTAATATCGCAGAAAATCCTAATACCTAGAGTGACTACTATTTTTGAATCAGACTTTGGAATGGAGCCGCTACTAATAGCAAAAAGAGTGACCAGGCCTGACTATATTCTAAAAAATGAGGAATGCTACCGCTACCTCCCTACGCAATTGAAGAAAAAGGGCCTATTCGACTTTACCCTAAGCATTAAAACATAAAATATGAATTCCTAGTGAAAAGATGGAGTATGAAATTAAAGCCTATATATGTTACCCAAATAAAAAACAACAAACAGAACTATTCGTAATATTGACTATCTTAGATACAAGAGGAATACTGGACAAAGTCGGACAGGAGGAGGCAAATTCTGGCCAACTCAGACTAGTATTACCCTTGTATTTAAGATGACTGAAAATCCTAACACCTAGAGTGACTACTTTTTTTGAATCAGAATTTGGAATGGAGCGGCTACTAGTATTACCCATGTATTTAAGATGACTGAAAATCCTAGGGTTAACACATCCCTACGCAAATAGAAAGAAGAAGTGACTAGTATTACCCTTGTATTTAGGATGACTGAAAATCGTAGGGTTAACACATCCTTACACAAATAGAAAGAAGACCAAGTATTACCTTTGTACTTAATATCGCAGAAAATCCTAATACCTAGAGTGACTACTATTTTGGAATCAGCCTTTGAAATGGAGCAGCTACTAAGACAAAAAGAGTGATCAGGCCTTACTATATTCTAAAAATGAGTAATGCTACCGCTACCTCCCTACGCAATTGAAGAATAAGGGCCTATTAGACTTTATCCTAAGCATTAAACAAAAAACATGAAATCCTAGTGAAAAGATGGAGTATGAAAAAAAAGCCTATATATCTTACCCAAATTAAAAAAAAACAAACAGCACTATTCGTAATACTGAACATTTTAGATACAAGCGGAATACTAGACAAAGTCGGACAGAAGGAGATAAATTCTGGCCAACTCAGACTAGTATTACCCTTCTATTTAAGATGACTGAAAATCCTAGGGTTAACACATACCTACGCAAATATAAAGAAGAAGTGACTAGTATTACCCTTGTATTTAAGATGACTGAAAATCGTAGGGTTAACACATCCTTACGCAAATAGAAAGAAGAAGACCAAGTATTACCTTTGTACTTAATATCACAGAAAATCCTAATACCTAGAGTGACTACTATTTTTGAATCAGACTTTGAAATGGAGCGGCTACTAGTATTACCCTTCTATTTAAGATGACTAAAAATTCTAGGGTTAACACATCCCCACGCAAATAGAAAGAATTAGACCTAGTATTACACTTATACTTAATATCGCAGAAAATCTTAATACCTAGAGTGACTACTAATTTTGAATCAGACTTTGAAATGGAGCGGCTACTAGTATTACCCTTGTATTTAAGATGACTGATAATCCTAGGGTTAACACATCCCTACGCAAATAGAAAGAAGTAGACCTAGTATTACCCTTGTACTTAATATCGCAGAAAATCCTAATACCTAGAGTGACTACTATTTTTGAATCAGCCTTTGAAATGGAGCAGCTACTAAGACAAAAAGAGTGATCAGGCCTTACTATATTCTAAAAATGAGTAATGCTACCGCTACCTCCCTACGCAATTGAAGAATAAGGGCCTATTAGACTTTATCCTAAGCATTAAACAAAAAATAAAAATTCCTAGTAAAAAGATGGAGTATGAAATTAAAGCCTATATATGTTACCCAAATAAAAAACAACAAACAGAACTATTCGTAATATTGACTATCTTAGATACAAGAGGAATACTGGACAAAGTCGGACAGGAGGAGGCAAATTCTGGCCAACTCAGACTAGTATTACCCATGTATTTAAGATGACTGAAAATCCTAGGGTTAACACATCCCTACGCAAATAGAAAGAATTAGACCTAGTATAACACTTGTACTTCATATCGCAGAAAACCTAGAAGTAGAACACCTAGAGTTAGTACTTTTTTTGAATCAGACTTTGGAATGGAGCCGCTACTAATAGAAAAAAGAGTGAAAAGGCCTGACTATATTCTAAAAAATGAGGAATGCTACCGCTACCTCCCTACGCAATTGAAGAATAAGGGCCTATTAGACTTTATCCTAAGCATTAAACAAAAAATATGAAATCCTAGTGAAAAGATGGAGTATGAAAAAAAAGCCTATATATGTTACCCAAATTAAAAAAAAAACAAACAGCACTATTCGTAATACTGAACATCTTAGATACAAGAGGAATACTAGACACAGTTGGACAGAAGGAGATAAATTCTGGCCAACTCAGACTAGTATTACCCATGTATTTAAGATGACTGAAAATCCTAGGGTTAACACATCCCTACGCAAATAGAAAGAAGAAGTGACTAGTATTACCCTTGTATTTAAGATGAGTGAAAATCGTAGGGTTAACACATCCTTACGCAAATAGAAAGAAGAAGAACAAGTATTACCTTTGTACTTAATATCGCAGAAAATCCTAATACCTAGAGTGACTACTATTTTTGAATCAGACTTTGGAATGGACCCGCTACTAATAGCAAAAAGAGTGACCAGGCCTGACTATATTCTAAAAAATGAGGAATGCTACCGCTACCTCCCTACGCAATTGAAGAAAAAGGGCCTATTCGACTTTACCCTAAGCATTAAAACATAAAATATGAATTCCTAGTGAAAAGATGGAGTATGAAATTAAAGCCTATATATGTTACCCAAATAAAAAACAACAAACAGAACTATTCGTAATATTGACTATCTTAGATACAAGAGGAATACTGGACAAAGTCGGACAGGAGGAGGCAAATTCTGGCCAACTCAGACTAGTATTACCCTTGTATTTAAGATGACTGAAAATCCTAACACCTAGAGTGACTACTTTTTTTGAATCAGAATTTGGAATGGAGCGGCTACTAGTATTACCCATGTATTTAAGATGACTGAAAATCCTAGGGTTAACACATCCCTACGCAAATAGAAAGAAGAAGTGACTAGTATTACCCTTGTATTTAGGATGACTGAAAATCGTAGGGTTAACACATCCTTACACAAATAGAAAGAAGACCAAGTATTACCTTTGTACTTAATATCGCAGAAAATCCTAATACCTAGAGTGACTACTATTTTGGAATCAGCCTTTGAAATGGAGCAGCTACTAAGACAAAAAGAGTGATCAGGCCTTACTATATTCTAAAAATGAGTAATGCTACCGCTACCTCCCTACGCAATTGAAGAATAAGGGCCTATTAGACTTTATCCTAAGCATTAAACAAAAAATATGAAATCCTAGTGAAAAGATGGAGTATGAAAAAAAAGCCTATATATCTTACCCAAATTAAAAAAAAACAAACAGCACTATTCGTAATACTGAACATTTTAGATACAAGCGGAATACTAGACAAAGTCGGACAGAAGGAGATAAATTCTGGCCAACTCAGACTAGTATTACCCTTCTATTTAAGATGACTGAAAATCCTAGGGTTAACACATCCCTACGCAAATATAAAGAAGAAGTGACTAGTATTACCCTTGTATTTAAGATGACTGAAAATCGTAGGGTTAACACATCCTTACGCAAATAGAAAGAAGAAGACCAAGTATTACCTTTGTACTTAATATCACAGAAAATCCTAATACCTAGAGTGACTACTATTTTTGAATCAGACTTTGAAATGGAGCGGCTACTAGTATTACCCTTCTATTTAAGATGACTAAAAATTCTAGGGTTAACACATCCCCACGCAAATAGAAAGAATTAGACCTAGTATTACACTTATACTTAATATCGCAGAAAATCTTAATACCTAGAGTGACTACTAATTTTGAATCAGACTTTGAAATGGAGCGGCTACTAGTATTACCCTTGTATTTAAGATGACTGATAATCCTAGGGTTAACACATCCCTACGCAAATAGAAAGAAGTAGACCTAGTATTACCCTTGTACTTAATATCGCAGAAAATCCTAATACCTAGAGTGACTACTATTTTTGAATCAGCCTTTGAAATGGAGCAGCTACTAAGACAAAAAGAGTGATCAGGCCTTACTATATTCTAAAAATGAGTAATGCTACCGCTACCTCCCTACGCAATTGAAGAATAAGGGCCTATTAGACTTTATCCTAAGCATTAAACAAAAAATAAAAATTCCTAGTAAAAAGATGGAGTATGAAAATAATGCCTATATATGTTACCCAAATAAAAAACAACAAACAGCACTATTCGTAATAATGACCATCTTAGATACAAGAGGAATACTAGACAAAGTCGGACAGGAGGAGGTAAATTCTGGCCAACTCAGACTAGTATTACCTTGTATTTAAGATGACTGAAAATCCTAGGGTTAACACATCCCTACGCAAATAGAAAGAAGAAGACCTAGTATTACCCTTGTACTTAATATTGCAGAAAATCCTAATACCTAGAGTGACTACTATTTTAGGATCAGACTTTGGAATGAAGCCGCTACTAATAGCAAAAAGAGTGACCAGGCCTGACTATATTCTAGAAAATGAGGAATGCTACCGCTACCTCCCTACGCAATTGAAGAATAAGGGCCTATTAGACTTTATCCTAAGCATTAAACAAAAAATAGGAAATCCTAGTGAAAAGATGGAGTATGAAAAAAAAAGCCTATATATGTCACTCAAATTAAAAAAAACAAATAGCACTATTCGTAATACTGAACATCTTAGATACAAGTGGAATACTAGACAAAGTCGGACAGAAGGAGATAAATTCTGGCCAACTCAGACTAGTATTACCCATGTATTTAAGATGACTGAAAATCCTAGGGTTAACACATCCCTACGCAAATAGAAAGAAGAAGTGACTAGTATTACCCTTGTATTTAAGATGACTGAAAATCGTAGGGTTAACACATCCTTACGCAAATAGAAAGAAGAAGACCAAGTATTACTTTTGTACTTAATATCGCAGAAAATCCTAATACCTAGAGTGACTACTATTTTTGAATCAGACTTTGGAATGGAGCCGCTACTAATAGCAAAAAGAGTGACCAGGCCTGACTATATTCTAAAAAATGAGGAATGCTACTGCTACCTCCCTACGCAATTGAAGAGAAAGGTCCTATTAGACTTTATCCTAAGCATTAAACATAAAATATGAAATCCTAGTGAAAAGATGGAGTATGAAAAAAAACCTATATATGTTACCCAAATTAAAAAAAAACAAACAGCACTATTCGTAATATTGACTATCTTAGATACAAGAGGAATACTGGAAAAAGTCGGACAGGAGGAGGTAAATTCTGGCCAACTCAGACTAGTATTACCCTTGTATTTAAGATGACTGAAAATCCTAACACCTAGAGTGACTACTTTTTTTGAATCAGAATTTGGAATGGAGCGGCTACTAGTATTACCCATGTATTTAAGATGACTGAAAATCCTAGGGTTAACACATCCCTACGCAAATAGAAAGAAGAAGTGACTAGTATTACCCTTCTATTTAAGATGACTGAAAATCGTAGGGTTAACACATCCTTACGCAAATAGAAAGAAGACCAAGTATTACCTTTGTACTTAATATCGCAGAAAATCCTAATACCTAGAGTGACTACTATCTTTGAATCAGACTTTGGAATGGAGCCGCTACTAATAGCAAAGAGAGTGACCAGGCCTGACTATATTCTAAAAAATGAGGAATGCTACCGCTACCTCCCTACGCAATTGAAGAAAAAGGTCCTATTAGACTTTATCCTAAGCATTAAACATAAAATATGAAATCCTAGTGAAAAGATGGAGTATGAAAAAAAACCTATATATGTTACCCAAATTAAAAAAAAACAAACAGCATTATTCGTAATACTGAACATCTTAGATACAAGAGGAATACTAGACAAAGTCGGACAGGAGGAGGTAAATTCTGGCCAACGCAGACTAGTATTACCCATGTATTTGAGATGACTGAAAATCCTAGGGTTAACACATCCCTATGCAAATAGAAAGAAGAAGTGACTAGTATTACCCTTGTATTTAAGATGACTGAAAATCGTAGGGTTAACACATCCTTACGCAAATAGAAAGAAGAAGACCAAGTATTACCTTTGTACTTAATATCGCAGAAAATCCTAATACCTTGAGTGACTACTATTTTTGAATCAGACTTTGGAATGGAGCCGCTACTAATAGCAAAATGAGTGACCAGGCCTGACTATATTCTAAAAAATGAGGAATGCTACCGCTACTTCCCTACGCAAATGAAGAATAAGGGCCTATTAGACTTTACCCTAGGCATTAAAACATAAAATATGAACTATTAGTGAAAAGATGGAGTATGAAATTAAAGCCTATATATGTTACCCAAATTAAAAAAAAACAAACAGCACTATTCGTAATACTGAACATCTTAGATACAAGAGGAATACTAGACAATGTCGGACAGAAGGAGATAAATTCTGGCCAACTCAAACTAGTATTACCCATGTATTTAAGATGACTGAAAATCCTAGGGTTAACACATCCCTACGCAAATAGAAAGAAAAAGTGACTAGTATTACCCTTGTATTTAAGATGACTGAAAATCGTAGGGTTAACACATCCTTACGCAAATAGAAAGAAGAAGACCAAGTATTATCTTTGTACTTAATATCGCAGAATATCCTAATACCTAGAGTGACTACTATTTTTGAATCAGACTTTGGAATGGAGCCGCTACTAATAGCAAAAAGAGTGACCGACCTGACTATATTCTAAAAAATGAGGAATGCTACCGCTACCTCCCTACGCAATTGAAGAAAAAGGGCCTATTCGACTTTACCCTAAGCATTAAAACATAAAATATGAATTCCTAGTGAAAAGATGGAGTATGAAATTAAAGCCTATATATGTTACCCAAATAAAAAACTACAAACAGAACTATTCGTAATAATGACCATCTTAGATACAAGAGGAATACTAGACAAAGTCGGACAGAAGGAGGTAAATTCTGGCCAACGCAGACTAGTATTACCCATGTATTTAAGATGACTGAAAATCCTAGGGTTAACACATCCCTACGCAAATAGAAAGAATTAGACCTAGTATAACACTTGTACTTCATATCGCAGAAAATCCTAACACCTAGAGTTAGTACTTTTTTTGAATCAGACTTTGGAATGGAGCCGCTACTAATAGAAAAAAGAGTGACCAGGCCTGACTATATTCTAAAAAATGAGGAATGCTACCACTACCTCCCTACGCAATTTAAGAATAAGGGCCTATTAGACATTACCCTAAGCATTAAAACATAAAATATGAAATCCTAGTGAAAAGATGGAGTATGAAATTAAAGCCTATATATGTTACCCAAATTAAAAACAACAAACGGCACTATTCGTAATAATGACCATCTTAGATATAAGAGGAATACTAGACAAAGTCGGACAGAAGGAGGTAAATTCTGGCCAACGCAGACTAGTATTACCCATGTATTTAAGATGACTGAAAATCCTAGGGTTAACACATCCCTACGCAATAGAAAGAAGTAGACCTAGTATTACCCTTGTACCTAATATCGCAGAAAATCTTAATACCTAGAGTTAGTACTTTTTTTGAATCAGACTTTGGAATGGAGCCGCTACTAATAGAAAAAAGAGTGACCGGGCCTGACTATATTCTAAAAAATGAGGAATGCTACCACTACCTCCCTACGCAATTTAAGAATAAGGGCCTATTAGACATTACCCTAAGCATTAAAACATAAAATATGAAATCCTAGTGAAACGATGGAGTATGAAATTAAAGCCTATATATGTTACCCAAATTAAAAACAACAAACGGCACTATTCGTTATAATGACCATCTTAGATACAAGAGGAATACTAGACAAAGTCGGACAGAAGGAGGTAAATTCTGGCCAACGCAGACTAGTATTACCCATGTATTTAAGATGACTATAACGCCTAGGGTTAACACATCCCTACGCAATAGAAAGAAGTAGACCCAGTATTACCCTTGTACTTAATATTGCAGAAAATCCTAATACCTAGAGTGACTACTATTTTAGGATCAGACTTTGGAATGAAGCCGCTACTAATAGCTAAAAGAGTGACCAGGCCTGACTATATTCTAGAAAATGAGGAATGCTACCGCTACCTCCCTACGCAATTGAAGAACAAGGGCCTATTAGACTTTATCCTATGCATTAAACAAAAAATATGAAATCCTAGTGAAAAGATGGAGTATGAAAAAAAAGCCTATATATGTTACCCAAATTAAAAAAAAACAAACAGCACTATTCGTAATACTGAACATCTTAGATACAAGAGGAATACTAGACAAAGTCGGACAGAAGGAGATAAATTCTGGCCTACTCAGACTAGTATTATTCATGTATTTAAGATGACTGAAAATCCTAGGGTTAACACATCCCTACGCAAATAGAAAGAAGAAGTGACTAGTATTACCCTTGTATTTAAGATGACTGAAAATCGTAGGGTTAACACATCCTTACGCAAATAGAAAGAAGAAGACCAAGTATTACCTTTGTACTTAATATCGCAGAAAATCCTAATACCTAGAGTGACTACTATTTTTGAATCAGACTTTGGAATGGAGCCGCTACTAATAGCAAAAAGAGTGACCAGGCCTGACTATATTCTAAAAAATGAGGAATGCTACTGCTACCTCCCTACGCAATTGAAGAGAAAGGTCCTATTAGACTTTATCCTAAGCATTAAACATTAAATATGAAATCCTAGTGAAAAGATGGAGTATGAAAAAAAACCTATATATGTTAACCAAATTAAAAAAAAACAAACAGCACTATTCGTAATACTGAACATCTTAGATACAAGAGGAATACTAGACAATGTCGGACAGAAGGAGATAAATTCTGGCCAACTCAAACTAGTATTACCCATGTATTTAAGATGACTGAAAATCCTAGGGTTAACACATCCCTACGCAAATAGAAAGAAAAAGTGACTAGTATTACCCTTGTATTTAAGATGACTGAAAATCGTAGGGTTAACACATCCTTACGAAAATAGAAAGAAGAAGACCAAGTATTATCTTTGTACTTAATATCGCAGAAAATCCTAATACCTAGAGTGACTACTATTTTTGAATCAGACTTTGGAATGGAGCCGCTACTAATAGCAAAAAGAGTGACCAGGCCTGACTATATTCTAAAAAATGAGGAATGCTACCGCTACCTCCCTACGCAATTGAAGAAAAAGGGCCTATTCGACTTTACCCTAAGCATTAAAACATAAAATATGAATTCCTAGTGAAAAGATGGAGTATGAAATTAAAGCCTATATATGTTACCCAAATAAAAAACAACAAACAGAACTATTCGTAATAATGACCATCTTAGATACAAGAGGAATACTAGACAAAGTCGGACAGAAGGAGGTAAATTCTGGCCAACGCAGACTAGTATTACCCATGTATTTAAGATGACTGAAAATCCTAGGGTTAACACATCCCTACGCAAATAGAAAGAATTAGACCTAGTATAACACTTGTACTTCATATCGCAGAAAATCCTAACACCTAGAGTTAGTACTTTTTTTGAATCAGACTTTGGAATGGAGCCGCTACTAATAGAAAAAAGAGTGACCAGGCCTGACTATATTCTAAAAAATGAGGAATGCTACCACTACCTCCCTACGCAATTTAAGAATAAGGGCCTATTAGACATTACCCTAAGCATTAAAACATAAAATATGAAATCCTAGTGAAAAGATGGAGTATGAAATTAAAGCCTATATATGTTACCCAAATTAAAAACAACAAACGGCACTATTCGTAATAATGACCATCTTAGATATAAGAGGAATACTAGACAAAGTCGGACAGAAGGAGGTAAATTCTGGCCAACGCAGACTAGTATTACCCATGTATTTAAGATGACTGAAAATCCTAGGGTTAACACATCCCTACGCAATAGAAAGAAGTAGATCTAGTATTACCCTTGTACCTAATATCGCAGAAAATCTTAATACCTAGAGTGACTACTATTTTAGGATCAGACTTTGAAATGGAGCCGCTACTAATAGCGAAAAGAGTGACTAGGCCTGACTATATTCTAAAAAATGAGGAATGCTACCGCTACTTCCCTACGCAATTGAAGAATAAGGGCCTATTCGACTTTACCCTAAGCATTAAAACATAAAATATGAAATCCTAGTGAAAAGATGGAGTATGAAATTAAAGCCCATATATGTTACTCAAATTAAAAAAACAAACAGCACTATTCGTAATATTGACTATCTTAGATACAAGAGGAATACTGGACAAAGTCGGACAGGAGGAGGTAAATTCTGGCCAACTCAGACTAGTATTACTCTTGTATTTAAGATGACTGAAAATCCTAACACCTAGAGTGACTACTTTTTTTGAATCAGAATTTGGAATGGAGCGGCTACTAGTATTACCCATGTATTTAAGATGACTGAAAATCCTAGGGTTAACACATCCCTACGCAAATAGATAGAAGAAGTGACTAGTATTACCCTTCTATTTAAGATGACTGAAAATCGTAGGGTTAACACATCCTTACGCAAATAGAAAGAAGACCAAGTATTACCTTTGTACTTAATATCGCAGAAAATCCTAATACCTAGAGTGACTACTATCTTTGAATCAGACTTTGGAATGGAGCCGCTACTAATAGCAAAGAGAGTGACCAGGCCTGACTATATTCTAAAAAATGAGGAATGCTACCGCTACTTCCCTACGCAAATGAAGAATAAGGGCCTATTAGACTTTACCCTAGGCATTAAAACATAAAATATGAATTCCTAGTGAAAAGATGGAGTATGAAATTAAAGCCTATATATGTTACCCAAATAAAAAACAACAAACAGAACTATTCGTAATAATGACCATCTTAGATACAAAAGGAATACTAGACAAAGTCGGACAGAAGGAGGTAAATTCTGGCCAACGCAGACTAGTATTACCCATGTATTTAAGATGACTGAAAATCCTAGGGTTAACACATCCCTACGCAAATAGAAAGAATTAGACCTAGTATAACACTTGTACTTCATATCGCAGAAAACCTAGAAGTAGAACACCTAGAGTTAGTACTTTTTTTGAATCAGACTTTGGAATGGAGCCGCTACTAATAGAAAAAAGAGTGAAAAGGCCTGACTATATTCTAGAAAATGAGGAATGCTACCACTACCTCCCTACGCAATTTAAGAATAAGGGCCTATTAGACATTACCCTAAGCATTAAAACATAAAATATGAAATCCTAGTGAAAAGATGGAGTATGAAATTAAAGCCTATATATGTTACCCAAATTAAAAACAACAAACGGCACTATTCGTAATAATGACCATCTTAGATACAAGAGGAATACTAGACAAAGTCGGACAGAAGGAGGTAAATTCTGGCCAACGCAGACTAGTATTACCCATGTATTTAAGATGACTGAAAATCCTAGGGTTAACACATCCCTACGCAAATAGAAAGAATTAGACCTAGTATAACACTTGTACTTCATATCGCAGAAAATCCTAACACCTAGAGTTAGTACTTTTTTTGAATCAGACTTTGGAATGGAGCCGCTACTAATAGAAAAAAGAGTGAAAAGGCCTGACTATATTCTAAAAAATGAGGAATGCTACCACTACCTCCCTTCGCAATTTAAGAATAAGGGCCTATTAGACATTACCCTAAGCATTAAAACATAAAATATGAAATCCTAGTGAAAAGATGGAGTATGAAATTAAAGCCTATATATGTTACCCAAATTAAAAACAACAAACGGCACTATTCGTAATAATGACCATCTTAGATACAAGAGGAATACTAGACAAAGTCGGACAGAAGGAGGTAAATTCTGGCCAACGCAGACTAGTATTACCCATGTATTTAAGATGACTGAAAATCCTAGGGTTAACACATCCCTACGCAAATAGAAAGAATTAGACCTAGTATAACACTTGTACTTCATATCGCAGAAAACCTAGAAGTAGAACACCTAGAGTTAGTACTTTTTTTGAATCAGACTTTGGAATGGAGCCGCTACTAATAGAAAAAAGAGTGAAAAGGCCTGACTATATTCTAAAAAATGAGGAATGCTACCACTACCTCCCTACGCAATTTAAGAATAAGGGCCTATTAGACATTACCCTAAGCATTAAAACATAAAATATGAAATCCTAGTGAAAAGATGGAGTATGAAATTAAAGCCTATATATGTTACCCAAATTAAAAACAACAAACGGCACTATTCGTAATAATGACCATCTTAGATATAAGAGGAATACTAGACAAAGTCGGACAGAAGGAGGTAAATTCTGGCCAACGCAGACTAGTATTACCCATGTATTTAAGATGACTGAAAATCCTAGGGTTAACACATCCCTACGCAATAGAAAGAAGTAGACCTAGTATAACCCTTGTACCTAATATCGCAGAAAAACTTAATACCTAGAGTGACTACTATTTTAGGATCAGACTTTGAAATGGAGCTGCTACTAATAGCGAAAAGAGTGACTAGGCCTGACTATATTCTAAAAAATGAGGAATGCTACCGCTACTTCCCTACGCAATTGAAGAATAAGGGCCTATTCGACTTTACCCTAAGCATTAAAACATAAAATATGAAATCCTAGTGAAAAGATGGAGTATGAAATTAAAGCCTATATATGTTACTCAAATTAAAAAAACAAACAGCACTATTCGTAATATTGACTATCTTAGATACAAGAGGAATACTGGACAAAGTCGGACAGGAGGAGGTAAATTCTGGCCAACTCAGACTAGTATTACCCTTGTATTTAAGATGACTGAAAATCCTAACACCTAGAGTGACTACTTTTTTTGAATCAGAATTTGGAATAGAGCGGCTACTAGTATTACCCATGTATTTAAGATGACTGAAAATCCTAGGGTTAACACATCCCTACGCAAATAGAAAGAAGAAGTGACTAGTATTACCCTTCTATTTAAGATGACTGAAAATCGTAGGGTTAACACATCCTTACGCAAATAGAAAGAAGACCAAGTATTACCTTTGTACTTAATATCGCAGAAAATCCTAATACCTAGAGTGACTACTATCTTTGAATCAGACTTTGGAATGGAGCCGCTACTAATAGCAAAGAGAGTGACCAGGCCTGACTATATTCTAAAAAATGAGGAATGCTACCGCTACTTCCCTACGCAAATGAAGAATAAGGGCCTATTAGACTTTACCCTAGGCATTAAAACATAAAAAATGAATTCCTAGTGAAAAGATGGAGTATGAAATTAAAGCCTATATATGTTACCCAAATAAAAAACAACAAACAGAACTATTCGTAATAATGACCATCTTAGATACAAGAGGAATACTAGACAAAGTCGGACAGAAGGAGGTAAATTCTGGCCAACGCAGACTAGTATTACCCATGTATTTAAGATGACTGAAAATCCTAGGGTTAACACATCCCTACGCAAATAGAAAGAATTAGACCTAGTATAACACTTGTACTTCATATCGCAGAAAACCTAGAAGTAGAACACCTAGAGTTAGTACTTTTTTTGAATCAGACTTTGGAATGGAGCCGCTACTAATAGAAAAAAGAGTGAAAAGGCCTGACTATATTCTAAAAAATGAGGAATGCTACCACTACCTCCCTTCGCAATTTAAGAATAAGGGCCTATTAGACATTACCCTAAGCATTAAAACATAAAATATGAAATCCTAGTGAAAAGATGGAGTATGAAATTAAAGCCTATATATGTTACCCAAATTAAAAACAACAAACGGCACTATTCGTAATAATGACCATCTTAGATACAAGAGGAATACTAGACAAAGTCGGACAGAAGGAGGTAAATTCTGGCCAACGCAGACTAGTATTACCCATGTATTTAAGATGACTGAAAATCCTAGGGTTAACACATCCCTACGCAAATAGAAAGAATTAGACCTAGTATAACACTTGTACTTCATATCGCAGAAAACCTAGAAGTAGAACACCTAGAGTTAGTACTTTTTTTGAATCAGACTTTGGAATGGAGCCGCTACTAATAGAAAAAAGAGTGAAAAGGCCTGACTATATTCTAAAAAATGAGGAATGCTACCACTACCTCCCTACGCAATTTAAGAATAAGGGCCTATTAGACATTACCCTAAGCATTAAAACATAAAATATGAAATCCTAGTGAAAAGATGGAGTATGAAATTAAAGCCTATATATGTTACCCAAATTAAAAACAACAAACGGCACTATTCGTAATAATGACCATCTTAGATACAAGAGGAATACTAGACAAACTCGGACAGAAGGAGGTAAATTCTGGCCAACGCAGACTAGTATTAACCATGTATTTAAGATGACTGAAAATCCTAGGGTTAACACATCCCTACGCAATAGAAAGAAGTAGACCTAGTATAACCCTTGTACCTAATATCGCAGAAAAACTTAATACCTAGAGTGACTACTATTTTAGGATCAGACTTTGAAATGGAGCTGCTACTAATAGCGAAAAGAGTGACTAGGCCTGACTATATTCTAAAAAATGAGGAATGCTACCGCTACTTCCCTACGCAATTGAAGAATAAGGGCCTATTCGACTTTACCCTAAGCATTAAAACATAAAATATGAAATCCTAGTGAAAAGATGGAGTATGAAATTAAAGCCTATATATGTTACTCAAATTAAAAAAACAAACAGCACTATTCGTAATATTGACTATCTTAGATACAAGAGGAATACTGGACAAAGTCGGACAGGAGGAGGTAAATTCTGGCCAACTCAGACTAGTATTACCCTTGTATTTAAGATGACTGAAAATCCTAACACCTAGAGTGACTACTTTTTTTGAATCAGAATTTGGAATGGAGCGGCTACTAGTATTACCCATGTATTTAAGATGACTGAAAATCCTAGGGTTAACACATCCCTACGCAAATAGAAAGAAGAAGTGACTAGTATTACCCTTCTATTTAAGATGACTGAAAATCGTAGGGTTAACACATCCTTACGCAAATAGAAAGAAGACCAAGTATTACCTTTGTACTTAATATCGCAGAAAATCCTAATACCTAGAGTGACTACTATCTTTGAATCAGACTTTGGAATGGAGCCGCTACTAATAGCAAAGAGAGTGACCAGGCCTGACTATATTCTAAAAAATGAGGAATGCTACCGCTACTTCCCTACGCAAATGAAGAATAAGGGCCTATTAGACTTTACCCTAGGCATTAAAACATAAAATATGAATTCCTAGTGAAAAGATGGAGTATGAAATTAAAGCCTATATATGTTACCCAAATAAAAAACAACAAACAGAACTATTCGTAATAATGACCATCTTAGATACAAGAGGAATACTAGACAAAGTCGGACAGAAGGAGGTAAATTCTGGCCAACGCAGACTAGTATTACCCATGTATTTAAGATGACTGAAAATCCTAGGGTTAACACATCCCTACGCAAATAGAAAGAATTAGACCTAGTATAACACTTGTACTTCATATCGCAGAAAATCCTAACACCTAGAGTTAGTACTTTTTTTGAATCAGACTTTGGAATGGAGCCGCTACTAATAGAAAAAAGAGTGAAAAGGCCTGACTATATTCTAAAAAATGAGGAATGCTACCACTACCTCCCTTCGCAATTTAAGAATAAGGGCCTATTAGACATTACCCTAAGCATTAAAACATAAAATATGAAATCCTAGTGAAAAGATGGAGTTTGAAATTAAAGCCTATATATGTTACCCAAATTAAAAACAACAAACGGCACTATTCGTAATAATGACCATCTTAGATACAAGAGGAATACTAGACAAAGTCGGACAGAAGGAGGTAAATTCTGGCCAACGCAGACTAGTATTACCCATGTATTTAAGATGACTGAAAATCCTAGGGTTAACACATCCCTACGCAAATAGAAAGAATTAGACCTAGTATAACACTTGTACTTCATATCGCAGAAAACCTAGAAGTAGAACACCTAGAGTTAGTACTTTTTTTGAATCAGACTTTGGAATGGAGCCGCTACTAATAGAAAAAAGAGTGAAAAGGCCTGACTATATTCTAAAAAATGAGGAATGCTACCACTACCTCCCTACGCAATTTAAGAATAAGGGCCTATTAGACATTACCCTAAGCATTAAAACATAAAATATGAAATCCTAGTGAAAAGATGGAGTATGAAATTAAAGCCTATATATGTTACCCAAATTAAAAACAACAAACGGCACTATTCGAAATAATGACCATCTTAGATATAAGAGGAATACTAGACAAACTCGGACAGAAGGAGGTAAATTCTGGCCAACGCAGACTAGTATTAACCATGTATTTAAGATGACTGAAAATCCTAGGGTTAACACATCCCTACGCAATAGAAAGAAGTAGACCTAGTATAACCCTTGTACCTAATATCGCAGAAAAACTTAATACCTAGAGTGACTACTATTTTAGGATCAGACTTTGAAATGGAGCTGCTACTAATAGCGAAAAGAGTGACTAGGCCTGACTATATTCTAAAAAATGAGGAATGCTACCGCTACTTCCCTACGCAATTGAAGAATAAGGGCCTATTCGACTTTACCCTAAGCATTAAAACATAAAATATGAAATCCTAGTGAAAAGATGGAGTATGAAATTAAAGCCTATATATGTTACTCAAATTAAAAAAACAAACAGCACTATTCGTAATATTGACTATCTTAGATACAAGAGGAATACTGGACAAAGTCGGACAGGAGGAGGTAAATTCTGGCCAACTCAGACTAGTATTACCCTTGTATTTAAGATGACTGAAAATCCTAACACCTAGAGTGACTACTTTTTTTGAATCAGAATTTGGAATGGAGCGGCTACTAGTATTACCCATGTATTTAAGATGACTGAAAATCCTAGGGTTAACACATCCCTACGCAAATAGAAAGAAGAAGTGACTAGTATTACCCTTCTATTTAAGATGACTGAAAATCGTAGGGTTAACACATCCTTACGCAAATAGAAAGAAGACCAAGTATTACCTTTGTACTTAATATCGCAGAAAATCCTAATACCTAGAGTGACTACTATCTTTGAATCAGACTTTGGAATGGAGCCGCTACTAATAGCAAAGAGAGTGACCAGGCCTGACTATATTCTAAAAAATGAGGAATGCTACCGCTACTTCCCTACGCAAATGAAGAATAAGGGCCTATTAGACTTTACCCTAGGCATTAAAACATAAAATATGAACTATTAGTGAAAAGATGGAGTATGAAATTAAAGCCTATATATGTTACCCAAATTAAAAAAAAACAAACAGCACTATTCGTAATACTGAACATCTTAGATACAAGAGGAATACTAGACAATGTCGGACAGAAGGAGATAAATTCTGGCCAACTCAAACTAGTATTACCCATGTATTTAAGATGACTGAAAATCCTAGGGTTAACACATCCCTACGCAAATAGAAAGAAAAAGTGACTAGTATTACCCTTGTATTTAAGATGACTGAAAATCGTAGGGTTAACACATCCTTACGCAAATAGAAAGAAGAAGACCAAGTATTATCTTTGTACTTAATATCGCAAAAAATCCTAATACCTAGAGTGACTACTATCTTTGAATCAGACTTTGGAATGGAGCCGCTACTAATAGCAAAGAGAGTGACCAGGCCTGACTATATTCTAAAAAATGAGGAATGCTACCGCTACTTCCCTACGCAAATGAAGAATAAGGGCCTATTAGACTTTACCCTAAGCATTAAAACATAAAATATGAATTCCTAGTGAAAAGATGGAGTATGAAATTAAAGCCTATATATGTTACCCAAATAAAAAACAACAAACAGAACTATTCGTAATAATGACCATCTTAGATACAAGAGGAATACTAGACAAAGTCGGACAGAAGGAGGTAAATTCTGGCCAACGCAGACTAGTATTACCCATGTATTTAAGATGACTGAAAATCCTAGGGTTAACAACTCCCTACGCAAATAGAAAGAATTAGACCTAGTATAACACTTGTACTTCATATCGCAGAAAATCCTAACACCTAGAGTTAGTACTTTTTTTGAATCAGACTTTGGAATGGAGCCGCTACTAATAGAAAAAAGAGTGACCAGGCCTGACTATATTCTAAAAAATGAGGAATGCTACCACTACCTCCCTACGCAATTTAAGAATAAGGGCCTATTAGACATTACCCTAAGCATTAAAACATAAAATATGAAATCCTAGTGAAAAGATGGAGTATGAAATTAAAGCCTATATATGTTACCCAAATTAAAAACAACAAACGGCACTATTCGTAATAATGACCATCTTAGATATAAGAGGAATACTAGACAAAGTCGGACAGAAGGAGGTAAATTCTGGCCAACGCAGACTAGTATTACCCATGTATTTAAGATGACTATAACGCCTAGGGTTAACACATCCCTACGCAATAGAAAGAAGTAGACCTAGTATTACCCTTGTACTTAATATTGCAGAAAATCCTAATACCTAGAGTGACTACTATTTTAGGATCAGACTTTGGAATGAAGCCGCTACTAATAGCTAAAAGAGTGACCAGGCCTGACTATATTCTAGAAAATGAGGAATGCTACCGCTACCTCCCTACGCAATTGAAGAACAAGGGCCTATTAGACTTTATCCTATGCATTAAACATAAAATATGAAATCCTAGTGAAAAGATGGAGTATGAAAAAAAAGCCTATATATGTTACCCAAATTAAAAAAAAACAAACAGCACTATTCGTAATATTGACTATCTTAGATACAAGAGGAATACTGGACAAAGTCGGACAGGAGGAGGTAAATTCTGGCCAACTCAGACTAGTATTACCCTTGTATTTAAGATGACTGAAAATCCTAACACCTAGAGTGACTACTTTTTTTGAATCAGAATTTGGAATGGAGCGGCTACTAGTATTACCCATGTATTTAAGATGACTGAAAATCCTAGGGTTAACACATCCCTACGCAAATAGAAAGAAGAAGTGACTAGTATTACCCTTCTATTTAAGATGACTGAAAATCGTAGGGTTAACACATCCTTACGCAAATAGAAAGAAGACCAAGTATTACCTTTGTACTTAATATCGCAGAAAATCCTAATACCTAGAGTGACTACTATCTTTGAATCAGACTTTGGAATGGAGCCGCTACTAATAGCAAAGAGAGTGACCAGGCCTGACTATATTCTAAAAAATGAGGAATGCTACCGCTACTTCCCTACGCAAATGAAGAATAAGGGCCTATTAGACTTTACCCTAGGCATTAAAACATAAAATATGAATTCCTAGTGAAAAGATGGAGTATGAAATTAAAGCCTATATATGTTACCCAAATAAAAAACAACAAACAGAACTATTCGTAATAATGACCATCTTAGATACAAGAGGAATACTAGACAAAGTCGGACAGAAGGAGGTAAATTCTGGCCAACGCAGACTAGTATTACCCATGTATTTAAGATGACTGAAAATCCTAGGGTTAACACATCCCTACGCAAATAGAAAGAATTAGACCTAGTATAACACTTGTACTTCATATCGCAGAAAACCTAGAAGTAGAACACATAGAGTTAGTACTTTTTTTGAATCAGACTTTGGAATGGAGCCGCTACTAATAGAAAAAAGAGTGAAAAGGCCTGACTATATTCTAAAAAATGAGGAATGCTACCACTACCTCCCTTCGCAATTTAAGAATAAGGGCCTATTAGACATTACCCTAAGCATTAAAACATAAAATATGAAATCCTAGTGAAAAGATGGAGTATGAAATTAAAGCCTATATATGTTACCCAAATTAAAAACAACAAACGGCACTATTCGTAATAATGACCATCTTAGATACAAGAGGAATACTAGACAAAGTCGGACAGAAGGAGGTAAATTCTGGCCAACGCAGACTAGTATTACCCATGTATTTAAGATGACTGAAAATCCTAGGGTTAACACATCCCTACGCAAATAGAAAGAATTAGACCTAGTATAACACTTGTACTTCATATCGCAGAAAACCTAGAAGTAGAACACCTAGAGTTAGTACTTTTTTTGAATCAGACTTTGGAATGGAGCCGCTACTAATAGAAAAAAGAGTGAAAAGGCCTGACTATATTCTAAAAAATGAGGAATGCTACCACTACCTCCCTACGCAATTTAAGAATAAGGGCCTATTAGACATTACCCTAAGCATTAAAACATAAAATATGAAATCCTAGTGAAAAGATGGAGTATGAAATTAAAGCCTATATATGTTACCCAAATTAAAAACAACAAACGGCACTATTCGTAATAATGACCATCTTAGATATAAGAGGAATACTAGACAAACTCGGACAGAAGGAGGTAAATTCTGGCCAACGCAGACTAGTATTACCCATGTATTTAAGATGACTGAAAATCCTAGGGTTAACACATCCCTACGCAATAGAAAGAAGTAGACCTAGTATAACCCTTGTACCTAATATCGCAGAAAAACTTAATACCTAGAGTGACTACTATTTTAGGATCAGACTTTGAAATGGAGCTGCTACTAATAGCGAAAAGAGTGACTAGGCCTGACTATATTCTAAAAAATGAGGAATGCTACCGCTACTTCCCTACGCAATTGAAGAATAAGGGCCTATTCGACTTTACCCTAAGCATTAAAACATAAAATATGAAATCCTAGTGAAAAGATGGAGTATGAAATTAAAGCCTATATATGTTACTCAAATTAAAAAAACAAACAGCACTATTCGTAATATTGACTATCTTAGATACAAGAGGAATACTGGACAAAGTCGGACAGGAGGAGGTAAATTCTGGCCAACTCAGACTAGTATTACCCTTGTATTTAAGATGACTGAAAATCCTAACACCTAGAGTGACTACTTTTTTTGAATCAGAATTTGGAATGGAGCGGCTACTAGTATTACCCATGTATTTAAGATGACTGAAAATCCTAGGGTTAACACATCCCTACGCAAATAGAAAGAAGAAGTGACTAGTATTACCCTTCTATTTAAGATGACTGAAAATCGTAGGGTTAACACATCCTTACGCAAATAGAAAGAAGACCAAGTATTACCTTTGTACTTAATATCGCAGAAAATCCTAATACCTAGAGTGACTACTATCTTTGAATCAGACTTTGGAATGGAGCCGCTACTAATAGCAAAGAGAGTGACCAGGCCTGACTATATTCTAAAAAATGAGGAATGCTACCGCTACTTCCCTACGCAAATGAAGAATAAGGGCCTATTAGACTTTACCCTAGGCATTAAAACATAAAATATGAACTATTAGTGAAAAGATGGAGTATGAAATTAAAGCCTATATATGTTACCCAAATTAAAAAACAACAAACAGCACTATTCGTAATAATGATCATCTTAGATTCAAGAGGAATACTAGACAAAGTCGGACAGGAGGAGGTAAATTCTGGATAACTCAGACTAGTATTACCCTTGTATTTAAGATGACTGAAAATCCTAGGGTTAACACATCCCTACGCAAATAGAAAGAAGAAGACCTAGTATTACCCTTGTACTTAATATTGCAGAAAATCCTAATACCTAGAGTGACTACTATTTTGGGATCAGACTTTGGAATGAAGCCGCTACTAATAGCAAAAAGAGTGACCAGGCCTGACTATATTCTAGAAAATGAGGAATGCTACCGCTACCTCCCTACGCAATTGAAGAATAAGGGCCTATTAGTCTTTATCCTAAGCATTAAATAAAAAATATGAAATCCTAGTGACAAGATGGAGTATGAAAAAAAAGCCTATATATCTTACCCAAATTAAAAAAAAACAAACAGCACTATTCGTAATACTGAACATCTTAGATACAAGAGGAATACTAGACAAAGTCGGACAGAAGGAGATAAATTCTGGCCAACTCAGACTAGTATTACCCATGTATTTAAGATGGCTGAAAATCCTAGGGTTAACACATCCCTACGCAAATAGAAAGAAGAAGACCTAGTATTACCCTTGTACTTACTATTGCAGAAAATCCTAATACCTAGAGTGACTACTATTTTAGGATCAGACTTTGGAATGAAGCCGCTACTAATAGCAAAAAGAGTGACCAGGCCTGACTATATTCTAAAAAATGAGGAATGCTACCGCTACTTCCCTACGCAATTGAAGAATAAGGGCCTATTAGACTTTACCCTAGGCATTAAAACATAAAATATGAACTATTAGTGAAAAGATGGAGTATGAAATTAAAGCCTATATATGTTACCCAAATTAAAAAAAAACAAACAGCACTATTCGTAATACTGAACATCTTAGATACAAGAGGAATACTAGACAATGTCGGACAGAAGGAGATAAATTCTGGCCAACTGAAACTAGTATTACCCATGTATTTAAGATGACTGAAAATCCTAGGGTTAACACATCCCTACGCAAATAGAAAGAAGAAGTGACTAGTATTACCCTTGTATTTAAGATGACTGAAAATCGTAGGGTTAACACATCCTTACGCAAATAGAAAAAAGAAGACCAAGTATTATCTTTGTACTTAATATCGCAGAAAATCCTAATACCTAGAGTGACTACTATTTTTGAATCAGACTTTGGAATGGAGCCGCTACTAATAGCAAAAAGAGTGACCAGGCCTATATATGTTACCCAAATAAAAAACAACAAACAGCACTCTTCGTAATAATGACCATCTTAGATACAAGAGGAATACTAGACAAAGTCGAACAGGAGGAGGTAAATTCTGGCCAACTCAGACTATTATTACCCTTGTATTTAAGATGACTGAAAATCCTAGGGTTAACACATCCTTACGCAAATAGAAAGAAGAAGACCTAGTATTACCCTTGTACTTAATATTGCAGAAAATCCTAATACCTAGAGTGACTACTATTTTAGGATCAGACTTTGGAATGAAGCAGCTACTAATAGCAAAAAGAGTGACCAGGCCTGACTATATTCTAGAAAATGAGGAATGCTACCGCTACCTCCCTACGCAATTGAAGAATAAGGGCCTATTAGACTTTATCCTAAGCATTAAATAAAAAATATGAAATCCTAGTGAAAAGATGGAGTATGAAAAAAAAGCCTATATATCTTACCCAAATTAAAAAAAACAAACAGCACTATTCGTAATACTGAACATCTTAGATACAAGAGGAATACTAGACAATGTCGGACAGAAGGAGATAAATTCTGGCCAACTCAAACTAGTATTACCCATGTATTTAAGATGACTGAAAATCCTAGGGTTAACACATCCCTACGCAAATAGAAAGAAGAAGTGACTAGTATTACCCTTGTATTTAAGATGACTGAAAATCGTAGGGTTAACACATCCTTACGCAAATAGAAAAAAGAAGACCAAGTATTATCTTTGTACTTAATATCGCAGAAAATCCTAATACCTAGAGTGACTACTATTTTTGAATCAGACTTTGGAATGGAGCCGCTACTAATAGCAAAAAGAGTGACCAGGCCTATATATGTTACCCAAATAAAAAACAACAAACAGCACTCTTCGTAATAATGACCATCTTAGATACAAGAGGAATACTAGACAAAGTCGAACAGGAGGAGGTAAATTCTGGCCAACTCAGACTAGTATTACCCTTGTATTTAAGATGACTGAAAATCCTAGGGTTAACACATCCCTACGCAAATAGAAAGAAGAAGACCTAGTATTACCCTTGTACTTAATATTGCAGAAAATCCTAGTACCTAGAGTGACTACTATTTAGGATCAGACTTTGGAATTAAGCCGCTACTAATAGCAAAAAGAGTGACCAGGCCTGACTATATTCTAAAAAATGAGGAATGCTACCGCTACTTCCCTACGCAATTGAAGAATAAGGGCCTATTCGACTTTACCCTAAGCATTAAAACATAAAATATGAAATCCTAGTGAAAAGATGGAGTATGAAATTAAAGCCTATATATGTTACTCAAATTAAAAAAACAAACAGCACTATTCGTAATATTGACTATCTTAGATACAAGAGGAATACTGGACAAAGTCGGACAGGAGGAGGTAAATTCTGGCCAACTCAGACTAGTATTACCCTTGTATTTAAGATGACTGAAAATCCTAACACCTAGAGTGACTACTTTTTTTGAATCAGAATTTGGAATGGAGCGGCTACTAGTATTACCCATGTATTTAAGATGACTGAAAATCCTAGGGTTAACACATCCCTACGCAAATAGAAAGAAGAAGTGACTAGTATTACCCTTCTATTTAAGATGACTGAAAATCGTAGGGTTAACACATCCTTACGCAAATAGAAAGAAGACCAAGTATTACCTTTGTACTTAATATCGCAGAAAATCCTAATACCTAGAGTGACTACTATCTTTGAATCAGACTTTGGAATGGAGCCGCTACTAATAGCAAAGAGAGTGACCAGGCCTGACTATATTCTAAAAAATGAGGAATGCTACCGCTACTTCCCTACGCAAATGAAGAATAAGGGCCTATTAGACTTTACCCTAGGCATTAAAACATAAAATATGAATTCCTAGTGAAAAGATGGAGTATGAAATTAAAGCCTATATATGTTACCCAAATAAAAAACAACAAACAGAACTATTCGTAATAATGACCATCTTAGATACAAGAGGAATACTAGACAAAGTCGGACAGAAGGAGGTAAATTCTGGCCAACGCAGACTAGTATTACCCATGTATTTAAGATGACTGAAAATCCTAGGGTTAACACATCCCTACGCAAATAGAAAGAATTAGACCTAGTATAACACTTGTACTTCATATCGCAGAAAACCTAGAAGTAGAACACATAGAGTTAGTACTTTTTTTGAATCAGACTTTGGAATGGAGCCGCTACTAATAGAAAAAAGAGTGAAAAGGCCTGACTATATTCTAAAAAATGAGGAATGCTACCACTACCTCCCTTCGCAATTTAAGAATAAGGGCCTATTAGACATTACCCTAAGCATTAAAACATAAAATATGAAATCCTAGTGAAAAGATGGAGTATGAAATTAAAGCCTATATATGTTACCCAAATTAAAAACAACAAACGGCACTATTCGTAATAATGACCATCTTAGATACAAGAGGAATACTAGACAAAGTCGGACAGAAGGAGGTAAATTCTGGCCAACGCAGACTAGTATTACCCATGTATTTAAGATGACTGAAAATCCTAGGGTTAACACATCCCTACGCAAATAGAAAGAATTAGACCTAGTATAACACTTGTACTTCATATCGCAGAAAACCTAGAAGTAGAACACCTAGAGTTAGTACTTTTTTTGAATCAGACTTTGGAATGGAGCCGCTACTAATAGAAAAAAGAGTGAAAAGGCCTGACTATATTCTAAAAAATGAGGAATGCTACCACTACCTCCCTACGCAATTTAAGAATAAGGGCCTATTAGACATTACCCTAAGCATTAAAACATAAAATATGAAATCCTAGTGAAAAGATGGAGTATGAAATTAAAGCCTATATATGTTACCCAAATTAAAAACAACAAACGGCACTATTCGTAATAATGACCATCTTAGATATAAGAGGAATACTAGACAAACTCGGACAGAAGGAGGTAAATTCTGGCCAACGCAGACTAGTATTACCCATGTATTTAAGATGACTGAAAATCCTAGGGTTAACACATCCCTACGCAATAGAAAGAAGTAGACCTAGTATAACCCTTGTACCTAATATCGCAGAAAAACTTAATACCTAGAGTGACTACTATTTTAGGATCAGACTTTGAAATGGAGCTGCTACTAATAGCGAAAAGAGTGACTAGGCCTGACTATATTCTAAAAAATGAGGAATGCTACCGCTACTTCCCTACGCAATTGAAGAATAAGGGCCTATTCGACTTTACCCTAAGCATTAAAACATAAAATATGAAATCCTAGTGAAAAGATGGAGTATGAAATTAAAGCCTATATATGTTACTCAAATTAAAAAAACAAACAGCACTATTCGTAATATTGACTATCTTAGATACAAGAGGAATACTGGACAAAGTCGGACAGGAGGAGGTAAATTCTGGCCAACTCAGACTAGTATTACCCTTGTATTTAAGATGACTGAAAATCCTAACACCTAGAGTGACTACTTTTTTTGAATCAGAATTTGGAATGGAGCGGCTACTAGTATTACCCATGTATTTAAGATGACTGAAAATCCTAGGGTTAACACATCCCTACGCAAATAGAAAGAAGAAGTGACTAGTATTACCCTTCTATTTAAGATGACTGAAAATCGTAGGGTTAACACATCCTTACACAAATAGAAAGAAGACCAAGTATTACCTTTGTACTTAATATCGCAGAAAATCCTAATACCTAGAGTGACTACTATCTTTGAATCAGACTTTGGAATGGAGCCGCTACTAATAGCAAAGAGAGTGACCAGGCCTGACTATATTCTAAAAAATGAGGAATGCTACCGCTACTTCCCTACGCAAATGAAGAATAAGGGCCTATTAGACTTTACCCTAGGCATTAAAACATAAAATATGAACTATTAGTGAAAAGATGGAGTATGAAATTAAAGCCTATATATGTTACCCAAATTAAAAAAAAACAAACAGCACTATTCGTAATACTGAACATCTTAGATACAAGAGGAATACTAGACAATGTCGGACAGAAGGAGATAAATTCTGGCCAACTCAAACTAGTATTACCCATGTATTTAAGATGACTGAAAATCCTATGGTTAACACATCCCTACGCAAATAGAAAGAAAAAGTGACTAGTATTACCCTTGTATTTAAGATGACTGAAAATTGTAGGGTTAACACATCCTTACGCAAATAGAAAGAAGAAGACCAAGTATTATCTTTGTACTTAATATCGCAGAAAATCCTAATACCTAGAGTGACTACTATTTTTGAATCAGACTTTGGAATGGAGCCGCTACTAATAGCAAAAAGAGTGACCGACCTGACTATATTCTAAAAAATGAGGAATGCTACCGCTACCTCCCTACGCAATTGAAGAAAATGGGCCTATTCGACTTTACCCTAAGCATTAAAACATAAAATATGAATTCCTAGTGAAAAGATGGAGTATGAAATTAAAGCCTATATATGTTACCCAAATAAAAAACAACAAACAGAACTATTCGTAATAATGACCATCTTAGATACAAGAGGAATACTAGACAAAGTCGGACAGAAGGAGGTAAATTCTGGCCAACGCAGACTAGTATTACCCATGTATTTAAGATGACTGAAAATCCTAGGGTTAACACATCCCTACGCAAATAGAAAGAATTAGACCTAGTATAACACTTGTACTTCATATCGCAGAAAATCCTAACACCTAGAGTTAGTACTTTTTTTGAATCAGACTTTGGAATGGAGCCGCTACTAATAGAAAAAAGAGTGACCAGGCCTGACTATATTCTAAAAAATGAGGAATGCTACCACTACCTCCCTACGCAATTTAAGAATAAGGGCCTATTAGACATTACCCTAAGCATTAAAACATAAAATATGAAATCCTAGTGAAAAGATGGAGTATGAAATTAAAGCCTATATATGTTACCCAAATTAAAAACAACAAACGGCACTATTCGTAATAATGACCATCTTAGATATAAGAGGAATACTAGACAAAGTCGGACAGAAGGAGGTAAATTCTGGCCAACGCAGACTAGTATTACCCATGTATTTAAGATGACTATAACGCCTAGGGTTAACACATCCCTACGCAATAGAAAGAAGTAGACCTAGTATTACCCTTGTACTTAATATTGCAGAAAATCCTAATACCTAGAGTGACTACTATTTTAGGATCAGACTTTGGAATGAAGCCGCTACTAATAGCTAAAAGAGTGACCAGGCCTGACTATATTCTAGAAAATGAGGAATGCTACCGCTACCTCCCTACGCAATTGAAGAACAAGGGCCTATTAGACTTTATCCTATGCATTAAACATAAAATATGAAATCCTAGTGAAAAGATGGAGTATGAAAAAAAAGCCTATATATGTTACCCAAATTAAAAAAAAACAAACAGCACTATTCGTAATATTGACTATCTTAGATACAAGAGGAATACTGGACAAAGTCGGACAGGAGGAGGTAAATTCTGACCAACTCAGACTAGTATTACCCTTGTATTTAAGATGACTGAAAATCCTAACACCTAGAGTGACTACTTTTTTTGAATCAGAATTTGGAATGGAGCGGCTACTAGTATTACCCATGTATTTAAGATGACTGAAAATCCTAGGGTTAACACATCCCTACGCAAATAGAAAGAAGAAGTGACTAGTATTACCCTTCTATTTAAGATGACTGAAAATCGTAGGGTTAACACATCCTTACGCAAATAGAAAGAAGACCAAGTATTACCTTTGTACTTAATATCGCAGAAAATCCTAATACCTAGAGTGACTACTATCTTTGAATCAGACTTTGGAATGGAGCCGCTACTAATAGCAAAGAGAGTGACCAGGCCTGACTATATTCTAAAAAATGAGGAATGCTACCGCTACTTCCCTACGCAAATGAAGAATAAGGGCCTATTAGACTTTACCCTAGGCATTAAAACATAAAATATGAATTCCTAGTGAAAAGATGGAGTATGAAATTAAAGCCTATATATGTTACCCAAATAAAAAACAACAAACAGAACTATTCGTAATAATGACCATCTTAGATACAAGAGGAATACTAGACAAAGTCGGACAGAAGGAGGTAAATTCTGGCCAACGCAGACTAGTATTACCCATGTATTTAAGATGACTGAAAATCCTAGGGTTAACACATCCCTACGCAAATAGAAAGAATTAGACCTAGTATAACACTTGTACTTCATATCGCAGAAAACCTAGAAGTAGAACACCTAGAGTTAGTACTTTTTTTGAATCAGACTTTGGAATGGAGCCGCTACTAATAGAAAAAAGAGTGAAAAGGCCTGACTATATTCTAAAAAATGAGGAATGCTACCACTACCTCCCTACGCAATTTAAGAATAAGGGCCTATTAGACATTACCCTAAGCATTAAAACATAAAATATGAAATCCTAGTGAAAAGATGGAGTATGAAATTAAAGCCTATATATGTTACCCAAATTAAAAACAACAAACGGCACTATTCGTAATAATGACCATCTTAGATACAAGAGGAATACTAGACAAAGTCGGACAGAAGGAGGTAAATTCTGGCCAACGCAGACTAGTATTACCCATGTATTTAAGATGACTGAAAATCCTAGGGTTAACACATCCCTACGCAAATAGAAAGAATTAGACCTAGTATAACACTTGTACTTCATATCGCAGAAAACCTAGAAGTAGAACACATAGAGTTAGTACTTTTTTTGAATCAGACTTTGGAATGGAGCCGCTACTAATAGAAAAAAGAGTGAAAAGGCCTGACTATATTCTAAAAAATGAGGAATGCTACTACTACCTCCCTACGCAATTTAAGAATAAGGGCCTATTAGACATTACCCTAAGCATTAAAACATAAAATATGAAATCCTAGTGAAAAGATGGAGTATGAAATTAAAGCCTATATATGTTACCCAAATTAAAAACAACAAACGGCACTATTCGTAATAATGACCATCTTAGATACAAGAGGAATACTAGACAAAGTCGGACAGAAGGAGGTAAATTCTGGCCAACGCAGACTAGTATTACCCATGTATTTAAGATGACTGAAAATCCTAGGGTTAACACATCCCTACGCAAATAGAAAGAATTAGACCTAGTATAACACTTGTACTTCATATCGCAGAAAACCTAGAAGTAGAACACCTAGAGTTAGTACTTTTTTTGAATCAGACTTTGGAATGGAGCCGCTACTAATAGAAAAAAGACTGAAAAGGCCTGACTATATTCTAAAAAATGAGGAATGCTACCACTACCTCCCTACGCAATTTAAGAATAAGGGCCTATTAGACATTACCCTAAGCATTAAAACATAAAATATGAAATCCTAGTGAAAAGATGGAGTATGAAATTAAAGCCTATATATGTTACCCAAATTAAAAACAACAAACGGCACTATTCGTAATAATGATCATCTTAGATATAAGAGGAATACTAGACAAAGTCGGACAGAAGGAGGTAAATTCTGGCCAACGCAGACTAGTATTACCCATGTATTTAAGATGACTGAAAATCCTAGGGTTAACACATCCCTACGCAATAGAAAGAAGTAGACCTAGTATAACCCTTGTACCTAATATCGCAGAAAAACTTAATACCTAGAGTGACTACTATTTTAGGATCAGACTTTGAAATGGAGCTGCTACTAATAGCGAAAAGAGTGACTAGGCCTGACTATATTCTAAAAAATGAGGAATGCTACCGCTACTTCCCTACGCAATTGAAGAATAAGGGCCTATTCGACTTTACCCTAAGCATTAAAACATAAAATATGAAATCCTAGTGAAAAGATGGAGTATGAAATTAAAGCCTATATATGTTACTCAAATTAAAAAAACAAACAGCACTATTCGTAATATTGACTATCTTAGATACAAGAGGAATACTGGACAAAGTCGGACAGGAGGAGGTAAATTCTGGCCAACTCAGACTAGTATTACCCTTGTATTTAAGATGACTGAAAATCCTAACACCTAGAGTGACTACTTTTTTTGAATCAGAATTTGGAATGGAGCGGCTACTAGTATTACCCATGTATTTAAGATGACTGAAAATCCTAGGGTTAACACATCCCTACGCAAATAGAAAGAAGAAGTGACTAGTATTACCCTTCTATTTAAGATGACTGAAAATCGTAGGGTTAACACATCCTTACGCAAATAGAAAGAAGACCAAGTATTACCTTTGTACTTAATATCGCAGAAAATCCTAATACCTAGAGTGACTACTATCTTTGAATCAGACTTTGGAATGGAGCCGCTACTAATAGCAAAGAGAGTGACCAGGCCTGACTATATTCTAAAAAATGAGGAATGCTACCGCTACTTCCCTACGCAAATGAAGAATAAGGGCCTATTAGACTTTACCCTAGGCATTAAAACATAAAATATGAACTATTAGTGAAAAGATGGAGTATGAAATTAAAGCCTATATATGTTACCCAAATTAAAAAACAACAAACAGCACTATTCGTAATAATGATCATCTTAGATTCAAGAGGAATACTAGACAAAGTCGGACAGGAGGAGGTAAATTCTGGCCAACTCAGACTAGTATTACCCTTGTATTTAAGATGACTGAAAATCCTAGGGTTAACACATCCCTACGCAAATAGAAAGAAGAAGACCTAGTATTACCCTTGTACTTACTATTGCAGAAAATCCTAATACCTAGAGTGACTACTATTTTAGGATCAGACTTTGGAATGAAGCCGCTACTAATAGCAAAAAGAGTGACCAGGCCTGACTATATTCTAAAAAATGAGGAATGCTACCGCTACTTCCCTACGCAATTGAAGAATAAGGGCCTATTAGACTTTACCCTAGGCATTAAAACATAAAATATGAACTATTAGTGAAAAGATGGAGTATGAAATTAAAGCCTATATATGTTACCCAAATTAAAAAAAAACAAACAGCACTATTCGTAATACTGAACATCTTAGATACAAGAGGAATACTAGACAATGTCGGACAGAAGGAGATAAATTCTGGCCAACTGAAACTAGTATTACCCATGTATTTAAGATGACTGAAAATCCTAGGGTTAACACATCCCTACGCAAATAGAAAGAAGAAGTGACTAGTATTACCCTTGTATTTAAGATGACTGAAAATCGTAGGGTTAACACATCCTTACGCAAATAGAAAAAAGAAGACCAAGTATTATCTTTGTACTTAATATCGCAGAAAATCCTAATACCTAGAGTGACTACTATTTTTGAATCAGACTTTGGAATGGAGCCGCTACTAATAGCAAAAAGAGTGACCAGGCCTATATATGTTACCCAAATAAAAAACAACAAACAGCACTCTTCGTAATAATGACCATCTTAGATACAAGAGGAATACTAGACAAAGTCGAACAGGAGGAGGTAAATTCTGGCCAACTCAGACTATTATTACCCTTGTATTTAAGATGACTGAAAATCCTAGGGTTAACACATCCTTACGCAAATAGAAAGAAGAAGACCTAGTATTACCCTTGTACTTAATATTGCAGAAAATCCTAATACCTAGAGTGACTACTATTTTAGGATCAGACTTTGGAATGAAGCCGCTACTAATAGCAAAAAGAGTGACCAGGCCTGACTATATTCTAGAAAATGAGGAATGCTACCGCTACCTCCCTACGCAATTGAAGAATAAGGGCCTATTAGACTTTATCCTAAGCATTAAATAAAAAATATGAAATCCTAGTGAAAAGATGGAGTATGAAAAAAAAGCCTATATATCTTACCCAAATTAAAAAAAACAAACAGCACTATTCGTAATACTGAACATCTTAGATACAAGAGGAATACTAGACAATGTCGGACAGAAGGAGATAAATTCTGGCCAACTCAAACTAGTATTACCCATGTATTTAAGATGACTGAAAATCCTAGGGTTAACACATCCCTACGCAAATAGAAAGAAGAAGTGACTAGTATTACCCTTGTATTTAAGATGACTGAAAATCGTAGGGTTAACACATCCTTACGCAAATAGAAAAAAGAAGACCAAGTATTATCTTTGTACTTAATATCGCAGAAAATCCTAATACCTAGAGTGACTACTATTTTTGAATCAGACTTTGGAATGGAGCCGCTACTAATAGCAAAAAGAGTGACCAGGCCTATATATGTTACCCAAATAAAAAACAACAAACAGCACTCTTCGTAATAATGACCATCTTAGATACAAGAGGAATACTAGACAAAGTCGAACAGGAGGAGGTAAATTCTGGCCAACTCAGACTAGTATTACCCTTGTATTTAAGATGACTGAAAATCCTAGGGTTAACACATCCCTACGCAAATAGAAAGAAGAAGACCTAGTATTACCCTTGTACTTAATATTGCAGAAAATCCTAGTACCTAGAGTGACTACTATTTAGGATCAGACTTTGGAATTAAGCCGCTACTAATAGCAAAAAGAGTGACCAGGCCTGACTATATTCTAGAAAATGAGGAATGCTACCGCTACCTCCCTACGCAATTGAAGAATAAGGGCCTATTAGACTTTATCCTAAGCATTAAACAAAAAATATGAAATCCTAGTGAAAAGATGGAGTATGAAAAAAAAGCCTATATATGTTACCCAAATTAAAAAAAAACAAACAGCACTATTCGTAATACTGAACATCTTAGATACAAGAGGAATACTAGACACAGTTGGACAGAAGGAGATAAATTCTGGCCAACTCAGACTAGTATTACCCATGTATTTAAGATGACTGAAAATCCTAGGATTAACACATCCCTACGCAATAGAAAGAAGTAGACCTAGTATTACCCTTGTACCTAATATCGTAGAAAATCTTAATACCTAGAGTGACTACTATTTTAGGATCAGACTTTGAAATGGAGCTGCTACTAATAGCGAAAAGAGTGACTAGGCCTGACTATATTCTAAAAAATGAGGAATGCAACCGCTACTTCCCTACGCAATTGAAGAATAAGGGCCTATTCGACTTTACCCTAAGCATTAAAACATAAAATATGAAATCCTAGTGAAAAGATGGAGTATGAAATTAAAGCCTATATATGTTACTCAAATTAAAAAAACAAACAGCACTATTCGTAATATTGACTATCTTAGATACAAGAGGAATACTGGACAAAGACTCAGGCGTTGATGACCGTATGGTTTTATGCCTTACAAACCCAAAGAAACAAACAAACAAACTGGACAAAGTCGGACAGGAGGAGGTAAATTCTGGCCAACTCAGACTAGTATTACCCTTGTATTTAAGATGACTGAAAATCCTAACACCTAGAGTGACTACTTTTTTTGAATCAGAATTTGGAATGGAGCGGCTACAAGTATTACCCATGTATTTAAGATGACTGAAAATCCTAGGGTGAACACATCCCTACGCAAATAGAAAGAAGAAGTGACTAGTATTACCCTTGTATTTAAGATGACTGAAAATCGTAGGGTTAACACATCCTTACGCAAATAGAAAGAAGAAGACCAAGTATTACCTTTGTACTTAATATCGCAGAAAATCCTAATACCTAGAGTGACTACTATTTTTGAATCAGACTTTGGAATGGAGCCGCTACTAATAGCAAAAAGGGTGACCAGGCGTGACTATATTCTAAAAAATGAGGAATGCTACCGCTACCTCCCTACGCAATTGAAAAAAAAAGTCCTATTCGACTTTACCCTAAGCATTAAAACATAAAATATGAATTGCTAGTGAAAAGATGGAGTATGAAATTAAAGCCTATATATGTTACCCAAATAAAAAACAACAAACAGCACTATTCGTAATAATGACCATCTTAGATACAAGAGGAATACTAGACAAAGTCGAACAGGAGGAGGTAAATTCTGGCCAACTCAGACTAGTATTACCCATGTATTTAAGATGACTGAAAATCCTAGGGTTAACACATCCCTACGCAAATAGAAAGAAGAAGTGACTAGTATTACCCTTGTATTTAAGATGACTGAAAATCCTAGGGTTAACACATCCCTACGCAAATAGAAAGAAGAAGACCTAGTATTACCCTTGTACTTAATATTGCAGAAAATCCTAATACCTAGAGTGACTACTATTTTAGGATCAGACTTTGGAATGAAGCCGCTACTAATAGCAAAAAGAGTGACCAGGCCTGACTATATTCTAGAAAATGAGGAATGCTACCGCTACCTCCCTACGCAATTGAAGAATAAGGGCCTATTAGACTTTATCCTAAGCATTAAACAAAAAATATGAAATCCTAGTGAAAAGATGGAGTATGAAAAAAAAGCCTATATATGTTACCCAAATTAAAAAAAAACAAACAGCACTATTCGTAATACTGAACATCTTAGATACAAGAGGAATACTAGACAAAGTCGGACAGGAGGAGGTAAATTCTGGCCAACTCAGACTAGTATTACCCTTGTATTTAAGATGACTGAAAATCCTAGGGTTAACACATCCCTACGCAAATAGAAAGAAGAAGACTTATTATTACCCTTGTACTTAATATTGCAGAAAATCCTAATACCTAGAGTGACTACTATTTTAGGATCAGACTTTGGAATGAAGCCGCTACTAATAGCAAAAAGAGTGACCAGGCCTGAATATATTCTAAAAAATGAGGAATGCTACCGCTACTTCCCTACGCAATTGAAGAATAAGGGCCTATTAGACTTTACCCTAGGCATTAAAACATAAAATATGAACTATTAGTGAAAAGATGGAGTATGAAATTAAAGCCTATATATGTTACCCAAATTAAAAAAAAACAAACAGCACTATTCGTAATACTGAACATCTTAGATACAAGAGGAATACTAGACAAAGTCGGACAGAAGGAGATAAATTCTGGCCAACTCAGACTAGTATTACCCATGTATTTAAGATGACTGAAAATCCTGACATTTAGAAGAGCTAAGATGCATGATTACTATTTTAGAATCAGACTATGGAATGGAGCAACCACTAATAGAAAAAACAGTATCCAGGGCGTACTATATACTAAAAATTAGAAGATGGTACCCTAACATCCCTTCGTAAATGAAATTTAAGTTCCTATCTGGCTTGACTCAAAGGATTACAATAAGAAATAACTAAACCTAATAGAGAAATAGAGAACTAAATTACAACCAACTAAAAGTAACCAAAACAAAAAAAAAAAAAAATGCACTATTCGGAATAATTACCATATCAGATACAAGAGGAATACTATAAACAATAATAACTGAGGCTAGAATTACCCTTCTATTTAAGATGAGTGAAAATCCTAGTACACTACATCCCTATGCCAATAAAAAAAATAGACATAGTATTACCCTTTTACTTAAGATGTTCGAATTCTCTTAGAACATCCCAACACCTAGAATGACTATTATTTTAGAATCAGACTATGGAATGCAGCAACTGCTAATAGAAAAAAGAGTGACCAAGGCTGACTATACTCTAAAAATTGGGAAATAGCACCCCTACCTCCATTAGCAAATAGATATTAAGGCCCTATTCGACGTAATCCTAAGCATTAAAACATAAAATATGAAATCATAGTTAAAAGATGGAGAATAAAATTAACATCTATATATGTCAACCAAAAAAAACAAAAAAAAAAAAACAGCACTATTTAAAATACTGACCATCTCACATACAAGAGGAATACTAGACAAAGTTGGACAGATTGAGAGGTAAATTCTGGCCAACTCAGACTAGCATTACCCTTGTATTTAGGATGAATGACAATCCTGACATTTAGAAGAGCTAAGTTGAATGCTTACTATTTTAGAATCAGACTATGGAATGGAGCAACCACTAATAGAAATAAGAGTATCCAGGGCGTACTATATTCTAAAAATTAGAAGATGGTACCCTAACCTCCCTTTGCAAATGAACTTTAAGGGCCTATCCCGCTTGACTCAAAGGATTACAATAAGAAATAACTAAACCTAATGAAGAAATAGAGAACTAAATCACAACCCACTAAAAGTAACCAAAACAATAAGAAAAAAAAATGATGCACTATTCGGAATAATTACCATATCAGATACAAGAGGAATACTATAAACAATAATAACTGAGGCTAGAATTACCCTCCTATTTAAGATGAGTGAAAATCCTAGTACACCACATCCCTACGGCAATAAAAATACTAGACATAGCCCCTTTTACTTAAGATGTTCGAAATTTCGTAGAACATCCTAACACCTAGAATGACTACTATTTTAGAATCAGACTATGGAATGCAGCAACTGCTAACAGAAATAAGAGTGACCAGGGCTGACTATATTTTAAAAATTAGGAAATAGTGCCGCCACCTCCCCTAGCGAATGAAGATTAAGGGCCTATTCGACTTTATCCTAAGCATCAAAACATAAAATATGAAATCCTACTTAAAAGATGGAGAATAATATTAACACCTATATATGTTAACAAAAAAACAAAAACAGCACTACTATTTGAAATATTGACTATCTCAGATACAAGAGGAATATTAGACAAAGTTGGACAGAATGTGTTGTAAATTCTGGCCAACTGAGACTAGTATAACCTTGTATTGAGATGACTGAAAATCCTAGGGTTAGCACATCCCTACCCAAATACAAAGAAGTAGGCCTAGTTTCACCCTTATACTTTCGGCTGTATTTTGGGCGGATGCTCACGGAGTGTTTAATTGTTCTACCAACATACAGAGACAGAATATTATTATTCAAATAATAAAACAAATAAACCTGATCATGAAGATTGACGTTGAAGAAATGAGCCATTCAAAATGAAGCAGCACTGTTGAAAGCAAATAATACGGAGGCCTTCTAGATTTCATTATTCTTCTGAACTGGTCAATTCTTTATTCAACTCCAACTTGTGACTAAAACAGGATTAACATTTCAGAAGTGATCTGTGTCATTGTACTCCACATATAGTTTTAAGGAGCTATTTAAGCTGATAACAATTAATTTAGTTTGTTCCATTTTCAACTCTATAATTCATATTTAAATCTGACTAATTAATATTAATTTTTAAACTATAAATGTTGACATATAAGGAAGAAATAGTTGGGGGTGCAGTCAATAAAATTGACTTGATAGTCAATAAAATTTTATTGACTGCACTCCCAAACTATTTCTTCCTTATATTAGAAGTTACAGTCAACCAATTCTTCTCTAATATAAATGTTGACAATAAATTAGTATTTTAAATTTTATAATACTGATTAGAAAAACAAAAATCTGAATCTTTAATCTTATAATTAAACTCTCATAACATAATAATGATAATGAAGGAAATAATTGTCAAGTCATTGAACAAATAATAAAAATATTAAATTAATACCTACTATAATCTGAATTTAGTAAATGGAAATAACGGCTTAAATAAAATATGCTATTTAGTGAAGGAAGGTTCTGAAAATGAGAATATATATTAAAACATGAAAACATAATTGTTATATTATGATATGATTATAAAATTATAGCCTATATATGTTAACCCAACAAAAGAAACCAACAGCACTATTAAAAATACTGACCATCTTAAATACAAGAGGAATTCTAGCCAAAGTTGGACAGATTGTGAGGTAAATTCTGGCCAACTCAGACTATTATTGCCCTTGTATTGAGATGACTTACAATTTTAGGGTTACCACATCCCTACAAAAACAAAAAAATAGACCTAGTTTTTAGTTACCACATCCCTCCGAAAATAAAAAAAATAGACCTAGTATTACCCTTGTACTTAATATCGCAGAAAATCCTAGTACCTAGAGTGACTACTTTTTTTGGAATTGGACTTTGGAATGGAGCCGCTACTAATAGCAAAAAGAGTGACCAGGCCTGACTATATTCTAAAAAATGAGGAATGCTACCGCTACCTTCCTACTCGATTAAAGAATAAGGGCCTATTTGACTTGACCCTAAGCATTAAAAAATAAAATATGAAATCATAGTGAAAAGATGGAGCATTAAATTACAGCCTATATATGTTACCAAAAATTAAAAAAAAAAACAGCACTATTTGTAATACTGACCATCTTAGATACAAGAGGAATACTAGACAAAGTTGGTCGGAATGAGAGGTAAATTCTGGCCAACTCAGACTAGTATTACCCTTGTATTTAAGATGACTGCAAGTCATCTTTTACCACATCCCTTTGAAAATAAAAAAAATAGACCAAACATTAACCTTTTCATATAGAAAATCCTAACACCAAGAATGAGTACTCGTTTAGAATTAGACTATGGATTTGTGCAAAACTACTAATTGAAAAAAGAGTGACCAGGCCTGACTATATTCTAAAAAATGAGAAATTGTACCGCTACCTCCCTACGCAATTGAAGAATAAGGGCCTATTTGACTTTATCCTAAGCATCAAAAGGAATATTAGACTAAGTTGGACAGAATGGGAGGTAAATTCTGGCCAACTCAGACTAGTATTACCTTGTATTGAGATGACTGAAAATCCTAGGGTTACCACATCCCTACGCAAATACAAAGAAGTAGACCTAGTATCACCCTTGTACTTTCGGCTGTATTTTGGGCAGATGCTAAGGGAACGTTTAATTGTTCTACCAAAATAAAGAGATAGAATATTATTATTCAAATAATAAAACGAATAAACCTGATCATGAAGATTGACGTTGAAGAAATAAGCCATTCAAGATGAAGCAGCACTGTTGAAAGCAAATAATACTGAGGCCTTCTAGATTTCATAATTCTTCTGAACTAGTCAATTCTTTATTCAACTCCAACTTGCGACTAAAACAGGATTAACATTTCAGAAGCGATCCGTGTCATTGTTCTCCACATTTAGTTTTAAGGAGCTATTTAAGCTGCAATTAATTTAGTTTGTTTCATTTTCAACTCTATAATTCATATTTAAATCTGACTAATTAATTTTAATTTTTAAACTATAAATGATGACAATAAATTAGTATTTTAAATTTTATAATACTGATTAGAAAAACAAAAAGCTGAATTTTTAATCTTATAATTAAACTCTCATAACATAATAATGATAATGAAGCAAATAATTGTCAACTCATTGAATAAAAATAAAAATATTAAATTAATACCTACTAATAAAACTACTAATAAAATATGCTAATTAGTGAAGGAAGATTCTGGAAATTAGAACATATTTAAAAACAAATAGCACAAAAACATAATTTTAATAAAAGTTACAAAAATTTTGACAAAATAAATCTTGAATATTAGTTAAAATACTTTTCTTACCAAGCCAAAGTGCAGGGAAAAGGAGGAAGAGGATGGCCTCCGAAGAAGAGGTGAAGAAGGATTTTGAGACTGGTTGGATCCACATAGTGGTCGATGACCGGCAGAGCTAGAGAGGGCGGTTCAGAATTCCTCCATACACTGCATAGGTGTCCTCATCAACCAATGGGGACAGAATATGATGATGACGATGATGCTTTTCTCCACACAACAGGAGCTCGGTCTAGACAAAGAGAGTAGATTTGAGCCCCGAGGTCATCAGTGGGCTTAAATGAGGAAACAGCAAAACAGTATTATCTTTTTTATAGCATTACATTTTATTTCACGCTCTTATTCTTAGCTTTAGAGAGCATCTTTATTTTATTATATTTTGCAAATAACTTTGTTAGTTAAAAAGGAATTAATGTTAGTTAATTATTCCGGAGGTTGTCGCATCTAATTGAGCCACATTAAGTTCTAACTTTTATTAGATGTTTAATCTTATAGTTCTAATTCTCAGAACACAATAATAACAAAGCAAATAATTGTGAACCGGTAAATAACTTAAAATTAAACTTTTTTTTTTGGAGTGTGGCTTAGTGCTATCTCCAGCTAGTACCTAAAATCCAATATGTCTCCTTGCATAAAACTGACCACCAGATTATTTCAATATATTGTTAATTCCATAGTTGCAATTAGTATTCAATAAAGAAACTTATCGAATCGCTACGAGGAACAATAAGTCAAATTAGTTTATTTTTTTTTTTTTTTTAATTACCAACTCATAATATAAATAAGACAATTTATATTTCTTAAGTTAAGCAATAAGAATCAGAAAGTATTTAAGCCAGTGTTTAAAAAAATCAAAATAAAGCAAATAATCATTAACAAATGAATTTATATATGATTTATAATGAATGATTATAATAATATAAAATTTAACCTGAAAGGAAACATGGGAATGATAAATTATGTATAGAGGCTGTTTTAAAATCCAAAATGGCGGATAGAAACCAAAGGGGACCAATAAGTGAAATTATTTTTTACTTTTTTTCACTCCATGAATCTTATTATTTAAATGTTTAACCCATAAAAATCTAAAACGAATATGTTCTCTACTAATAGTTAATAGTGTTTATAAACTTCGGAGTGGTTAATAGTAATTCCAATACTTTTATACCTTTTTTAATATATATTTTAAAAATAAACTTAGATCCCTTTTTATGATCTGAATAAATCAACTAAAAATAGAGAAATTCGGATATCGAAAATAATACGTTATTTAGTGATTAAAGATTATAGAAATTATAATATATATATTAAAACAGTTCATGATAATTCGAAATTAGTCCATCTCTAAGTGAAATTTAAATAAAGAATTATATTTAATTACCTGTAATAAATTCGACAGTTTATCTTTTTATGAAGTTCAAATTCAAAATGGCGTACTTTGTCCTTAGGCCTAAGTGACTTCAGTACCTATTCGATTGAAGTAATTCTAAAACCATAAATAACTGAAATCGTGAATTTTAACTAGTTTACATAATGTTTGTAAAAAAAAAATCAGCTAAAATTGTATATCATGCTAAAATACATTTACATTTAATATGCAGTTGCTAGTCCAGAAGTTGTGGTGGAGGAGGGGGACTGTTGGCCATCCTATCTTAGCTGTTTGACCATTAATAATTGAAATGTATGCCTATATAGCAAAATCTATTATCTTAAATACTTACTTTAAAATGTAATCATAATTTTTAAACATAAATTATATTTTGTTTTTAGACATTTTAATAATAATTCCTAGTTTTACTTCTGTTATTTCCTTATTACCTTATAAATTAGTATTTGTATTCAATAGTAATTACATGATATAATTAACAGCTTTAATTCGCATTTTTATAATTATATTATGTATGAGAGGAAAATAGTTGACTGGATGATAAAATGAAGAACGGAGATATATTATATTAGTGCTAAGTGACGATGTTAGTGAGAAAAATGAAAGGTTTCAACTCACGGTCTCGGTTATTCTGAAGGCCGTGATTCTTGAGGATTTTCTCTGTATTGAAAACTATAATTAGTTTAAAATTTACATTTATTATTTTTAATTTTAGCTGATGAAAAAAAATAATCTAACGAAATAAATAAGAAGAATCAGAAAATTATTCGTTACGATATTTGATGTTGTACTTTTAATGTTCATACTATTTCTCCTAATTTTCAAATACTTTTAATTAGTACAAAATAAAAGGAAAAAAAATAATTATTTGAAAAACGAAATTTGAATTAATTTAATACTGCTATCAGAAAGAAACACTGCTGTAACAAAAAACCGATATAAGAAAAAACTGTTAAATTGGGGAATGGGAAACCACGAGAGACACAAGTGATAATTCAATAAATTTGTAAAAAAAAAAAAACATTTAAAATTTAAAAAAAATCCAAAATAAAAAGATCTGCAGTACATTCCATGAATATTGGGCAATATTACTTCCCAAAATATTTTATTTACAATAACTATTATCCATAATTGCCAATTATTTCTCCTCACTTATACACTCTTCATATAGCTACTTAAAATTAAATTTAGTAATAATATATAACCGTTAATAGAACGAAAATATTATAAAATTCCATTATTTGTGTTTAGATAAGAATTAACAATGTAATAAAATATGAAACTTGTAATTATTTTGAGATGACATTAAAATATCCTAATGAATTTCATTAATCAATTATATCGGTTGCATTAATTTATCTATAGGGCACAACTAACTAAAATATTGATAGTAACTTTTTACAATATCAATAATAATTACAAACCCTTAAAGTGCGAATACTTCGGAGAGTTCTTGACTTGTTGAAATCCTGGGAAAGACTAAAAAGATGCAGTGGAGGGGATGCCTCGCAGCCAATCAGATGCGACTTCAATAGCCAGCAACAGAAAGAGACAGATATATCTCCCTCTCGCTCATCCTAATTTGATAATGCCCCATCCAGTCCTGTTATAAAAACTAGGATTTTTATAGCTTAGTAGGATATTATATTAGAGACAAGTGTTTTTATATGAGGATATTAAATTATATATTTCTTAACGTATTATTTATATTTATCGACAAGTATAATTTAAAAAATCATATAGATTTTTCAGGTTATTCAGTAAAAAGCATCTTTTTTTAATAAGAAATAATAAAAGTATAAACAACAATTTAACCAAGTGAAAGAGAATGAAATAAAGAAAACATTCAAAATAAGCAAGACAAATTCAGCTAATTTCGATAATGATGTTACAAAAATAGAGTTTCCATTAAATGAGAATTAGTTTTTGTCCCCTGGCCTTAAATATTGTTTAACTTATGAACCAAATCAATCATTTGTAGCATTTAGAATCAGTTACAATGATATATTATAAAAAAATTATGTAGATGGGGCCATTAACGTAACTAGACTTGACTCATGGGGGGGGGGGGTTAACCCCCACCAGTCAACCATTCCTACATATTACTCCCTTCAAAAAAGATGCCTCGTAATATAGGTATAATTTATATTATACTATAATCATGTAGCTTCAAATTAAATAAATAGATTATAATTTTTTATAAATGTTATTTCTGGAAGGGCAATCAAGAAAAAGCTTTTAAATACAAGTAACCTTATTTATTGGTCACGATAACTTATTATATAATAAGTATTTTAATTATTATATAATAATTAACTATAAGTTAATTGCATAGGAAACTTTCTAGACCCATCTAGACTTAACTTCTAGATTCTAAGAATTGTCTAAACTGTTCTTCTCACATTTGCGATCTTATTGTTGCCGCTAGATGCCACTACTACCGCTATAATAATATAATTAATTGTAAATAAACAGTATTACGTTGTGGTTTGTCATTTTAGTGTACCTTTTATTCATTAAAATAACTGCGTTTGCACTTTCTTTGTAGTGTTTTTAGCATTATTGACCCTTACTTCTCTAATCCCACAATAATAACTTTGAAAAAGTATAAAATCATTCAAAGTTTTATTTCTTTTAAATTGTTACTTACAATTATTTTAAAAATTTCTTCTAAGCAATGGGGGGGGAGGGGGTTACATCCCCAATAAACCCCTCTTCCCTCGTTACGCCTATGGATGAGACTCATTGTGATGAAATGGGATGAAAAAGCGTTTGCGTAACGAATAATTATAAAAATAATACTTATAATTATAATTTTATAACAAGAAATATTTGGTAATCATTCCGCAGGTTGTCGCTTCGAATTTAGTCACAAGTTTTAACTTTTTATTCGTTTCCCTTCTAATTATTTCCGAAAGTACAATTTATTATAAGCTATAGTATGGAAAATAGAATGTAATTAAGGGAATGTGCATTCTTCGGTATTCATTTCATCTAGAAATCAACGTTTCAATACGGTTCAAAATATCATCTATACTTTGAAATGTTAGTTGAAACTTTTATTTCTTGATGAAATGATTACACCAAAATCTACTCATTACCTATAATTTCATTCTCTTTACCAAAGCTCACGATAACTTATATTTTTGGAAAATTTTAAAAATGATAAGGATTGACAGTTAAAACTTGTCACTCAACTCGAAGCGACAACCTGCGGAACAGATAACGATAAAACCAGCAAAACTGTTGGATTCAACAAAAGTGACTACATTATCAAATCACATCTTTTGTTAAATGATTTAAAAACATATACAAAATTAGGTTCGATCTAACACATAAAGTAATGACCGATGCTAACTATTAAGCTAAGTTACTAAGTTAAATGATTGTTAAAAAAACATAGATAAATATATTAGCTTTAAAATATACCATTACATAAGCAGGGATGTGACTTATATGAGATACAAATATCTGAAATACAGATACTAGATACAAAATACGTTTTATCATCTTGTATCTAAAATACTTTTTTAAAATTCATTTTGTATCTTATACTTATATATCTTTTGTTTGGTATCTTAGTATTTTGTAAATACTGTGTGCTAAAATACTTTTAGTAATAGTTATTTATACATTTATTCACAAAATATGTCAAGAATCAATGGTGACATTAATTTTAAATGTCACCATAGATAAAACTGAACAGGCCGTTGAAATTTTAGTCTGGGACCTAATTGATAGATGGCGAATCTTTCTTTCTACAAATGATAGCTGATATACATTCAGACCATGCCCTGAAACTATCAAAACTTTTTAAACCCGTTACAGATAACGGTTAAATTTTTTTAAGGCTTTTGAAGTATTTGGGAAGTCTGATTCAGGGACAGTCAAAAATGAACATGTTTCACATGCGTATGAAGAAGATCTTGAAGAACCATCACTCCATGAAGGTAATGAAGTTGAATTGATTCACTGCTAGTACCACAAGCTTTCCTGATGCTTCATCAGACTTACAAAGTGAAAGTGATTGCCTTCTGCCTGGACATGAAAGATGTTCCACCCACACTTTGCATTTGATTACCAATACAGATTCCAAAGAAGTAAGATTGAAAAATACTTTTTACAAGAGACTGCATGGCGCGGCCTTATCAAAGTGCCAGACACTTTGAAACTTTGTTCTAGATCACCAAAAGCATGTGTGGAGATGACAGGAAAGTCACCAACTTATCCATGCGCAACTAGATGGAACTCTTATTATAATTCCATAAAAGATATTTTAGCCGTGAAGAACCATATTTGTTCTGTGTACGAGTGAAACCATGAAACGTTTTAGGTGAATATGTGGACTGTTCAAAAGCAATAGCAGAAGCTATTCAAAGCTTGCAAGGGGAAAAAGACACTTACTATGGTTGTCTGTTACTTGAGCTAATTAGAATTGAACATATCATCAAATCTCTTAGGATGGAAAATCTAAACTACTGCAGCCCTCTGCTAGATATCATTGAAGAAAATCCAAACAGGCGTTTTTAAAAATGTTTGCAGTTAGAGCCTCCAGCAAATGATGCATATTTGCCTCAGTGTCACATCCGTTCTTTAAAATGAAATGGGTAGCGAAAGAGAAGAAATGACATGTAATAGAACGTATCCTGATTGAAAGTACTACAGTAAACCTAGTATTAGTATTTAATATTGTACTAAATATTCTATAAACTCCTAACACCTAGAATGACTACTATTTTAGAATCAGACTATAGAATGTAGCAACTGCTAATAGAAAAAAGAGTGTCCAGGGGAGACCATATTCTGAAAATTGAGAGATGGTACCACAACCTCCATATGCAAATGAAGATTAAGGACTTAGTCGACTTAACCCTAAGCATCAAAAAGTAAAATATGGAATCGTAGTAAAAAAATTGAAAATCAATTTAACACCAATATATGCAAAAAAAAAACAGCACTATTTGAAATACTGACCGTCTCAGATACAAAAAGATTACTAGACTCATATATATTAAAATAGTTCATGATAATTCGAAATTAGTCCATCTCTATGTGAAATTTAAATAAATAATTATATTTAATTACCTGTAAAAAAATTCGACAGTTCATCTCTTTATGAAGTTCTAATTCAAAATGCTGTATTTTGTCCAAATCAGAAACTGTGGTGGAACTGTTGGCCTTCCTATCTTAGCTGTTTGACCATTAATAATTGAAATGTATGCCTATATAGCAAAATCTATTATCTTAAATACAGCAAGCAATATAATTTTACTTTAAAATGTAATCATAACTTTTAAATATAAAGAATATTTTGTTTTTAGATATTTTAATAATAATTCCTAGTTTTACTTGTTATTTCCTTATTACCTTATACCATAAATTAGTATTTGTATCCAATATTAATTATAAGATATAATTAACAGCTTGTATTCGCATTTTTATAATTATATTATATTAATACTAAGTGACGATGTTTAGAGAGAAAAATTAAAGGTTTCAACTCACGTCTCGGTTATTCTTAAGGCCGTGATTCTTAAGGATTTTCTCTCTATTGAAAACTATAATTAGTTTAAAATTTACTTTCACTATTTTTAATGTTAGCTGATGAAAAAATCTAACGAAATAAATAAGAAGAATCAGAAAATTATTCGTTACGATATTTGATGTTGAAGTACTTTTAATGTTCATACTATTGTTTCTAATTTTCAAATAGGTTTAATTAGTACAAAATAAATGATAAAAATAAACAAATAATTATTTGAAAAACGAAATTTGAATTAATGTAATACTGCTATCAGAAAGAAAAACTGCTGTAACAAAAATCCATAAAAGAAAAGACTGTTAAATGAGGGAATGAGAAACTATGAGAGATACAAGTGATAATTCAATAAATTTGTAAAAAAAAAACATTTAAAATTTAAAATAAATCCAAAATAAAAAGATCTGCAGTACATTCCATGAATATTGAGCAATATTACTTTCCAAAATATTTTACTTACAACAACTATTATCCATAATTGCCAATCATTTCTCCTCACGTATAAACCCTTCATATAGATAATTATAATTAAATACAATTATAATTAATCAAAAATACAATAAACAGCCCGCAGCAGCCCTTCAACCCCTGGGCTCACTCATGATTTCGCCAGGAAGCTTCAATTTTCGGTAGGGAGGAGTTAGACACGGATTGGCCCTAAAGCTACGCCCACACTATGAGACATTTGCTAGGCAATAGGCGAGACAAACCTTAGTCCGCCTCAGCAACGGCCTAGGAGCGGCCGGATTTGTCTCGTCTAGCGTCCACACTACTATTTCTGTTCCTAGGCCAATCTTAGTCAATACCCCATGGAGAGCATTGTTTTGTGCGGAATGATTTCGTGCTTTATGCTTTAAAAAATACAAAATAAAATATTTATTACTTACTTATATTAACCTTCTTGCATTTCCCACAATCAAAGAATATGTAATATTTATTCAAAGTTCAGTAAAAAAACAAAACAAATGCGATCAATGAAGAAAATGGTGAAAATCAAAAACTAACTATTTTAGAACTTTTGTACTCTTATTTTTGAAGAATTTACAAGTTCAGTTTACTTGCGTTTCTCAAAAGATATAAATTAAAAAATTACAATAAAAGTTAATTTAAAAATAAACACGTTACATAGAACAGTTTTTTTTTTGTTTTGTTTTTTTAAACAGCTTCTCAAGGAAATAAAAATTATTTCTAGGAATGTCGCTTTGTTTTGAACAATCTCATAATCCGTATCATACATAATTGCATTAAGCACAAATTTCACGTCCAAACTATTATTCACATTAAAAAAACTTTTTTCGGCTATAATGACATAAAATAAGATAGCACACTGAAATAAAATAAATATATGCAAGAAATAGAAAAGTAAAAACTGATGCAATGATTAAAGGCCGCGCTTATCTGTCATATAAAAATCTAACTTCAGTAATGGTTTAAATAAAGTGCAAGTTCAATTTATATGCTAGTTTAAATTACCAATGACTAATCAATTTTATATTTAATAATTAAAAATAAAATATTTAAAAAATGACGAATGGATGCGCGTATTTCTCAAATACAAACACTTTTTTTTACCTAACCATTTATTGTAGGAATGTTCGGTCAAGACTGTGGTAGGATTGGGTCGAAAGAAGATGGAAATGAAAGTTTATTCTCAAGAAACTCAGAAAAAATAGAAATTTACATTTTAAAAAGGACAAGCTACCTCAAATCATACGGTACTTAACAAGTATTTCCAGGAAAGTAGCGATATCTTAATCAATTTCATCGTCTTTATCACATATAATTGCATTTAGCACAGCTTTCACGTCTAAAGCATTATTCAAATTAAAAATATATTTGTCGCCTTTAATAATAGAAAATAAGATAGCACACTGAAATAAAATACAAATTTTTCAAGAAATAGAAAATTAAAAGACAGATGCAATGATTAAAGGTCGCGCTTATCTGAAAAATAAAAAAAAAACTAATAGTAATAGAATTGTCTGTAATAGTTTGGATCAAGTGAAAATTCAATTAGGTAATTGTGTCTTAACGCAGCCCTGGTTATTTTTGCCGACTTGTTCGCATGCGCGAGCAGTTACATTTCGTAACTGTTACATTTCTAACAGTTACCTTCTGTTTATTGGTGTTAAAAAATTATCAACAATTAGAAATCAAAAGAAATTATTGAAAAATGGGATGTAATAATAATAAAGAATATATAATTAAACAACAATGAACAATTAAGAAATAAAAGTAATGAAAAATCACAATAATGAAAAATTATTTTTAAAAAAAATGTTTAAAAATGTAAGATATGATGAACAATTAATTAAACAAGAATGGACAATGAACAATTAAAAAATACAAATAATAAAAAATTAAAACAAACAAATTATGAAAAACACAATAGTTTATTGAAAAAAAATTTGTTAATCGCATTTAGGTGGAAATTGCGTCGAAATACACTTCAATATCAAGATTTAAATTGCATTTCCAAAAGAAACGTTCACCACAACAATGATAATGACAATACAATTTCATTTCATGGCCATAGCTACATTTTCTTTGTTTTGGTAAAATATTTCGCTCCTGCAAAAAAATAGCTTGTTCTTCTAATGTCGGCAAATCCCAAATACGCATTTTACACTAATTAAATAAATAACTAAAATAATAACAACGAAAAATCTATAACAAACTAGCAAACGAACAATAAATAACAAACAATAAGAAAGGATAAATCAGCAGTAATCAAAACTCAGGAAACAAGAAGAAACATTAGAACAAATCAGCTGTTAGAAATATAACTGTTACAAAATGTAACTGCTCGAGCATGCGAAGAAGTAGGAAAAATAACCAGGGCTGCGCTAAGACACAAGTACCGCGTAATATTGTTTTGATTGTTTGTGCCAAGTGTTTTAGTTAACATATCAGTGATTCTAATCCATCTTAAGATATAAATTTATTTTAGTGAAGAACATTTAAACAATATGAATGAAGACTCCTCCTCGGATGAAATACCTGTGAAAGTTGTTAAGAGGATTAGATTCCAAGAGCCTGATTGGGGAGCACTACTTAATTCTATCAACCCAGCACTATTTAAAAGTTATAATGGTCACCCAATATCTTTTCATTTCAAAACTGATGATCTCACATTGAAGAGAAAATTTGAAGACATTGTTGTTTCTTTTGGTGGGCGAAAAGTAGAAAGTTATGGTGATATGGACAATAGATCAGCATTGATGGTTATAGATGGCTGTAGAGACTATCTGTTCGACAGACCCTCATTCAAAGTGTCATATATAGTTGATTGCATACAAAAAAATTCACTCCTAGATATAACTGAATACTTGAATAATCGTTTTACATTGAAACACATTAATTATATGAATATCATTTTTTGGGAAAAGGATGCATTTAAAATCAAATCGGTTGAACAGTGTAGAGATTCTTCTGATGGCTCTGATGAAGAAAGTAAAGTCAATAAGCATACTAGAGAAATGTATTCCAGAAGCGAAAAAGAAACAATTTTAAAATTCTTGTTATCCAGGAAAAAAATGGCTGGGTTCAGAGGAAACTCAATTTGGAAGAAAATGGAAAAGAGAGGTGTTTGTCCAAAACGTACCTATCAAAGTATGAAAAATCATTACTTGAAAACTCTTCTGTTTGAACTTGATAAATTTGAGTTTCTCTCTGAACAGGATAAAAGAATGCTTAAGAACACATAATTTATGTTTAGATAAAACAGCTTTGATGGTGATTGCTCTTTAGCAGATGATAATAAATGTAAGTATAAATTATAATAGTAACACTGGAATCAGTGAGAGGATATAACAGATTTACAACATACAACATTTTAAATTGGTTTTATGGGTGTCAATTGCAAAACTCATGGCTTTTATTATTCATGAAAATCTAAATAGCAATATTTATAATTTCTCCATATTTGTCTAAACTGATCCCTTACCTTAACTTAAAAGTCATTTGTTTTAAAACTTTTCATTCAGCAATTGTTGGAATTAAAGCAAGGATTTTTGTAATTTACAACCTTTTATTGGTACTAACCCATCCAAAGTAACTTTATCATACTTACTTTACATCTCTGAGGTATCTCTGCTAATGGGATTTTGTAATGGTGGGATACCTAAGAAAGTATGAAGGTAAGGTTTTAGGAAAGTTTTAAGTCTGTTATGAAATAATAATAATTTAAGACTTAGATAACCTTAAGGTTCAATGTCAAATCATTACTGTTTAAAAACCTCCATCTAGTGATTACTGTCAAAGTATAATTGTCTGTCCGACTAACATTCAGATGATTACAAATTGACACTTATTGTTTCAAGTTTTTTGGGAATTAATCTCTATGCCCCAAAACTTACCCAATACTGTGATTTGTTCTTCTTCAATTATATCGACAAGGCTCATGCTCATCATGTCTGTATTATGTAACTTCTTGAATTCTTAACTAGGCTCATTCTTTTTTAGACCAAATGCTCTATGCAATATCTTCAAAGATCTCTAGATGATTTCCTTTATTCAAAGTTAATGACGTGTTTTACACCCATTTAGAATAGGTGGAAGAATTACAGTTTTATCAATTAGATTGTTTCATTTCTGTACAAAAGGCATGAGCTAAGTAATGTCGAGGCCAAACACTAAGCATTCCCCTCCTTTATTTCCTCTCGACTTATTTTTTAACCTCTAGCATGAATAGATTTTTAATCGAAGGATTTTGTTAGTTATTTCTATAAACATTTTTGGAAGAAATATTGTTATCTATTTCCAATTTTGTATAAAGTTTTTATTAAATTTTGACATTAATATATTCTATATGATAAATCCATTATTTCAAAAATTGCCCAACTTTCAATAATTATCACTCACTCCATACCAAGTAAAGTAGTTTGCTTCCCTTCTTCTATTAACTCGCCCTTCCATACCCTACCGGTCTCTAGATGTACCACGGTGTAATAACCTTTTATTTTGTTTTTGATAAATTTGAACTCACATATGTTTTATTATTTAGTATAATATGTATAATATTTAAACTTAAATTATATGCCTATAATTATAATGAATATTTGTATAATATAGATTTGGAATATTTAAAGGCAATCTCCACCTATAAACCCATGACTGCTTTTGCTATTTTCTGAATTAAAATATTTGTCGTTTAAACCTATGGCATACTCTCTAGCTAGTGTGAGGGCCCGCTATCATTTTTAGACAGCAAGCCCATTGGACTTAACCAGTGACGAATTTCCATCAACCATTCCCACATATTTGCTATTTATCTGTTATCTGGAAAATAGTTTTTGACTATTTCATTTTAACAAAATGTAAAGATAGCTTTTATTTATTGGAAGCTCTATAATGTTGTTCCCTTACACAGAATAATAAAGCATTTTTATATTATTATTACTCTTATATGTTTCAGAACATTATACAAACAACTGAAAGTGATTGTCCACCATTGAATTGCTGTGAAAAGATTAATTAATTACAAGGATCTACTACATTCCTATGGTTATATTTTTTTATTGAGTTGTCATTTAATTATATATACTATAACATAATATAATGTAGATAGATAGATATAGATATAAATGCTCTTTTATTAATAAATTATTTACAGTGTTTTAATTTTATTAACAAATTTAGCAACCACAATATGGTTCTTTATATCTTCTGCCGGGAGTTTGATTGAACTAATAAATAATAACAAAAATAAATTAAATTTCCTTTTTACATTAATAATTAAATTCTGAAATTAAAAAAATTCTATATCGACCTGCATTTTTGGTATTTAGTTACCTTAAATGGTCACTCTGCCACTTTCTTAGAATGTTATCCAAGCTGAATTTTATCTGTATTGTATTTTTTTAAAACCATGTATCAATTAAAACATTAAATAACAATTTAACTATATTTTAAAAATAGGATTTCACATGTGAATTAATGCTTTATGTATTAATTATTGATAGAAACATAGGATTAGTGAACTATTTTCTTTTTAACCAAGCTTCAACATAATTGTATTTGTCACCATAAGCCAAACCTCAAAACAACCATTAAGACTAATACTAACAAATGTTAGTAATTTACTAACAAACAGTTTAGTAATTTTAAGTTGGTTATGTTCTTAAAATAAAATATAAATTTAACATTACTTTTTGGTGAATATTTTTGTAAACAATAATGTTTACTCTGCTAATAAGTTTTTATATATATTAGTTTATTGAATTATAAAACATACATAATTCCTGTTTCAAATTAAATTATTGGAATAATATCTAATTTCTTTTATTACCATCATGAAAAAAATATCTTTGCGTTTTTAGAGCTATTCATCTACATGATATAATATAACTAAATTTTAATTTCATCAAATTCCCTAGCTTTTAATTGTAGTAGAATATGAACATTAATATGAATCATACGATATTGTAATGATTTGAGATAAGTATGGTTTCTTTTTAACACCTATAATGACTACTATTTTAGAATCAGACTTTAGAATGGACTATGAAATGCAGGAACTGCTAATAGAAAAAGAGTGACCAGGCCTGACTATATTCTAAAAAATAAGGAATGCTACCGCTACCTATCTCGGCAATTGAAGAAGAAGGGCCTATTCGATTATACCCTAAGCATCAAAACATAAAATATGAAATCCTAGTGAAAAGATGGAGTATGAAAATAAAGCCTATATATGTTACCCAAATTAAAAAAAACAAACAGCACTACTCGTAATACTGACCATCTTAGATACAAGAGGAATACTAGACAAAGACGGACAGAAGGAGGTAAATTTTGGCCAACTCAGACTAGTATTACCCTTGTATTTAAGATGACTGAAAATACTAGGGATAACACATCCCTACGCAAATACAAAGAAGTAGACCTAGTATAACCCTTGTACTTAATATCGCAGAAAATCCTAATATCTAGAGTGACTACTATTTTAGAATCAGACTTTGGAATGGAGCCGCTACTAATAGCAAAAAGAGTGACCAGGCCTGACTATATTCTAAAAAATGTGGAATGCTACCGCTACCTACCTACGGAATTGAAAAATAATCAGACTTTGGAATGGAGCCGCCACTAATAGCAAAAATAGTGACCTACGCAATTGAAGAATAAGGGCCTTTTCGACTTTACCCTAAGCATTAAAACATAAAATATGAAATCCTATTGAAAAGATGGACCATGAAATTACAGCCTATATATGCTACCGAAAATTAAAAAAAACCAACAGCACTATTCATAATACTGACCATCTTAGATACAAGAGGAATACTAGAATTAAATACTATTCTAGAAATAAATACTCAATTAAAGCCTATATATGTTACCCAAATTAAAAAAAACAAACACCACTCTTCGGACCATCTTAGATACAAGAGGAATACTAGACAAAGTTGGACAGTAGGAGGTTAATTCTGGCCAACTCAGACTAGTATTACCCTTGTATTTAAGATGACTGAAAATCCTGACATTTAGAAGAGCTAAGTGAAATGATTACCATTTTAGAATCAGACTATGGAATGGATCAACCACTAATAGAAAAAAGAGTATCCAGGGCGTACCATATTCTAAAAATTAGAAGATGGTACCCTAACCTCCCTTCGCAAATGAAGTTTAAGGGCCTATCCAACTTGACTCAAAGGATTACTATAAGGAATAACTAAACCTAATGGAGAAATAGAGAACTAAATTACAACCAACTAAAAGTAACCAAAAAAATAAGAAACAAAAAAGATGCACTATTCGGAATAATTACCATATCAGATACAAGAGGAATACTATAAACAATAATAACTGAGGCTAGAGTTACCCTTCTATTAAAGATGAGTGAAAATCCTAGTAGACCACATCCCTACGGCAATAAAAATAATAGACATCCACTTTTACTTAAGATGTTGGAAATTTCGTTGAACATTCTAACACCTAGAATGAAAACTATTTTAGAATTGGACTATGAAATGCAGGAACTGCTAATAGAAAAAGAGTGACCAGGGCTGACTATATTCTAAAAATTGAGAAATAGTACACCTACCTCTCCTAGCAAATAGATATTAAGGCTCTATTCGACTTAATCCTAAGCATTACAACATAAAATATGAAATCCTAGTGAAAAGATGGAGTATGAAATTAAAGCCTATATAAGTTACCCAAATTAAAAAAAAACAAAACAGCACTATTTGAAATACTGACCATCTCACATAGAAGAGGAATACTAGACAAAGTTGGACAGATTGGGAGGTAAATTCTGGCCAACTCAGACTAGTATTACCCTTGTATTTAGGATGACTGAAAATCCTGACATTTAGAAGAGCTAAGTGAAATGATTACTATTTTAGAATAAGACTATGGAATGGATCAACCACTAATAGAAAAAAGAGTATCCAGGGCGTACCATATTCTAAAAATTAGAAGATGGTACCCTAACTTCCCTTCGCAAATGAAGTTTAAGGGCCTATCTGACTTGACTTAAAGGATTACAATAAGAAATAACTAAACCTAATGGAGAAATAGAGAACTAAATTACAACCCACTAAAAGTAGCCAAAACAATAAGAAACAAAAAAGATGCACTATTCGGAATAATTACCATATCAGATACAAGAGGAATACTATAAACAATAATAACTGAGGCTAGAGTTACCCTTCTATTAAAGATGAGTGAAAATCCTAGTAGACCACATCCCTACGGCAATAAAAATAATAGACATATCCACTTTTACTTAAGATGTTGGAAATTTCGTTGAACATTCTAACACCTAGAATGAAAACTATTTTAGAATTGGACTATGAAATGCAGGAACTGCTAATAGAAAAAGAGTGACCAGGGCTGACTATATTATAAAAATTGAGAAATACTACACCTACCTCTCCTAGCAAATAGATATTAAGGCTCTATTCGACTTAATCCTAAGCATTACAACATAAAATATGAAATCCTAGTGAAAAGATGGAGTATGAAATTAAAGCCTATATATGTTATCCAAATTAAAAAAAAAAAAACAGCACTATTTGAAATACTGACCATCTCACATAGAAGAGGAATACTAGACAAAGTTGGACAGATTGAGAGGTAAATTCTGGCCAACTCAGACTAGTATTACCCTTGTATTTAGGATAACTGAAAATCCTGACATTTAGAAGAGCTAAGTGAAATGATTACTATTTTAGAATAAGACTATGGAATGGATCAACCACTAATAGAAAAAAGAGTATCCAGGGCGTACCATATTCTAAAAATTAGAAGATGGTACCCTAACCTCCCTTCGCAAATGAAGTTTAAGGGCCTATCTGACTTGACTTAAAGGATTACAATAAGAAATAACTAAACCTAATGGAGAAATAGAGAACTAAATTACAACCAACTAAAAGTAACCAAAACAATAAGAAACAAAAAAGATGCACTATTCGGAATAATTACCATATCAGATACAAGAGGAATACTATAAACAATAATAACTGAGGCTAGAGTTACCCTTCTATTAAAGATGAGTGAAAATCCTAGTAGACCACATCCCTACGGCAATAAAAATAATAGACATCCACTTTTACTTAAGATGTTGGAAATTTCGTTGAACATTCTAACACCTAGAATGAAAACTATTTTAGAATTGGACTATGAAATGCAGGAACTGCTAATAGAAAAAGAGTGACCAGGGCTGACTATATTCTAAAAATTGAGAAATAGTACACCTACCTCTCCTAGCAAATAGATATTAAGGCTCTATTCGACTTAATCCTAAGCATTACAACATAAAATATGAAATCCTAGTGAAAAGATGGAGTATGAAATTAAAGCCTATATAAGTTCCCCAAATTAAAAAAAAACAAAACAGCACTATTTGAAATACTGACCATCTCACATAGAAGAGGAATACTAGACAAAGTTGGACAGATTGAGAGGTAAATTCTGGCCAACTCAGACTAGTATTACCCTTGTATTTAGGATGACTGAAAATCCTGACATTTAGAAGAGCTAAGTGAAATGATTACTATTTTAGAATAAGACTATGGAATGGATCAACCACTAATAGAAAAAAGAGTATCCAGGGCGTACCATATTCTAAAAATTAGAAGATGGTACCCTAACTTCCCTTCGCAAATGAAGTTTAAGGGCCTATCTGACTTGACTTAAAGGATTACAATAAGAAATAACTAAACCTAATGGAGAAATAGAGAACTAAATTACAACCCACTAAAAGTAACCAAAACAATAAGAAACAAAAAAGATGCACTATTCGGAATAATTACCATATCAGATACAAGAGGAATACTATAAACAATAATAACTGAGGCTAGAGTTACCCTTCTATTAAAGATGAGTGAAAATCCTAGTAGACCACATCCCTAAGGCAATAAAAATAATAGACATCCACTTTTACTTAAGATGTTGGAAATTTCGTTGAACATTCTAACACCTAGAATGAAAACTATTTTAGAATTGGACTATGAAATGCAGGAACTGCTAATAGAAAAAGAGTGACCAGGGCTGACTATATTCTAAAAATTGAGAAATAGTACACCTACCTCTCCTAGCAAATAGATATTAAGGCTCTATTCGACTTAATCCTAAGCATTACAACATAAAATATGAAATCCTAGTGAAAAGATGGAGTATGAAATTAAAGCCTATATAAGTTACCCAAATTAAAAAAAAACAAAACAGCACTATTTGAAATACTGACCATCTCACATAGAAGAGGAATACTAGACAAAGTTGGACAGATTGGGAGGTAAATTCTGGCCAACTCAGACTAGTATTACCCTTGTATTTAGGATGGCTGAAAATCCTGACATTTAGAAGAGTTAAGTGAAATGATTACTATTTTAGAATAAGACTATGGAATGGATCAACCACTAATAGGAAAAAGAGTATCCAGGGCGTACCATATTCTAAAAATTAGAAGATGGTACCCTAACTTCCCTTCGCAAATGAAGTTTAAGGGCCTATCTGACTTGACTTAAAGGATTACAATAAGAAATAACTAAACCTAATGGAGAAATAGAGAACTAAATTACAACCCACTAAAAGTAGCCAAAACAATAAGAAACAAAAAAGATGCACTATTCGGAATAATTACCATATCAGATACAAGAGGAATACTATAAACAATAATAACTGAGGCTAGAGTTACCCTTCTATTAAAGATGAGTGAAAATCCTAGTAGACCACATCCCTACGGCAATAAAAATAATAGACATATCCACTTTTACTTAAGATGTTGGAAATTTCGTTGAACATTCTAACACCTAGAATGAAAACTATTTTAGAATTGGACTATGAAATGCAGGAACTGCTAATAGAAAAAGAGTGACCAGGGCTGACTATATTATAAAAATTGAGAAATACTACACCTACCTCTCCTAGCAAATAGATATTAAGGCTCTATTCGACTTAATCCTAAGCATTACAACATAAAATATGAAATCCTAGTGAAAAGATGGAGTATGAAATTAAAGCCTATATATGTTATCCAAATTAAAAAAAAAAAAACAGCACTATTTGAAATACTGACCATCTCACATAGAAGAGGAATACTAGACAAAGTTGGACAGATTGAGAGGTAAATTCTGGCCAACTCAGACTAGTATTACCCTTGTATTTAGGATAACTGAAAATCCTGACATTTAGAAGAGCTAAGTGAAATGATTACTATTTTAGAATAAGACTATGGAATGGATCAACCACTAATAGAAAAAAGAGTATCCAGGGCGTACCATATTCTAAAAATTAGAAGATGGTACCCTAACCTCCCTTCGCAAATGAAGTTTAAGGGCCTATCTGACTTGACTTAAAGGATTACAATAAGAAATAACTAAACCTAATGGAGAAATAGAGAACTAAATTACAACCAACTAAAAGTAACCAAAACAATAAGAAACAAAAAAGATGCACTATTCGGAATAATTACCATATCAGATACAAGAGGAATACTATAAACAATAATAACTGAGGCTAGAGTTACCCTTCTATTAAAGATGAGTGAAAATCCTAGTAGACCACATCCCTACGGCAATAAAAATAATAGACATATCCACTTTTACTTAAGATGTTGGAAATTTCGTTGAACATTCTAACACCTAGAATGAAAACTATTTTAGAATTGGACTATGAAATGCAGGAACTGCTAATAGAAAAAGAGTGACCAGGGCTGACTATATTCTAAAAATTGAGAAATAGTACACCTACCTCTCCTAGCAAATAGATATTAAGGCTCTATTCGACTTAATCCTAAGCATTACAACATAAAATATGAAATCCTAGTGAAAAGATGGAGTATGAAATTAAAGCCTATATAAGTTACCCAAATTAAAAAAAAACAAAACAGCACTATTTGAAATACTGACCATCTCACATAGAAGAGGAATACTAGACAAAGTTGGACAGATTGAGAGGTAAATTCTGGCCAACTCAGACTAGTATTACCCTTGTATTTAGGATGACTGAAAATCCTGACATTTAGAAGAGCTAAGTGAAATGATTACTATTTTAGAATAAGACTATGGAATGGATCAACCACTAATAGAAAAAAGAGTATCCAGGGCGTACCATATTCTAAAAATTAGAAGATGGTACCCTAACTTCCCTTCGCAAATGAAGTTTAAGGGCCTATCTGACTTGACTTAAAGGATTACAATAAGAAATAACTAAACCTAATGGAGAAATAGAGAACTAAATTACAACCCACTAAAAGTAACCAAAACAATAAGAAACAAAAAAGATGCACTATTCGGAATAATTACCATATCAGATACAAGAGGAATACTATAAACAATAATAACTGAGGCTAGAGTTACCCTTCTATTAAAGATGAGTGAAAATCCTAGTAGACCACATCCCTACGGCAATAAAAATAATAGACATCCACTTTTACTTAAGATGTTGGAAATTTCGTTGAACATTCTAACACCTAGAATGAAAACTATTTTAGAATTGGACTATGAAATGCAGGAACTGCTAATAGAAAAAGAGTGACCAGGGCTGACTATATTCTAAAAATTGAGAAATACTACACCTACCTCTCCTAGCAAATAGATATTAAGGCTCTATTCGACTTAATCCTAAGCATTACAACATAAAATATGAAATCCTAGTGAAAAGATGGAGTATGAAATTAAAGCCTATATAAGTTACCCAAATTAAAAAAAAACAAAACAGCACTATTTGAAATACTGACCATCTCACATAGAAGAGGAATACTAGACAAAGTTGGACAGATTGAGAGGTAAATTCTGGCCAACTCAGACTAGTATTACCCTTGTATTTAGGATGACTGAAAATCCTGACATTTAGAAGAGCTAAGTGAAATGATTACTATTTTAGAATAAGACTATGGAATGGATCAACCACTAATAGAAAAAAGAGTATCCAGGGCGTACCATATTCTAAAAATTAGAAGATGGTACCCTAACTTCCCTTCGCAAATGAAGTTTAAGGGCCTATCTGACTTGACTTAAAGGATTACAATAAGAAATAACTAAACCTAATGGAGAAATAGAGAACTAAATTACAACCCACTAAAAGTAACCAAAACAATAAGAAACAAAAAAGATGCACTATTCGGAATAATTACCATATCAGATTCAAGAGGAATACTATAAACAATAATAACTGAGGCTAGAGTTACCCTTCTATTAAAGATTAGTGAAAATCCTAGTAGACCACATCCCTTTGAAATTAAAAAAAATAGACCAAATATTAACCTTTTCCCATAGAAAATCCTAGGGTTAACACATCCCTACCCAAACAAAAAAAAAGACCAAACATTAACCTTTTCCCATAGAAAATCCTAACAACTAGAATGAGTACTCTTTTAGAATCAGACTATGGAATGCAGCAACTGCTAATAGAAAAAGAGTGAACAGGGATGACTATATTCCAAAAAATGGGAAATAGTACCCCCACCTCCCCTAGCAAATAGATATTAAGGCCCTATTAGACTTAATCCTAAGCATTAAAACATATCCTAGTTAAAAGATGTAGAATAAAATTAACATGTTAAAATTATATATGTTAACAAAAACAAACAGCACAATTTGAAATACTGACCATCTCACATAGAAGAGGAATACTAGACAAAGTTAGACAGATTAAGAGGTAAATTCTGGCCAACTCAGACTAGTATTACCCTTGTATTTAGGATGACTGAAAATCCTGACATTTAGAAGAGCTAAGTGAAATGATTACCATTTTAGAATCAGACTATGGAATGGATCAACCACTAATAGAAAAAAGAGTATCCAGGGCCTACCATATTCTAAAAATTAGAATCGCTTCGCAAATGAAGTTTAGGGGCCTATCCAACTTGACTCAAAGGATTACAATAAGAAATAACTAAACCTAATGGAGAAATAGAGAACTAAATTACAACCAACTAAAAGTAACCAAAACAATAAGAAACAAAAAAGATGCACTATTCGGAATAATTACCATATCAGATACAAGAGGAATACTATAAACAATAATAACTGAGGCTAGAGTTACCCTTCTATTAAAGATGAGTGAAAATCCTAGTAGACCACATCCCTACGGCAATAAAAATAATAGACATATCCACTTTTACTTAAGATGTTGGAAATTTCGTTGAACATTCTAACACCTAGAATGAAAACTATTTTAGAATTGGACTATGAAATGCAGGAACTGCTAATAGAAAAAGAGTGACCAGGGCTGACTATATTATAAAAATTGAGAAATACTACACCTACCTCTCCTAGCAAATAGATATTAAGGCTCTATTCGACTTAATCCTAAGCATTACAACATAAAATATGAAATCCTAGTGAAAAGATGGAGTATGAAATTAAAGCCTATATATGTTATCCAAATTAAAAAAAAAAAAACAGCACTATTTGAAATACTGACCATCTCACATAGAAGAGGAATACTAGACAAAGTTGGACAGATTGAGAGGTAAATTCTGGCCAACTCAGACTAGTATTACCCTTGTATTTAGGATGACTGAAAATCCTGACATTTAGAAGAGCTAAGTGAAATGATTACTATTTTAGAATAAGACTATGGAATGAATCAACCACTAATAGAAAAAAGAGTATCCAGGGCATACCATATTCTAAAAATTAGAAGATGGTACCCTAACCTCCCTTCGCAAATGAAGTTTAAGGGCCTATCTGACTTGACTTAAAGGATTACAATAAGAAATAACTAAACCTAATGGAGAAATAGAGAACTAAATTACAACCAACTAAAAGTAACCAAAACAATAAGAAACAAAAAAGATGCACTATTCGGAATAATTACCATATCAGATACAAGAGGAATACTATAAACAATAATAACTGAGGCTAGAGTTACCCTTCTATTAAAGATGAGTGAAAATCCTAGTAGACCACATCCCTACGGCAATAAAAATAATAGACATATCCACTTTTACTTAAGATGTTGGAAATTTCGTTGAACATTCTAACACCTAGAATGAAAACTATTTTAGAATTGGACTATGAAATGCAGGAACTGCTAATAGAAAAAGAGTGACCAGGGCTGACTATATTATAAAAATTGAGAAATACTACACCTACCTCTCCTAGCAAATAGATATTAAGGCTCTATTCGACTTAATCCTAAGCATTACAACATAAAATATGAAATCCTAGTGAAAAGATGGAGTATGAAATTAAAGCCTATATATGTTATCCAAATTAAAAAAAAAAAAACAGCACTATTTGAAATACTGACCATCTCACATAGAAGAGGAATACTAGACAAAGTTGGACAGATTGAGAGGTAAATTCTGGCCAACTCAGACTAGTATTACCCTTGTATTTAGGATGACTGAAAATCCTGACATTTAGAAGAGCTAAGTGAAATGATTACTATTTTAGAATAAGACTATGGAATGAATCAACCACTAATAGAAAAAAGAGTATCCAGGGCATACCATATTCTAAAAATTAGAAGATGGTACCCTAACCTCCCTTCGCAAATGAAGTTTAAGGGCCTATCTGACTTGACTTAAAGGATTACAATAAGAAATAACTAAACCTAATGGAGAAATAGAGAACTAAATTACAACCAACTAAAAGTAACCAAAACAATAAGAAACAAAAAAGATGCACTATTCGGAATAATTACCATATCAGATACAAGAGGAATACTATAAACAATAATAACTGAGGCTAGAGTTACCCTTCTATTAAAGATGAGTGAAAATCCTAGTAGACCACATCCCTACGGCAATAAAAATAATAGACATATCCACTTTTACTTAAGATGTTGGAAATTTCGTTGAACATTCTAACACCTAGAATGAAAACTATTTTAGAATTGGACTATGAAATGCAGGAACTGCTAATAGAAAAAGAGTGACCAGGGCTGACTATATTATAAAAATTGAGAAATACTACACCTACCTCTCCTAGCAAATAGATATTAAGGCTCTATTCGACTTAATCCTAAGCATTACAACATAAAATATGAAATCCTAGTGAAAAGATGGAGTATGAAATTAAAGCCTATATATGTTATCCAAATTAAAAAAAAAAAACAGCACTATTTGAAATACTGACCATCTCACATAGAAGAGGAATACTAGACAAAGTTGGACGGATTGAGAGGTAAATTCTGGCCAACTCAGACTAGTATTACCCTTGTATTTAGGATGACTGAAAATCCTGACATTTAGAAGAGCTAAGTGAAATGATTACTATTTTAGAATAAGACTATGGAATGGATCAACCACTAATAGAAAAAAGAGTATCCAGGGCGTACCATATTCTAAAAATTAGAAGATGGTACCCTAACCTCCCTTCGCAAATGAAGTTTAAGGGCCTATCTGACTTGACTTAAAGGATTACAATAAGAAATAACTAAACCTAATGGAGAAATAGAGAACTAAATTACAACCAACTAAAAGTAACCAAAACAATAAGAAACAAAAAAGATGCACTATTCGGAATAATTACCATATCAGATACAAGAGGAATACTATAAACAATAATAACTGAGGCTAGAGTTACCCTTCTATTAAAGATTAGTGAAAATCCTAGTAGACCACATCCCTTTGAAATTAAAAAAAATAGACCAAATATTAACCTTTTCCCATAGAAAATCCTAGGGTTAACACATCCCTACCCAAACAAAAAAAAAGACCAAACATTAACCTTTTCCCATAGAAAATCCTAACAACTAGAATGAGTACTCTTTTAGAATCAGACTATGGAATGCAGCAACTGCTAATAGAAAAAGAGTGAACAGGGATGACTATATTCCAAAAAATGGGAAATAGTACCCCCACCTCCCCTAGCAAATAGATATTAAGGCCCTATTAGACTTAATCCTAAGCATTAAAACATATCCTAGTTAAAAGATGTAGAATAAAATTAACATGTTAAAATTATATATGTTAACAAAAACAAACAGCACAATTTGAAATACTGACCATCTCACATAGAAGAGGAATACTAGACAAAGTTAGACAGATTAAGAGGTAAATTCTGGCCAACTCAGACTAGTATTACCCTTGTATTTAGGATGACTGAAAATCCTGACATTTAGAAGAGCTAAGTGAAATGATTACCATTTTAGAATCAGACTATGGAATGGATCAACCACTAATAGAAAAAAGAGTATCCAGGGCCTACCATATTCTAAAAATTAGAATCGCTTCGCAAATGAAGTTTAGGGGCCTATCCAACTTGACTCAAAGGATTACAATAAGAAATAACTAAACCTAATGGAGAAATAGAGAACTAAATTACAACCAACTAAAAGTAACCAAAACAATAAGAAACAAAAAAGATGCACTATTCGGAATAATTACCATATCAGATACAAGAGGAATACTATAAACAATAATAACTGAGGCTAGAGTTACCCTTCTATTAAAGATTAGTGAAAATCCTAGTAGACCACATCCCTTTGAAATAAAAAAAAATTGACCAAATATTAACCTTTTCCCATAGAAAATCCTAGGGTTAACACATCCCTACCCAAACAAAAAAAAAGACCAAACATTAACCTTTTCCCATAGAAAATCCCAACACCTAGAATGACTACTATTTTAGAATCAGACTATGGAATGCAGCAACTGCTAATAGAAAAAGAGTGAACAGGGATGACTATATTCCAAAAATTGGGAAATAGTACCCCCACCTCCCCTAGCAAATAGATATTAAGGCCCTATTAGACTTAATCCTAAGCATTAAAACATAAAATATGAAATCCTAGTTAAAAGATGGAGAATAAAATTAACACCTTAATATGTTAACCAAAACAAACAGCACTATTTGAAATACTGACCATCTCACATAGAAGAGGAATACTAGACAAAGTTGGACAGATTGAGAGGTAAATTCTGGCCAACTCAGACTAGTATTATCCTTGTATTTAGGATGACTGAAAATCCTGACAATTAGAATAACTAAGTGAAATGATTACTATTTTAGAATCACACTATGGAATGGAGCAACCACTAATAGAAAAAAGAGTATCGAGGGCATACTATATTCTAAAAATTAGAAGATGGTACCCTAACCTCCCTTCGCAAATTAAGTTTAAGGGCCTATCCGACTTGGCTCAAAGGACTACAATAAGAAATAACTAAACCTAATGGAGAAATAGAGAACTAAATTACAACCAACTAAAAGTAACCAAAACAATAAGAAAAAAAAAGATGCACTATCCGGAATAATTACCATATCAGATACAAGAGGAATACTATAAACAATAATAACTGAGGCTAGAATTACCCTTCTATTAAAGATTAGTGAAAATCCTAGTAGACCACATCCCTTTGAAATTAAAAAAAATAGACCAAATATTAACCTTTTCCCATAGAAAATCCTAGGGTTAACACATCCCTACCCAAACAAAAAAAAAGACCAAACATTAACCTTTTCCCATAGAAAATCCCAACACCTAGAATGACTACTATTTTAGAATCAGACTATGGAATGCAGCAACTGCTAATAGAAAAAGAGTGAACAGGGATGACTATATTCCAAAAATTGGGAAATAGTACCCCCACCTCCCCTAGCAAATAGATATTAAGGCCCTATTAGACTTAATCCTAAGCATTAAAACATAAAATATGAAATCCTAGTTAAAAGATGGAGAATAAAATTAACACCTTAATATGTTAACCAAAACAAACAGCACTATTTGAAATACTGACCATCTCACATAGAAGAGGAATACTAGACAAAGTTAGACAGATTAAGAGATAAATTCTGGCCAACTCAGACTAGTATTACCCTTGTATTTAGGATGACTGAAAATCCTGACATTTAGAAGAGCTAAGTGAAATGATTACCATTTTAGAATCAGACTATGGAATGGATCAACCACTAATAGAAAAAAGAGTATCCAGGGCCTACCATATTCTAAAAATTAGAATCGCTTCGCAAATGAAGTTTAGGGGCCTATCCAACTTGACTCAAAGGATTACAATAAGAAATAACTAAACCTAATGGAGAAATAGAGAACTAAATTACAACCAACTAAAAGTAACCAAAACAATAAGAAACAAAAAAGATGCACTATTCGGAATAATTACCATATCAGATACAAGAGGAATACTATAAACAATAATAACTGAGGCTAGAGTTACCCTTCTATTAAAGATTAGTGAAAATCCTAGTAGACCACACATCCCTTTGAAATAAAAAAAAATAGACCAAATATTAACCTTTTCCCATAGAAAATCCTAGGGTTAACACATCCCTACCCAAACAAAAAAAAAGACCAAACATTAACCTTTTCCCATAGAAAATCCTAACAACTAGAATGAGTACTCTTTTAGAATCAGACTATGGAATGCAGCAACTGCTAATAGAAAAAGAGTGAACAGGGATGACTATATTCCAAAAATTGGGAAATAGTACCCCCACCTCCCCTAGCAAATAGATATTAAGGCCCTATTAGACTTAATCCTAAGCATTAAAACATATCCTATTTAAAAGATGGAGAATAAAATTAACATGTTAAAATTATATATGTTAACAAAAACAAACAGCACAATTTGAAATACTGACCATCTCCCATAGAAGAGGAATACTAGACAAAGTTGGACAGATTGAGAGGTAAATTCTAGCCAACTCAGACTAGTATTATCCTTGTATTTAGGATGACTGAAAATCCTGACAATTAGAATAACTAAGTGAAATGATTACTATTTTAGAATCACACTATGGAATGGAGCAACCACTAATAGAAAAAAGAGTATCGAGGGCATACTATATTCTAAAAATTAGAAGATGGTACCCTAACCTCCCTTCGCAAATTAAGTTTAAGGGCCTATCCGACTTGGCTCAAAGGACTACAATAAGAAATAACTAAACCTAATGGAGAAATAGAGAACTAAATTACGACCAACTAAAAGTAACCAAAACAATAAGAAAAAAAAAGATGCACTATCCGGAATAATTACCATATCAGATACAAGAGGAATACTATAAACAATAATAACTGAGGCTAGAATTACCCTTCTATTAAAGATTAGTGAAAATCCTAGTAGACCACATCCCTTTGAAATTAAAAAAAATAGACCAAATATTAACCTTTTCCCATAGAAAATCCTAGGGTTAACACATCCCTACCCAAACAAAAAAAAAGACCAAACATTAACCTTTTCCCATAGAAAATCCCAACACCTAGAATGACTACTATTTTAGAATCAGACTATGGAATGCAGCAACTGCTAATAGAAAAAGAGTGAACAGGGATGACTATATTCCAAAAATTGGGAAATAGTACCCCCACCTCCCCTAGCAAATAGATATTAAGGCCCTATTAGACTTAATCCTAAGCATTAAAACATAAAATATGAAATCCTAGTTAAAAGATGGAGAATAAAATTAACACCTTAATATGTTAACCAAAACAAACAGCACTATTTGAAATACTGACCATCTCACATAGAAGAGGAATACTAGACAAAGTTAGACAGATTAAGAGATAAATTCTGGCCAACTCAGACTAGTATTACCCTTGTATTTAGGATGACTGAAAATCCTGACATTTAGAAGAGCTAAGTGAAATGATTACCATTTTAGAATCAGACTATGGAATGGATCAACCACTAATAGAAAAAAGAGTATCCAGGGCCTACCATATTCTAAAAATTAGAATCGCTTCGCAAATGAAGTTTAGGGGCCTATCCAACTTGACTCAAAGGATTACAATAAGAAATAACTAAACCTAATGGAGAAATAGAGAACTAAATTACAACCAACTAAAAGTAACCAAAACAATAAGAAACAAAAAAGATGCACTATTCGGAATAATTACCATATCAGATACAAGAGGAATACTATAAACAATAATAACTGAGGCTAGAGTTACCCTTCTATTAAAGATTAGTGAAAATCCTAGTAGACCACACATCCCTTTGAAATAAAAAAAAATAGACCAAATATTAACCTTTTCCCATAGAAAATCCTAGGGTTAACACATCCCTACCCAAACAAAAAAAAAAGACCAAACATTAACCTTTTCCCATAGAAAATCCTAACAACTAGAATGAGTACTCTTTTAGAATCAGACTATGGAATGCAGCAACTGCTAATAGAAAAAGAGTGAACAGGGATGACTATATTCCAAAAATTGGGAAATAGTACCCCCACCTCCCCTAGCAAATAGATATTAAGGCCCTATTAGACTTAATCCTAAGTGTTCAGTCGCGAGTAACCAATTTAAATTCCGCGAGCTGCTTCACAGTTGTTACCTTGGCAACAGATAGAGAGGACTTTTGTTTTTCCCCCTCTCGACGGTCGAGTACTACTTCTTCCAATTTCAGACCGCTAGCTCACCACATCTCTCCGTTCATTCTCGGCTGAAGCTAACCTCGCCGTTCACTGCATGTAGCCAGTGACATTGGTGATATTCGTCCAAAGCCCTCGATCGCCTAGCGCCGGAAACGAACGTATGCCCTTGATACCACCAGATCGCCGAAGACCAGATGCAATCAGAATTGAGGTGATGAAATGAACTCCACCACTGTAAGTCCGCCTTCGCTCATTTAATTAACTAACGCCAAAGACAATATATTCACCGTTCGAGATAAAAAAAACTCTATAATCAATCATCATGTGGCCCAGATCACCCAGTGTTAGTGGTTCGCTCCTCTGAGCATTCATTTCAAATCATAAACTATTATTTAATATTTCTTTCATAATATCAATCAAGAGACTCAATTATTCCTTTTGTACATGTCTATTAGCTATATTTTTGTATTTTCTTTATATGTAAAAATTGCCTAACCTTTTTTGATATATTTAGATTTAATAAAACCATATGTTTCAGTATCTGGCCTAATTTATTTCAACGCCACGAATCTATTCAACTCATATATTCAGAATATTTTTTTTTTTTTTTTTTTTTTCTACTCAGTCTAATCACGCGATCAAACATTTTGGTGCCGAAACCCGGGATTCAATTAGATCAATAATTTTTTTTTTTTCTCGTCAGATACTGATTCATCGCTATTTTACTGGCCATTTTACCTTGTTATTCGGCCATATTGTTTCAAGATTACTTCCACCACATATGTGATTCACATTATATGTACATTATCTATTAATTCCGTTTAGGTTACAAATTCCATCTGATATTAACGTTCTTTAAGTTCAATTCCATATATTATTATTATTATTATTATTAAGTTCATTTGTAAATGCTATTATTGTTCTAATTCTCTTTTCAGCCGACTTAAAAATTGTTAATAGTTCAAAATGGCCAAAAGGGGGAAATCTCAAAAGGCAATAATTATTAGCTTATTAAAAGACTTTCAATTTCTCGCCAAAAAGTGTAAAACAACTGTGAACAGTAACGACATTTTATTAGCTCAAAATTATATTGATCAAATAAACCAATTAATTTCCAAAATGCGTACCGCCAAGAATGCCCTAATTATCGAATGTTGTGGTAAGGGTCGATCGATCCCAGCCAACATTGAGGAACAAATAATTCAGGCGCAGTTAGAAGCCGTTGACTTAGAAGCAAAGATATTAGATCTTTATGATACTGCTGTCCCGACGCCTCTTGAGTTGCCCCGGCTCAATGGGGATATTTCTAATCCGGAAGACTTTCCAGACTTTATTTCCCGCCTTGAAGCTGCAACCATCGCCGCTTCACCTTTAAACACCGCCCCGGATCATGATCTAATAGAAGAGTCGTTTCCGCCCAATCCTCAACCTCCGGTACAATTCACTCCCTCACCTAACACCGCATCACAATGCCCCTACTGTCATGAATCTCATTATATTCACCATTGCCGCGAATTTGAAAATTTATGCGACCAGGACCGACTAAAAGTCATTCACCAAGCGAAGCTTTGCGTAACGTTTCTAGAATTTCATCCATCGGAGCCGTGTCAATCTAATCAGCGCTGTCATACGTGCCAAAGCTCTGATCACACCCTGCTACATCGGGGTATCGCCGAGTCTCTGCCGCGACCGGAAATATCTAATAATTCACCGCACCGTTCTCCTCGTTCAGGTTCGCCGGAATGTAAGCCGCACCGTAATTCCGCTCAACGCCACAGCACTCCCGAGTCCAGAAATAGTTCTTCACCGACTATTATCACTTTGCAAACTTCACCTCCACCACTCGTTCGTGAATCACCAAGCCAGTCGCCAACCCCGGCTCCTCTTTCGGAGGTATCCCACAAAACTCCACCTCATGATTTTACCTTTCCGCGATCCTTTCGCCCTTCTCATTTTACCTTTCTTGACGCCCCTAAAATTTACCATAATCCTCAGCGATCCTTACGCCCTTCTCATTTTAAATTTCTTGACGCCCCTAAAATTTACCATAATCCTCAGCGATCCTTACGCCCTTCTCATTTTACCTTTCTTGACGCTCCTAAAATTTACCATAATCCTCAGCGATCCTTACGCCCTTCTCATTTTACCTTTCTTGACGCTCCTAAAATTTACCATAATCCTCAGCTATCCTTTCGCCCTTCTCATTTTACTTTTCTTGACGCACCGAAAACTTATCATATTCCTCAGCGATCGTTTCGCCTTTCTCACCGGGCCTTCCATAGAAATATCTATCGTCTCCCCTTACTACCCCTCTTATTTCCGCCGGATAAAGCCTCCGCGCGTCCATCATCAACCTCGCAGGGATCACGAAAAAATTCACTCACATATAATCCGACTTGGCGTAATACACCGATAAATCATCATACTCTCCCGCATTCCATTCTTCCGTGTCAATGGGTTCTCCGCAGAGATATTTATCGTCATCGCGTCTACTCGCATGTACGTCCTCCTGAGAAATCAACTGCTCGCCGCGTCTATCCCATCTTACGTCCGCCTGAGGAAACCACCACTCGCCGATCACCAATCTCCAGTAAAACTAGGTCTACCAAAGGACTCTCTCTCACTCCGATTATCTCTTCTCTTACATACTCACCAACCTCTTCAGCTTATTCACTCCATTCGATACTAGTCTTCAGTATTATACATCTAGCTCAAGATATTTACCGAATTTGGCCTACTCATCCTCAACTCAATCTATTCTCCTGCTTCTACAAATTTTTCTCGGGGATCTTATTATCACCCATCATCTTCTTATTCGTCTACATCACTGTCATATTCTCCAACGCCTTTCTATTATTCTCCTATTTCACCATTTATTCTTCTAGACCCCATTCCTACTCACCATCTTTATCTCATGCTCACCCAGTTCAACAATCACTGCTGGTTCTTACCTATTCTCCACATCACTTCACACTCTCCCACCTCTCCACCTTATGCTCCTATCTCAAGATCATATTCGCCTACTTCTTCTCATTCTTCAACTTCACTAGCTTATTCCTTCTACAAACACTTCGCCCTCACCCACTTTTCGCTCACACTCACCTCTCCATCTTATTCTCCTACCTCATCATCAGGTTCACCACCATCTCTCTCATCTTCTCCAATTTCACCATTTTATTCTCCTATATCCTTCGTATTCAACCACTTCTCACTTCTTATTTGCAAATTTCACCCAGCAATGCTGCTTCCTACACTTTCACCAACTTCTCTCTCTTTTCCTCCGATTTCACCATTTTCTTCTCCTGCACCTTCTTCGTACTCACCAACCTTTTTCTTATTCTTACCCATTTCAGCAATGCTGCTTCTTATATTCACCTACTTCTCTCTTAGTCTCCAACTTCACCCTCCATCCCGCTATGCTTCCGCTTCTACTTCTAATTATTCTCAAGGTTTTAGTTCCAATTATTTCCTAACATCTTTCTCCTATTCACCTATGTTTCCCTCAGATTTATTAACCTTTCCTCCTTATTCACCAAGTTCGTCAATCAATACGGCTTCTTGCTATCTCCTACCTCACCTTCATATTCGCAGAATTATCCCTCTTATTTCTCCGACTTATTTCTTCTACACCCCCTTTGTATCTTACTACATCTCCATCAAACTCACCCAGTTCATCAAGCAATACCGCATCTTGCATATTCAGCAACCTCTCCTTATTCTTCAACATCACCCCACACTTCTCCAACCTCTCCCGCTTACTCTCTTACTTATTCCCAATATTCACGCACAAGTTCTAGCTACAGCAGCTCTCCCAATTATCACTAAACATCTTCTCATTAGCTCTTCATCTCCTACTTTTTCACCCTCTTATCCTCCATCGTCACTATCTTATTTCCCATCTTCTCCAAATCATTATTCACCTTCAGTCAACCATGGCGGTTCGCTTCCTCACCTTCTCCGGTCCGCCAATACCACAATCACCCACATACGCCTCCCTACTTTCTCTATGATGCCACTATCGTGCCATGGGGAGGGGTATGTTCAGTCGCGAGTAACCAATTTAAATTCCGCGAGCTGCTTCACAGTTGTTACCTTGGCAACAGATAGAGAGGACTTTTGTTTTTCCCCCTCTCGACGGTCGAGTACTACTTCTTCCAATTTCAGACCGCTAGCTCACCACATCTCTCCGTTCATTCTCGGCTGAAGCTAACCTCGCCGTTCACTGCATGTAGCCAGTGACATTGGTGATATTCGTCCAAAGCCCTCGATCGCCTAGCGCCGGAAACGAACGTATGCCCTTGATACCACCAGATCGCCGAAGACCAGATGCAATCAGAATTGAGGTGATGAAATGAACTCCACCACTGTAAGTCCGCCTTCGCTCATTTAATTAACTAACGCCAAAGACAATATATTCACCGTTCGAGATAAAAAAAACTCTATAATCAATCATCATGTGGCCCAGATCACCCAGTGTTAGTGGTTCGCTCCTCTGAGCATTCATTTCAAATCATAAACTATTATTTAATATTTCTTTCATAATATCAATCAAGAGACTCAATTATTCCTTTTGTACATGTCTATTAGCTATATTTTTGTATTTTCTTTATATGTAAAAATTGCCTAACCTTTTTTGATATATTTAGATTTAATAAAACCATATGTTTCAGTATCTGGCCTAATTTATTTCAACGCCACGAATCTATTCAACTCATATATTCAGAATATTTTTTTTTTTTTTTTTTTTTTCTACTCAGTCTAATCACGCGATCAAACACTAAGCATTAAAACATATCCTATTTAAAAGATGGAGAATAAAATTAACATGTTAAAATTATATATGTTAACAAAAACAAACAGCACAATTTGAAATACTGACCATCTCCCATAGAAGAGGAATACTAGACAAAGTTGGACAGATTGAGAGGTAAATTCTAGCCAACTCAGACTAGTATTATCCTTGTATTTAGGATGACTGAAAATCCTGACAATTAGAATAACTAAGTGAAATGATTACTATTTTAGAATCACACTATGGAATGGAGCAACCACTAATAGAAAAAAGAGTATCGAGGGCATACTATATTCTAAAAATTAGAAGATGGTACCCTAACCTCCCTTCGCAAATTAAGTTTAAGGGCCTATCCGACTTGGCTCAAAGGACTACAATAAGAAATAACTAAACCTAATGGAGAAATAGAGAACTAAATTACAACCAACTAAAAGTAACCAAAACAATAAGAAAAAAAAAGATGCACTATCCGGAATAATTACCATATCAGATACAAGAGGAATACTATAAACAATAATAACTGAGGCTAGAATTACCCTTCTATTAAAGATTAGTGAAAATCCTAGTAGACCACATCCCTTTGAAATTAAAAAAAATAGACCAAATATTAACCTTTTCCCATAGAAAATCCTAGGGTTAACACATCCCTACCCAAACAAAAAAAAAGACCAAACATTAACCTTTTCCCATAGAAAATCCCAACACCTAGAATGACTACTATTTTAGAATCAGACTATGGAATGCAGCAACTGCTAATAGAAAAAGAGTGAACAGGGATGACTATATTCCAAAAATTGGGAAATAGTACCCCCACCTCCCCTAGCAAATAGATATTAAGGCCCTATTAGACTTAATCCTAAGCATTAAAACATAAAATATGAAATCCTAGTTAAAAGATGGAGAATAAAATTAACACCTTAATATGTTAACCAAAACAAACAGCACTATTTGAAATACTGACCATCTCACATAGAAGAGGAATACTAGACAAAGTTGGACAGATTGAGAGGTAAATTCTGGCCAACTCAGACTAGTATTATCCTTGTATTTAGGATGATTGAAAATCCTGACAATTAGAATAACTAAGTGAAATTATTACTATTTTAGAATCATACTATGGAATGGAGCCACCACTAATAGAAAAAAGAGTATCGAGGGCATACTATATTCTAAAAATTAGAAGATGGTACCCTAACCTCCCTTCGCAAATTAAGTTTAAGGGCCTATCCGACTTGGCTCAAAGGACTACAATAAGAAATAACTAAACCTAATGGAGAAATAGAGAACTAAATTACAACCAACTAAAAGTAACCAAAACAATAAGAAAAAAAAAGATGCACTATTCGGAATAATTACCATATCAGATACAAGAGGAATACTATAAACAATAATAACTGAGGCTAGAGTTACCCTTCTATTAAAGATGAGTGAAAATCCTAGTAGACCACATCCCTACGGCAATAAAAATAATAGACATCCACTTTTACTTAAGATGTTGGAAATTTCGTTGAACATTCTAACACCTAGAATGAAAACTATTTTAGAATTGGACTATGAAATGCAGGAACTGCTAATAGAAAAAGAGTGACCAGGGCTGACTATATTCTAAAAATTGAGAAATAGTACACCTACCTCTCCTAGCAAATAGATATTAAGGCTCTATTCGACTTAATCCTAAGCATTACAACATAAAATATGAAATCCTAGTGAAAAGATGGAGTATGAAATTAAAGCCTATATAAGTTACCCAAATTAAAAAAAAACAAAACAGCACTATTTGAAATACTGACCATCTCACATAGAAGAGGAATACTAGACAAAGTTGGACAGATTGAGAGGTAAATTCTGGCCAACTCAGACTAGTATTACCCTTGTATTTAGGATGACTGAAAATCCTGACATTTAGAAGAGCTAAGTGAAATGATTACTATTTTAGAATAAGACTATGGAATGGATCAACCACTAATAGAAAAAAGAGTATCCAGGGCGTACCATATTCTAAAAATTAGAAGATGGTACCCTAACTTCCCTTCGCAAATGAAGTTTAAGGGCCTATCTGACTTGACTTAAAGTATTACAATAAGAAATAACTAAACCTAATGGAGAAATAGAGAACTAAATTACAACCCACTAAAAGTAGCCAAAACAATAAGAAACAAAAAAGATGCACTATTCGGAATAATTACCATATCAGATGCAAGAGGAATACTATAAACAATAATAACTGAGGCTAGAGTTACCCTTCTATTAAAGATGAGTGAAAATCCTAGTAGACCACATCCCTACGGCAATAAAAATAATAGACATATCCACTTTTACTTAAGATGTTGGAAATTTCGTTGAACATTCTAACACCTAGAATGAAAACTATTTTAGAATTGGACTATGAAATGCAGGAACTGCTAATAGAAAAAGAGTGACCAGGGCTGACTATATTATAAAAATTGAGAAATACTACACCTACCTCTCCTAGCAAATAGATATTAAGGCTCTATTCGACTTAATCCTAAGCATTACAACATAAAATATGAAATCCTAGTGAAAAGATGGAGTATGAAATTAAAGCCTATATATGTTATCCAAAAAAAAAAAAAAACAGCACTATTTGAAATACTGACCATCTCACATAGAAGAGGAATACTAGACAAAGTTGGACAGATTGAGAGGTAAATTCTGGCCAACTCAGACTAGTATTACCCTTGTATTTAGGATGACTGAAAATCCTGACATTTAGAAGAGCTAAGTGAAATGATTACTATTTTAGAATAAGACTATGGAATGGATCAACCACTAATAGAAAAAAGAGTATCCAGGGCGTACCATATTCTAAAAATTAGAAGATGGTACCCTAACCTCCCTTCGCAAATGAAGTTTAAGGGCCTATCTGACTTGACTTAAAGGATTACAATAAGAAATAACTAAACCTAATGGAGAAATAGAGAACTAAATTACAACCAACTAAAAGTAACCAAAACAATAAGAAACAAAAAAGATGCACTATTCGGAATAATTACCATATCAGATACAAGAGGAATACTATAAACAATAATAACTGAGGCTAGAGTTACCCTTCTATTAAAGATGAGTGAAAATCCTAGTAGACCACATCCCTACGGCAATAAAAATAATAGACATATCCACTTTTACTTAAGATGTTGGAAATTTCGTTGAACATTCTAACACCTAGAATGAAAACTATTTTAGAATTGGACTATGAAATGCAGGAACTGCTAATAGAAAAAGAGTGACCAGGGCTGACTATATTATAAAAATTGAGAAATACTACACCTACCTCTCCTAGCAAATAGATATTAAGGCTCTATTCGACTTAATCCTAAGCATTACAACATAAAATATGAAATCCTAGTGAAAAGATGGAGTATGAAATTAAAGCCTATATATGTTATCCAAAAAAAAAAAAAAACAGCACTATTTGAAATACTGACCATCTCACATAGAAGAGGAATACTAGACAAAGTTGGACAGATTGAGAGGTAAATTCTGGCCAACTCAGACTAGTATTACCCTTGTATTTAGGATGACTGAAAATCCTGACATTTAGAAGAGCTAAGTGAAATGATTACTATTTTAGAATAAGACTATGGAATGGATCAACCACTAATAGAAAAAAGAGTATCCAGGGCGTACCATATTCTAAAAATTAGAAGATGGTACCCTAACCTCCCTTCGCAAATGAAGTTTAAGGGCCTATCTGACTTGACTTAAAGGATTACAATAAGAAATAACTAAACCTAATGGAGAAATAGAGAACTAAATTACAACCAACTAAAAGTAACCAAAACAATAAGAAAAAAAAAGATGCGCTATTCGGAATAATTACCATATCAGATACAAGAGGAATACTATAAACAATAATAACTGAGGCTAGAGTTACCCTTCTATTAAAGATGAGTGAAAATCCTAGTAGACCACATCCCTACGGCAATAAAAATAATAGACATATCCACTTTTACTTAAGATGTTGGAAATTTCGTTGAACATTCTAACACCTAGAATGAAAACTATTTTAGAATTGGACTATGAAATGCAGGAACTGCTAATAGAAAAAGAGTGACCAGGGCTGACTATATTCTAAAAATTGAGAAATACTACACCTACCTCTCCTAGCAAATAGATATTAAGGCTCTATTCGACTTAATCCTAAGCATTACAACATAAAATATGAAATCCTAGTGAAAAGATGGAGTATGAAATTAAAGCCTATATAAGTTACCCAAATTAAAAAAAAACAAAACAGCACTATTTGAAATACTGACCATCTCACATAGAAGAGGAATACTAGACAAAGTTGGACAGATTGAGAGGTAAATTCTGGCCAACTCAGACTAGTATTACCCTTGTATTTAGGATGACTGAAAATCCTGACATTTAGAAGAGCTAAGTGAAATGATTACTATTTTAGAATAAGACTATGGAATGGATCAACCACTAATAGAAAAAAGAGTATCCAGGGCGTACCATATTCTAAAAATTAGAAGATGGTACCCTAACTTCCCTTCGCAAATGAAGTTTAAGGGCCTATCTGACTTGACTTAAAGGATTACAATAAGAAATAACTAAACCTAATGGAGAAATAGAGAACTAAATTACAACCCACTAAAAGTAGCCAAAACAATAAGAAACAAAAAAGATGCACTATTCGGAATAATTACCATATCAGATACAAGAGGAATACTATAAACAATAATAACTGAGGCTAGAGTTACCCTTCTATTAAAGATGAGTGAAAATCCTAGTAGACCACATCCCTACGGCAATAAAAATAATAGACATATCCACTTTTACTTAAGATGTTGGAAATTTCGTTGAACATTCTAACACCTAGAATGAAAACTATTTTAGAATTGGACTATGAAATGCAGGAACTGCTAATAGAAAAAGAGTGACCAGGGCTGACTATATTATAAAAATTGAGAAATACTACACCTACCTCTCCTAGCAAATAGATATTAAGGCTCTATTCGACTTAATCCTAAGCATTACAACATAAAATATGAAATCCTAGTGAAAAGATGGAGTATGAAATTAAAGCCTATATATGTTATCCAAAAAAAAAAAAAACAGCACTATTTGAAATACTGACCATCTCACATAGAAGAGGAATACTAGACAAAGTTGGACAGATTGAGAGGTAAATTCTGGCCAACTCAGACTAGTATTACCCTTGTATTTAGGATGACTGAAAATCCTGACATTTAGAAGAGCTAAGTGAAATGATTACTATTTTAGAATAAGACTATGGAATGGATCAACCACTAATAGAAAAAAGAGTATCCAGGGCGTACCATATTCTAAAAATTAGAAGATGGTACCCTAACCTCCCTTCGCAAATGAAGTTTAAGGGCCTATCTGACTTGACTTAAAGGATTACAATAAGAAATAACTAAACCTAATGGAGAAATAGAGAACTAAATTACAACCAACTAAAAGTAACCAAAACAATAAGAAACAAAAAAGATGCACTATTCGGAATAATTACCATATCAGATACAAGAGGAATACTATAAACAATAATAACTGAGGCTAGAGTTACCCTTCTATTAAAGATGAGTGAAAATCCTAGTAGACCACATCCCTACGGCAATAAAAATAATAGACATATCCACTTTTACTTAAGATGTTGGAAATTTCGTTGAACATTCTAACACCTAGAATGAAAACTATTTTAGAATTGGACTATGAAATGCAGGAACTGCTAATAGAAAAAGAGTGACCAGGGCTGACTATATTATAAAAATTGAGAAATACTACACCTACCTCTCCTAGCAAATAGATATTAAGGCTCTATTCGACTTAATCCTAAGCATTACAACATAAAATATGAAATCCTAGTGAAAAGATGGAGTATGAAATTAAAGCCTATATATGTTATCCAAAAAAAAAAAAAAACAGCACTATTTGAAATACTGACCATCTCACATAGAAGAGGAATACTAGACAAAGTTGGACAGATTGAGAGGTAAATTCTGGCCAACTCAGACTAGTATTACCCTTGTATTTAGGATGACTGAAAATCCTGACATTTAGAAGAGCTAAGTGAAATGATTACTATTTTAGAATAAGACTATGGAATGGATCAACCACTAATAGAAAAAAGAGTATCCAGGGCGTACCATATTCTAAAAATTAGAAGATGGTACCCTAACCTCCCTTCGCAAATGAAGTTTAAGGGCCTATCTGACTTGACTTAAAGGATTACAATAAGAAATAACTAAACCTAATGGAGAAATAGAGAACTAAATTACAACCAACTAAAAGTAACCAAAACAATAAGAAAAAAAAAGATGCGCTATTCGGAATAATTACCATATCAGATACAAGAGGAATACTATAAACAATAATAACTGAGGCTAGAGTTACCCTTCTATTAAAGATGAGTGAAAATCCTAGTAGACCACATCCCTACGGCAATAAAAATAATAGACATATCCACTTTTACTTAAGATGTTGGAAATTTCGTTGAACATTCTAACACCTAGAATGAAAACTATTTTAGAATTGGACTATGAAATGCAGGAACTGCTAATAGAAAAAGAGTGACCAGGGCTGACTATATTCTAAAAATTGAGAAATACTACACCTACCTCTCCTAGCAAATAGATATTAAGGCTCTATTCGACTTAATCCTAAGCATTACAACATAAAATATGAAATCCTAGTGAAAAGATGGAGTATGAAATTAAAGCCTATATATGTTATCCAAAAAAAAAAAAAAACAGCACTATTTGAAATACTGACCATCTCACATAGAAGAGGAATACTAGACAAAGTTGGACAGATTGAGAGGTAAATTCTGGCCAACTCAGACTAGTATTACCCTTGTATTTAGGATGACTGAAAATCCTGACATTTAGAAGAGCTAAGTGAAATGATTACTATTTTAGAATAAGACTATGGAATGGATCAACCACTAATAGAAAAAAGAGTATCCAGGGCGTACCATATTCTAAAAATTAGAAGATGGTACCCTAACTTCCCTTCGCAAATGAAGTTTAAGGGCCTATCTGACTTGACTTAAAGGATTACAATAAGAAATAACTAAACCTAATGGAGAAATAGAGAACTAAATTACAACCCACTAAAAGTAACCAAAACAATAAGAAACAAAAAAGATGCACTATTCGGAATAATTACCATATCAGATACAAGAGGAATACTATAAACAATAATAACTGAGGCTAGAGTTACCCTTCTATTAAAGATTAGTGAAAATCCTAGTAGACCACATCCCTTTGAAATTAAAAAAAATAGACCAAATATTAACCTTTTCCCATAGAAAATCCTAGGGTTAACACATCCCTACCCAAACAAAAAAAAAGACCAAACATTAACCTTTTCCCATAGAAAATCCTAACAACTAGAATGAGTACTCTTTTAGAATCAGACTATGGAATGCAGCAACTGCTAATAGAAAAAGAGTGAACAGGGATGACTATATTCCAAAAAATGGGAAATAGTACCCCCACCTCCCCTAGCAAATAGATATTAAGGCCCTATTAGACTTAATCCTAAGCATTAAAACATATCCTATTTAAAAGATGTAGAATAAAATTAACATGTTAAAATTATATATGTTAACAAACACAAACAGCACAATTTGAAATACTGACCATCTCACATAGAAGAGGAATACTAGACAAAGTTAGACAGATTAAGAGATAAATTCTGGCCAACTCAGACTAGTATTACCCTTGTATTTAGGATGACTGAAAATCCTGACATTTAGAAGAGCTAAGTGAAATGATTACCATTTTAGAATCAGACTATGGAATGGATCAACTGTTAAACAAAGTGTAAAAGGTAATAGAGTGCAGGGAAATAACAGTACGAGTTATAACGATACAAGCACAGAATTTATTATGATATAAACACTTGACCAGACACTTCACACAAAATGGCAGATGCAGTACACACAACAAACCGACGCTAACTGAGGGCTGTAACAAAGGCTGTTGTTGCCAAGACACTGTTATGCACAGCCAACATGATCTCAACTGCCAACTACAGTGTTATCTGTCTATAATACAATATATACTAAATAGGAATTACTTCAACACACCCTCCTAATTCCGCATTACAAAATACAAATAAAATACATAAAAGGAATTATTACAGCAGGCCTTCCTAATTCACATTACACAATATAAATAAAATAAATACAAGAAGTTATTTTATAATATACAGAGACATTACAAAATACAAATAAAATGAATACAAGGAATTACTTTAACGTTCTAATTACAAATAAAACAAACAAATTAAATACAAGGAATTCCACATTACACAACACAAATCAAATAATTACAACGAATTACTGAAACAAAAATAAATACAAGAAATAACTGAAACAAATTCCACATTACAATTAAAATTACTGAACAAATTAAATAAATATAAGGAATTACTGAGACAAAATAATTACAAGAAATTACTGAAACAAATTCCATATTACAATTAAAATTGCTGAACAAATTAAAATAAATATAAGGAATTACTGAAACACATCCTCTTAATTCCATGTTACAGAATACAAATAAAATAAATACAAATACAATAAATATAATACATATTATACACAACGTTGAAGATTTAACTGATTAATGAAACCTTCAAATTTCACAAGTGGTAGTGACTTTGTCATAATATCTGCTATCTGTCTGTTGGACTCTATATAAAATATTTTAGCAATACCCTTAGCTATAATGTCTCTTACAAAATTATATTTTACATCATAATGCTTTGATCGTTTAGTTTCGCGTGTATTAGCAATTTTAATCGTGCTTTGATTGTCCTCAAAGATATTAATAACACCATGAAATTTAAAACTCTCAGAAAGTAATTTCTTTAGGAAAAGTAACTCCTTAATACAATCACTCAATGCATAATATTCAGCTTCACAACTACTTAATGCTACTACACTCTGTTTCTTTGATCCCCATGAGACAACATTATTATTTAATTTGATAATATGTCCAGAAACACTCTTACGATCATTTTTGTCGAAGGCATAATCTGCATCAACATATGCATACATTTCTAAGGTGGCTACAGCAGATTTTCTGAAGATGAGGCCAATATCTGGGCTGTGTTTTAAATACCTGACAACATTTTTTAGGTGTTTCCAATGTAGGGATGTGTAACAATTTTGAAATCTACCAAAATATGATATGGCAAAGGTTAAGTCCGGTCGAGACCCAATCATTAAATACATTAAGCTTCCCAAAAGTTCTTTATAGGGAATATTAGGGCAGTTATCTGGATCTCCCTTTTCGAGATTTAATTTGGGCTCAATAGGAATTTTTCTGCTTGTACTAGCTTGTGTCATATTAAATTTATTACATATTTTCTTAATTAGGTTTCCTTGATGAACAACAATATTACCCTGATCGTTTCTGGAAATACTCAATCCCAAAAATTCTAATGTACCATTATTGTTAAAATCTTTACATTCCAATCTAGACATTAATATACCCTTTACAGAATCCATCTTTGATTTAGACTTAGTAATCAATAAAAAATCATCAACCCATACAAGGATGTAAACACTATCATTAAAATACAAACATGGGTCTACACAAGATCTACAAAATCCAAAATTTAGTAGTATATCGTTTAAATAGTCATTCCAAACTTTCGGACTTTGTTTAAGGCCATATAATGCCTTTTTCAATTTTAAAACTTTCCCATACTCACGCTTATAGCCTTCTGGTGGCTTTATGTACACAGGCACTTTAAGATCACTCTTAAGAAACGCACTCTGCACATCAAGCTGATCTATCAACAGCTCTTTTTCTGCAGCAATAGAAAGGAGAACTCGAAGAGTCGTGAAGCGAGCAACAGGTGCGTAAAGGTCATCCAGGTCATCAACAGGCTGCTGAAATCCACGGGCCACAAGTCGTGCTTTCTTCATAGGTTCACCATTGGATGTCTTAATGGTGAACACCCATTTACAATCGATAGGTTTCACGTCCTTTGGAGCATCCACAACTTCCCACGTATTATTTGTTTCCAGGGACTTTAATTCGCGATTTATAGCTTGATTCCAATCAGGGTCAAGAATTGCCTCAGTGAATGTCTTAGGGATATTCATATCAGCAGAAGTGGACAAAGCCATCTCATTATAAACACAGTGGATAGTATAGTCATCCAAATACTTTGGTCTATTCTTCTTTCTTGTAGACTGTAGTTGTCTAGACCCAGAAGTATCTGGAAAACCATGGAAGTCATTCTCCGAATCAGAAGAATTGGCCACACCATCTTGTCGATCTTGAACAACTTCCCTTGGTCCACTCACAGGAATTTCACTTTGCAATGAAGGTAAAGGTCCACTCACAGGAAGTTCACTTTGCAATGGAGGTACAGAAAACTGACTTATCGAAGGAACAGTGATGTTCTTTGGTTGCTCCTTCTCCGTAACCTCGGATTTGATTTGTTCATCAAATACTATATTTCTTCCAAATTCTATTTTTCTTGTATCAGGATTCCAGAGACGATATCCATTGTCACAATAACCTACCAAAAATAGTTTCTTAGATTGATCACTTAATTTTCCATATCTGTCTTCTTTGTGGATTAATGAATATGCAGGACAACCAAAGATTCTAATCTTTTTAAGATCAGTCTTAAAACCATACCAGCAATCAGCAGGCGACATGTTGTTAGGTAAAGTTGAGGATCTAATTCGGTTAGTTAGGAATGTGGCTGTCATTAACGCTTCGCCCCACATAGTCTTATCTAATGTACTATCAAGCAAGAGACATCTTGCTTTCTCCAGGAGGGTTCTATTCATTCTTTCTGCCTTGCCATTTTGTGAAGGGTTCCTCGGCATGGAATAGCTTATGGTGATGCCCTTGGCTTGGCAAAACTCAACAAATTTTGTGGAAACATATTCACCTCCTCGGTCACAACGTAAGTTCTCTATTCGCGAACCAAATTTAGCTTCAACCATTGCTACATACATTTTAAATTTTTCAAAAACTTCTGATTTTTTATGTAAAAGATAAGTAACACAAAAATTAGTAAAATGATCAGTGAAGGTAACAAAATAATTATAATTGTTGTAAGTTGTAGGAGAAATTTTACCACCAACGTCAGTAGAGACACGTTGAAGGACTCTGCTTGCTTTCCTGTCATCAGGTATACTCTTCATAAAAGGCAATTTGGTCTGCTTCCCTTTCAAACAAACTTCACAAACACCCACAGGAAATAATGCACTATGCCCCATCCTACGATGCATTAGATTGTTATTGATACTAATAACATTTGCATGCTCCTGAATTAGATGAAGCTTTATTACATATAGCTTACCACACAAATATCCAGTCAACACCTTCCTTCCACAATATATCTTCACACTAGAATTTTCAAACACAATTTTACACCCTTTCTCCTCCAATTTCATAACAGATAGGAGATTCATGGTCAAGTTCCTACACACAACAGCATCACTGATACGAACTGTATCTCCATCCTCAGAGGTGCACACTAAATTTCCTTTCTTAATGGCAAGCACAGATTCTCCTTCCTTGGCCACACTGATGTTTAAATTCATTGGGTTTGAATCCCTGAGAAAATTACTGTATTCATCCCTAATGAGGTGACAAGTGGCCCCAGAGTCTACCACAAAGCAAACGGTATCGGGTGAAAAAACACTGTTATTGTTCCCCAAGGATTCAACACTGTTATCAGAGGAGGCGAAGAGAAATTCATTATCTGAATCATGATTGGAAGTGGCAGCAAAACTTTTATATTTTAATTTCGGACAAACCCTTTTAATATGGCCACGATCTTTGCAATAGTAGCAAATGACATTCGATGTATTTTTGGAGTTTGAATTTCCATTTTTCCGGAATTTACCCTTAGTACTGTACGCTGCAAATACATTCTGCGACAAATCCTCTTTTTTTTATATTTCTCTCATATTCCGACAAAAGACAGTTTTTCACATATTCCAAACTAAGTCCAGATTTGTCCTTATTGAACATAATGTCTAAAGCTGATACTACTGAATCAAACTCAGATGGCATAGCAACTAGTAATTGGTTCACTAACTCTTCTTGTTCTAATTTTCCACCAGCCACTCTTACATCAGACGCCATGGATTCAAACTTCTGAAAAAACTCTAGTAGAGGTTGATCATTGTTGTACACCATGGTTCTCCAAGTTCTTTGCACCATGACAAGAGACTTCATACCTCGTTTTTCATAGGTTGCTAAGAGGGCTTCCATTAATTCCTTTGCAGTCTCCTTCTCTTTAACAGTGGAATAAATATTGTTCGAAAGACTACTAGCAATAATAAGTTTGGCCTTTGCATCCTGTTCTATAAAAATTTTAAGTTCCTCCTCCGTCGTGGGGGGCTCTTCATTTAAAAATCTAAGTAAACCCCAAGCGGCCAACAATAATTTAATTCTTGAGTACCAGTTACTAAAGTTGGATCCATCAAATTGTTCAACTGTAACATTCGGAACACTTGAACTTGCCATTGTAACAGGGACCGTAAGCGTCTAACTTAAACAAAATGGCGTAACACTGAAACCTAAATCAACAAACAAATAACTATTGTTTTGTAAAACTGACTGACCAAAGCCGTGTGTCAAAAGTTATTTCCAAACAAATAACTAACCAGCAGTGTCTGTCCCAAAACTTATATCCAACCCAAAATTCGGCTCTACCGTCAACAAAACATAACAAGTACACATAAACTTACACTGGGCCCATAACCTGTTAAACAAAGTGTAAAAGGTAATAGAGTGCAGGGAAATAACAGTACGAGTTATAACGATACAAGCACAGAATTTATTATGATATAAACACTTGACCAGACACTTCACACAAAATGGCAGATGCAGTACACACAACAAACCGACGCTAACTGAGGGCTGTAACAAAGGCTGTTGTTGCCAAGACACTGTTATGCACAGCCAACATGATCTCAACTGCCAACTACAGTGTTATCTGTCTATAATACAATATATACTAAATAGGAATTACTTCAACATCAACCACTAATAGAAAAAAGAGTATCCAGGGCCTACCATATTCTAAAAATTAGAATCGCTTCGCAAATGAAGTTTAGGGGCCTATCCAACTTGACTCAAAGGATTACAATAAGAAATAACTAAACCTAATGGAGAAATAGAGAACTAAATTACAACCAACTAAAAGTAACCAAAACAATAAGAAACAAAAAAGATGCACTATTCGGAATAATTACCATATCAGATACAAGAGGAATACTATAAACAATAATAACTGAGGCTAGAGTTACCCTTCTATTAAAGATTAGTGAAAATCCTAGTACACCACACATCCCTTTGAAATAAAAAAAAAATAGACCAAATATTAACCTTTTCCCATAGAAAATCCTAGGGTTAACACATCCCTACCCAAACAAAAAAAAAGACCAAACATTAACCTTTTCCCATAGAAAATCCTAACAACTAGAATGAGTACTCTTTTAGAATCAGACTATGGAATGCAGCAACTGCTAATAGAAAAAGAGTGAACAGGGATGACTATATTCCAAAAATTGGGAAATAGTACCCCCACCTCCCCTAGCAAATAGATATTAAGGCCCTATTAGACTTAATCCTAAGCATTAAAACATATCCTATTTAAAAGATGGAGAATAAAATTAACATGTTAAAATTATATATGTTAACAAAAACAAACAGCACAATTTGAAATACTGACCATCTCCCATAGAAGAGGAATACTAGACAAAGTTGGACAGATTGAGAGGTAAATTCTAGCCAACTCAGACTAGTATTATCCTTGTATTTAGGATGACTGAAAATCCTGACAATTAGAATAACTAAGTGAAATGATTACTATTTTAGAATCACACTATGGAATGGAGCAACCACTAATAGAAAAAAGAGTATCGAGGGCATACTATATTCTAAAAATTAGAAGATGGTACCCTAACCTCCCTTCGCAAATTAAGTTTAAGGGCCTATCCGACTTGGCTCAAAGGACTACAATAAGAAATAACTAAACCTAATGGAGAAATAGAGAACTAAATTACAACCAACTAAAAGTAACCAAAACAATAAGAAAAAAAAAGATGCACTATCCGGAATAATTACCATATCAGATACAAGAGGAATACTATAAACAATAATAACTGAGGCTAGAATTACCCTTCTATTAAAGATTAGTAAAAATCCTAGTAGACCACATCCCTTTGAAATTAAAAAAAATAGACCAAATATTAACCTTTTCCCATAGAAAATCCTAGGGTTAACACATCCCTACCCAAACAAAAAAAAAGACCAAACATTAACCTTTTCCCATAGAAAATCCCAACACCTAGAATGACTACTATTTTAGAATCAGACTATGGAATGCAGCAACTGCTAATAGAAAAAGAGTGAACAGGGATGACTATATTCCAAAAATTGGGAAATAGTACCCCCACCTCCCCTAGCAAATAGATATTAAGGCCCTATTAGACTTAATCCTAAGCATTAAAACATAAAATATGAAATCCTAGTTAAAAGATGGAGAATAAAATTAACACCTTAATATGTTAACCAAAACAAACAGCACTATTTGAAATACTGACCATCTCACATAGAAGAGGAATACTAGACAAAGTTGGACAGATTGAGAGGTAAATTCTGGCCAACTCAGACTAGTATTATCCTTGTATTTAGGATGACTGAAAATCCTGACAATTAGAATAACTAAGTGAAATGATTACTATTTTAGAATCATACTATGGAATGGAGCCACCACTAATAGAAAAAAGAGTATCGAGGGCATACTATATTCTAAAAATTAGAAGATGGTACCCTAACCTCCCTTCGCAAATTAAGTTTAAGGGCCTATCCGACTTGGCTCAAAGGACTACAATAAGAAATAACTAAACCTAATGGAGAAATAGAGAACTAAATTACAACCAACTAAAAGTAACCAAAACAATAAGAAAAAAAAAGATGCGCTATTCGGAATAATTACCATATCAGATACAAGAGGAATACTATAAACAATAATAACTGAGGCTAGAGTTACCCTTCTATTAAAGATGAGTGAAAATCCTAGTAGACCACATCCCTACGGCAATAAAAATAATAGACATATCCACTTTTACTTAAGATGTTGGAAATTTCGTTGAACATTCTAACACCTAGAATGAAAACTATTTTAGAATTGGACTATGAAATGCAGGAACTGCTAATAGAAAAAGAGTGACCAGGGCTGACTATATTATAAAAATTGAGAAATACTACACCCACCTCCCCTAGCAAATAGATATTAAGGCCCTATTAGACTTAATCCTAAGCATTAAAACATATCCTATTTAAAAGATGTAGAATAAAATTAACATGTTAAAATTATATATGTTAACAAACACAAACAGCACAATTTGAAATACTGACCATCTCACATAGAAGAGGAATACTAGACAAAGTTAGACAGATTAAGAGATAAATTCTGGCCAACTCAGACTAGTATTACCCTTGTATTTAGGATGACTGAAAATCCTGACATTTAGAAGAGCTAAGTGAAATGATTACCATTTTAGAATCAGACTATGGAATGGATCAACCACTAATAGAAAAAAGAGTATCCAGGGCCTACCATATTCTAAAAATTAGAATCGCTTCGCAAATGAAGTTTAGGGGCCTATCCAACTTGACTCAAAGGATTACAATAAGAAATAACTAAACCTAATGGAGAAATAGAGAACTAAATTACAACCAACTAAAAGTAACCAAAACAATAAGAAACAAAAAAGATGCACTATTCGGAATAATTACCATATCAGATACAAGAGGAATACTATAAACAATAATAACTGAGGCTAGGATACCCTTCTATTAAAGATTAGTGAAAATCCTAGTACACCACACATCCCTTTGAAATAAAAAAAAATAGACCAAATATTAACCTTTTCCCATAGAAAATCCTAGGGTTAACACATCCCTACCCAAACAAAAAAAAAGACCAAACATTAACCTTTTCCCATAGAAAATCCTAACAACTAGAATGAGTACTCTTTTAGAATCAGACTATGGAATGCAGCAACTGCTAATAGAAAAAGAGTGAACAGGGATGACTATATTCCAAAAATTGGGAAATAGTACCCCCACCTCCCCTAGCAAATAGATATTAAGGCCCTATTAGACTTAATCCTAAGCATTAAAACATATCCTATTTAAAAGATGGAGAATAAAATTAACATGTTAAAATTATATATGTTAACAAAAACAAACAGCACAATTTGAAATACTGACCATCTCCCATAGAAGAGGAATACTAGACAAAGTTGGACAGATTGAGAGGTAAATTCTAGCCAACTCAGACTAGTATTATCCTTGTATTTAGGATGACTGAAAATCCTGACAATTAGAATAACTAAGTGAAATGATTACTATTTTAGAATCACACTATGGAATGGAGCAACCACTAATAGAAAAAAGAGTATCGAGGGCATACTATATTCTAAAAATTAGAAGATGGTACCCTAACCTCCCTTCGCAAATTAAGTTTAAGGGCCTATCCGACTTGGCTCAAAGGACTACAATAAGAAATAACTAAACCTAATGGAGAAATAGAGAACTAAATTACAACCAACTAAAAGTAACCAAAACAATAAGAAAAAAAAAGATGCACTATCCGGAATAATTACCATATCAGATACAAGAGGAATACTATAAACAATAATAACTGAGGCTAGAATTACCCTTCTATTAAAGATTAGTAAAAATCCTAGTAGACCACATCCCTTTGAAATTAAAAAAAATAGACCAAATATTAACCTTTTCCCATAGAAAATCCTAGGGTTAACACATCCCTACCCAAACAAAAAAAAAGACCAAACATTAACCTTTTCCCATAGAAAATCCCAACACCTAGAATGACTACTATTTTAGAATCAGACTATGGAATGCAGCAACTGCTAATAGAAAAAGAGTGAACAGGGATGACTATATTCCAAAAATTGGGAAATAGTACCCCCACCTCCCCTAGCAAATAGATATTAAGGCCCTATTAGACTTAATCCTAAGCATTAAAACATAAAATATGAAATCCTAGTTAAAAGATGGAGAATAAAATTAACACCTTAATATGTTAACCAAAACAAACAGCACTATTTGAAATACTGACCATCTCACATAGAAGAGGAATACTAGACAAAGTTGGACAGATTGAGAGGTAAATTCTGGCCAACTCAGACTAGTATTATCCTTGTATTTAGGATGACTGAAAATCCTGACAATTAGAATAACTAAGTGAAATGATTACTATTTTAGAATCATACTATGGAATGGAGCCACCACTAATAGAAAAAAGAGTATCGAGGGCATACTATATTCTAAAAATTAGAAGATGGTACCCTAACCTCCCTTCGCAAATTAAGTTTAAGGGCCTATCCGACTTGGCTCAAAGGACTACAATAAGAAATAACTAAACCTAATGGAGAAATAGAGAACTAAATTACAACCAACTAAAAGTAACCAAAACAATAAGAAAAAAAAAGATGCGCTATTCGGAATAATTACCATATCAGATACAAGAGGAATACTATAAACAATAATAACTGAGGCTAGAGTTACCCTTCTATTAAAGATGAGTGAAAATCCTAGTAGACCACATCCCTACGGCAATAAAAATAATAGACATATCCACTTTTACTTAAGATGTTGGAAATTTCGTTGAACATTCTAACACCTAGAATGAAAACTATTTTAGAATTGGACTATGAAATGCAGGAACTGCTAATAGAAAAAGAGTGACCAGGGCTGACTATATTCTAAAAATTGAGAAATAGTACACCTACCTCTCCTAGCAAATAGATATTAAGGCTCTATTCGACTTAATCCTAAGCATTACAACATAAAATATGAAATCCTAGTGAAAAGATGGAGTATGAAATTAAAGCCTATATAAGTTACCCAAATTAAAAAAAAACAAAACAGCACTATTTGAAATACTGACCATCTCACATAGAAGAGGAATACTAGACAAAGTTGGACAGATTGAGAGGTAAATTCTGGCCAACTCAGACTAGTATTACCCTTGTATTTAGGATGACTGAAAATCCTGACATTTAGAAGAGCTAAGTGAAATGATTACTATTTTAGAATAAGACTATGGAATGGATCAACCACTAATAGAAAAAAGAGTATCCAGGGCGTACCATATTCTAAAAATTAGAAGATGGTACCCTAACTTCCCTTCGCAAATGAAGTTTAAGGGCCTATCTGACTTGACTTAAAGGATTACAATAAGAAATAACTAAACCTAATGGAGAAATAGAGAACTAAATTACAACCCACTAAAAGTAACCAAAACAATAAGAAACAAAAAAGATGCACTATTCGGAATAATTACCATATCAGATACAAGAGGAATACTATAAACAATAATAACTGAGGCTAGAGTTACCCTTCTATTAAAGATTAGTGAAAATCCTAGTAGACCACATCCCTTTGAAATTAAAAAAAATAGACCAAATATTAACCTTTTCCCATAGAAAATCCTAGGGTTAACACATCCCTACCCAAACAAAAAAAAAGACCAAACATTAACCTTTTCCCATAGAAAATCCTAACAACTAGAATGAGTACTCTTTTAGAATCAGACTATGGAATGCAGCAACTGCTAATAGAAAAAGAGTGAACAGGGATGACTATATTCCAAAAAATGGGAAATAGTACCCCCACCTCCCCTAGCAAATAGATATTAAGGCCCTATTAGACTTAATCCTAAGCATTAAAACATATCCTATTTAAAAGATGTAGAATAAAATTAACATGTTAAAATTATATATGTTAACAAAAACAAACAGCTCAATTTGAAATACTGACCATCTCACATAGAAGAGGAATACTAGACAAAGTTAGACAGATTAAGAGATAAATTCTGGCCAACTCAGACTAGTATTACCCTTGTATTTAGGATGACTGAAAATCCTGACATTTAGAAGAGCTAAGTAAAATGATTACCATTTTAGAATCAGACTATGGAATGGATCAACCACTAATAGAAAAAAGAGTATCCAGGGCCTACCATATTCTAAAAATTAGAATCGCTTCGCAAATGAAGTTTAGGGGCCTATCCAACTTGACTCAAAGGATTACAATAAGAAATAACTAAACCTAATGGAGAAATAGAGAACTAAATTACAACCAACTAAAAGTAACCAAAACAATAAGAAACAAAAAAGATGCACTATTCGGAATAATTACCATATCAGATACAAGAGGAATACTATAAACAATAATAACTGAGGCTAGAGTTACCCTTCTATTAAAGATTAGTGAAAATCCTAGTAGACCACACATCCCTTTGAAATAAAAAAAAATAGACCAAATATTAACCTTTTCCCATAGAAAATCCTAGGGTTAACACATCCCTACCCAAACAAAAAAAAAGACCAAACATTAACCTTTTCCCATAGAAAATCCTAACAACTAGAATGAGTACTCTTTTAGAATCAGACTATGGAATGCAGCAACTGCTAATAGAAAAAGAGTGAACAGGGATGACTATATTCCAAAAATTGGGAAATAGTACCCCCACCTCCCCTAGCAAATAGATATTAAGGCCCTATTAGACTTAATCCTAAGCATTAAAACATATCCTAATTAAAAGATGGAGAATAAAATTAACATGTTAAAATTATATATGTTAACAAAAACAAACAGCACAATTTGAAATACTGACCATCTCCCATAGAAGAGGAATACTAGACAAAGTTGGACAGATTGAGAGGTAAATTCTAGCCAACTCAGACTAGTATTATCCTTGTATTTAGGATGACTGAAAATCCTGACAATTAGAATAACTAAGTGAAATGATTACTATTTTAGAATCACACTATGGAATGGAGCAACCACTAATAGAAAAAAGAGTATCGAGGGCATACTATATTCTAAAAATTAGAAGATGGTACCCTAACCTCCCTTCGCAAATTAAGTTTAAGGGCCTATCCGACTTGGCTCAAAGGACTACAATAAGAAATAACTAAACCTAATGGAGAAATAGAGAACTAAATTACAACCAACTAAAAGTAACCAAAACAATAAGAAAAAAAAAGATGCACTATCCGGAATAATTACCATATCAGATACAAGAGGAATACTATAAACAATAATAACTGAGGCTAGAATTACCCTTCTATTAAAGATTAGTGAAAATCCTAGTAGACCACATCCCTTTGAAATTAAAAAAAATAGACCAAATATTAACCTTTTCCCATAGAAAATCCTAGGGTTAACACATCCCTACCCAAACAAAAAAAAAGACCAAACATTAACCTTTTCCCATAGAAAATCCCAACACCTAGAATGACTACTATTTTAGAATCAGACTATGGAATGCAGCAACTGCTAATAGAAAAAGAGTGAACAGGGATGACTATATTCCAAAAATTGGGAAATAGTACCCCCACCTCCCCTAGCAAATAGATATTAAGGCCCTATTAGACTTAATCCTAAGCATTAAAACATAAAATATGAAATCCTAGTTAAAAGATGGAGAATAAAATTAACACCTTAATATGTTAACCAAAACAAACAGCACTATTTGAAATACTGACCATCTCACATAGAAGAGGAATACTAGACAAAGTTGGACAGATTGAGAGGTAAATTCTGGCCAACTCAGACTAGTATTATCCTTGTATTTAGGATGACTGAAAATCCTGACAATTAGAATAACTAAGTGAAATTATTACTATTTTAGAATCATACTATGGAATGGAGCCACCACTAATAGAAAAAAGAGTATCGAGGGCATACTATATTCTAAAAATTAGAAGATGGTACCCTAACCTCCCTTCGCAAATTAAGTTTAAGGGCCTATCCGACTTGGCTCAAAGGACTACAATAAGAAATAACTAAACCTAATGGAGAAATAGAGAACTAAATTACAACCAACTAAAAGTAACCAAAACAATAAGAAAAAAAAAGATGCACTATTCGGAATAATTACCATATCAGATACAAGAGGAATACTATAAACAATAATAACTGAGGCTAGAGTTACCCTTCTATTAAAGATTAGTGAAAATCCTAGTAGACCACATCCCTTTGAAATTAAAAAAAATAGACCAAATATTAACCTTTTCCCATAGAAAATCCTAGGGTTAACACATCCCTACCCAAACAAAAAAAAAGACCAAACATTAACCTTTTCCCATAGAAAATCCTAACAACTAGAATGAGTACTCTTTTAGAATCAGACTATGGAATGCAGCAACTGCTAATAGAAAAAGAGTGAACAGGGATGACTATATTCCAAAAAATGGGAAATAGTACCCCCACCTCCCCTAGCAAATAGATATTAAGGCCCTATTAGACTTAATCCTAAGCATTAAAACATATCCTATTTAAAAGATGTAGAATAAAATTAACATGTTAAAATTATATATGTTAACAAAAACAAACAGCTCAATTTGAAATACTGACCATCTCACATAGAAGAGGAATACTAGACAAAGTTAGACAGATTAAGAGATAAATTCTGGCCAACTCAGACTAGTATTACCCTTGTATTTAGGATGACTGAAAATCCTGACATTTAGAAGAGCTAAGTAAAATGATTACCATTTTAGAATCAGACTATGGAATGGATCAACCACTAATAGAAAAAAGAGTATCCAGGGCCTACCATATTCTAAAAATTAGAATCGCTTCGCAAATGAAGTTTAGGGGCCTATCCAACTTGACTCAAAGGATTACAATAAGAAATAACTAAACCTAATGGAGAAATAGAGAACTAAATTACAACCAACTAAAAGTAACCAAAACAATAAGAAACAAAAAAGATGCACTATTCGGAATAATTACCATATCAGATACAAGAGGAATACTATAAACAATAATAACTGAGGCTAGAGTTACCCTTCTATTAAAGATTAGTGAAAATCCTAGTAGACCACACATCCCTTTGAAATAAAAAAAAATAGACCAAATATTAACCTTTTCCCATAGAAAATCCTAGGGTTAACACATCCCTACCCAAACAAAAAAAAAGACCAAACATTAACCTTTTCCCATAGAAAATCCTAACAACTAGAATGAGTACTCTTTTAGAATCAGACTATGGAATGCAGCAACTGCTAATAGAAAAAGAGTGAACAGGGATGACTATATTCCAAAAATTGGGAAATAGTACCCCCACCTCCCCTAGCAAATAGATATTAAGGCCCTATTAGACTTAATCCTAAGCATTAAAACATATCCTAATTAAAAGATGGAGAATAAAATTAACATGTTAAAATTATATATGTTAACAAAAACAAACAGCACAATTTGAAATACTGACCATCTCCCATAGAAGAGGAATACTAGACAAAGTTGGACAGATTGAGAGGTAAATTCTAGCCAACTCAGACTAGTATTATCCTTGTATTTAGGATGACTGAAAATCCTGACAATTAGAATAACTAAGTGAAATGATTACTATTTTAGAATCACACTATGGAATGGAGCAACCACTAATAGAAAAAAGAGTATCGAGGGCATACTATATTCTAAAAATTAGAAGATGGTACCCTAACCTCCCTTCGCAAATTAAGTTTAAGGGCCTATCCGACTTGGCTCAAAGGACTACAATAAGAAATAACTAAACCTAATGGAGAAATAGAGAACTAAATTACAACCAACTAAAAGTAACCAAAACAATAAGAAAAAAAAAGATGCACTATCCGGAATAATTACCATATCAGATACAAGAGGAATACTATAAACAATAATAACTGAGGCTAGAATTACCCTTCTATTAAAGATTAGTGAAAATCCTAGTAGACCACATCCCTTTGAAATTAAAAAAAATAGACCAAATATTAACCTTTTCCCATAGAAAATCCTAGGGTTAACACATCCCTACCCAAACAAAAAAAAAGACCAAACATTAACCTTTTCCCATAGAAAATCCCAACACCTAGAATGACTACTATTTTAGAATCAGACTATGGAATGCAGCAACTGCTAATAGAAAAAGAGTGAACAGGGATGACTATATTCCAAAAATTGGGAAATAGTACCCCCACCTCCCCTAGCAAATAGATATTAAGGCCCTATTAGACTTAATCCTAAGCATTAAAACATAAAATATGAAATCCTAGTTAAAAGATGGAGAATAAAATTAACACCTTAATATGTTAACCAAAACAAACAGCACTATTTGAAATACTGACCATCTCACATAGAAGAGGAATACTAGACAAAGTTGGACAGATTGAGAGGTAAATTCTGGCCAACTCAGACTAGTATTATCCTTGTATTTAGGATGACTGAAAATCCTGACAATTAGAATAACTAAGTGAAATTATTACTATTTTAGAATCATACTATGGAATGGAGCCACCACTAATAGAAAAAAGAGTATCGAGGGCATACTATATTCTAAAAATTAGAAGATGGTACCCTAACCTCCCTTCGCAAATTAAGTTTAAGGGCCTATCCGACTTGGCTCAAAGGACTACAATAAGAAATAACTAAACCTAATGGAGAAATAGAGAACTAAATTACAACCAACTAAAAGTAACCAAAACAATAAGAAAAAAAAAGATGCACTATTCGGAATAATTACCATATCAGATACAAGAGGAATACTATAAACAATAATAACTGAGGCTAGAGTTACCCTTCTATTAAAGATGAGTGAAAATCCTAGTAGACCACATCCCTACGGCAATAAAAATAATAGACATCCACTTTTACTTAAGATGTTGGAAATTTCGTTGAACATTCTAACACCTAGAATGAAAACTATTTTAGAATTGGACTATGGAATGCAGCAACTGCTAATAGAAAAAGAGTGAACAGGGATGACTATATTCCAAAAATTGGGAAATAGTACCCCCACCTCCCCTAGCAAATAGATATTAAGGCCCTATTAGACTTAATCCTAAGCATTAAAACATAAAATATGAAATCCTAGTTAAAAGATGGAGAATAAAATTAACACCTTAATATGTTAACCAAAACAAACAGCACTATTTGAAATACTGACCATCTCACATAGAAGAGGAATACTAGACAAAGTTGGACAGATTGAGAGGTAAATTCTGGCCAACTCAGACTAGTATTACCCTTGTATTTAGGATGACTGAAAATCCTGACATTTAGAAGAGCTAAGTGAAATGATTACTATTTTAGAATAAGACTATGGAATGGATCAACCACTAATAGAAAAAAGAGTATCCAGGGCGTACCATATTCTAAAAATTAGAAGATGGTACCCTAACCTCCCTTCGCAAATGAAGTTTAAGGGCCTATCTGACTTGACTTAAAGGATTACAATAAGAAATAACTAAACCTAATGGAGAAATAGAGAACTAAATTACAACCAACTAAAAGTAACCAAAACAATAAGAAACAAAAAAGATGCACTATTCGGAATAATTACCATATCAGATACAAGAGGAATACTATAAACAATAATAACTGAGGCTAGAGTTACCCTTCTATTAAAGATGAGTGAAAATCCTAGTAGACCACATCCCTACGGCAATAAAAATAATAGACATATCCACTTTTACTTAAGATGTTGGAAATTTCGTTGAACATTCTAACACCTAGAATGAAAACTATTTTAGAATTGGACTATGAAATGCAGGAACTGCTAATAGAAAAAGAGTGACCAGGGCTGACTATATTATAAAAATTAAGAAATACTACACCTACCTCTCCTAGCAAATAGATATTAAGGCTCTATTCGACTTAATCCTAAGCATTACAACATAAAATATGAAATCCTAGTGAAAAGATGGAGTATGAAATTAAAGCCTATATATGTTATCCAAAAAAAAAAAAAAACAGCACTATTTGAAATACTGACCATCTCACATAGAAGAGGAATACTAGACAAAGTTGGACAGATTGAGAGGTAAATTCTGGCCAACTCAGACTAGTATTACCCTTGTATTTAGGATGACTGAAAATCCTGACATTTAGAAGAGCTAAGTGAAATGATTACTATTTTAGAATAAGACTATGGAATGGATCAACCACTAATAGAAAAAAGAGTATCCAGGGCGTACCATATTCTAAAAATTAGAAGATGGTACCCTAACCTCCCTTCGCAAATGAAGTTTAAGGGCCTATCCGACTTGGCTCAAAGGACTACAATAAGAAATAACTAAACCTAATGGAGAAATAGAGAACTAAATTACAACCAACTAAAAGTAACCAAAACAATAAGAAACAAAAAAGATGCACTATTCGGAATAATTACCATATCAGATACAAGAGGAATACTATAAACAATAATAACTGAGGCTAGAGTTACCCTTCTATTAAAGATGAGTGAAAATCCTAGTAGACCACATCCCTACGGCAATAAAAATAATAGACATATCCACTTTTACTTAAGATGTTGGAAATTTCGTTGAACATTCTAACACCTAGAATGAAAACTATTTTAGAATTGGACTATGAAATGCAGGAACTGCTAATAGAAAAAGAGTGACCAGGGCTGACTATATTCTAAAAATTGGGAAATACTACACCTACCTCTCCTAGCAAATAGATATTAAGGCTCTATTCGACTTAATCCTAAGCATTACAACATAAAATATGAAATCCTAGTGAAAAGATGGAGTATGAAATTAAAGCCTATATAAGTTACCCAAATTAAAAAAAAACAAAACAGCACTATTTGAAATACTGACCATCTCACATAGAAGAGGAATACTAGACAAAGTTGGACAGATTGAGAGGTAAATTCTGGCCAACTCAGACTAGTATTACCCTTGTATTTAGGATGACTGAAAATCCTGACATTTAGAAGAGCTAAGTGAAATGATTACTATTTTAGAATAAGACTATGGAATGGATCAACCACTAATAGAAAAAAGAGTATCCAGGGCGTACCATATTCTAAAAATTAGAAGATGGTACCCTAACTTCCCTTCGCAAATGAAGTTTAAGGGCCTATCTGACTTGACTTAAAGGATTACAATAAGAAATAACTATACCTAATGGAGAAATAGAGAACTAAATTACAACCCACTAAAAGTAACCAAAACAATAAGAAACAAAAAAGATGCACTATTCGGAATAATTACCATATCAGATACAAGAGGAATACTATAAACAATAATAACTGAGGCTAGAGTTACCCTTCTATTAAAGATTAGTGAAAATCCTAGTAGACCACATCCCTTTGAAATTAAAAAAAATAGACCAAATATTAACCTTTTCCCATAGAAAATCCTAGGGTTAACACATCCCTACCCAAACAAAAAAAAAGACCAAACATTAACCTTTTCCCATAGAAAATCCTAACAACTAGAATGAGTACTCTTTTAGAATCAGACTATGGAATGCAGCAACTGCTAATAGAAAAAGAGTGAACAGGGATGACTATATTCCAAAAAATGGGAAATAGTACCCCCACCTTCCCTAGCAAATAGATATTAAGGCCCTATTAGACTTAATCCTAAGCATTAAAACATATCCTAGTTAAAAGATGTAGAATAAAATTAACATGCTAAAATTATATATGTTAACAAAAACAAACAGCACAATTTGAAATACTGACCATCTCACATAGAAGAGGAATACTAGACAAAGTTAGACAGATTAAGAGGTAAATTCTGGCCAACTCAGACTAGTATTACCCTTGTATTTAGGATGACTGAAAATCCTGACATTTAGAAGAGCTAAGTGAAATGATTACCATTTTAGAATCAGACTATGGAATGGATCAACCACTAATAGAAAAAAGAGTATCCAGGGCCTACCATATTCTAAAAATTAGAATCGCTTCGCAAATGAAGTTTAGGGGCCTATCCAACTTGACTCAAAGGATTACAATAAGAAATAACTAAACCTAATGGAGAAATAGAGAACTAAATTACAACCAACTAAAAGTAACCAAAACAATAAGAAACAAAAAAGATGCACTATTCGGAATAATTACCATATCAGATACAAGAGGAATACTATAAACAATAATAACTGAGGCTAGAGTTACCCTTCTATTAAAGATTAGTGAAAATCCTAGTAGACCACATCCCTTTGAAATAAAAAAAAATAGACCAAATATTAACCTTTTCCCATAGAAAATCCTAGGGTTAACACATCCCTACCCAAACAAAAAAAAAGACCAAACATTAACCTTTTCCCATAGAAAATCCTAACAACTAGAATGAGTACTCTTTTAGAATCAGACTATGGAATGCAGCAACTGCTAATAGAAAAAGAGTGAACAGGGATGACTATATTCCAAAAATTGGGAAATAGTACCCCCACCTCCCCTAGCAAATAGATATTAAGGCCCTATTAGACTTAATCCTAAGCATTAAAACATATCCTATTTAAAAGATGGAGAATAAAATTAACATGTTAAAATTATATATGTTAACAAAAACAAACAGCACAATTTGAAATACTGACCATCTCCCATAGAAGAGGAATACTAGACAAAGTTGGACAGATTGAGAGGTAAATTCTGGCCAACTCAGACTAGTATTATCCTTGTATTTAGGATGACTGAAAATCCTGACAATTAGAATAACTAAGTGAAATGATTACTATTTTAGAATCACACTATGGAATGGAGCAACCACTAATAGAAAAAAGAGTATCGAGGGCTTACTATATTCTAAAAATTAGAAGATGGTACCCTAACCTCCCTTCGCAAATTAAGTTTAAGGGCCTATCCGACTTGGCTCAAAGGACTACAATAAGAAATAACTAAACCTAATGGAGAAATAGAGAACTAAATTACAACCAACTAAAAGTAACCAAAACAATAAGAAAAAAAAAGATGCACTATCCGGAATAATTACCATATCAGATACAAGAGGAATACTATAAACAATAATAACTGAGCCTAGAATTACCCTTCTATTAAAGATTAGTGAAAATCCTAGTAGACCACATCCCTTTGAAATTAAAAAAAATAGACCAAATATTAACCTTTTCCCATAGAAAATCCTAGGGTTAACACATCCCTACCCAAACAAAAAAAAAGACCAAACATTAACCTTTTCCCATAGAAAATCCCAACACCTAGAATGACTACTATTTTAGAATCAGACTATGGAATGCAGCAACTGCTAATAGAAAAAGAGTGAACAGGGATGACTATATTCCAAAAATTGGGAAATAGTACCCCCACCTCCCCTAGCAAATAGATATTAAGGCCCTATTAGACTTAATCCTAAGCATTAAAACATAAAATATGAAATCCTAGTTAAAAGATGGAGAATAAAATTAACACCTTAATATGTTAACCAAAACAAACAGCACTATTTGAAATACTGACCATCTCACATAGAAGAGGAATACTAGACAAAGTTGGACAGATTGAGAGGTAAATTCTGGCCAACTCAGACTAGTATTATCCTTGTATTTAGGATGACTGAAAATCCTGACAATTAGAATAACTAAGTGAAATTATTACTATTTTAGAATCATACTATGGAATGGAGCCACCACTAATAGAAAAAAGAGTATCGAGGGCATACTATATTCTAAAAATTAGAAGATGGTACCCTAACCTCCCTTCGCAAATTAAGTTAAAGGGCCTATCCGACTTGGCTCAAAGGACTACAATAAGAAATAACTAAACCTAATGGAGAAATAGAGAACTAAATTACAACCAACTAAAAGTAACCAAAACAATAAGAAAAAAAAAGATGCACTATTCGGAATAATTACCATATCAGATACAAGAGGAATACTATAAACAATAATAACTGAGGCTAGAGTTACCCTTCTATTAAAGATGAGTGAAAATCCTAGTAGACCACATCCCTACGGCAATAAAAATAATAGACATATCCACTTTTACTTAAGATGTTGGAAATTTCGTTGAACATTCTAACACCTAGAATGAAAACTATTTTAGAATTGGACTATGAAATGCAGGAACTGCTAATAGAAAAAGAGTGACCAGGGCTGACTATATTCTAAAAATTGAGAAATAGTACACCTACCTCTCCTAGCAAATAGATATTAAGGCTCTATTCGACTTAATCCTAAGCATTACAACATAAAATATGAAATCCTAGTGAAAAGATGGAGTATGAAATTAAAGCCTATATATGTTATCCAAATTAAAAAAAAAAAACAGCACTATTTGAAATACTGACCATCTCACATAGAAGAGGAATACTAGACAAAGTTGGACAGATTGAGAGGTAAATTCTGGCCAACTCAGACTAGTATTACCCTTGTATTTAGGATGACTGAAAATCCTGACATTTAGAAGAGCTAAGTGAAATGATTCCTATTTTAGAATCACACTATGGAATGGATCAACCACTAATAGAAAAAAGAGTATCCAGGGCATACCATATTCTAAAAATTAGAAGATGGTACCCTAACCTCCCTTCGCAAATGAAGTTTAAGGGCCTATCTGACTTGACTTAAAGGATTACAATAAGAAATAACTAAACCTAATGGAGAAATAGAGAACTAAATTACAACCAACTAAAAGTAACCAAAACAATAAGAAACAAAAAAGATGCACTATTCGGAATAATTACCATATCAGATACAAGAGGAATACTATAAACAATAATAACTGAGGCTAGAGTTACCCTTCTATTAAAGATTAGTGAAAATCCTAGTAGACCACACATCCCTTTGAAATAAAAAAAAATAGACCAAATATTAACCTTTTCCCATAGAAAATCCTAGGGTTAACACATCCCTACCCAAACAAAAAAAAAGACCAAACATTAACCTTTTCCCATAGAAAATCCTAACAACTAGAATGAGTACTCTTTTAGAATCAGACTATGGAATGCAGCAACTGCTAATAGAAAAAGAGTGAACAGGGATGACTATATTCCAAAAATTGGGAAATAGTACCCCCACCTCCCCTAGCAAATAGATATTAAGGCCCTATTAGACTTAATCCTAAGCATTAAAACATATCCTATTTAAAAGATGGAGAATAAAATTAACATGTTAAAATTATATATGTTAACAAAAACAAACAGCACAATTTGAAATACTGACCATCTCCCATAGAAAAGGAATACTAGACAAAGTTGGACAGATTGAGAGGTAAATTCTGGCCAACTCAGACTAGTATTATCCTTGTATTTAGGATGACTGAAAATCCTGACAATTAGAATAACTAAGTGAAATGATTACTATTTTAGAATCACACTATGGAATGGAGCAACCACTAATAGAAAAAAGAGTATCGAGGGCATACTATATTCTAAAAATTAGAAGATGGTACCCTAACCTCCCTTCGCAAATTAAGTTTAAGGGCCTATCCGACTTGGCTCAAAGGACTACAATAAGAAATAACTAAACCTAATGGAGAAATAGAGAACTAAATTACAACCAACTAAAAGTAACCAAAACAATAAGAAAAAAAAAGATGCACTATTCGGAATAATTACCATATCAGATACAAGAGGAATACTATAAACAATAATAACTGAGGCTAGAGTTACCCTTCTATTAAAGATGAGTGAAAATCCTAGTAGACCACATCCCTACGGCAATAAAAATAATAGACATATCCACTTTTACTTAAGATGTTGGAAATTTCGTTGAACATTCTAACACCTAGAATGAAAACTATTTTAGAATTGGACTATGAAATGCAGGAACTGCTAATAGAAAAAGAGTGACCAGGGCTGACTATATTCTAAAAATTGAGAAATAGTACACCTACCTCTCCTAGCAAATAGATATTAAGGCTCTATTCGACTTAATCCTAAGCATTACAACATAAAATATGAAATCCTAGTGAAAAGATGGAGTATGAAATTAAAGCCTATATATGTTATCCAAATTAAAAAAAAAAAACAGCACTATTTGAAATACTGACCATCTCACATAGAAGAGGAATACTAGACAAAGTTGGACAGATTGAGAGGTAAATTCTGGCCAACTCAGACTAGTATTACCCTTGTATTTAGGATGACTGAAAATCCTGACATTTAGAAGAGCTAAGTGAAATGATTCCTATTTTAGAATCACACTATGGAATGGATCAACCACTAATAGAAAAAAGAGTATCCAGGGCATACCATATTCTAAAAATTAGAAGATGGTACCCTAACCTCCCTTCGCAAATGAAGTTTAAGGGCCTATCTGACTTGACTTAAAGGATTACAATAAGAAATAACTAAACCTAATGGAGAAATAGAGAACTAAATTACAACCAACTAAAAGTAACCAAAACAATAAGAAACAAAAAAGATGCACTATTCGGAATAATTACCATATCAGATACAAGAGGAATACTATAAACAATAATAACTGAGGCTAGAGTTACCCTTCTATTAAAGATTAGTGAAAATCCTAGTAGACCACACATCCCTTTGAAATAAAAAAAAATAGACCAAATATTAACCTTTTCCCATAGAAAATCCTAGGGTTAACACATCCCTACCCAAACAAAAAAAAAGACCAAACATTAACCTTTTCCCATAGAAAATCCTAACAACTAGAATGAGTACTCTTTTAGAATCAGACTATGGAATGCAGCAACTGCTAATAGAAAAAGAGTGAACAGGGATGACTATATTCCAAAAATTGGGAAATAGTACCCCCACCTCCCCTAGCAAATAGATATTAAGGCCCTATTAGACTTAATCCTAAGCATTAAAACATATCCTATTTAAAAGATGGAGAATAAAATTAACATGTTAAAATTATATATGTTAACAAAAACAAACAGCACAATTTGAAATACTGACCATCTCCCATAGAAGAGGAATACTAGACAAAGTTGGACAGATTGAGAGGTAAATTCTAGCCAACTCAGACTAGTATTATCCTTGTATTTAGGATGACTGAAAATCCTGACAATTAGAATAACTAAGTGAAATGATTACTATTTTAGAATCACACTATGGAATGGAGCAACCACTAATAGAAAAAAGAGTATCGAGGGCATACTATATTCTAAAAATTAGAAGATGGTACCCTAACCTCCCTTCGCAAATTAAGTTTAAGGGCCTATCCGACTTGGCTCAAAGGACTACAATAAGAAATAACTAAACCTAATGGAGAAATAGAGAACTAAATTACAACCAACTAAAAGTAACCAAAACAATAAGAAAAAAAAAGATGCACTATCCGGAATAATTACCATATCAGATACAAGAGGAATACTATAAACAATAATAACTGAGGCTAGAATTACCCTTCTATTAAAGATTAGTGAAAATCCTAGTAGACCACATCCCTTTGAAATTAAAAAAAATAGACCAAATATTAACCTTTTCCCATAGAAAATCCTAGGGTTAACACATCCCTACCCAAACAAAAAAAAAGACCAAACATTAACCTTTTCCCATAGAAAATCCCAACACCTAGAATGACTACTATTTTAGAATCAGACTATGGAATGCAGCAACTGCTAATAGAAAAAGAGTGAACAGGGATGACTATATTCCAAAAATTGGGAAATAGTACCCCCACCTCCCCTAGCAAATAGATATTAAGGCCCTATTAGACTTAATCCTAAGCATTAAAACATATCCTATTTAAAAGATGGAGAATAAAATTAACATGTTAAAATTATATATGTTAACAAAAACAAACAGCACAATTTGAAATACTGACCATCTCCCATAGAAGAGGAATACTAGACAAAGTTGGACAGATTGAGAGGTAAATTCTAGCCAACTCAGACTAGTATTATCCTTGTATTTAGGATGACTGAAAATCCTGACAATTAGAATAACTAAGTGAAATGATTACTATTTTAGAATCACACTATGGAATGGAGCAACCACTAATAGAAAAAAGAGTATCGAGGGCATACTATATTCTAAAAATTAGAAGATGGTACCCTAACCTCCCTTCGCAAATTAAGTTTAAGGGCCTATCCGACTTGGCTCAAAGGACTACAATAAGAAATAACTAAACCTAATGGAGAAATAGAGAACTAAATTACAACCAACTAAAAGTAACCAAAACAATAAGAAAAAAAAAGATGCACTATCCGGAATAATTACCATATCAGATACAAGAGGAATACTATAAACAATAATAACTGAGGCTAGAATTACCCTTCTATTAAAGATTAGTGAAAATCCTAGTAGACCACATCCCTTTGAAATTAAAAAAAATAGACCAAATATTAACCTTTTCCCATAGAAAATCCTAGGGTTAACACATCCCTACCCAAACAAAAAAAAAGACCAAACATTAACCTTTTCCCATAGAAAATCCCAACACCTAGAATGACTACTATTTTAGAATCAGACTATGGAATGCAGCAACTGCTAATAGAAAAAGAGTGAACAGGGATGACTATATTCCAAAAATTGGGAAATAGTACCCCCACCTCCCCTAGCAAATAGATATTAAGGCCCTATTAGACTTAATCCTAAGCATTAAAACATATCCTATTTAAAAGATGGAGAATAAAATTAACATGTTAAAATTATATATGTTAACAAAAACAAACAGCACAATTTGAAATACTGACCATCTCCCATAGAAGAGGAATACTAGACAAAGTTGGACAGATTGAGAGGTAAATTCTAGCCAACTCAGACTAGTATTATCCTTGTATTTAGGATGACTGAAAATCCTGACAATTAGAATAACTAAGTGAAATGATTACTATTTTAGAATCACACTATGGAATGGAGCAACCACTAATAGAAAAAAGAGTATCGAGGGCATACTATATTCTAAAAATTAGAAGATGGTACCCTAACCTCCCTTCGCAAATTAAGTTTAAGGGCCTATCCGACTTGGCTCAAAGGACTACAATAAGAAATAACTAAACCTAATGGAGAAATAGAGAACTAAATTACAACCAACTAAAAGTAACCAAAACAATAAGAAAAAAAAAGATGCACTATCCGGAATAATTACCATATCAGATACAAGAGGAATACTATAAACAATAATAACTGAGGCTAGAATTACCCTTCTATTAAAGATTAGTGAAAATCCTAGTAGACCACATCCCTTTGAAATTAAAAAAAATAGACCAAATATTAACCTTTTCCCATAGAAAATCCTAGGGTTAACACATCCCTACCCAAACAAAAAAAAAGACCAAACATTAACCTTTTCCCATAGAAAATCCCAACACCTAGAATGACTACTATTTTAGAATCAGACTATGGAATGCAGCAACTGCTAATAGAAAAAGAGTGAACAGGGATGACTATATTCCAAAAATTGGGAAATAGTACCCCCACCTCCCCTAGCAAATAGATATTAAGGCCCTATTAGACTTAATCCTAAGCATTAAAACATAAAATATGAAATCCTAGTTAAAAGATGGAGAATAAAATTAACACCTTAATATGTTAACCAAAACAAACAGCACTATTTGAAATACTGACCATCTCACATAGAAGAGGAATACTAGACAAAGTTGGACAGATTGAGAGGTAAATTCTGGCCAACTCAGACTAGTATTATCCTTGTATTTAGGATGACTGAAAATCCTGACAATTAGAATAACTAAGTGAAATTATTACTATTTTAGAATCATACTATGGAATGGAGCCACCACTAATAGAAAAAAGAGTATCGAGGGCATACTATATTCTAAAAATTAGAAGATGGTACCCTAACCTCCCTTCGCAAATTAAGTTTAAGGGCCTATCCGACTTGGCTCAAAGGACTACAATAAGAAATAACTAAACCTAATGGAGAAATAGAGAACTAAATTACAACCAACTAAAAGTAACCAAAACAATAAGAAAAAAAAAGATGCGCTATTCGGAATAATTACCATATCAGATACAAGAGGAATACTATAAACAATAATAACTGAGGCTAGAGTTACCCTTCTATTAAAGATGAGTGAAAATCCTAGTAGACCACATCCCTTTGAAATTAAAAAAAATAGACCAAATATTAACCTTTTCCCATAGAAAATCCTAGGGTTAACACATCCCTACCCAAACAAAAAAAAAGACCAAACATTAACCTTTTCCCATAGAAAATCCTAACAACTAGAATGAGTACTCTTTTAGAATCAGACTATGGAATGCAGCAACTGCTAATAGAAAAAGAGTGAACAGGGATGACTATATTCCAAAAAATGGGAAATAGTACCCCCACCTCCCCTAGCAAATAGATATTAAGGCCCTATTAGACTTAATCCTAAGCATTAAAACATATCCTATTTAAAAGATGTAGAATAAAATTAACATGTTAAAATTATATATGTTAACAAAAACAAACAGCACAATTTGAAATACTGACCATCTCACATAGAAGAGGAATACTAGACAAAGTTAGACAGATTAAGAGATAAATTCTGGCCAACTCAGACTAGTATTACCCTTGTATTTAGGATGACTGAAAATCCTGACATTTAGAAGAGCTAAGTGAAATGATTACCATTTTAGAATCAGACTATGGAATGGATCAACCACTAATAGAAAAAAGAGTATCCAGGGCCTACCATATTCTAAAAATTAGAATCGCTTCGCAAATGAAGTTTAGGGGCCTATCCAACTTGACTCAAAGGATTACAATAAGAAATAACTAAACCTAATGGAGAAATAGAGAACTAAATTACAACCAACTAAAAGTAACCAAAACAATAAGAAACAAAAAAGATGCACTATTCGGAATAATTACCATATCAGATACAAGAGGAATACTATAAACAATAATAACTGAGGCTAGAGTTACCCTTCTATTAAAGATTAGTGAAAATCCTAGTAGACCACACATCCCTTTGAAATAAAAAAAAATAGACCAAATATTAACCTTTTCCCGTAGAAAATCCTAGGGTTAACACATCCCTACCCAAACAAAAAAAAAGACCAAACATTAACCTTTTCCCATAGAAAATCCTAACAACTAGAATGAGTACTCTTTTAGAATCAGACTATGGAATGCAGCAACTGCTAATAGAAAAAGAGTGAACAGGGATGACTATATTCCAAAAATTGGGAAATAGTACCCCCACCTCCCCTAGCAAATAGATATTAAGGCCCTATTAGACTTAATCCTAAGCATTAAAACATATCCTAGTTAAAAGATGTAGAATAAAATTAACATGTTAAAATTATATATGTTAACAAAAACAAACAGCACAATTTGAAATACTGACCATCTCACATAGAAGAGGAATACTAGACAAAGTTGGACAGATTGAGAGGTAAATTCTGGCCAACTCAGACTAGTATTATCCTTGTATTTAGGATGACTGAAAATCCTGACAATTAGAATAACTAAGTGAAATGATTACTATTTTAGAATCACACTATGGAATGGAGCAACCACTAATAGAAAAAAGAGTATCGAGGGCATACTATATTCTAAAAATTAGAAGATGGTACCCTAACCTCCCTTCGCAAATTAAGTTTAAGGGCCTATCCGACTTGGCTCAAAGGACTACAATAAGAAATAACTAAACCTAATGGAGAAATAGAGAACTAAATTACAACCAACTAAAAGTAACCAAAACAATAAGAAAAAAAAAGATGCACTATCCGGAATAATTACCATATCAGATACAAGAGGAATACTATAAACAATAATAACTGAGGCTAGAATTACCCTTCTATTAAAGATTAGTGAAAATCCTAGTAGACCACATCCCTTTGAAATTAAAAAAAATAGACCAAATATTAACCTTTTCCCATAGAAAATCCTAGGGTTAACACATCCCTACCCAAACAAAAAAAAAGACCAAACATTAACCTTTTCCCATAGAAAATCCCAACACCTAGAATGACTACTATTTTAGAATCAGACTATGGAATGCAGCAACTGCTAATAGAAAAAGAGTGAACAGGGATGACTATATTCCAAAAATTGGGAAATAGTACCCCCACCTCCCCTAGCAAATAGATATTAAGGCCCTATTAGACTTAATCCTAAGCATTAAAACATTAAATATGAAATCCTAGTTAAAAGATGGAGAATAAAATTAACACCTTAATATGTTAACCAAAACAAACAGCACTATTTGAAATACTGACCATCTCACATAGAAGAGGAATACTAGACAAAGTTGGACAGATTGAGAGGTAAATTCTGGCCAACTCAGACTAGTATTATCCTTGTATTTAGGATGACTGAAAATCCTGACAATTAGAATAACTAAGTGAAATGATTACTATTTTAGAATCACACTATGGAATGGAGCAACCACTAATAGAAAAAAGAGTATCGAGGGCATACTATATTCTAAAAATTAGAAGATGGTACCCTAACCTCCCTTCGCAAATTAAGTTTAAGGGCCTATCCGACTTGGCTCAAAGGACTACAATAAGAAATAACTAAACCTAATGGAGAAATAGAGAACTAAATTACAACCAACTAAAAGTAACCAAAACAATAAGAAAAAAAAAGATGCACTATCCGGAATAATTACGATATCAGATACAAGAGGAATACTATAAACAATAATAACTGAGGCTAGAATTACCCTTCTATTAAAGATTAGTGAAAATCCTAGTAGACCACATCCCTTTGAAATTAAAAAAAATAGACCAAATATTAACCTTTTCCCATAGAAAATCCTAGGGTTAACACATCCCTACCCAAACAAAAAAAAAGACCAAACATTAACCTTTTCCCATAGAAAATCCCAACACCTAGAATGACTACTATTTTAGAATCAGACTATGGAATGCAGCAACTGCTAATAGAAAAAGAGTGAACAGGGATGACTATATTCCAAAAATTGGGAAATAGTACCCCCACCTCCCCTAGCAAATAGATATTAAGGCCCTATTAGACTTAATCCTAAGCATTAAAACATAAAATATGAAATCCTAGTTAAAAGATGGAGAATAAAATTAACACCTTAATATGTTAACCAAAACAAACAGCACTATTTGAAATACTGACCATCTCACATAGAAGAGGAATACTAGACAAAGTTGGACAGATTGAGAGGTAAATTCTGGCCAACTCAGACTAGTATTATCCTTGTATTTAGGATGACTGAAAATCCTGACAATTAGAATAACTAAGTGAAATTATTACTATTTTAGAATCATACTATGGAATGGAGCCACCACTAATAGAAAAAAGAGTATCGAGGGCATACTATATTCTAAAAATTAGAAGATGGTACCCTAACCTCCCTTCGCAAATTAAGTTTAAGGGCCTATCCGACTTGGCTCAAAGGACTACAATAAGAAATAACTAAACCTAATGGAGAAATAGAGAACTAAATTACAACCAACTAAAAGTAACCAAAACAATAAGAAAAAAAAAGATGCACTATTCGGAATAATTACCATATCAGATACAAGAGGAATACTATAAACAATAATAACTGAGGCTAGAGTTACCCTTCTATTAAAGATGAGTGAAAATCCTAGTAGACCACATCCCTACGGCAATAAAAATAATAGACATCCACTTTTACTTAAGATGTTGGAAATTTCGTTGAACATTCTAACACCTAGAATGAAAACTATTTTAGAATTGGACTATGAAATGCAGGAACTGCTAATAGAAAAAGAGTGACCAGGGCTGACTATATTCTAAAAATTGAGAAATAGTACACCTACCTCTCCTAGCAAATAGATATTAAGGCTCTATTCGACTTAATCCTAAGCATTACAACATAAAATATGAAATCCTAGTGAAAAGATGGAGTATGAAATTAAAGCCTATATAAGTTACCCAAATTAAAAAAAAACAAAACAGCACTATTTGAAATACTGACCATCTCACATAGAAGAGGAATACTAGACAAAGTTGGACAGATTGAGAGGTAAATTCTGGCCAACTCAGACTAGTATTATCCTTGTATTTAGGATGACTGAAAATCCTGACAATTAGAATAACTAAGTGAAATTATTACTATTTTAGAATCATACTATGGAATGGAGCCACCACTAATAGAAAAAAGAGTATCGAGGGCATACTATATTCTAAAAATTAGAAGATGGTACCCTAACCTCCCTTCGCAAATTAAGTTTAAGGGCCTATCCGACTTGGCTCAAAGGACTACAATAAGAAATAACTAAACCTAATGGAGAAATAGAGAACTAAATTACAACCAACTAAAAGTAACCAAAACAATAAGAAAAAAAAAGATGCGCTATTCGGAATAATTACCATATCAGATACAAGAGGAATACTATAAACAATAATAACTGAGGCTAGAGTTACCCTTCTATTAAAGATGAGTGAAAATCCTAGTAGACCACATCCCTTTGAAATTAAAAAAAATAGACCAAATATTAACCTTTTCCCATAGAAAATCCTAGGGTTAACACATCCCTACCCAAACAAAAAAAAAGACCAAACATTAACCTTTTCCCATAGAAAATCCTAACAACTAGAATGAGTACTCTTTTAGAATCAGACTATGGAATGCAGCAACTGCTAATAGAAAAAGAGTGAACAGGGATGACTATATTCCAAAAAATGGGAAATAGTACCCCCACCTCCCCTAGCAAATAGATATTAAGGCCCTATTAGACTTAATCCTAAGCATTAAAACATATCCTATTTAAAAGATGTAGAATAAAATTAACATGTTAAAATTATATATGTTAACAAAAACAAACAGCACAATTTGAAATACTGACCATCTCACATAGAAGAGGAATACTAGACAAAGTTAGACAGATTAAGAGATAAATTCTGGCCAACTCAGACTAGTATTACCCTTGTATTTAGGATGACTGAAAATCCTGACATTTAGAAGAGCTAAGTGAAATGATTACCATTTTAGAATCAGACTATGGAATGGATCAACCACTAATAGAAAAAAGAGTATCCAGGGCCTACCATATTCTAAAAATTAGAATCGCTTCGCAAATGAAGTTTAGGGGCCTATCCAACTTGACTCAAAGGATTACAATAAGAAATAACTAAACCTAATGGAGAAATAGAGAACTAAATTACAACCAACTAAAAGTAACCAAAACAATAAGAAACAAAAAAGATGCACTATTCGGAATAATTACCATATCAGATACAAGAGGAATACTATAAACAATAATAACTGAGGCTAGAGTTACCCTTCTATTAAAGATTAGTGAAAATCCTAGTAGACCACACATCCCTTTGAAATAAAAAAAAATAGACCAAATATTAACCTTTTCCCGTAGAAAATCCTAGGGTTAACACATCCCTACCCAAACAAAAAAAAAGACCAAACATTAACCTTTTCCCATAGAAAATCCTAACAACTAGAATGAGTACTCTTTTAGAATCAGACTATGGAATGCAGCAACTGCTAATAGAAAAAGAGTGAACAGGGATGACTATATTCCAAAAATTGGGAAATAGTACCCCCACCTCCCCTAGCAAATAGATATTAAGGCCCTATTAGACTTAATCCTAAGCATTAAAACATATCCTAGTTAAAAGATGTAGAATAAAATTAACATGTTAAAATTATATATGTTAACAAAAACAAACAGCACAATTTGAAATACTGACCATCTCACATAGAAGAGGAATACTAGACAAAGTTGGACAGATTGAGAGGTAAATTCTGGCCAACTCAGACTAGTATTATCCTTGTATTTAGGATGACTGAAAATCCTGACAATTAGAATAACTAAGTGAAATGATTACTATTTTAGAATCACACTATGGAATGGAGCAACCACTAATAGAAAAAAGAGTATCGAGGGCATACTATATTCTAAAAATTAGAAGATGGTACCCTAACCTCCCTTCGCAAATTAAGTTTAAGGGCCTATCCGACTTGGCTCAAAGGACTACAATAAGAAATAACTAAACCTAATGGAGAAATAGAGAACTAAATTACAACCAACTAAAAGTAACCAAAACAATAAGAAAAAAAAAGATGCACTATCCGGAATAATTACCATATCAGATACAAGAGGAATACTATAAACAATAATAACTGAGGCTAGAATTACCCTTCTATTAAAGATTAGTGAAAATCCTAGTAGACCACATCCCTTTGAAATTAAAAAAAATAGACCAAATATTAACCTTTTCCCATAGAAAATCCTAGGGTTAACACATCCCTACCCAAACAAAAAAAAAGACCAAACATTAACCTTTTCCCATAGAAAATCCCAACACCTAGAATGACTACTATTTTAGAATCAGACTATGGAATGCAGCAACTGCTAATAGAAAAAGAGTGAACAGGGATGACTATATTCCAAAAATTGGGAAATAGTACCCCCACCTCCCCTAGCAAATAGATATTAAGGCCCTATTAGACTTAATCCTAAGCATTAAAACATTAAATATGAAATCCTAGTTAAAAGATGGAGAATAAAATTAACACCTTAATATGTTAACCAAAACAAACAGCACTATTTGAAATACTGACCATCTCACATAGAAGAGGAATACTAGACAAAGTTGGACAGATTGAGAGGTAAATTCTGGCCAACTCAGACTAGTATTATCCTTGTATTTAGGATGACTGAAAATCCTGACAATTAGAATAACTAAGTGAAATGATTACTATTTTAGAATCACACTATGGAATGGAGCAACCACTAATAGAAAAAAGAGTATCGAGGGCATACTATATTCTAAAAATTAGAAGATGGTACCCTAACCTCCCTTCGCAAATTAAGTTTAAGGGCCTATCCGACTTGGCTCAAAGGACTACAATAAGAAATAACTAAACCTAATGGAGAAATAGAGAACTAAATTACAACCAACTAAAAGTAACCAAAACAATAAGAAAAAAAAAGATGCACTATCCGGAATAATTACCATATCAGATACAAGAGGAATACTATAAACAATAATAACTGAGGCTAGAATTACCCTTCTATTAAAGATTAGTGAAAATCCTAGTAGACCACATCCCTTTGAAATTAAAAAAAATAGACCAAATATTAACCTTTTCCCATAGAAAATCCTAGGGTTAACACATCCCTACCCAAACAAAAAAAAAGACCAAACATTAACCTTTTCCCATAGAAAATCCCAACACCTAGAATGACTACTATTTTAGAATCAGACTATGGAATGCAGCAACTGCTAATAGAAAAAGAGTGAACAGGGATGACTATATTCCAAAAATTGGGAAATAGTACCCCCACCTCCCCTAGCAAATAGATATTAAGGCCCTATTAGACTTAATCCTAAGCATTAAAACATATCCTAGTTAAAAGATGTAGAATAAAATTAACATGTTAAAATTATATATGTTAACAAAAACAAACAGCACAATTTGAAATACTGACCATCTCACATAGAAGAGGAATACTAGACAAAGTTGGACAGATTGAGAGGTAAATTCTGGCCAACTCAGACTAGTATTATCCTTGTATTTAGGATGACTGAAAATCCTGACAATTAGAATAACTAAGTGAAATGATTACTATTTTAGAATCACACTATGGAATGGAGCAACCACTAATAGAAAAAAGAGTATCGAGGGCATACTATATTCTAAAAATTAGAAGATGGTACCCTAACCTCCCTTCGCAAATTAAGTTTAAGGGCCTATCCGACTTGGCTCAAAGGACTACAATAAGAAATAACTAAACCTAATGGAGAAATAGAGAACTAAATTACAACCAACTAAAAGTAACCAAAACAATAAGAAAAAAAAAGATGCACTATCCGGAATAATTACCATATCAGATACAAGAGGAATACTATAAACAATAATAACTGAGGCTAGAATTACCCTTCTATTAAAGATTAGTGAAAATCCTAGTAGACCACATCCCTTTGAAATTAAAAAAAATAGACCAAATATTAACCTTTTCCCATAGAAAATCCTAGGGTTAACACATCCCTACCCAAACAAAAAAAAAGACCAAACATTAACCTTTTCCCATAGAAAATCCCAACACCTAGAATGACTACTATTTTAGAATCAGACTATGGAATGCAGCAACTGCTAATAGAAAAAGAGTGAACAGGGATGACTATATTCCAAAAATTGGGAAATAGTACCCCCACCTCCCCTAGCAAATAGATATTAAGGCCCTATTAGACTTAATCCTAAGCATTAAAACATAAAATTACTATTACTACTATAACATAATATAACGATTACAATTACTACTATTTTAGAATTAGACTATGGAATAGAGCAACTGCTAATAGAAAAAAGAGTGACCAGGCGTTTCTATATTCTAAATATTGGAAAATGGTACTGCCACCTCCCCTAGCAAATGAACTTTAAGTGCCTATTCGACTTAAACCTAACTATTAAAAGATAAAATATGCAATCCTAATTAAAAGATCATACTACGTACTGAAATTCCTAGGGTACCACATTCCTCCGAAAAAAAAAAAATTAGACCTAATATTACCCTTGTACTTAATATCATAAAAGATCTTAACACCTAGAATGACTACTATTTTAGAATAAGACTATGGAATAGAGGAACTTCTAATAGAAAGAAGGGGGACCCGGCCTGAATATATTCTAAAAAATTAGAAATGGTACCGCTACCCCCCTAAGCTATTGAAGAATAACGGCCTAATCGACTTGAATCTAACCATTACAATATAAAAACACTACACCTAATGGAGAAATAGATAATAAAATTACAGCCTATATATGTTAACCAATCAAAAGAAAGCACTATTTGAAATACTGACCATTTAACATACAAGAGGAATACTAAACAAAGTTGGACAGAATGAGATGTAATTACTGGCCAACTCAGACTAGTATTAACCTTGTATTAAGATGACTGAAATTCCTAGGGTTACCACATCCCTTCGAATATAAAAAAAATAGACCTAGCACTACCCTTGTACTAAATATCGTAGAAAATCCTAACACCTAGAATGACTATTATTTTAGAACCAGACTATGGAATAGAGCAACTGCTAATAGAAAAAAGAGTGACCAGGCATTTCTATTTTCTAAAAATTGGAAGATGGTACCGCCACCTTCCCTAGAAAATGAGCAATAACTGCATATTCGACTGAAACCAAACCATTAAAAGATAAAATATGCAATCCTAATTAAAAGATGGAAACTAAAATTATCACCTACATATGTTATCCAAAAAAAAAAACACTACTTGAAATACTGACCATTTAAGATACAAGAGGAATACTAAACAAAGTTGGACAGTATGAGAGGAAATTACTGGCCAACTCAGACTAGTATTAACCTTGTATTAAGATGACTGAAATTCCTAGGGTACCACATCCCTCTGAAAATAAAAAAAATAGACCTAGTATTACCCTAGTACTTAATATCGTAGAAAATCCTAACACCTAGAATGACTACTATTTTAGAACCAGACTATGGAATAGAGCAACTGCTAATAGAAAAAAGAGTAACCAGGGCTGACTATATTCTAAAAAATTAGAAATGGTACCGCTACCTATCTATGCAATTGAAGAATAAGACCTATTCGACTTGACTCTAACGATTACAATTACTACTATTTTAGAATTAGACTATGGAATAGAGCAACTGCTAATAGATAAAAGAGTGACCAGGCGTTTCTATATTCTAAATATTGGAAAATGGTACTGCCACCTCCCCTAGCAAATGAACTTTAAGTGACTATTCGACTTAAACCTAACTATTAAAAGATAAAATATGCAATCCTAATTAAAAGATGGAAACTAAAATTAATACCTACATATGAAATACAAAAAAAAAACACTAACTTAAAAAACACTACTTGAAATACTGACCATTTAAGATACAAGAGGAATACAAGACAAAGTTGGACAGAATGAGAGGTAATTACTGGCCAACTCAGACCAGTATTAACCTTGTATTATCAACAAACAGCACTATTTGAAAAATTGACCATCTCAGATACAAGAGGAATACTAGACAAAGTTGGACAGAATGAGATGTAATTACTGGCCAACTCAGACTAGTATTAACCTTGTATTAAGATGACTGAAATTCCTAGGGTTACTACATCCCTCCGAAAATAAAACAAATCGACCTAGAATTACCCTTGTACTTAATATCGTAGAAGATCCTAACACCTAGAATGACTACTATTTTAGAACCAGACTATGGAATAGAGCAACTGCTAATAGAAAAAAGAGTGACCAGGCTTTTCTATTTTCTAAAAATTGGAAGATGGTACCGCCACCTTCCCTAGAAAATGAACAATAACTGCATATTCGACTGAAACCAAACCATTAAAAGATAAAATATGCAATCCTAGTTAAAAGATGGAAACTAAAATTATCACCTACATATGTTATCCAAAAAAAAAAACACTACTTGAAATACTGACCATTTAAGATACAAGAGGAATACTAAACAAAGTTGGACAGAATGAGAAGAAATTACCGGCCAACACAGATTAGTATTAACCTTGTATTAAGATGACTGACATTCCTAGGGTACCACATCCCTCCGAATATAAAAAAAATAGACCTAGCATTACCCTAGTACTTAATATCGTAGAAAATCCTAACACCTAGAATGACTACTATTTTAGAACCAGACTATGGAATAGAGCAACTGCTAATCGAAAAAAGAGTAACCAGGGCTGACTATATTCTAAAAAATTAGAAATGGTACCGCTACCTATCTATGCAATTGAAGAATAAGACCTATTCGACTTGACTCTAACTATTAAAAGATAAAATATGCAATCCTAATTAAAAGATGGAAACTAAAATTAATACCTACATATGATATACAAAAAAAAAACACTACTTGAAATACTGACCATTTAAGATACAAGAGGAATACAAGACAAAGTTGGACAGAATGAGAGGTAATTACTGGCCAACTCAGACCAGTATTAACCTTGTATTAAGATGACTGAAATTCCTAGGGTACCACATCCCTCCGAAAAAAAAAAAAAAAATAGACCTAATATTACCCTTGTACTTAATATCTTAGAAGATCTTTACACCTAGAATGACTGCTATTTTAGAATAAGACTATGGAATAGAGGAACTTCTAATAGAAAGAAGAGTAACCAGGGCTGACTATATTCTAAAAAATTAGAAATGGTACCGCTACCTATCTACGCAATTGAAGAATAAGACCTATTCGACTTGACTCTAACGATTACAATTACTACTATTTTAGAATTAGACTATGGAATAGAGCAACTGCTAATAGAAAAAAGAGTGACCAGGCGTTTCTATATTCTAAATATTGGAAAATGGTACTGCCACCTCCCCTAGCAAATGAACTTTAAGTGCCTATTCGACTTAAACCTAACTATTAAAAGATAAAATATGCAATCCTAATTAAAAGATGGAAACTAAAATTAATACCTACATATGAAATACAAAAAAAAAACACTACTTGAAATACAGCCCATCTCAAATACAAGAGGAATACTAGACAAAGTTGGACAGAATGAGATGTAATTACTGGCCAACTCAGACTAGTATTAACCTTGTATTAAGATGACTGAAATTCCTAGGGTTACCACATCCCTTCGAATATAAAAAAAATAGACCTAGCACTACTCTTGTACTAAATATCGTAGAAAATCCTAACACCTAGAATGACTATTATTTTAGAACCAGACTATGGAATAGAGCAACTGCTAATAGAAAAAAGAGTAACCAGGGCTGACTATATTCTAAAAAATTAGAAATGGTACCGCTACCTATCTATGCAATTGAAGAATAAGACCTATTCGGCTTGACTCTAACGATTACAATTACTACTATTTTAGAATTAGACTATGGAATAGAGCAACTGCTAATAGATAAAAGAGTGACCAGGCGTTTCTATATTCTAAATATTGGAAAATGGTACTGCCACCTCCCCTAGCAAATGAACTTTAAGTGCCTATTCGACTTAAACCTAACTATTAAAAGATAAAATATGCAATCCTAATTAAAAGATGGAAACTAAAATTAATACCTACATATGAAATACAAAAAAAAAACACTACTTGAAATACTGACCATTTAAGATACAAGAGGAATACAAGACAAAGTTGGACAGAATGAGAGGTAATTACTGGCCAACTCAGACCAGTATTAACCTTGTATTAAGATGACTGAAATTCCTAGGGTACCACATCCCTCCGAAAAAAAAAAAAAAATAGACCTAATATTACCCTTGTACTTAATATCTTAGAAGATCTTAACACCTAGAATGACTGCTATTTTAGAATAAGACTATGGAATAGAGGAACTTCTAATAGAAAGAAGGGGGACCCGGCCTCAATAGATATCCTAAAAAATTAGAAATGGTACCGCTACCTCCCTAAGCTATTGAAGAATAAGGGCCTAATCGACTTGAGTCTAACGATTACAATATAAAAACACTAAACCTAATGGAGAAATAGATAATAAAATTACAGCCTATATATTTTAACTAAACAAAAGAAACAAACAGCACTATTTGAAAAATTGACCATCTCAGATACAAGAGGAATACTAGACAAAGTTGGACAGGATAAGAGTTAAATACCGGCCAACTCTGACTAGTACTACCCTTTTATTAAGATGACTGAAATTCCTAGGGTACCACATCCCTTCGAAAATAAAAAAATAGACCCTGCATTACCCTTGTACTTAAAATCGTAGAAAATCCTAACACCTAGAATGACTACTATTTTAGAACCAGACTATGGAATAGAGCAACTGCTAATAGAAAAAAGAGTGAGCAGGCCTTTCTATTTTCTAAAAATTGGAAGATGGTACCGCCACCTTCCCTAGAAAATGAACAATAACTGCCTATTCGACTGAAACCAAACCATTAAAAGATGAAATATGCAATCCTAATTAAAAGATGGAAACTAAAATTATCACCTACATATGTTATCCAAAAAAAAAAAAACACTACTTGAAATACTGACCATTTAAGATACAAGAGGAATACTAAACAAAGTTGGACAGAATGAGAGGTAATTACTGGCCAACTCAGACTAGTATTAACCTTGTATTAAGATGACTGAAATTCCTAGGGTACCACATCCCTCCGAAAATAAAAAAAATAGACCCTGCATTACCCATGTACTTAAAATCGTAGAAAATCCTAACACCTAGAATGACTAATATTTTAGAATCCGACTATGGAATAGAGCAATTGCTAATAGAAAAAAGAGTGACCAGGGCTGACTATTTTCTAAAAATTGGAAGATGGTACCGCCACCTTCCCTAAAAAATGAACAATAACTGCCTATTCGACTGAAACCAAACCACTAAAAGATAAAATATGCAATCCTAATTAAAAGATGGAAACTAAAATTATCACCTACATATGTTATCCAAAAAAAAAAAAAACACTACTTGAAATACTGACCATTTAAGATACAAGAGGAATACTAAACAAAGTTGAACAGAATGAGAGGTAATTACTGGCCAACTTAGAGTAGTATTAACCTTGTATTATGATGACTGAAATTCCTAGGGTACCACATCCCTCCGAATATAAAAAAATAGACTTAGCATTACCCTTGTACTTAATATCGTAGAAAATCCTAACACCTAGAATTACTACTCTTCTAGAACCAGACTATGGAATAGAGCAGTTGCTAATAGAAAAAAGAGTGATCAGGGCTGACTATTTTCTAAAAATTGGAAGATGGTACCGCCACCTTCCCTAGAAAATGAACAATAACTGCCTATTCGACTGAAACCAAACCATTAAAAGATAAAATATGCAATCCTAATTAAAAGATGGAAACTAAAATTATCACCTACATATGTTATCCAAAAAAAAAAAACACTACTTGAAATACTGACCATTTAAGATACAAGAGGAATACTAAACAAAGTTGAACAGAATGAGAGGTAATTACTGGCCAACTCAGACTAGTATTAACCTTGTATTAAGATGACTGAAATTCCTAGGGTACCACATCCCTCCGAATATAAAAAAAATAGACTTAGCATTACCCTTGTACTTAATATCGTAGAAAATCCTAACACCTAGAATTACTACTCTTCTAGAACCAGACTATGGAATAGAGCAGTTGCTAATAGAAAAAAGAGTGATCAGGGCTGACTATTTTCTAAAAATTGGAAGATGGTACCGCCACCTTCCCTAGAAAATGAACAATAACTGCCTATTCGACTGAAACCAAACCATTAAAAGATAAAATATGCAATCCTAATTAAAAGATGGAAACTAAAATTATCACCTACATATGTTATCCAAAAAAAAAAACACTACTTGAAATACTGACCATTTAAGATACAAGAGGAATACTAAACAAAGTTGAACAGAATGAGAGGTAATTACTGGCCAACTTAGACTAGTATTAACCTTGTATTATGATGACTGAAATTCCTAGGGTACCACATCCCTCCGAATATAAAAAAAATAGACCTAGCATTACCCTTGTACTTAATATCGTGGAAAATCCTAACACCTAGAATTACTACTCTTCTAGAACCATCTATGGAATGGAGAAACTTCTAATAGAAAGAAGAGGGACCCGGCCTGAATATATTCTAAAAAATTTGAAATGATACTGCTACCTCCCTACGCAATTGAAGAAAAAGACCTTTTCGTCTTGACTCTAACGATAACAATATAAAAACACTAAACCTAATAGAGAAATAGATAATAAAATTACAGCCTATATTTTTAACAAAACAAAAGAAACAAACAGCACTATTTGAACAACTGACCATCTCATACACAAGAGGAATACTAGACAAAGTTGGACATGATGAGAGTTAATTTCTGGCCAACTGAGACTACTGTTACCCTTGTATTAAGATGACTGAAATTCCTAGGGTTACCACATCCCTTGGAAAATAAAAAAAATAGACCTTATATTACCCTTGTACTTAATATCGTAGGAGATCCTAACACCTAGAATGACTACTATTTTAGAATAAGACTATGGAATAGAGGAACTTAATAGAAAGAAGAGGGACCCGGCCTGAATATATTCTAAAAAATTAGAAATGGTACCACTACCTCCCTATGCTATTGAAGAATAAGACCTATTCGACTTTACACTAAGGATTACAATATAAAACACTAAACCTAATGGAGTAATAGATAATAAAATTACAGCCTATATATGTTAACCAATCAAAAGAAAGCACTATTTGAAATACTGACCATTTAACATACAAGAGGAATACTAAACAAAGTTGGACAGAATGAGATGTAATTACTGGCCAACTCAGACTAGTATTAACCTTGTATTAAGATGACTGAAATTCCTAGGGTACCACATCCCTCCGAAAAAAAAAAAAAAATAGACCTAATATTACCCTTGTACTTAATATCTTAGAAGATCTTAACACCTAGAATGACTGCTATTTTAGAATAAGACTATGGAATAGAGGAACTTCTAATAGAAAGAAGGGGGACCCGGCCTCAATAGATATCCTAAAAAATTAGAAATGGTACCGCTACCTCCCTAAGCTATTGAAGAATAAGGGCCTAATCGACTTGAGTCTAACGATTACAATATAAAAACACTAAACCTAATGGAGAAATAGATAATAAAATTACAGCCTATATATTTTAACTAAACAAAAGAAACAAACAGCACTATTTGAAAAATTGACCATCTCAGATACAAGAGGAATACTAGACAAAGTTGGACAGGATAAGAGTTAAATACCGGCCAACTCTGACTAGTACTACCCTTTTATTAAGATGACTGAAATTCCTAGGGTACCACATCCCTTCGAAAATAAAAAAATAGACCCTGCATTACCCTTGTACTTAAAATCGTAGAAAATCCTAACACCTAGAATGACTACTATTTTAGAACCAGACTATGGAATAGAGCAACTGCTAATAGAAAAAAGAGTGAGCAGGCCTTTCTATTTTCTAAAAATTGGAAGATGGTACCGCCACCTTCCCTAGAAAATGAACAATAACTGCCTATTCGACTGAAACCAAACCATTAAAAGATGAAATATGCAATCCTAATTAAAAGATGGAAACTAAAATTATCACCTACATATGTTATCCAAAAAAAAAAAAACACTACTTGAAATACTGACCATTTAAGATACAAGAGGAATACTAAACAAAGTTGGACAGAATGAGAGGTAATTACTGGCCAACTCAGACTAGTATTAACCTTGTATTAAGATGACTGAAATTCCTAGGGTACCACATCCCTCCGAAAATAAAAAAAATAGACCCTGCATTACCCATGTACTTAAAATCGTAGAAAATCCTAACACCTAGAATGACTAATATTTTAGAATCCGACTATGGAATAGAGCAATTGCTAATAGAAAAAAGAGTGACCAGGGCTGACTATTTTCTAAAAATTGGAAGATGGTACCGCCACCTTCCCTAAAAAATGAACAATAACTGCCTATTCGACTGAAACCAAACCACTAAAAGATAAAATATGCAATCCTAATTAAAAGATGGAAACTAAAATTATCACCTACATATGTTATCCAAAAAAAAAAAAAACACTACTTGAAATACTGACCATTTAAGATACAAGAGGAATACTAAACAAAGTTGAACAGAATGAGAGGTAATTACTGGCCAACTTAGAGTAGTATTAACCTTGTATTATGATGACTGAAATTCCTAGGGTACCACATCCCTCCGAATATAAAAAAATAGACTTAGCATTACCCTTGTACTTAATATCGTAGAAAATCCTAACACCTAGAATTACTACTCTTCTAGAACCAGACTATGGAATAGAGCAGTTGCTAATAGAAAAAAGAGTGATCAGGGCTGACTATTTTCTAAAAATTGGAAGATGGTACCGCCACCTTCCCTAGAAAATGAACAATAACTGCCTATTCGACTGAAACCAAACCATTAAAAGATAAAATATGCAATCCTAATTAAAAGATGGAAACTAAAATTATCACCTACATATGTTATCCAAAAAAAAAAAACACTACTTGAAATACTGACCATTTAAGATACAAGAGGAATACTAAACAAAGTTGAACAGAATGAGAGGTAATTACTGGCCAACTTAGACTAGTATTAACCTTGTATTATGATGACTGAAATTCCTAGGGTACCACATCCCTCCGAATATAAAAAAAATAGACCTAGCATTACCCTTGTACTTAATATCGTGGAAAATCCTAACACCTAGAATTACTACTCTTCTAGAACCATCTATGGAATGGAGAAACTTCTAATAGAAAGAAGAGGGACCCGGCCTGAATATATTCTAAAAAATTTGAAATGATACTGCTACCTCCCTACGCAATTGAAGAAAAAGACCTTTTCGTCTTGACTCTAACGATAACAATATAAAAACACTAAACCTAATAGAGAAATAGATAATAAAATTACAGCCTATATTTTTAACAAAACAAAAGAAACAAACAGCACTATTTGAACAACTGACCATCTCATACACAAGAGGAATACTAGACAAAGTTGGACATGATGAGAGTTAATTTCTGGCCAACTGAGACTACTGTTACCCTTGTATTAAGATGACTGAAATTCCTAGGGTTACCACATCCCTTGGAAAATAAAAAAAATAGACCTTATATTACCCTTGTACTTAATATCGTAGGAGATCCTAACACCTAGAATGACTACTATTTTAGAATAAGACTATGGAATAGAGGAACTTAATAGAAAGAAGAGGGACCCGGCCTGAATATATTCTAAAAAATTAGAAATGGTACCACTACCTCCCTATGCTATTGAAGAATAAGACCTATTCGACTTTACACTAAGGATTACAATATAAAACACTAAACCTAATGGAGTAATAGATAATAAAATTACAGCCTATATATGTTAACCAATCAAAAGAAAGCACTATTTGAAATACTGACCATTTAACATACAAGAGGAATACTAAACAAAGTTGGACAGAATGAGATGTAATTACTGGCCAACTCAGACTAGTATTAACCTTGTATTAAGATGACTGAAATTCCTAGGGTTACCACATCCCTTCGAATATAAAAAAAATAGACCTAGCACTACCTTTGTACTAAATATCGTAGAAAATCCTAACACCTAGAATGACTATTATTTTAGAACCAGACTATGGAATAGAGCAACTGCTAATAGAAAAAAGAGTGACCAGGCATTTCTATTTTCTAAAAATTGGAAGATGGTACAGCCACCTTCCCTAGAAAATGAACAATAACTGCATATTCGACTGAAACCAAACCATTAAAAGATAAAATATGCAATCCTAATTAAAAGATGGAAACTAAAATTATCACCTACATATGTTATCCAAAAAAAAAAACACTACTTGAAATACTGACCATTTAAGATACAAGAGGAATACTAAACAAAGTTGGACAGAATGAGAGGAAATTACTGGCCAACTCAGACTAGTATTAACCTTGTATTAAGATGACTGAAACTCCTAGGGTACCACATCCCTCTGAAAATAAAAAAAATAGACCTAGCATTACCCTAGTACTTAATATCGTCGAAAATCCTAACACCTAGAATGACTACTATTTTAGAACCAGACTATGGAATAGAGCAACTGCTAATAGAAAAAAGAGTAACCAGGGCTGACTATATTCTAAAAAATTAGAAATGGTACCGCTACCTATCTATGCAATTGAAGAATAAGACCTATTCGACTTGACTCTAACTATTACAATTACTACTATTTTAGAATTAGACTATGGAATAGAGCAACTGCTAATAGATAAAAGAGTGACCAGGCGTTTCTATATTCTAAATATTGGAAAATGGTACTGCCACCTCTCCTAGCAAATGAACTTTAAGTGCCTATTCGACTTAAACCTAACTATTAAAAGATAAAATATGCAATCCTAATTAAAAGATGGAAACTAAAATTAATACCTACATATGAAATACAAAAAAAAAAAACACTACTTGAAATACTGACCATTTAAGATACAAGAGGAATACTAAACAAAGTTGAACAGAATGAGAGGTAATTACTGGCCAACTCAGACTAGTATTAACCTTGTATTAAGATGACTGAAATTCCTAGGGTACCACATCCCTCCGAATATAAAAAAAATAGACTTAGCATTACCCTTGTACTTAATATCGTAGAAAATCCTAACACCTAGAATGACTGCTATTTTAGAATAAGACTATGGAATAGAGGAACTTCTAATAGAAAGAAGGAGGACCCGGCCTCAATAGATATCCTAAAAAATTAGAAATGGTACCGCTACCTCCCTAAGCTATTGAAGAATAAGGGCCTAATCGACTTGAGTCTAACGATTACAATATAAAAACACTAAACCTAATTGAGAAATAGATAATAAAATTACAGCCTATATATTTTAACTAAACAAAAGAAACAAACAGCACTATTTGAAAAATTGACCATCTCAGATACAAGAGGAATACTAGACAAAGTTGGACAGGATAAGAGTTAAATACCGGCCAACTCTGACTAGTACTACCCTTTTATTAAGATGACTGAAATTCCTAGGGTACCACATCCCTTCGAAAATAAAAAAATAGACCCTGCATTACCCTTGTACTTAAAATCGTAGAAAATCCTAACACCTAGAATGACTACTATTTTAGAACCAGACTATGGAATAGAGCAACTGCTAATAGAAAAAAGAGTGAGCAGGCCTTTCTATTTTCTAAAAATTGGAAGATGGTACCGCCACCTTCCCTAGAAAATGAACAGTAACTGCCTATTCGACTGAAACCAAACCATTAAAAGATGAAATATGCAATCCTAATTAAAAGATGGAAACTAAAATTATCACCTACATATGTTATCCAAAAAAAAAAAACACTACTTGAAATACTGACCATTTAAGATACAAGAGGAATACTAAACAAAGTTGGACAGAATGAGAGGTAATTACTGGCCAACTCAGACTAGTATTAACCTTGTATTAAGATGACTGAAATTCCTAGGGTACCACATCCCTCCGAAAATAAAAAAAATAGACCCTGCATTACCCATGTACTTAAAATCGTAGAAAATCCTAACACCTAGAATGACTAATATTTTAGAATCCGACTATGGAATAGAGCAATTGCTAATAGAAAAAAGAGTGACCAGGGCTGACTATTTTCTAAAAATTGGAAGATGGTACCGCCACCTTCCCTAAAAAATGAACAATAACTGCCTATTCGACTGAAACCAAACCACTAAAAGATAAAATATGCAATCCTAATTAAAAGATGGAAACTAAAATTATCACCTACATATGTTATCCAAAAAAAAAAAAAACACTACTTGAAATACTGACCATTTAAGATACAAGAGGAATACTAAACAAAGTTGAACAGAATGAGAGGTAATTACTGGCCAACTTAGAGTAGTATTAACCTTGTATTATGATGACTGAAATTCCTAGGGTACCACATCCCTCCGAATATAAAAAAAATAGACTTAGCATTACCCTTGTACTTAATATCGTAGAAAATCCTAACACCTAGAATTACTACTCTTCTAGAACCAGACTATGGAATAGAGCAGTTGCTAATAGAAAAAAGAGTGATCAGGGCTGACTATTTTCTAAAAATTGGAAGATGGTACCGCCACCTTCCCTAGAAAATGAACAATAACTGCCTATTCGACTGAAACCAAACCATTAAAAGATAAAATATGCAATCCTAATTAAAAGATGGAAACTAAAATTATCACCTACATATGTTATCCAAAAAAAAAAAAAAACTACTTGAAATACTGACCATTTAAGATACAAGAGGAATACTAAACAAAGTTGGACAGAATGAGAGGTAATTACTGGCCAACTCAGACTAGTATTAACCTTGTATTATGATGACTGAAATTCCTAGGGTACCACATCCCTCCGAATATAAAAAAAATAGACCTAGCATTACCCTTGTACTTAATATCGCAGAAAATCCTAACACCTAGAATTACTACTCTTCTAGAACCAGACTATGGAATGGAGAAACTTCTAATAGAAAGAAGAGGGACCCGGCCTGAATATATTCTAAAAAATTTGAAATGATACTGCTACCTCCCTACGCAATTGAAGAAAAAGACCTTTTCGTCTTGACTCTAACGATAACACTATAAAAACACTAAACCTAATAGAGAAATAGATAATAAAATTACAGCCTATATTTTTAACAAAACAAAAGAAACAAACAGCACTATTTGAACAACTGACCATCTCATACACAAGAGGAATACTAGACAAAGTTGGACATGATGAGAGTTAATTTCTGGCCAACTGAGACTACTGTTACCCTTGTATTAAGATGACTGAAATTCCTAGGGTTACCACATCCCTTGGAAAATAAAAAAAATAGACCTTATATTACCCTTGTACTTAATATCGTAGGAGATCCTAACACCTAGAATGACTACTATTTTAGAATAAGACTATGGAATAGAGGAACTTAATAGAAAGAAGAGGGACCCGGCCTGAATATATTCTAAAAAATTAGAAATGGTACCGCTACCTCCCTATGCTATTGAAGAATAAGACCTATTCGACTTGACTCTAAGGATTACAATATAAAAACAATGAACCTAATGGAGAAAAAGATAATAAAATTACAGCCTCTATTTTTAACTAAACAAAAGAAACAAACAGCACTATTTGAAAAACTGACCATCTCAGATACAAGAGGAATACTAGACAAATTGTTCTACCAAAAACATGGGACAGAATATTATGCTTCAAATAATAAAAAGAATAAACCTGATTATGAAGATTGAAGTTGAAGAAATGAGCCATTCAAGATGTAGTAGCATTGTTGGATGCAAAAAATACTGAGGCCTTCTAGATTTCATGATTTTTCTGAACTGGTCAATTCTTCATTCAACTCCAACTTGTGACTAAAACAGGATTAACATTTCAGAAGCGATCCTTGTCATTGTTCTCCACATTTAGTTTTAAAGAGCTATTTGAGCTGCAAACAATTAACTTAGTTTGTTCCATTTTCAACTCTAAAATTCTTATTGAAATCTAACTAATTAATTTTAATTTTTAAACTATAAATGATGACAATTAATTAGTATTTTAAATTCTATAATACTGATTAGAAAAACAAAAAGCTGAATCTTTAATCTTATAATTATAACTCTCATAAATAATAAATATAGTAAATTAATACCTACTATAATCAGAATTTAGTGAATGGAAATATCGGCTTAATAAAATATGCTATTTAGTGAAGGAAGGTTCTGGAAATTAGAACATATATATAAAAAAAACAGCATGAAAACATAATTGTTATAAAAGTTAATCAATAAATAATAACTAAATAAATCTTGAATATTAGTTAAATACCAAAGTGCAGGGAAAAGGAAGACCTGGAAAGAAGAGATGCAGAAGAGGCTGGCTGAATCCACAAAGTTAGTCGATGTCCGGGAGAGCTGCAGATGGATGTAACAGAATTCCGACATACCCAGCATAGGCGGTTGAAGAGGACAGAATATAATGATGATACTTTTCTCCACACTATGGGAACTCGGTCTGGATAGGAAGAGCAGATATGAGCCTCGAGGTCCTCAGATGACATGAAAAATGAAACAACAAAACAGTAACTGAAACAGCATAAACTTTTTTAAGGCATTCCATTTTATTTCCCTCTCCTAATAGTTTTAGAGAATTATTGTTCAGTTGAAACTTATCAAATCGCTAAGAGAAACACTAAGTCAACTTATTTTGTTCTGTTTATTTACAGCATGATACTTAAATAATTTCAATTAACAACCCATTAAGATAAATGAGGCCATTTATATTTATTAATTTAAGCAATAAGGATCAGAAAGGATTTAAGTCTAATGTTTACAAAAATGAAAATAAAGCAAATAACTATAAACTAATGAATTCAGGTATGCTTAATAATGTTGATAATAATCTAAAATCTATCCTAAACTTAAACATGGGAATGATAATTTCTTTACAGATTATTACAATATTGATCATCTCAGATACAAGAGGAGTACTAGACAAAGTTAGACAAACTGAGAGGTACATTCTGGCCAACTCGGACTAGTATTACCCTTGTATTAAGATGACTGAAAATCCTAGGGTTACCGCATCCCTATGCAATTGCTAAAAAGGAGACCAAGTATTACCCCTGTACTTAATATCACAGAAAATCCAAACACCTAGAAAGACTACTATTTTAAAATCAGACCATGGGATGGAGCAACCGCTAATAGAAAAAACACTGAGAAGGCCTGACTCTATTCTAAAAATTGATAGATGGTACCACCACATCTCTTCGTAAATGAAGATTATGGGCCTGTTTGACTTGACTCTAAGGATTACAATATAAAATAACAAAACCTAATGGAGAAATAGAGATCTGAATTTCAATAAACTAAAACTGACCAAAACAAGAAGGAAAAAAAAAGCAGCACTATTCGGAATACTGTCCATCTTAGATACAAAAAGAATACTAGACAAAGTTGGACAGAAGTGAGGAAAATTCTGGCCAACTGAGACTAGTATTACTCTTGTATTTAAAATGACTGAAAATCCTAGGGTTACCACATCCCTTGGAAAATAAAAAAAATAGACCTTATATTACCCTTGTACTTAATATCGTAGAAGATCCTAACACCTAGAATGACTACTATTTTAGAATAAGACTATGGAATAGAGGAACTTCTAATAGAAAGAAGGGGGACCCGGCCTCAATATATATCCTAAAAAATTAGAAATGGTAACGCTACCTCCCTAAGCTAATAATAAAGAAATAGACCTATTATTACCCTTTCACTTATGATGGCAGGAACTCCTAATAATTAGAAGAGATATAATAAATGAATACTATTTTTAATTCAGACTATGGATTAGGACAACTGCTAATAAAAAAACGACTGACCCCGGCTGACTATATCCTAAAAATTGAGTGATGGTTCCCCTACATCCCTACGCAAATGAAGATAAAGGACTTATTCAACTTGCCTCAAAGGATTATAATAGGACATAACAAAAAAACATAAAATATTAAATCTTAGTGGAGAAATAGAGAACTGAATTACAACCTATTATAACTAACCAAAACAAGAAAAATAAAAGCACCACTATTCGGAATACTGACCATCATAGATACAAAAAGAATACTAGACAAAGTTGGACAGAAGTGAGGTAAATTCTGATCAACTCAGACTAGTATTACCCTTGTATTTATGATGACTGAAAATCCTAGGGTTACCACATCCCTAGGAGAATAAAGAAATAGACCTATTATTACCCTTTTACTTAAGATGGCAGAAAATCCTAATACTTAGAAGAGCTATGATGAATGAACACTATTTTAGAATCAGACTATGGAATGGAGCAACTGCTAGTAGAAAAAAGAGTGTTCAGGGCTGACTATATTCTTAAAATTGGGAGATGGTACCGCCACCTCCCCTAGCAAATGAATATTAAGGGCCTATTCGACTTAACCCTAAGCATTAAATCCTAGTGAAAAGATGGAGTATAAAATTACAGTATATATATTTTAATCAAACAAAAAAAACTAACTGCACTATATGAAATACTGACCATCTCAGATACAAGAGGAATACTAGACAAAGGTGGAAAGATTGAGAGGTAAATTCTGGCCAACTAAGACTAGTATTACCCTTGTATTTAAGATGAATGAAAATTCTAGGGTTACCACATCCCTATAAAAATAAAGAAATAGACCTATTATTAACCTTTTACTTAAGATGTCAGAAAATCTTAACACATAGAAGAGCTTTGATGAATGAATACTATTTTTGAATCTAGGAACATCGGATTAGGCAAAGGGCTAATAGAAAAAAGAGTGGCCATGGCTGACTATATTCTAAAAATATGGAGATGGTACCTCCACCTCCCCAAGAAAATTGAGATTAAGGGCCTATTCAAAATACCTCTAAGGATTACAATATGACATAACTAAACGAAATGGAGAAATAGAAAACTGAATTCAACCAACTAAAACTAACCAAAACAAGAAAAAAAAAAGCAGCACTATTCGGAATACTGACCATCTTAGATACAAAAAGAATACTAGACAAAGTTGGATAGATGTGACATAAACTCTGGCCAACTTAGACTAGTATTACCCTTGTATTAAGATGACTGAAAATCCTAGAATAGGAGAGAATCTTCGCAAATGAAGATTAAGGGCCTATTCGAATTAACCGTAACCATTAAAACAAGAAATTTGAAATCCTGGGAAAAGATGGAGAATAGAATTACAGCCTATGTATGTTAACCATATTAAAAAAGTAAACAGCACTATATGAAATACTGACCATCTCAGATACAAGATGAAGACTAGACAAAGTTGGACAGAATAGAGATAAACTCTGGGCAACTCAGACTAGTATTACCCTTGTATTTAAGATGACTGAAAATCCTAGGGTTACCACATCCCTTTAAAAAAAAAAAAAAAACGACCTAGTATTACCCTTGTACTTAATATCGTAGAAAATCCTAACACCTAGAACGACTACATTAAAAAAAAAAGAATCAATCAAGAGATCATTTATAGGGACCTATTTGACATAACCCTAGGGGCTAAAACATGAAACAAACCAGCCTAATGAGAAGAAAGAAAACATAACTATAACCCTTCAATACTGTTATGTAGGGATTATGCAGATATAGCATATGACAATCATAGGATTGTAACCTACCAATGATTGTTCTTACAGTTCTATAAGAATATAGGAAGTGTTTACATACCTCTGCATTTTTATTATTTTCAATACCGTTACTTCAATACTTATTATTTAAATAAGGATGTAACAAATACTAACCTAAATAAAAAAATCTGTTAACACTACTTTGAATTATGACCATCCTAAATACAAGAAGGAAACTGGAAAAAGTTGGACAGTATGAGGGGCAAATTCTCTGTCCAACTCAGACTTGTATTTCCCTGGTATCCAAGATGTTTGAAAGACCTAAACTGCTATAATGATTATGATGAAAAAATATGATTTGGAGTGATGCTAAGGGAGCGATTAACTGTTCTACCAAAAAAAATGAGACGGAATACTATTCTTCAAATAATAAAAAGAATAAACCTGATTATGAAGATTGACTTTGAAGAAATGAGCCATTCAAGATGAAGCAGCATTGTCGAAAGCAAATAATACTGAGGCCTTCTAGATTTCATGATTCTTCTGAACTGGTCAATTCTTTATTCAACTCCAACTTGCGACTAAAACAGGATTAACATTTCAGAAGCGATCCTTGTCATTGTTCTCCACACTTAGTTTTAAAGAGCTATTTAAGCTGATAACAATTAACTTAGTTTGTTCCATTTTCAACTGCAAAATTCTTATTTAAATCTATCTTTTAATTTTTAAACTATAAATGATGACAATTAATTAGTATTTTAAATTTTATAATACTGATTAGAAAAAGAAAAAGCTGAATCTTCAATCTTATAATTATAACTCTCATAACATAATAATAATGATGCAAATAATTGTCAACTCATTGAATAAATAATAAATATATTAAATTAATACCTACTAGAATCTGAATTTAGGAATGGAAATATCGGCTTAAATAAAATATGCTATTTAGTGGGTTCTGGAAATTAGAACATATATCAAAACAAAAAGCATGAAAACATAATTCTTATCATAATTACAAACAAATCTTGAATATTAGTTATACTTTCTTACCGAGCCAGAGTGGAGGGATAAGGAGGACCTGGAAAGAAGAGATGCAGAAGAGGCTGGCTGAATCCACAAAGTTAGTCGATGCCCGGGAGAGCTGGAAATGTCTGTAACGGAATTCCACCATACACTGCATGGGCGGTCGAAGAGGACAGATTATGATGATGATACTTTTCTCCACACTATGGGAACTCGGTCTGGATAGGAGCAGCAGATATGAGCTTCGAGGTCCTCAGAAGGCCTGAAAAATGAAACAACAAAACAGTAGCTGAAACAGCATGAACTTTTTTAAGGCATTCCATTTTATTTCCCTCTCCTATTAGTTTTAGAGAATTAGTAATCAGTTTAGAAACTTATCAAATCGCTGAGAAGAACACTAAGTCAAATTACTTTGTTTTTGTTTTTTTACAACATGATTCTTAAATAATTTCAATTACCAACCCAATAAGATAAATGAGGCCATTTATATTTATTAATTTAAGCAATAAGAATGGAAATCAAAGGGGTATAATCACTGGTATAAGTTCATAATCTTTGCACTCCAAGAATCTTATTATTTGAATTTTGAACCCATAAAAGAACAAAAATTAATTTATTATGTATTAATAATTAATAGTGTTCATAAACATCAAAACTGTCAATAATAATGCCAATACTTTTTTATTTCGGAAATATTTAAAAAATCAAACTAGGCCTGCTTTTTATAATCTGAATAAATCAAGTACCTTTACAGAAATTTAGACCTAGACAATAATACGCTATTTAGTGATGAAAGATTATAGAAATTATAATATATATTAACAGAAGTTATATGATGACATATTGTGTAATAAAAGTTCATTGTTATATTTTTTACAATAAGATTTGAGAATCTTGTGTATTAATGAAACGAAAAAATGTTCATAATGATTCGAATTAGTCCTACTATAAGTGAAATTTGAATATATAATTGTATTTAATTACCTGTGAAAAAAATTCGACATTTCATCTCTTTATGAAGTTCTAATTCAAAATGGCGGACTTGGTCCTTAGGCCTAAGGGACGTCAGTATCTCATTGAAGTATTTGCAAAACCATAAATAACTGAAAAAGAAAATTTTAACTAATTTCAATAATTTTGCAAATAAAAAATCACCAAAAATTGTACATCATTGTAAAATACACAATTAAAATACATTTATATTTAATATGCAGTTGCCAATTCAGAATTTGTGGTGGAACTGTTGGCTATCCTGTCTGAGCTGTTTGAAATCGTACTATATTTTAAAAAATTAATAATTCTTCGCTTATTCCTTCAAATAGCTAATTCAAAATGAAAATATACATAGACTTGTAGTTAATATAAACTTTAATTGATGGAAAAATAAATCAAATGTATGAAAATCCATTTTATATATTTATAAAAAATTAATAATGTAATTAAATTTGTAATTCGTAATAAAAAATTAAATGTTTTTAAATTATGAATTAAAATATCTCGGTGAAATTCATTAATCAATTATATCGGTTACATTTATTTAACTAAAGTGCACAACTAATTAAAATATTGATAGTAACTTTTAACAATATCAATAATAATTACAAACCTTTACAGAACGACTACTTCCGAGAAGAGATGTTGACTCGTTGAAATCCTGGGAAAGACTAAAAAGATGCAGTGGAGGGGATGCCTCGCAGCCAATCAGATGCGACTTCAATAGCCAGTAACAGAAAGAGGCAGCTATATCGCCCTCTCTCGCTCATCCTAATTTAATAATGCCCTATCCGGTCCCATTATAGAAACTTCCATTTTTATAGCTTAGTAGGATATTATATTAGAGAGAAGTCTTTTTAATATGAGGATATTAAATAATATATTTCTTAACGTATTATTTAAATTTATGGACAAGTATAATTTAAATAATTATATAGGTTAAAATGATATAATTATTACGAGTTATTAAAATAACCAAAAATTGTACAGAGCACCCAACAATAATTAAAAACACAACCTAATATAATAATCATAAAAACAGATAAAACCGACAAAAAAGTCAGATTCAGCAAAGATGACTACATTATCAAATCACATATTTTATTAAATGATGTAAAAACATATCAATATGACGGTTTCATCAAATGAGAAACGGTTTTTGTATAATAGTTTTAAATATTGTAAGACGTTTGACCCAAATCAATCACTTGTAGTATCTATTATCGGAAACACTTAATATATAATAAAAAATGATGTATACGAGATCGAATGCAATGAAATAACAAAAATAATAATACAATTCTATTTATAATAATACAACAAGAAATATTTTAATAACCGAAAATTGTACAAAGCACCCAACAAATTGATAAAAACACAACCTAATATAGTAATCACGATTCCTATGGTTGGTTTAACAATGCAATAGATAAATTCAAGTTATTCATATGAATTACAACTGTTATTAAAATCTATTCAACTCAGTATTTCGTCAATGTCAAAACAATACCGTTTAAGTTCACTTTGGGCCATTTTACATAGAAAAAACTAACCGCGCAGACTATAGACTAGGCAATTTGTATCTATGCAATTTTTTTTGTATAGAGTTTACTTCTTAAGAAACGATTTTCATATTTAGCCCCTGGTATTTTGAGGAGTAAAATCGAGTGTTAACTAAAAGTGTTGGAGTGCTACCGATGGGTAATTTCTCCACAAGTGTTTTTCATGTCATTTGTTCACATCAGCAGATTTACTTGTAATCTTATTAATATTATAAATGTGAAAGTTTGTATGTTTGTCTCTCTTTCACGCATAAACTACTCAACGGATTTGGATGAAACCTGACAGTAATATAGGTTTTACATCAGAATAACACATAGGCTATAGCATGCGCGGATTTAAGGGGGGCGCACGGGGGCACGTGTCCCCCCGACAGTTTTTTAGGTACTGTGGAGAATCCATTACAGTACATAATTAAAGTCAAATCACATGATAATAGTGGCTAAAATAATAACTATTGTTTTGATATCCTACTAATATTATAAATGCGATTGTTCGTATTTATTTTTGTTACTCATTTACGCAAAAACTACGTATTTGGATGCAAAAAAGAACGGATTTGGATGAAACTTATTGAGTAAACTAGGATATCCATCATAGGCTACAGCAAGGCAGATTTATGTGGGTACAGGAAGGCATGTGCCCGCCCCCGTTATAGTACATAATTAAAGACAAATCAGGAACTTAGCATCTTGAAATTTGTAGATAGGTTGTTTGTATAGTTTAAGAAAGAAATTTGGATAATTCCACCCCAAGGGTTTCCCTTTTAATATAATAGGTGTTCAAAGGTTGTATAGAATCCGTCAGTTTTGAAGTTAGACATCTGAAATTTTGGATGTACGAGTGACTTATATTTTAAAAAAATAATTAAATTATTTATTTAAAATGATATTTCATGAAACTTTATGTGGCAGACCAAATTCTAAGCGAGCGAAGCCGCGAGCATAAGCTAGTCTTACTAATATTATAAATGTGAAAGTTTGTATGTTTGTCTCTCTTTCACGCAAAAACTACTGGACAGATTTGGATGAAACTTTACAGCAATATAGGTTATAAACCAGAATAACACATAGGCTATAGTAACCGCGGATTTATGGGGGGTCACGTGCCCCCCCCCGACAGTTTTTTGTGTGCTATGGAGAATCTATTATTATACATAATTATAGGCAAATCACATGATCATAGTTGTTAAAATAGCAGAAAGAACATGAATGAAACTATTGTTTTGATATTTTAATAAACTTTTGAAATCTTTCTATAGATACTACAAGTTTATTTGTAAGTTACTGATGATTTTTCCCGTCTGCCCGTTGTCCCCTCCAGAAAAAAATCCTTGGCCTACAATTTAAAATAATTTATAATTTGTTCATAATATAATGATAAACATCAAGTAAGTCGGATAAGATACTGCCCTCTGAGTAGCTTGCTCACGTGTTTCTTACTTCAAAATCTACATATTTTCGCTGAACGGAACATATCAAGTAACATATTTTACAGGAGTATATTGCAGTAGATGTAGGACCACCAAAACTAAAAACACATCTATAAATTACCTACATATGTACATTATTCTAATCCTTTTCGCTGCTGCCGTACGACAAGTTAAACCGTTATACTAAGTAATCCTTTTCAATTAATTCAATAACATTACATAATAATCCTTTACTGACACAAACAACAGTAAACTTCTGTCCGTCCCGTTTAGTAGGTTTCACGGCTGTGAAATTTGATATGGATAATCTCAAGCCTGGAGAAGGACATAGGCTACTTTTTATAAACACGCCACACAGGCGAAGTTTATATAAAACTGTAACCTGATTGACTAATACACCCAGCGGTCAACACACAGCTGAAACCACTGAACTTAGCATCTTGAAATTCGCTGATAGGTTCTTTGTATAGCTTAAATGAGCACTAAGAAAGGAATTTGAACAATTCCACCCCCAAGGGTTTCCCCCTTAATATAATAGGGGTTCAAAGATTGTATGGAATCCGTCAGTTTTGAAGTTAGACATCTGAAATTTTGGATGTACCAGTAACTTATAGTCACAAAAAATTAAATTGTTTATTTAAAATGATCTGTCACGAAATTCTATGTGGCAGACCAAATTCCACGCGAGCGAAGCCGCGGGCAAAAGCTAGTAATATATATATACATATACTTTTAGCTACGGATTAAAGAGTAACACTTGGGGCTACAATTCAAAACAAACCAGTCTAATGAGCAGATAGAAAACATAATTACAACCTATCAATACTGATCCAAAAAAATCTAACAGTAATCTGAATGTTGACATCTTAAATACAAGGTAGATACTATACAAAGTTAAATTGAGTAAGAGCTAAATTCTGGCAAACTTAGACTAGTATTTCCCTAATATTTCGGAATATCCTAAAATGTTTTAATGACAACTGAAAAAAAATCAAGAGATCAAATATATCAAACAGAGCAACTAAGCAACTTTAAATAAAAAAGGGATGCTACTTCCATAATCCAATAAAAGCTAGGGACCTATTCATCATAACCCTGAGGACTACTACATAATATAACAAAGCCTAGTGGATATATAGATATTAAATGCAAAACTAACCAATACTAGCCCAACTAAAAAATAAACAGCACTACACGGAATACTGACCATCATAAATACTAGAAGAATACAAGACAAAGTTGGTCAGCATGAGAGGTAAATTCTGGCCAACTCTGACTAGTACTTCCCTGGTATTCAAGATGGTTGAAAGACCTAAACTCCTAGAATGACTATGATGGAAAAATATGATTTTTTAATGAGGCTAAGGGAGCGATTAACTGCTCTACCAAAAAATGAGACAGAGGCTAACTGCAGTCCTGTGACTGGGTGATGGGGCTGCCACCTCCCTACCCTAATTAAAAATTGGGACCTAATCGACATAACCCTTAGGACAACAACAAAGCCTAGAGGAAGGATAGAGAATAAAATTACAACCTACATATCGTAAACCCAACAAAATAAATAATCAACACTTCTAGGAATATTGACCACCTTAAATACAAGAAGAATACTTGACAAAGTTGGACAGCATTAGAGGTAAATTCCGGTCAGCTATGACCAGCATTACCCTGGTATTTAGCTATATATAGCTGAAAATCTTCAACTCCTAAAAAGGCAGCATTTTTAATACAATAATAAATCAAAAGATGACCATATGATTAAAATTATTCGAGATAAAATTGGGGACTATAATATCAAATAAACCAGTTTAATGAGAAGAGAGAAAAAGTGATAACAACCTATCAATATTGATCCAAAAAAATAATAATAACAACACTAATGTGAATATTGAAAATCTTATATAAAAGATGGATGCTACACCAAGTTGGACAGAATGAGAGGTAGCATCTGGCCAACTCAGGCTATGATTTCCCCAATAATTCGGAATATCCTAAACTCCTAAATTGTCGAACTTAAAAAAAGAATATATCAAAGGATCCATTATCTAAAAGAATGCAACTATTGCATTAAATTGGGACCCTACCTTCCTATGTGAAAGATAAATGGGCCTATTCCAGATATCCCTAGGGACAACAAATTTAAAACAAACAAGGCTATTGAGAAGAGAGTCAACCAAATCACAACCTACTAATACTGATAAAAAAAAAAATAGAAAAAACAACACTAATTCTAATAGTGACACTTTTAAATACAAGATGGATACAAGACCAAGTGGACAGAATGAGAGGTAACATCTGGCCAACTCAGACTAGTATTTCCCTAATATTTCGGAATATCCTAAACTCCTAGAATGTCTAAATTAAAAAAAAACTTTAAACACACTTATGCGAATATTGACAATCTTAAATACAAGATGGATACTAGACCAACTTGGACAGAATGAGCGGTAACTAAACTCCTAGGATGTCTAAATTAAAAAAAAAAAATTAAACACACTAATGCGAATATTGATAATTTTAAATACATGATGGATACCAGACGAAGTTGGACAGAATAAGAGGTAACACCTGGCCCACTCAGACTAGTATTTTCCTAAGATTTTGGAATATTCCAAGCTCCTAGAATGTACAAATTTAAAAAAGAAAGGAATAAATCAAATGATTCATTACATCAGAGAAAACCATTATTGAAATAGAATAGGAACGCTACCTCCCTATGCCAAATAAAAATGGACATATTCCAGGTATCCCTAGGGACTACAATTCAAAACAAACCAGACTAATGAGAAGAGAATCAACCTAATAACAACCTATCAATACCAATAAAAAAAAATAACAACACTAATGTATTTATTTATTGACAATCTTAAATACAAGATTGCTACAAGACCAAGTTGGACAGAATGAGAGGTAGCATCTGTCCTACTCTCACTAGTATTACTCTAAGATCTTGGAATATTTTAAACTCCTAAATGTACAAATTAAAAAAAAAAAAGAATAAATCTAAAGATCTATTACATCAAAGAATAGAATTATTGAAATAGGATAGGAACGCTACCTCCCAACATTAAACAAAAATGGACCTATTCCAGATATTCCTAGGGACTACAATTTAAAACAAACCAGCTTAATGAGCAGAGAGTTAACCTAATAACAACCTATCAAATAAGACCAACTCGATAAAAAAAGAAAACTAACTACACTACCGCATATATTGAGAAATTTAAATACAAGATGGATACAAGACCATGTTGGGCAGAATAAGAGGTAACATCTGTCCAACTCACACTAGTATTTCGCTAGATTTTGGTATACCCTAAACTCCTAGAATGTCTATATAAAAAAAAGAATAAATCAAGAGATCCACTATATCAAAGAATGGGGACCCTACCTCCCTATGCCAAATAAAAATGGAACTATTCTAGATATCCCTAGGGACAACAAATTTAAAACAAACAAGGCTATTGAGAAGAGAGTCAACCAAATCACAACCTACTAATACTGATAAAAAAAAAAATAGAAAAAACAACACTAATTCTAATAGTGACACTTTTAAATACAAGATGGATACAAGACCAAGTGGACAGAATGAGTGGTAACACTAGCCAACCGAGACTAGTATTACCCTAATATTTCGAAAAATCCTAACTCCTAGAATGTCTAATTAAAAAAAAAAAATAAACACACTAATGCGAATATTGACAATCTTAAATACAAGATGGATACTAGACCAACTTGGACAGAATGAGAGGTAACATCTGGCCAACTCTGACTAGTATTTCCCTAATATTCCGGAATATCCTAAAAACCTTTAATGTAAAAAAAATCAAGAGATCCATTAATCAAAGAATGCAACAATTGAATAAAAAAAGGTTCGCTACCTTCCTACGCCAAATAAAAAAGGACTTATTCCAGATGTCCCTAGGGACTACAATTTAAAACAAAATTGACTAATGAGAAGAGAATAAACCTAATAACAACCTATCAATACTAATAGTTATAAATGAATACTATTTTAGAATCAGATCATGGGATGGAGCAACCCCTAATAGAAAAAACACTGAGAAGGCCTGGCTATATTCTAAAAATTGAGAGATGGTACCGCCACCTCCCTTCGTAAATGAAGATTAAGGGCCTGTTTGACTTGACTCTAAGGATTACAATATAAAATAACTAAACATAATGAAAAAATAGAGAACTTCATTACAACCAACTAAAACAACCAAAACAAAAACAAAAACAACCCTATTCATAATACTGGCGATCTTAGATAAACAAAGAATACTAGACAAAGTTGGACAGAAGAGAGATAAATTCTGGCCAACTTAAACTAGTATTACCCTTTTGTTTAAGATGACTGAAAATCCTAGGGTACCACTTCCATATGCAAATAAAAAAAAAAACCTAGTATTACCCTTTACTTATGATGGCAGAAAATCCTAACTCTGAGAAGAGCTATGATGAATGAATACTATTTTAGAATCTGACTATGGAATGGAGCTACTGTTAATAAAAAAAAGAGTGACCAGGCCTGACTATATTCTAAACATTCAATGATGGTACTGCTACCTACCTAAGCATTAAAACATAGAATAGGGAATCCTAGTAAAAAGATGGAAAATAAAATTACAGCCTATATATGATAACCGAAAAAAAACAACAACAAACAGCACTATTTGAAATACTGACCATCTCAGATACAAGAGGAATACTAGACAAAGTTGTTCAGAATGAGAGGTAAATTCTGGCCACCTCGGACTAATATTGCCCTTGTATTTAAGATGACTGAAAATCCTAGGGTTACCACATCGCTATGCAAATAAAAAATTACACCTAATATAACCTTGTACTTAATATTATAGAAAATCCTAACACCTAGAAAGACTACTATTTTAGAATCAGCGGAGCAACCGCTAATAGAAAAAAGTGTGACCAGGCCTGACTATATTCTAAAAATTGAGAGATGGTACCGCCATCTCCCTAAACATTAAAACATAAAATAGGAAATACTAGTGAAAAGATGGTGAATAAAATTACTGCCTATATATATTAACGAAACAAAGGAAACAAACAGCACTATTTGAAATACTGACTATCTCAGAATAGTAGACAGAGTTGGACAGAACGAGAGGTAAATTCTGGCCAACTCAGACTAGTATAGGGTTACCACATCGCTACGCAAATATAAAATTAGACTTAGTATTACCTTGTACTAAATATGTTAAAAAACCCTAACACTGAGAAGAGCTATGATGAATGAATACTATTTTAGAATCAGTTTATGGAATGGAGCAACTGCTAATAGAAAAAAAAATAACCAGGGTTGACTGTACTCTAAAGATTGAAAAATGGTACCGCTACCCCCTTACTAAGGATTAAAACATAAAATAGGAAATCTTAGTAAAAAGAGGGAGAATAAAATTACAGCCTATATATGTTAATGAAACAAAGGAAACAAACAGCACTATTTTAAATATTGGCCATCTCAGATACAAGAGGAATACTAGACAAAGTTGGACAGAATGAGAGTTAATTTCTGGCCAACTGGGACTAGTATTACCCTTGTATTAAGATGACTGAAAATCCTAGGGTTACCACATCCCTTCGAAAATAAAAAAAGTAGACCTAATATTACCCTTATACTTAATATCGTTCAAAATCCTTACACCTAGAGTGACTACTATTTTATAATCAGTCTGTGGAATGGAGCAACCACTAATAGAAAAAAGAAAGACCAGGCCTTTCTATATTCTAAAAATTGAGAGATGGTACAGCTACCTCCTATAGTACGGATATGAAGATTAAGGACTTATTCGACTTAGCCCTAAGCATTAAAAGATAAAATAGGAAATCCTAGTAAAAAGAGGGAGAATAAAATTACAGCCTGTATATGTTAACCAAACAATCAGCACTATTTGAAATATTGACCATCTCAGATAAAAGAGGAATACTAGACAAAGTTGGACAGAATGAGAGGTAAAGTTGTAGAAAATCCTAACAAGTAGAATGACTACTATTTAAGAATCAGACTATGCAATGGAGATACCGCTAATAGAAAAAACAGTGACCAGGCCTGCCTATATTCTAAACATTGAGAGATGGTACCGCCACCTCCCTCCGTAAATGAAGATTAAGGGCCTATTTGACTTGACTCTAAGGATTACAATATAAAATAACTAAACCTAATGGAGAAATAGAGATCTGAATTACAACCAACTAAAACTGACTAAAACAAGAAGAAAAAACAAGCTGCACTATTTGAAATATTGACCATTTCAGATACAAGAGGAATACTAAACAAAGTTGGACAGAATGAGAGGTAAAGTCTGGCCAACTCGGACTAGTATTACCCTTGTATTAAGATGACTGAAAATTCTAGAGTTACCACATCCCTACGCAAATAAAAAAATAGACCTAGTATTACCCTTGTACTTAATATCATATAAAATCCTAACACCTAGAAAGACTAATATTTTAGAATCAGTCGGTGGAATGGAGCAACCACTAATAGAAAAAAGAAAGACCAGGCCTTTCTTTATTCTAAAAATTGAGAGATGGTACAGCTACCTCGTATAGTACAGATATGAAGATTAAGGACTTATTCGACTTAGCCCTAAGCATTAAAAGATAAAATATGAAATCCTAGAGAAAGGATGGTGAATAAAATTAAAGCCTATATATGTTAACCAAACAAACAGCACTATTTGAAATACTGACCATCTCAGATACAAGAGGAATACTAGAAAAAGTTGGACAGAACGAGAGGTAAATTCTACTACTGACCGGGCCTGACTATATTCTAAAGAAAGAAAGATGGTTCCGCTACCTCCCTAAACATTAAAACATAAAATAGGAAATCCTAGTGAAAAGATGGTAAATAAAATTACTGCCTATATATATTAACGAAACAAAGGAAACAAACAGCACTATTTGAAATACTGACTATCTCAGAATACTAGACAGAGTTGGACAGAACGAGAGGTAAATACTGGCCAAATCAGACTAGTATTGCCCTTGTATCTAAGATGACTGAAAATCCTAGGGTTACCACATCGCTACGCAAATAAAAAATTAGATCTAGTATTACCCTTGTACTAAACATCATAGAAAATCCTAACACCTAGAAAGACTACTATTTTAGAATCAGCGGAGCAACCACTAATAGAAAAAAGTGTGACCAGGCCTGACTATATTCTAAACATTGAGAGATGGTACCGCCACCTCCCTTCGTAAATGAAGATTAAGGGCCTATTTGACTTGACTCTAAGGATTACAATATAAAATAACTAAACCTAACGGACAAATAGAGATCTGAATTACAACCAACTAAACCTGACTAAAACAAGAAGAAAAAAAAAGCTGCACTATTTGAAATATTGACCATCTCAGATACAAGAGGAATACTAGACAGAATGAGAGGTAGAGACTGACCAACTCGGATTAGTATTACCCTTGTATTAAGATGACTGAAAATTCTAGGACCGCTACCCCCTTACTAAGCATTAAAACATAAAATATGATATTCTAGTAAAAAGAGGAAGAATAAAATTACAGCCTATATATGTTAACCAAACACTCAGCACTATTTGAAATATTGACCATCTCAGATACAAGAGGAATACTAGACAAAGTTGGACAGAATGAGAGGTAAAGTCGTAGGAAATCCTAACAAGTAGAATGACTACTATTTAAGAATCAGACTATGCAATGGAGATACCGCTAATAGAAAAAACAGTGACCAGGCCTGCCTATATTCTAAACATTGAGAGATGGTACAGCTACCTCCCCACAGATATGAAGATTAAGGACTTATTCGACTTATCCCTAATCATTAAAAGATAAAATATGAAATCCTAGTGAAAAGATGGAGTATAAAATTACTGCCTATATATGTTAATGAAACAAAGGAAACAAACAGCACTATTTAAAATACTGACCATCTCAGATACAAGAGGAATACTAGACAGAGTTGGACAGAAGGAGAGGTAAATTCTGGCCAACTCAGACTAGTATTGCCCTTGTATTTAAGATGACTGAAAATCCTAGAGTTATCACATACCTATGAAAAAAAAATAGACCTAGTATTATCCTTGTACTTAATATCGTAGAAAATCCAAACACCTAGAAAGACTACTATTTTAGAATCAGTCTGTGGAATGGAGCAACTGCTAGTAGATAAAAGACTGAACAGGCCTGACTATATTCTAAACATTGAAATATGGTACCGCTACCTCCCTAAGCAAATGAAGATTAAGGAGCTATTCGACTTAACCCTAAGCATTAAAACATAAATCATGAAATCCTAATGAAAACATGGAGAATAAAATTACAGGCTATAACTGTTAACCAAACCAAAGAAACAAACAGCACTAATTGAAATACTGACCACCTCAGGTACAAGAGGAATACTAGACAAAGTTGACAGAATTGGAGGTACGTTCTGGCCAACTCGGCCTAGTATTACCCTTTCATTAAGATGACTGAAAATCCTAGGGTTATACAAAACAGCGAAAATAAAAAAAAAAAGACCTAGTGTTACCCTTGTACTTATAATCGTAGAATGACCTTACACCTAGAAAGACTACTTTTTTAGAATCAGACTTTGCAATGGAGCAACTGCTATTAGATAAAACACTGACCACGCCTGACTATATTCTAAACATTGAAATAGGGTACCGCTACCTCCCTAAGCAAATGAAGATTAAGGACCTATTCGACTTAACCCTAAGCATTAAAACATAAATCATGAAATCCTAAAGAAAACATGGAGAATAAAATTACAGGCTATAACTGTTAACCAAACCAAAGAAACAAACAGCACTAATTGAAATACTGACCACCTCAGGTACAAGAAGAATCCTAGACAAAGTTGGACAGAATGAGAGGTAAATTCCGGCCAACTTAGACTAGTATCACCTTTGCATTAAGATGACTGAAAATCCTAAGGTTACCCCAACCTGCGAAATTAAAAAAAATAGACCTAGTGTTACCCTTGTACTTAATATCGTAGAATAACCTTATACCTAGAAAGACTACTATTTTAGAATCAGACTATGGAATGGAGCAAATGGTAATAGAAAAAAGACTGAACAGGCCTGACTATATTCTAAACATTGAAATATGGTACCGCTACCTCCCTAAGCAAATGAAGATTAAGGACCTATTCGACTTAACCCTAAGCATTAAAATATAAAAAAATAGACCTAGTATTACCCGTGTACTTAATATCGTAGAGAATCTTAACACCTAGAAAGACTACTATTTTAGAATCAGACTATGGAATGGAGCAACTGCTATTAGATAAAACACTGACCACGCCTGACTATATTCTAAACATTGAAATAGGGTACCGCTACCTCCCTAAGCAAATGAAGATTAAGGACCTATTCGACTTAACCCTAAGCATTAAAATATAAATCATGAAATCCTAAAGAAAACATAGAGAATAAAATTACAGCCTATATATGTTAACCAAACAACGGAAACAAACAGCATTAGTTCAAATACAGGCCATCTCAAATACAAGAGGAATACTAGAGAAAGTTGGACAAAGTGAGAGGTAAATTCCGGCCAACTCAGACTAGTATTACCCCTGTATTTAAGATGACTAAAAATTCTAGGGTTACCCCAACCTGCGAAAATAAAAAAAATAGACCTAGTGTTACCCTTGTACTTAATATCATAGAATAACCTTACACCTAGAAAGACTACAATTTTAGAATCAGACTATGGAAAGGAACAAATTGTAATAGAAAAAAGACTGAACAGGCCTGACTATATTCTAAACATTGAAATATGGTACCGCTACCTCCCTAAGCAAATGAAGATTAAGGACCTTTTCGACTTAACCCTAAGCATTAAAACATAAATCATGAAATCCTAATGAAAACATGGAGAATAAAATTACAGCCTATAACTGCTAACCAAACCAAAGAAACAAACAGCATTAGTTCAAATACAGCCCATCTCAAATACAAGAGGAATACTAGACAAAGTTGACAGATTTGGAGGTACGTTCTGTCCAACTCGGCCTAGTATTACCCTTGCATTAAGATGACTGAAAATCCTAGGGTTATCCCAACCTGCGAAAATGAAAAAAAATAGACCTAGTTTACCCTTGTACTTAATATCGTAGAATAACCTTACACCTAGAAAGACTACTATTTTAGAATCAGACTATGGAATGGAGCAACTGCTATTAGATAAAAGACTGACCACGCCTGACTATATTCTAAACATTGAAATATGGTACCGCTACCTCGCTAAGCGAATGAAGATTAAGGACCTATTCGACTCAACCCTAAGCATTAAAACATAAATCATGAAATCCTAATGAAAACATGGAGAATAAAATTACAGGCTATATATGTTAACCAAACAATGGAAACAAACAGCAATAATTCAAATACTGACCACCTCAGGTACAAGAGGAATACGAGACAAAGTTGACAGAATTGGAGGTACGTTCTGTCCAACTCGGCCTAGTATTACCCTTGCATTAAGATGACTGAAAATCCTAGGGTTATCCCAACCTGCGAAAATGAAAAAAAATAGACCTAGTTTACCCTTGTACTTAATATCATAGAATAACCCTACACCTAGAAAGACTACTATTTTAGAATCAGACTATAGAATGGAGCAACTGCTATTAGATAAAAGACTGACCACGCCTGACTATATTCTAAACATTGAAATATGGTACCGCTACCTCCATAAGCAAATGAAGATTAAGGACCTATTCAACTTAACCCTAAGCATTAAAACATAAATCATGAAATCCTAATGAAAACATGGAGAATAAAATTACAGCCTATAACTGTTAAACAAACAACGGAAACAATCCGCATTAGTTCAAATACAGGCCATCTCAAATACAAGTGGAATACTAGAGAAAGTTGGACAGAATGAGTGGTAAATTCCGGCCAACTCAGACTAGTATTACCCCAGTATTTAAGATGACTAAAAATCCTAGGGTTACCCCAACCTGTGAAATTAAAAAAAATAGACCTAGTGTTACCCTTGTACTTAATATCATAGAATAACCTTACACCTAGAAAGACTACAATTTTAGAATCAGACTATGGAAAGGAACAAATTGTAATAGAAAAAAGACTGAACAGGCCTGACTATATTCTAAACATTGAAATATGGTACCGCTACCTCCCTAAGCAAATGAAGATTAAGGACCTTTTCGACTTAACCCTAAGCATTAAAACATAAATCATGAAATCCTAATGAAAACATGGAGAATAAAATTACAGCCTATATATGTTAACCTAACAAAAAAAAAAAGCACTATTTGAAATACGGACCACATCACTACGCAAATAACAAAATAGACCTAGTATTACCCTTGTACTTAATATCATAGAATAACCGTACCCCTAGAAAGACTACAATTTTAGAATCAGACTATGGAATGGAGCAACTGCTAGTAGATAAAAGATTGACCACGCCTGACTATATACTAAACATTGAAATATGGTACCGCTACCTCCCTAAGCAAATGAAGATTAAGAACCTATTCAACTTAACCCTAAGCATTAAAACATAAATCATGAATTTCTAATGAAAACATGGAGAATAAAATTACAGCCTATAACTGTTAAAAAAACAACGGAAACAAACAGCATTAGTTCAAATACAGGCCATCTCAAATACAAGAGGAATACTAGACAAAGTTGGACAGAATGAGAGGTAAATTCCGGCCAACTCAGACTAGCATTACCTCTGTATTTAAGATGACTAAAAATCCTAGTGTTACACCAACCTGCGAAAATAAAAAAAAATAGACCTAGTGTTACCCTTGTACTAAATATCGCAGAATAACCTTACAGCTAGAAAGACTACTATTTTTGAATCTGACCATGGAAAGGAACAAATTATAATAGAAAAAAGACTGAACAGGGCTGACTATATTCTAAACATTGAAATATGGTACCACTACCTCCCTAAGCAAATGAAGATAAAGGACCTATTCGACTTAACCCTAAGCATTAAAACATAAATCATGAAATCCTAATGAAAACATTGAGAATAAAATTACAGCCTACAACTGTTAAACAAACAAAGGAAACAAACAGCAATAGTTCAAATACAGGCCATCTCAAATACAAGAGGAATACTAGAGAAAGTTGGACAGAATGAGTGGTAAATTCCGGCCAACTCAGACTAGCATTACCCCTGTATTTAAGATGACTAAAAATCCTAGTGTTACACCAACCTGCGAAAATAAAAAAAAATAGACCTAGTGTTACTCTTGTACTTAATATCGTAGAATAACCTTACACCTAGAAAGACTACTATTTTTGAATCTGACCATGGAAAGGAACAACTGCTATTAGATAAAAGACTGACCACGCCTGACTATATTCTAAACATTGAAATATGGTACCGCTACCTCCCTAAGCAAATGAAGATTAAGAACCTATTCGACTTAACCCTAAGCATTAAAACATAAATCATGAAATCCTAATGAAAACATGGAGAATAAAATTACAGCCTATAACTGTTAACCAAACCAAAGAAACAAACAGCTTTAGTTCAAATACAGCCCATCTCAAATACAAGAGGAATACTAGACAAAGTTGACAGATTTGGAGGTACGTTCTGTCCAACTCAGCCTAGTATTACCCTTGCATTAAGATGACTGAAAATCCTAGGGTTATCCCAACCTGCGAAAATGAAAAAAAATAGAACTAGTTTACCCTTGTACTTAATATCTTAGAATAACCTTACACCAAGAAAGACTACTATTTTAGAATCAGACTATGGAAAGGAACAAATTGTAATAGAAAAAAGACTGAACTGGCCTTACTATATTCTAAACATTGAAATATGGTACCGCTACCTCCCTAAGCAAATGAAGATTAACGACCTATTCGACTTAACCCTAAGAATTAAAACATAAATCATGAAATCCTAATGAAAACATGGAGAATAAAATTACAGCCTATATATGTTAACCTAACAAAAAAAAAAAAAAGCACTATTTGAAATACGGACCACATCACTACGCAAATAAAAAAAAAAAACCTAGTATTACCCTTGTACTTAATATCATAGAATAACCCTACACCTAGAAAGACTACGATTTTAGAATCAGACTATGGAATGGAGCAACTGCTAGTAGATAAAAGATTGACCACGCCTGACTATATTCTAAACATTGAAATATGGTACCGCTACCTCCCTAAGCACCTGAAGATTAAGGACCTATTCGACTTAACCCTAAGAATTAAAACATAAACCATGAAATCCTAATGAAAACATGGAGAATAAAATTACAGCCTATATATGTTAACCTAACAAAAAAAAAAACCACTATTTAAAATACGGACCACATCACTACGCAAATAACAAAATAGACCTAGTATTACCCTTGTACTTAATATCATAGAATAACCTTACACCTAGAAAGACTACAATTTTAGAATCAGACTATGGAATGGAGCAACTGCTATTAGATAAAAGATTGACCACGCCTGACTATATTCTAAACATTGAAATATGGTACCGCTACCTCCCTAAGCAAATGAAGATTAAGAACCTATTCAACTTAACCCTAAGCATTAAAACATAAATCATGAATTTCTAATGAAAACATGGAGAATAAAATTACAGCCTATAACTGTTAAACAAACAACGGAAACAAACAGCATTAGTTCAAATACAGGCCATCTCAAATACAAGAGGAATACTAGAGAAAGTTGGACAGAATGAGAGGTAAATTCCGGCCAACTCAGACTAGTATTACCCCTGTATTTAAGATGACTAAAAATCCTAGTGTCACACCAACCTGCGAAAATAAAAAAAATAGACCTAGTGTTACCCTTGTACTTAATATCATAGAATAACCTTGCACCTAGAAAGACTACTATTTTAGAATCAGACTATGGAAAGGAACAAATTGTAATAGAAAAAAGACTGAACTGGCCTGACTATATTCTAAACATTGAAATATGGTACCGCTACCTCCCTAAGCAAATGAAGATTAAGGACCTATTCGACTTAACCCTAAGAATTAAAACATAAATCATGAAATCCTAATGAAAACATGGAGAATAAAATTACAGCCTATATATGTTAACCTAACAAAAAAAAAAAGCACTATTTGAAATACGGACCACATCACTACGCAAATAAGAAAATAGACCTAGTATTACCCTTGTACTTAATATCATAGAATAACCTTACACCTAGCAAGACTACTATTTTAGAATCAGACTATGGAATGGAGCAACTGCTATTAGATAAAAGACTGACCACGCCTGACTATATTCTAAACATTGAAATATGGTACCGCTACCTCCATAAGCAAATGAAGATTAAGGACCTATTCGACTCTACCCTAAGCATTAAAACATAAATCATGAAATCCTAATGAAAACATGGAGGATAAAATTACAGCCTATAACTGTTAAACAAACAACTGAAACAAACTGCATTAGTTCAAATACAGGCCATCTCAAATACAAGAGGAATACTAGAGAAAGTTGGACAGAATGAGAGGTAAATTCCGGCCAACTCAGACTAGTATTACCCCTGTATTTAAGATGACTAAAAATCCTAGTGTTACACCAACCTGGGAAAATAAAAAAAAAAGACCTAGTGTTACCCTTGTACTTAATATCATAGAATAACCTTACACCTAGAAAGACTACTATTTTAGAATCAGACTATGGAAAGGAACAATTTATAATAGAAAAAAGACTGAACAGGCCTGACTATATTCTAAATATTGAAATATTGTACCACTACCTCCCTAAGCAAATGAAGATTAAGGACCTATTCGACTTAACCCTAAGCATTAAAACATAAATCATGAAATCCTAATGAAAACATGGAGAATAAAATTACAGCCTATAACTGTTAACCAAACCAAAGAAACAAACAGCATTAGTTCAAATACAGCCCATCTCAAATACAAGAGGAATACTAGACAAAGTTGACAGATTTGGAGGTACGTTCTGTCCAACTCAGCCTAGTATTACCCTTGCATTAAGATGACTGAAAATCCTAGGGTTATCCCAACCTGCGAAAATGAAAAAAAATAGAACTAGTTTACCCTTGTACTAAATATCGTAGAATAACCTTACACCAAGAAAGACTACTATTTTAGAATCAGACTATGGAAAGGAACAAATTGTAATAGAAAAAAGACTGAACTGGCCTTACTATATTCTAAACATTGAAATATGGTACCGCTACCTCCCTAAGCAAATGAAGATTAACGACCTATTCGACTTAACCCTAAGAATTAAAACATAAATCATGAAATCCTAATGAAAACATGGAGAATAAAATTACAGCCTATATATGTTAACCTAACAAAAAAAAAAAAAAGCACTAATTAAAATTCTGACCACCTCAGGTACAAGAGGAATACTAGACAAAGTTGACAGATTTGGAGGTACGTTCTGTCCAACTCGGCCTAGTATTACCCTTGCATTAAGATGACTGAAAATCCTAGGGTTATCCCAACCTGTGAAAATGAAAAAAAATAGACCTAGTTTACCCTTGTACTTAATATCGTAGAATAACCTTACACCTAGAAAGACTACTATTTTTGAATCTGACCATGGAAAGGAACAACTGCTATTAGATAAATAACTGACCACGCCTGACTATATTTTAAACATTGAAATATGGTACCGCTACCTCCCTAAGCAAATGAAGATTAAGGACCTATTCGACTTAACCCTAAGCATTAAAACATAAATCATGAAATCCTAATGAAAACATGGAGAATAAAATTACAGCCTATAACTGTTAACTAAACCAAAGAAACAAACAGCACTAATTAAAATTCTGACCACCTCAGGTACAAGAGGAATACTAGACAAAGTTGACAGATTTGGAGGTACGTTCTGTCCAACTCGGCCTAGTATTACACTTGCATTAAGATGACTGAAAATCCTAGGGTTATCCCAACCTGCGAAAATGAAAAAAATAGACCTAGTGTTACCCTTGTACTTAATATCATAGAATAACCTTACACCTAGCAAGACTACTATTTTAGAATCAGACTATGGAAAGGAACAAATTGTAATAGAAAAAAGACTGAACAGGCCTGACTATATTCTAAACATTGAAATATGGTACCGCTACCTCCCTAAGAAAATGAAGATTAAGGACCTATTCGACTTAACCCTAAGCATTAAAACATAAATCATGAAATCCTAATGAAAACATGGAGAATAAAATTACAGCCTATATATGTTAACCTAACAAAAAAAAAAACCACTATTTAAAATACGGACCACATCACTACGCAAATAACAAAATAGACCTAGTATTACCCTTGTACTTAATATCATAGAATAACCTTACACCTAGAAAGACTACAATTTTAGAATCAGACTATGGAATGGAGCAACTGCTATTAGATAAAAGATTGACCACGCCTGACTATATTCTAAACATTGAAATATGGTACCGCTACCTCCCTAAGCAAATGAAGATTAAGAACCTATTCAACTTAACCCTAAGCATTAAAACATAAATCATGAATTTCTAATGAAAACATGGAGAATAAAATTACAGCCTATAACTGTTAAACAAACAACGGAAACAAACAGCATTAGTTCAAATACAGGCCATCTCAAATACAAGAGGAATACTAGAGAAAGTTGGACAGAATGAGAGGTAAATTCCGGCCAACTCAGACTAGTATTACCCCTGTATTTAAGATGACTAAAAATCCTAGTGTTACACCAACCTGGGAAAATAAAAAAAAAAGACCTAGTGTTACCCTTGTACTTAATATCATAGAATAACCTTACACCTAGAAAGACTACTATTTTAGAATCAGACTATGGAAAGGAACAATTTATAATAGAAAAAAGACTGAACAGGCCTGACTATATTCTAAATATTGAAATATTGTACCACTACCTCCCTAAGCAAATGAAGATTAAGGACCTATTCGACTTAACCCTAAGCATTAAAACATAAATCATGAAATCCTAATGAAAACATGGAGAATAAAATTACAGCCTATAACTGTTAACCAAACCAAAGAAACAAACAGCATTAGTTCAAATACAGCCCATCTCAAATACAAGAGGAATACTAGACAAAGTTGACAGATTTGGAGGTACGTTCTGTCCAACTCAGCCTAGTATTACCCTTGCATTAAGATGACTGAAAATCCTAGGGTTATCCCAACCTGCGAAAATGAAAAAAAATAGAACTAGTTTACCCTTGTACTAAATATCGTAGAATAACCTTACACCAAGAAAGACTACTATTTTAGAATCAGACTATGGAAAGGAACAAATTGTAATAGAAAAAAGACTGAACTGGCCTTACTATATTCTAAACATTGAAATATGGTACCGCTACCTCCCTAAGCAAATGAAGATTAACGACCTATTCGACTTAACCCTAAGAATTAAAACATAAATCATGAAATCCTAATGAAAACATGGAGAATAAAATTACAGCCTATATATGTTAACCTAACAAAAAAAAAAAAAAGCACTAATTAAAATTCTGACCACCTCAGGTACAAGAGGAATACTAGACAAAGTTGACAGATTTGGAGGTACGTTCTGTCCAACTCGGCCTAGTATTACCCTTGCATTAAGATGACTGAAAATCCTAGGGTTATCCCAACCTGTGAAAATGAAAAAAAATAGACCTAGTTTACCCTTGTACTTAATATCGTAGAATAACCTTACACCTAGAAAGACTACTATTTTTGAATCTGACCATGGAAAGGAACAACTGCTATTAGATAAAAGACTGACCACGCCTGACTATATTCTAAACATTGAAATATGGTACCGCTACCTCCCTAAGCAAATGAAGATTAAGGACCTATTCGACTTAACCCTAAGCATTAAAACATAAATCATGAAATCCTAATGAAAACATGGAGAATAAAATTACAGCCTATAACTGTTAACTAAACCAAAGAAACTAACAGCACTAATTAAAATTCTGACCACCTCAGGTACAAGAGGAATACTAGACAAAGTTGACAGATTTGGAGGTACGTTCTGTCCAACTCGGCCTAGTATTACCCTTGCATTAAGATGACTGAAAATCCTAGGGTTATCCCAACCTGTGAAAATGAAAAAAAATAGACCTAGTTTACCCTTGTACTTAATATCATAGAATAACCTTACACCTAGCAAGACTACTATTTTAGAATCAGACTATGGAAAGGAACAAATTGTAATAGAAAAAAGACTGAACAGGCCTGACTATATTCTAAACATTGAAATATGGTACCGCTACCTCCCTAAGAAAATGAAGATTAAGGACCTATTCGACTTAACCCTAAGCATTAAAACATAAATCATGAAATCCTAATGAAAACATGGAGAATAAAATTACAGCCTATAACTGTTAACTAAACCAAAGAAACAAACAGCACTAATTAAAATTCTGACCACCTCAGGTACAAGAGGAATACTAGACAAAGTTGACAGATTTGGAGGTACGTTCTGTCCAACTCGGCCTAGTATTACCCTTGCATTAAGATGACTGAAAATCCTAGGGTTATCCCAACCTGCGAAAATGAAAAAAATAGACCTAGTGTTATCCTTGTACTTAATATCATAGAATAACCTTACACCTAGCAAGACTACTATTTTAGAATCAGACTATGGAAAGGAACAAATTGTAATAGAAAAAAGACTGAACAGGCCTGACTATATTCTAAACATTGAAATATGGTACCGCTACCTCCCTAAGAAAATGAAGATTAAGGACCTATTCGACTTAACCCTAAGAATTAAAACATAAATCATGAAATCCTAATGAAAACATGGAGAATAAAATTACAGCCTATATATGTTAACCTAACAAAAAAAAAAAAGCACTATTTGAAATACGGACCACATCACTACGCAAATAAAAAAATAGACCTAGTATTACCCTTGTACTTAATATCATAGAATAACCCTACACCTAGAAAGACTACTATTTTAGAATCAGACTATGGAATGGAGCAACTGCTATTAGATAAAAGACTGACCACGCCTGACTATATTCTAAACATTGAAATATGGTACCGCTACCTCCATAAGCAAATGAAGATTAAGGACCTATTCGACTCTACCCTAAGCATTAAAACATAAATCATGAAATCCTAATGAAAACATGGAGGATAAAATTACAGCCTATAACTGTTAAACAAACAACTGAAACAAACTGCATTAGTTCAAATACAGGCCATCTCAAATACAAGAGGAATACTAGAGAAAGTTGGACAGAATGAGAGGTAAATTCCGGCCAACTCAGACTAGTATTACCCCTGTATTCAAGATGACTAAAAATCCTAGTGTTACACCAACCTGGGAAAATAAAAAAAAAAGACCTAGTGTTACCCTTGTACTTAATATCATAGAATAACCTTACACCTACAAAGACTACTATTTTAGAATCAGACTATGGAATGGAGCAACTGCTAGTAGATAAAAAATTGACCACGCCTGACTATATTCTAAACTTTGAAATATGGTACCGCTACCTCCCTAAGCAAATGAAGATTAAGGACCTATTCGACTTAACCCTAAGCATTAAAACATAAATCATGAAATCCCAATGAAAACATGGCGAATAAAATTACAGCCTATAACTGTTAACCTAACAAAAAAAAAAAAGCACTATTTGAAATATGGACCACATCACTACGCAAATAAAAAAATAGACCTAGTTTTACCCTTGTACTTAATATCATAGAATAACCCTACACCTAGAAAGACTACTATTTTAGAATCAGACTATGGAATGGAGCTACTGCTAGTAGATAAAAGATTGACCACGCCTGACTATATTCTAACCATTGAAATATGGTACCGCTACCTCCCTAAGCAAATGAAGATTAAGGACCTATTCGACTCAACCCTAAGCATTAAAACATAAATCATGAAATCCTAATGAAAACATGGAGAATAAAATTACAGCCTATAACTGTTAAACAAACAACGGAAACAAACAGCATTAGTTCAAATACAGGCCATCTCAAATACAAGAGGAATACTAGAGAAAGTTGGACAGAATGAGAGGTATATTCCGGCCAACTCAGACTAGTATTACCCCTGTATTTAAGATGACTAAAAATCCTAGTGTTACACCAACCTGCGAAATTAAAAAAAATAGACCTAGTGTTACCCTTGTACTTAATATCATAGAATAACCTTACACCTAGAAAGACTACTATTTTAGAATCTGACTATGGAAAGGAACAAATTATAATAGAAAAAAGACTGAACAGGCCTGACTATATTCTAAATATTGAAATATTGTACCACTACCTTCCTAAGCAATTGAAGAATAAGGACCTATTCGACTTAACCCTAAGCATTAAAACATAAATCATGAAATCCTAATGAAAACATGGAGCATAAAATTACAGCCTACAACTGTTAACCAAACCAAAGAAAAAAACAGCACTAATTAAAATACTGACCACCTCAGGTACAAGAGGAATACAAGACAAAGTTGACAGATTTGGAGGTAAGTTCTGTCCAACTCGGCCTAGTATTACCCCTGTATTTAAGATGACTGAAAATCCTAGGGTTATCCCAACCTGTGAAAATGAAAAAAAATAGACCTAGTTTACCCTTGTACTTAATATCGTAGAATAACCTTACACCTAGAAAGACTACTATTTTTGAATCTGACCATGGAAAGGAACAACTGCTATTAGATAAATAACTGACCACGCCTGACTATATTTTAAACATTGAAATATGGTACCGCTACCTCCCTAAGCAAATGAAGATTAAGGACCTATTCGACTTAACCCTAAGCATTAAAACATAAATCATGAAATAATAATGAAAACATGGAGAATAAAATTACAGCCTATAACTGTTAACTAAACCAAAGAAACAAACAGCACTAATTAAAATTCTGACCACCTCAGGTACAAGAGGAATACTAGACAAAGTTGACAGATTTGGAGGTACGTTCTGTCCAACTCGGCCTAGTATTACCCTTGCATTAAGATGACTGAAAATCCTAGGGTTATCCCAACCTGCGAAAATGAAAAAAATAGACCTAGTGTTACCCTTGTACTTAATATCATAGAATAACCTTACACCTAGCAAGACTACTATTTTTGAATCTGACCATGGAAAGGAACAACTGCTATTAGATAAAAGACTGACCACGCCTGACTATATTCTAAACATTGAAATATGGTACCGCTACCTCCCTAAGCAAATGAAGATTAAGAACCTATTCGACTTAACCCTAAGCATTAAAACATAAATCATGAAATCCTAATGAAAACATGGAGAATAAAATTACAGCCTATAACTGTTAACCAAACCAAAGAAACAAACAGCTTTAGTTCAAATACAGCCCATCTCAAATACAAGAGGAATACTAGACAAAGTTGACAGATTTGGAGGTACGTTCTGTCCAACTCAGCCTAGTATTACCCTTGCATTAAGATGACTGAAAATCCTAGGGTTATCCCAACCTGCGAAAATGAAAAAAAATAGAACTAGTTTACCCTTGTACTTAATATCTTAGAATAACCTTACACCAAGAAAGACTACTATTTTAGAATCAGACTATGGAAAGGAACAAATTGTAATAGAAAAAAGACTGAACTGGCCTTACTATATTCTAAACATTGAAATATGGTACCGCTACCTCCCTAAGCAAATGAAGATTAACGACCTATTCGACTTAACCCTAAGAATTAAAACATAAATCATGAAATCCTAATGAAAACATGGAGAATAAAATTACAGCCTATATATGTTAACCTAACAAAAAAAAAAAAAAGCACTATTTGAAATACGGACCACATCACTACGCAAATAAAAAAAAAAAACCTAGTATTACCCTTGTACTTAATATCATAGAATAACCCTACACCTAGAAAGACTACGATTTTAGAATCAGACTATGGAATGGAGCAACTGCTAGTAGATAAAAGATTGACCACGCCTGACTATATTCTAAACATTGAAATATGGTACCGCTACCTCCCTAAGCACCTGAAGATTAAGGACCTATTCGACTTAACCCTAAGAATTAAAACATAAACCATGAAATCCTAATGAAAACATGGAGAATAAAATTACAGCCTATATATGTTAACCTAACAAAAAAAAAAACCACTATTTAAAATACGGACCACATCACTACGCAAATAACAAAATAGACCTAGTATTACCCTTGTACTTAATATCATAGAATAACCTTACACCTAGAAAGACTACAATTTTAGAATCAGACTATGGAATGGAGCAACTGCTATTAGATAAAAGATTGACCACGCCTGACTATATTCTAAACATTGAAATATGGTACCGCTACCTCCCTAAGCAAATGAAGATTAAGAACCTATTCAACTTAACCCTAAGCATTAAAACATAAATCATGAATTTCTAATGAAAACATGGAGAATAAAATTACAGCCTATAACTGTTAAACAAACAACGGAAACAAACAGCATTAGTTCAAATACAGGCCATCTCAAATACAAGAGGAATACTAGAGAAAGTTGGACAGAATGAGAGGTAAATTCCGGCCAACTCAGACTAGTATTACCCCTGTATTTAAGATGACTAAAAATCCTAGTGTCACACCAACCTGCGAAAATAAAAAAAATAGACCTAGTGTTACCCTTGTACTTAATATCATAGAATAACCTTGCACCTAGAAAGACTACTATTTTAGAATCAGACTATGGAAAGGAACAAATTGTAATAGAAAAAAGACTGAACTGGCCTGACTATATTCTAAACATTGAAATATGGTACCGCTACCTCCCTAAGCAAATGAAGATTAAGGACCTATTCGACTTAACCCTAAGAATTAAAACATAAATCATGAAATCCTAATGAAAACATGGAGAATAAAATTACAGCCTATATATGTTAACCTAACAAAAAAAAAAAGCACTATTTGAAATACGGACCACATCACTACGCAAATAAGAAAATAGACCTAGTATTACCCTTGTACTTAATATCATAGAATAACCTTACACCTAGCAAGACTACTATTTTAGAATCAGACTATGGAATGGAGCAACTGCTATTAGATAAAAGACTGACCACGCCTGACTATATTCTAAACATTGAAATATGGTACCGCTACCTCCATAAGCAAATGAAGATTAAGGACCTATTCGACTCTACCCTAAGCATTAAAACATAAATCATGAAATCCTAATGAAAACATGGAGGATAAAATTACAGCCTATAACTGTTAAACAAACAACTGAAACAAACTGCATTAGTTCAAATACAGGCCATCTCAAATACAAGAGGAATACTAGAGAAAGTTGGACAGAATGAGAGGTAAATTCCGGCCAACTCAGACTAGTATTACCCCTGTATTTAAGATGACTAAAAATCCTAGTGTTACACCAACCTGGGAAAATAAAAAAAAAAGACCTAGTGTTACCCTTGTACTTAATATCATAGAATAACCTTACACCTAGAAAGACTACTATTTTAGAATCAGACTATGGAAAGGAACAATTTATAATAGAAAAAAGACTGAACAGGCCTGACTATATTCTAAATATTGAAATATTGTACCACTACCTCCCTAAGCAAATGAAGATTAAGGACCTATTCGACTTAACCCTAAGCATTAAAACATAAATCATGAAATCCTAATGAAAACATGGAGAATAAAATTACAGCCTATAACTGTTAACCAAACCAAAGAAACAAACAGCATTAGTTCAAATACAGCCCATCTCAAATACAAGAGGAATACTAGACAAAGTTGACAGATTTGGAGGTACGTTCTGTCCAACTCAGCCTAGTATTACCCTTGCATTAAGATGACTGAAAATCCTAGGGTTATCCCAACCTGCGAAAATGAAAAAAAATAGAACTAGTTTACCCTTGTACTAAATATCGTAGAATAACCTTACACCAAGAAAGACTACTATTTTAGAATCAGACTATGGAAAGGAACAAATTGTAATAGAAAAAAGACTGAACTGGCCTTACTATATTCTAAACATTGAAATATGGTACCGCTACCTCCCTAAGCAAATGAAGATTAACGACCTATTCGACTTAACCCTAAGAATTAAAACATAAATCATGAAATCCTAATGAAAACATGGAGAATAAAATTACAGCCTATATATGTTAACCTAACAAAAAAAAAAAAAAGCACTAATTAAAATTCTGACCACCTCAGGTACAAGAGGAATACTAGACAAAGTTGACAGATTTGGAGGTACGTTCTGTCCAACTCGGCCTAGTATTACCCTTGCATTAAGATGACTGAAAATCCTAGGGTTATCCCAACCTGTGAAAATGAAAAAAAATAGACCTAGTTTACCCTTGTACTTAATATCGTAGAATAACCTTACACCTAGAAAGACTACTATTTTTGAATCTGACCATGGAAAGGAACAACTGCTATTAGATAAATAACTGACCACGCCTGACTATATTTTAAACATTGAAATATGGTACCGCTACCTCCCTAAGCAAATGAAGATTAAGGACCTATTCGACTTAACCCTAAGCATTAAAACATAAATCATGAAATCCTAATGAAAACATGGAGAATAAAATTACAGCCTATAACTGTTAACTAAACCAAAGAAACAAACAGCACTAATTAAAATTCTGACCACCTCAGGTACAAGAGGAATACTAGACAAAGTTGACAGATTTGGAGGTACGTTCTGTCCAACTCGGCCTAGTATTACACTTGCATTAAGATGACTGAAAATCCTAGGGTTATCCCAACCTGCGAAAATGAAAAAAATAGACCTAGTGTTACCCTTGTACTTAATATCATAGAATAACCTTACACCTAGCAAGACTACTATTTTAGAATCAGACTATGGAAAGGAACAAATTGTAATAGAAAAAAGACTGAACAGGCCTGACTATATTCTAAACATTGAAATATGGTACCGCTACCTCCCTAAGAAAATGAAGATTAAGGACCTATTCGACTTAACCCTAAGCATTAAAACATAAATCATGAAATCCTAATGAAAACATGGAGAATAAAATTACAGCCTATATATGTTAACCTAACAAAAAAAAAAACCACTATTTAAAATACGGACCACATCACTACGCAAATAACAAAATAGACCTAGTATTACCCTTGTACTTAATATCATAGAATAACCTTACACCTAGAAAGACTACAATTTTAGAATCAGACTATGGAATGGAGCAACTGCTATTAGATAAAAGATTGACCACGCCTGACTATATTCTAAACATTGAAATATGGTACCGCTACCTCCCTAAGCAAATGAAGATTAAGAACCTATTCAACTTAACCCTAAGCATTAAAACATAAATCATGAATTTCTAATGAAAACATGGAGAATAAAATTACAGCCTATAACTGTTAAACAAACAACGGAAACAAACAGCATTAGTTCAAATACAGGCCATCTCAAATACAAGAGGAATACTAGAGAAAGTTGGACAGAATGAGAGGTAAATTCCGGCCAACTCAGACTAGTATTACCCCTGTATTTAAGATGACTAAAAATCCTAGTGTTACACCAACCTGGGAAAATAAAAAAAAAAGACCTAGTGTTACCCTTGTACTTAATATCATAGAATAACCTTACACCTAGAAAGACTACTATTTTAGAATCAGACTATGGAAAGGAACAATTTATAATAGAAAAAAGACTGAACAGGCCTGACTATATTCTAAATATTGAAATATTGTACCACTACCTCCCTAAGCAAATGAAGATTAAGGACCTATTCGACTTAACCCTAAGCATTAAAACATAAATCATGAAATCCTAATGAAAACATGGAGAATAAAATTACAGCCTATAACTGTTAACCAAACCAAAGAAACAAACAGCATTAGTTCAAATACAGCCCATCTCAAATACAAGAGGAATACTAGACAAAGTTGACAGATTTGGAGGTACGTTCTGTCCAACTCAGCCTAGTATTACCCTTGCATTAAGATGACTGAAAATCCTAGGGTTATCCCAACCTGCGAAAATGAAAAAAAATAGAACTAGTTTACCCTTGTACTAAATATCGTAGAATAACCTTACACCAAGAAAGACTACTATTTTAGAATCAGACTATGGAAAGGAACAAATTGTAATAGAAAAAAGACTGAACTGGCCTTACTATATTCTAAACATTGAAATATGGTACCGCTACCTCCCTAAGCAAATGAAGATTAACGACCTATTCGACTTAACCCTAAGAATTAAAACATAAATCATGAAATCCTAATGAAAACATGGAGAATAAAATTACAGCCTATATATGTTAACCTAACAAAAAAAAAAAAAAGCACTAATTAAAATTCTGACCACCTCAGGTACAAGAGGAATACTAGACAAAGTTGACAGATTTGGAGGTACGTTCTGTCCAACTCGGCCTAGTATTACCCTTGCATTAAGATGACTGAAAATCCTAGGGTTATCCCAACCTGTGAAAATGAAAAAAAATAGACCTAGTTTACCCTTGTACTTAATATCGTAGAATAACCTTACACCTAGAAAGACTACTATTTTTGAATCTGACCATGGAAAGGAACAACTGCTATTAGATAAAAGACTGACCACGCCTGACTATATTCTAAACATTGAAATATGGTACCGCTACCTCCCTAAGCAAATGAAGATTAAGGACCTATTCGACTTAACCCTAAGCATTAAAACATAAATCATGAAATCCTAATGAAAACATGGAGAATAAAATTACAGCCTATAACTGTTAACTAAACCAAAGAAACTAACAGCACTAATTAAAATTCTGACCACCTCAGGTACAAGAGGAATACTAGACAAAGTTGACAGATTTGGAGGTACGTTCTGTCCAACTCGGCCTAGTATTACCCTTGCATTAAGATGACTGAAAATCCTAGGGTTATCCCAACCTGTGAAAATGAAAAAAAATAGACCTAGTTTACCCTTGTACTTAATATCATAGAATAACCTTACACCTAGCAAGACTACTATTTTAGAATCAGACTATGGAAAGGAACAAATTGTAATAGAAAAAAGACTGAACAGGCCTGACTATATTCTAAACATTGAAATATGGTACCGCTACCTCCCTAAGAAAATGAAGATTAAGGACCTATTCGACTTAACCCTAAGCATTAAAACATAAATCATGAAATCCTAATGAAAACATGGAGAATAAAATTACAGCCTATAACTGTTAACTAAACCAAAGAAACAAACAGCACTAATTAAAATTCTGACCACCTCAGGTACAAGAGGAATACTAGACAAAGTTGACAGATTTGGAGGTACGTTCTGTCCAACTCGGCCTAGTATTACCCTTGCATTAAGATGACTGAAAATCCTAGGGTTATCCCAACCTGCGAAAATGAAAAAAATAGACCTAGTGTTATCCTTGTACTTAATATCATAGAATAACCTTACACCTAGCAAGACTACTATTTTAGAATCAGACTATGGAAAGGAACAAATTGTAATAGAAAAAAGACTGAACAGGCCTGACTATATTCTAAACATTGAAATATGGTACCGCTACCTCCCTAAGAAAATGAAGATTAAGGACCTATTCGACTTAACCCTAAGAATTAAAACATAAATCATGAAATCCTAATGAAAACATGGAGAATAAAATTACAGCCTATATATGTTAACCTAACAAAAAAAAAAAAGCACTATTTGAAATACGGACCACATCACTACGCAAATAAAAAAATAGACCTAGTATTACCCTTGTACTTAATATCATAGAATAACCCTACACCTAGAAAGACTACTATTTTAGAATCAGACTATGGAATGGAGCAACTGCTATTAGATAAAAGACTGACCACGCCTGACTATATTCTAAACATTGAAATATGGTACCGCTACCTCCATAAGCAAATGAAGATTAAGGACCTATTCGACTCTACCCTAAGCATTAAAACATAAATCATGAAATCCTAATGAAAACATGGAGGATAAAATTACAGCCTATAACTGTTAAACAAACAACTGAAACAAACTGCATTAGTTCAAATACAGGCCATCTCAAATACAAGAGGAATACTAGAGAAAGTTGGACAGAATGAGAGGTAAATTCCGGCCAACTCAGACTAGTATTACCCCTGTATTCAAGATGACTAAAAATCCTAGTGTTACACCAACCTGGGAAAATAAAAAAAAAAGACCTAGTGTTACCCTTGTACTTAATATCATAGAATAACCTTACACCTACAAAGACTACTATTTTAGAATCAGACTATGGAATGGAGCAACTGCTAGTAGATAAAAAATTGACCACGCCTGACTATATTCTAAACTTTGAAATATGGTACCGCTACCTCCCTAAGCAAATGAAGATTAAGGACCTATTCGACTTAACCCTAAGCATTAAAACATAAATCATGAAATCCCAATGAAAACATGGCGAATAAAATTACAGCCTATAACTGTTAACCTAACAAAAAAAAAAAAGCACTATTTGAAATATGGACCACATCACTACGCAAATAAAAAAATAGACCTAGTTTTACCCTTGTACTTAATATCATAGAATAACCCTACACCTAGAAAGACTACTATTTTAGAATCAGACTATGGAATGGAGCTACTGCTAGTAGATAAAAGATTGACCACGCCTGACTATATTCTAACCATTGAAATATGGTACCGCTACCTCCCTAAGCAAATGAAGATTAAGGACCTATTCGACTCAACCCTAAGCATTAAAACATAAATCATGAAATCCTAATGAAAACATGGAGAATAAAATTACAGCCTATAACTGTTAAACAAACAACGGAAACAAACAGCATTAGTTCAAATACAGGCCATCTCAAATACAAGAGGAATACTAGAGAAAGTTGGACAGAATGAGAGGTATATTCCGGCCAACTCAGACTAGTATTACCCCTGTATTTAAGATGACTAAAAATCCTAGTGTTACACCAACCTGCGAAATTAAAAAAAATAGACCTAGTGTTACCCTTGTACTTAATATCATAGAATAACCTTACACCTAGAAAGACTACTATTTTAGAATCTGACTATGGAAAGGAACAAATTATAATAGAAAAAAGACTGAACAGGCCTGACTATATTCTAAATATTGAAATATTGTACCACTACCTTCCTAAGCAATTGAAGAATAAGGACCTATTCGACTTAACCCTAAGCATTAAAACATAAATCATGAAATCCTAATGAAAACATGGAGCATAAAATTACAGCCTACAACTGTTAACCAAACCAAAGAAAAAAACAGCACTAATTAAAATACTGACCACCTCAGGTACAAGAGGAATACAAGACAAAGTTGACAGATTTGGAGGTAAGTTCTGTCCAACTCGGCCTAGTATTACCCCTGTATTTAAGATGACTGAAAATCCTAGGGTTATCCCAACCTGTGAAAATGAAAAAAAATAGACCTAGTTTACCCTTGTACTTAATATCGTAGAATAACCTTACACCTAGAAAGACTACTATTTTTGAATCTGACCATGGAAAGGAACAACTGCTATTAGATAAATAACTGACCACGCCTGACTATATTTTAAACATTGAAATATGGTACCGCTACCTCCCTAAGCAAATGAAGATTAAGGACCTATTCGACTTAACCCTAAGCATTAAAACATAAATCATGAAATAATAATGAAAACATGGAGAATAAAATTACAGCCTATAACTGTTAACTAAACCAAAGAAACAAACAGCACTAATTAAAATTCTGACCACCTCAGGTACAAGAGGAATACTAGACAAAGTTGACAGATTTGGAGGTACGTTCTGTCCAACTCGGCCTAGTATTACCCTTGCATTAAGATGACTGAAAATCCTAGGGTTATCCCAACCTGCGAAAATGAAAAAAATAGACCTAGTGTTACCCTTGTACTTAATATCATAGAATAACCTTACACCTAGCAAGACTACTATTTTAGAATCAGACTATGGAAAGGAACAAATTGTAATAGAAAAAAGACTGAACAGGCCTGACTATATTCTAAACATTGAAATATGGTACCGCTACCTCCCTAAGAAAATGAAGATTAAGGACCTATTCGACTTAACCCTAAGCATTAAAACATAAATCATGAAATCCTAATGAAAACATGGAGAATAAAATTACAGCCTACAACTGTTAACCAAACCAAAGAAAAAAACAGCACTAATTAAAATACTGACCACCTCAGGTACAAGAGGAATACAAGACAAAGTTGACAGATTTGGAGGTAAGTTCTGTCCAACTCGGCCTAGTATTACCCCTGTATTTAAGATGACTGAAAATCCTAGGGTTATCCCAACCTGTGAAAATGAAAAAAAATAGACCTAGTGTTACACCAACCTGCGAAAATAAAAAAAAAACACCTAGTGTTACCCTTGTACTTAATATTATAGAATAACCTTACACCTAGAAAGACTACCATTTTAGAATCAGACTATGGAATGGAGCAACTGCTATTAGATAAAAGATTGACCACATAAACATTGAAATATGGTACCGCTACCTCCCTAAGCAAATGAAGATTAAGGACCTATTCGACTTAACCCTAAGCATTAAAACATAAAATCATGAAATCCTAATGAAAACATGGAGAATAAAATTACAGCCTATAACTGTTAACTAAACCAAAGAAACTAACAGCACTAATTAAAATTCTGACCACCTCAGGTACAAAGTTGACAGATTTGGAGGAACGTTCTGTCCAACTCGGCCTAGTATTACCCTTGCATTAAGATGACTGAAAATCCTAGGGTTATCCCAACCTGCGAAAATGAAAAAAATAGACCTAGTGTTACCCTTGTACTTAATATCATAGAATAACCTTACACCTAGCAAGACTACTATTTTAGAATCAGACTATGGAAAGGAACAAATTGTAATAGAAAAAAGACTGAACAGGCCTGACTATATTCTAAACATTGAAATATGGTACCGCTACCTCCCTAAGAAAATGAAGATTAAGGACCTATTCGACTTAACCCTAAGAATTAAAACATAAATCATGAAATCCTAATGAAAACATGGAGAATAAAATTACAGCCTATATATGTTAACCTAACAAAAAAAAAAAAGCACTATTTGAAATACGGACCACATCACTACGCAAATAAAAAAATAGACCTAGTATTACCCTTGTACTTAATATCATAGAATAACCTTACACCTAGAAAGACTACTATTTTAGAATCAGACTATGGAAAGGAACAATTTATAATAGAAAAAAGACTGAACAGGCCTGACTATATTCTAAATATTGAAATATTGTACCACTACCTCCCTAAGCAAATGAAGATTAAGGACCTATTCGACTTAACCCTAAGCATTAAAACATAAATCATGAAATCCTAATGAAAACATGGAGAATAAAATTACAGCCTATAACTGTTAACCAAACCAAAGAAACAAACAGCATTAGTTCAAATACAGCCCATCTCAAATACAAGAGGAATACTAGACAAAGTTGACAGATTTGGAGGTACGTTCTGTCCAACTCAGCCTAGTATTACCCTTGCATTAAGATGACTGAAAATCCTAGGGTTATCCCAACCTGCGAAAATGAAAAAAAATAGAACTAGTTTACCCTTGTACTAAATATCGTAGAATAACCTTACACCAAGAAAGACTACTATTTTAGAATCAGACTATGGAAAGGAACAAATTGTAATAGAAAAAAGACTGAACTGGCCTTACTATATTCTAAACATTGAAATATGGTACCGCTACCTCCCTAAGCAAATGAAGATTAACGACCTATTCGACTTAACCCTAAGAATTAAAACATAAATCATGAAATCCTAATGAAAACATGGAGAATAAAATTACAGCCTATATATGTTAACCTAACAAAAAAAAAAAAAAGCACTAATTAAAATTCTGACCACCTCAGGTACAAGAGGAATACTAGACAAAGTTGACAGATTTGGAGGTACGTTCTGTCCAACTCGGCCTAGTATTACCCTTGCATTAAGATGACTGAAAATCCTAGGGTTATCCCAACCTGTGAAAATGAAAAAAAATAGACCTAGTTTACCCTTGTACTTAATATCGTAGAATAACCTTACACCTAGAAAGACTACTATTTTTGAATCTGACCATGGAAAGGAACAACTGCTATTAGATAAAAGACTGACCACGCCTGACTATATTCTAAACATTGAAATATGGTACCGCTACCTCCCTAAGCAAATGAAGATTAAGGACCTATTCGACTTAACCCTAAGCATTAAAACATAAATCATGAAATCCTAATGAAAACATGGAGAATAAAATTACAGCCTATAACTGTTAACTAAACCAAAGAAACTAACAGCACTAATTAAAATTCTGACCACCTCAGGTACAAGAGGAATACTAGACAAAGTTGACAGATTTGGAGGTACGTTCTGTCCAACTCGGCCTAGTATTACCCTTGCATTAAGATGACTGAAAATCCTAGGGTTATCCCAACCTGTGAAAATGAAAAAAAATAGACCTAGTTTACCCTTGTACTTAATATCATAGAATAACCTTACACCTAGCAAGACTACTATTTTAGAATCAGACTATGGAAAGGAACAAATTGTAATAGAAAAAAGACTGAACAGGCCTGACTATATTCTAAACATTGAAATATGGTACCGCTACCTCCCTAAGAAAATGAAGATTAAGGACCTATTCGACTTAACCCTAAGCATTAAAACATAAATCATGAAATCCTAATGAAAACATGGAGAATAAAATTACAGCCTATAACTGTTAACTAAACCAAAGAAACAAACAGCACTAATTAAAATTCTGACCACCTCAGGTACAAGAGGAATACTAGACAAAGTTGACAGATTTGGAGGTACGTTCTGTCCAACTCGGCCTAGTATTACCCTTGCATTAAGATGACTGAAAATCCTAGGGTTATCCCAACCTGCGAAAATGAAAAAAATAGACCTAGTGTTATCCTTGTACTTAATATCATAGAATAACCTTACACCTAGCAAGACTACTATTTTAGAATCAGACTATGGAAAGGAACAAATTGTAATAGAAAAAAGACTGAACAGGCCTGACTATATTCTAAACATTGAAATATGGTACCGCTACCTCCCTAAGAAAATGAAGATTAAGGACCTATTCGACTTAACCCTAAGAATTAAAACATAAATCATGAAATCCTAATGAAAACATGGAGAATAAAATTACAGCCTATATATGTTAACCTAACAAAAAAAAAAAAGCACTATTTGAAATACGGACCACATCACTACGCAAATAAAAAAATAGACCTAGTATTACCCTTGTACTTAATATCATAGAATAACCCTACACCTAGAAAGACTACTATTTTAGAATCAGACTATGGAATGGAGCAACTGCTATTAGATAAAAGACTGACCACGCCTGACTATATTCTAAACATTGAAATATGGTACCGCTACCTCCATAAGCAAATGAAGATTAAGGACCTATTCGACTCTACCCTAAGCATTAAAACATAAATCATGAAATCCTAATGAAAACATGGAGGATAAAATTACAGCCTATAACTGTTAAACAAACAACTGAAACAAACTGCATTAGTTCAAATACAGGCCATCTCAAATACAAGAGGAATACTAGAGAAAGTTGGACAGAATGAGAGGTAAATTCCGGCCAACTCAGACTAGTATTACCCCTGTATTCAAGATGACTAAAAATCCTAGTGTTACACCAACCTGGGAAAATAAAAAAAAAAGACCTAGTGTTACCCTTGTACTTAATATCATAGAATAACCTTACACCTACAAAGACTACTATTTTAGAATCAGACTATGGAATGGAGCAACTGCTAGTAGATAAAAAATTGACCACGCCTGACTATATTCTAAACTTTGAAATATGGTACCGCTACCTCCCTAAGCAAATGAAGATTAAGGACCTATTCGACTTAACCCTAAGCATTAAAACATAAATCATGAAATCCCAATGAAAACATGGCGAATAAAATTACAGCCTATAACTGTTAACCTAACAAAAAAAAAAAAGCACTATTTGAAATATGGACCACATCACTACGCAAATAAAAAAATAGACCTAGTTTTACCCTTGTACTTAATATCATAGAATAACCCTACACCTAGAAAGACTACTATTTTAGAATCAGACTATGGAATGGAGCTACTGCTAGTAGATAAAAGATTGACCACGCCTGACTATATTCTAACCATTGAAATATGGTACCGCTACCTCCCTAAGCAAATGAAGATTAAGGACCTATTCGACTCAACCCTAAGCATTAAAACATAAATCATGAAATCCTAATGAAAACATGGAGAATAAAATTACAGCCTATAACTGTTAAACAAACAACGGAAACAAACAGCATTAGTTCAAATACAGGCCATCTCAAATACAAGAGGAATACTAGAGAAAGTTGGACAGAATGAGAGGTATATTCCGGCCAACTCAGACTAGTATTACCCCTGTATTTAAGATGACTAAAAATCCTAGTGTTACACCAACCTGCGAAATTAAAAAAAATAGACCTAGTGTTACCCTTGTACTTAATATCATAGAATAACCTTACACCTAGAAAGACTACTATTTTAGAATCTGACTATGGAAAGGAACAAATTATAATAGAAAAAAGACTGAACAGGCCTGACTATATTCTAAATATTGAAATATTGTACCACTACCTTCCTAAGCAATTGAAGAATAAGGACCTATTCGACTTAACCCTAAGCATTAAAACATAAATCATGAAATCCTAATGAAAACATGGAGCATAAAATTACAGCCTACAACTGTTAACCAAACCAAAGAAAAAAACAGCACTAATTAAAATACTGACCACCTCAGGTACAAGAGGAATACAAGACAAAGTTGACAGATTTGGAGGTAAGTTCTGTCCAACTCGGCCTAGTATTACCCCTGTATTTAAGATGACTGAAAATCCTAGGGTTATCCCAACCTGTGAAAATGAAAAAAAATAGACCTAGTTTACCCTTGTACTTAATATCGTAGAATAACCTTACACCTAGAAAGACTACTATTTTTGAATCTGACCATGGAAAGGAACAACTGCTATTAGATAAATAACTGACCACGCCTGACTATATTTTAAACATTGAAATATGGTACCGCTACCTCCCTAAGCAAATGAAGATTAAGGACCTATTCGACTTAACCCTAAGCATTAAAACATAAATCATGAAATAATAATGAAAACATGGAGAATAAAATTACAGCCTATAACTGTTAACTAAACCAAAGAAACAAACAGCACTAATTAAAATTCTGACCACCTCAGGTACAAGAGGAATACTAGACAAAGTTGACAGATTTGGAGGTACGTTCTGTCCAACTCGGCCTAGTATTACCCTTGCATTAAGATGACTGAAAATCCTAGGGTTATCCCAACCTGCGAAAATGAAAAAAATAGACCTAGTGTTACCCTTGTACTTAATATCATAGAATAACCTTACACCTAGCAAGACTACTATTTTAGAATCAGACTATGGAAAGGAACAAATTGTAATAGAAAAAAGACTGAACAGGCCTGACTATATTCTAAACATTGAAATATGGTACCGCTACCTCCCTAAGAAAATGAAGATTAAGGACCTATTCGACTTAACCCTAAGCATTAAAACATAAATCATGAAATCCTAATGAAAACATGGAGAATAAAATTACAGCCTACAACTGTTAACCAAACCAAAGAAAAAAACAGCACTAATTAAAATACTGACCACCTCAGGTACAAGAGGAATACAAGACAAAGTTGACAGATTTGGAGGTAAGTTCTGTCCAACTCGGCCTAGTATTACCCCTGTATTTAAGATGACTGAAAATCCTAGGGTTATCCCAACCTGTGAAAATGAAAAAAAATAGACCTAGTGTTACACCAACCTGCGAAAATAAAAAAAAAACACCTAGTGTTACCCTTGTACTTAATATTATAGAATAACCTTACACCTAGAAAGACTACCATTTTAGAATCAGACTATGGAATGGAGCAACTGCTATTAGATAAAAGATTGACCACATAAACATTGAAATATGGTACCGCTACCTCCCTAAGCAAATGAAGATTAAGGACCTATTCGACTTAACCCTAAGCATTAAAACATAAAATCATGAAATCCTAATGAAAACATGGAGAATAAAATTACAGCCTATAACTGTTAACTAAACCAAAGAAACTAACAGCACTAATTAAAATTCTGACCACCTCAGGTACAAAGTTGACAGATTTGGAGGAACGTTCTGTCCAACTCGGCCTAGTATTACCCTTGCATTAAGATGACTGAAAATCCTAGGGTTATCCCAACCTGCGAAAATGAAAAAAATAGACCTAGTGTTACCCTTGTACTTAATATCATAGAATAACCTTACACCTAGCAAGACTACTATTTTAGAATCAGACTATGGAAAGGAACAAATTGTAATAGAAAAAAGACTGAACAGGCCTGACTATATTCTAAACATTGAAATATGGTACCGCTACCTCCCTAAGAAAATGAAGATTAAGGACCTATTCGACTTAACCCTAAGAATTAAAACATAAATCATGAAATCCTAATGAAAACATGGAGAATAAAATTACAGCCTATATATGTTAACCTAACAAAAAAAAAAAAGCACTATTTGAAATACGGACCACATCACTACGCAAATAAAAAAATAGACCTAGTATTACCCTTGTACTTAATATCATAGAATAACCTTACACCTAGAAAGACTACTATTTTAGAATCAGACTATGGAAAGGAACAATTTATAATAGAAAAAAGACTGAACAGGCCTGACTATATTCTAAATATTGAAATATTGTACCACTACCTCCCTAAGCAAATGAAGATTAAGGACCTATTCGACTTAACCCTAAGCATTAAAACATAAATCATGAAATCCTAATGAAAACATGGAGAATAAAATTACAGCCTATAACTGTTAACCAAACCAAAGAAACAAACAGCATTAGTTCAAATACAGCCCATCTCAAATACAAGAGGAATACTAGACAAAGTTGACAGATTTGGAGGTACGTTCTGTCCAACTCAGCCTAGTATTACCCTTGCATTAAGATGACTGAAAATCCTAGGGTTATCCCAACCTGCGAAAATGAAAAAAAATAGAACTAGTTTACCCTTGTACTAAATATCGTAGAATAACCTTACACCAAGAAAGACTACTATTTTAGAATCAGACTATGGAAAGGAACAAATTGTAATAGAAAAAAGACTGAACTGGCCTTACTATATTCTAAACATTGAAATATGGTACCGCTACCTCCCTAAGCAAATGAAGATTAACGACCTATTCGACTTAACCCTAAGAATTAAAACATAAATCATGAAATCCTAATGAAAACATGGAGAATAAAATTACAGCCTATATATGTTAACCTAACAAAAAAAAAAAAAAGCACTAATTAAAATTCTGACCACCTCAGGTACAAGAGGAATACTAGACAAAGTTGACAGATTTGGAGGTACGTTCTGTCCAACTCGGCCTAGTATTACCCTTGCATTAAGATGACTGAAAATCCTAGGGTTATCCCAACCTGTGAAAATGAAAAAAAATAGACCTAGTTTACCCTTGTACTTAATATCGTAGAATAACCTTACACCTAGAAAGACTACTATTTTTGAATCTGACCATGGAAAGGAACAACTGCTATTAGATAAAAGACTGACCACGCCTGACTATATTCTAAACATTGAAATATGGTACCGCTACCTCCCTAAGCAAATGAAGATTAAGGACCTATTCGACTTAACCCTAAGCATTAAAACATAAATCATGAAATCCTAATGAAAACATGGAGAATAAAATTACAGCCTATAACTGTTAACTAAACCAAAGAAACTAACAGCACTAATTAAAATTCTGACCACCTCAGGTACAAGAGGAATACTAGACAAAGTTGACAGATTTGGAGGTACGTTCTGTCCAACTCGGCCTAGTATTACCCTTGCATTAAGATGACTGAAAATCCTAGGGTTATCCCAACCTGTGAAAATGAAAAAAAATAGACCTAGTTTACCCTTGTACTTAATATCATAGAATAACCTTACACCTAGCAAGACTACTATTTTAGAATCAGACTATGGAAAGGAACAAATTGTAATAGAAAAAAGACTGAACAGGCCTGACTATATTCTAAACATTGAAATATGGTACCGCTACCTCCCTAAGAAAATGAAGATTAAGGACCTATTCGACTTAACCCTAAGCATTAAAACATAAATCATGAAATCCTAATGAAAACATGGAGAATAAAATTACAGCCTATAACTGTTAACTAAACCAAAGAAACAAACAGCACTAATTAAAATTCTGACCACCTCAGGTACAAGAGGAATACTAGACAAAGTTGACAGATTTGGAGGTACGTTCTGTCCAACTCGGCCTAGTATTACCCTTGCATTAAGATGACTGAAAATCCTAGGGTTATCCCAACCTGCGAAAATGAAAAAAATAGACCTAGTGTTATCCTTGTACTTAATATCATAGAATAACCTTACACCTAGCAAGACTACTATTTTAGAATCAGACTATGGAAAGGAACAAATTGTAATAGAAAAAAGACTGAACAGGCCTGACTATATTCTAAACATTGAAATATGGTACCGCTACCTCCCTAAGAAAATGAAGATTAAGGACCTATTCGACTTAACCCTAAGAATTAAAACATAAATCATGAAATCCTAATGAAAACATGGAGAATAAAATTACAGCCTATATATGTTAACCTAACAAAAAAAAAAAAGCACTATTTGAAATACGGACCACATCACTACGCAAATAAAAAAATAGACCTAGTATTACCCTTGTACTTAATATCATAGAATAACCCTACACCTAGAAAGACTACTATTTTAGAATCAGACTATGGAATGGAGCAACTGCTATTAGATAAAAGACTGACCACGCCTGACTATATTCTAAACATTGAAATATGGTACCGCTACCTCCATAAGCAAATGAAGATTAAGGACCTATTCGACTCTACCCTAAGCATTAAAACATAAATCATGAAATCCTAATGAAAACATGGAGGATAAAATTACAGCCTATAACTGTTAAACAAACAACTGAAACAAACTGCATTAGTTCAAATACAGGCCATCTCAAATACAAGAGGAATACTAGAGAAAGTTGGACAGAATGAGAGGTAAATTCCGGCCAACTCAGACTAGTATTACCCCTGTATTCAAGATGACTAAAAATCCTAGTGTTACACCAACCTGGGAAAATAAAAAAAAAAGACCTAGTGTTACCCTTGTACTTAATATCATAGAATAACCTTACACCTACAAAGACTACTATTTTAGAATCAGACTATGGAATGGAGCAACTGCTAGTAGATAAAAAATTGACCACGCCTGACTATATTCTAAACTTTGAAATATGGTACCGCTACCTCCCTAAGCAAATGAAGATTAAGGACCTATTCGACTTAACCCTAAGCATTAAAACATAAATCATGAAATCCCAATGAAAACATGGCGAATAAAATTACAGCCTATAACTGTTAACCTAACAAAAAAAAAAAAGCACTATTTGAAATATGGACCACATCACTACGCAAATAAAAAAATAGACCTAGTTTTACCCTTGTACTTAATATCATAGAATAACCCTACACCTAGAAAGACTACTATTTTAGAATCAGACTATGGAATGGAGCTACTGCTAGTAGATAAAAGATTGACCACGCCTGACTATATTCTAACCATTGAAATATGGTACCGCTACCTCCCTAAGCAAATGAAGATTAAGGACCTATTCGACTCAACCCTAAGCATTAAAACATAAATCATGAAATCCTAATGAAAACATGGAGAATAAAATTACAGCCTATAACTGTTAAACAAACAACGGAAACAAACAGCATTAGTTCAAATACAGGCCATCTCAAATACAAGAGGAATACTAGAGAAAGTTGGACAGAATGAGAGGTATATTCCGGCCAACTCAGACTAGTATTACCCCTGTATTTAAGATGACTAAAAATCCTAGTGTTACACCAACCTGCGAAATTAAAAAAAATAGACCTAGTGTTACCCTTGTACTTAATATCATAGAATAACCTTACACCTAGAAAGACTACTATTTTAGAATCTGACTATGGAAAGGAACAAATTATAATAGAAAAAAGACTGAACAGGCCTGACTATATTCTAAATATTGAAATATTGTACCACTACCTTCCTAAGCAATTGAAGAATAAGGACCTATTCGACTTAACCCTAAGCATTAAAACATAAATCATGAAATCCTAATGAAAACATGGAGCATAAAATTACAGCCTACAACTGTTAACCAAACCAAAGAAAAAAACAGCACTAATTAAAATACTGACCACCTCAGGTACAAGAGGAATACAAGACAAAGTTGACAGATTTGGAGGTAAGTTCTGTCCAACTCGGCCTAGTATTACCCCTGTATTTAAGATGACTGAAAATCCTAGGGTTATCCCAACCTGTGAAAATGAAAAAAAATAGACCTAGTTTACCCTTGTACTTAATATCGTAGAATAACCTTACACCTAGAAAGACTACTATTTTTGAATCTGACCATGGAAAGGAACAACTGCTATTAGATAAATAACTGACCACGCCTGACTATATTTTAAACATTGAAATATGGTACCGCTACCTCCCTAAGCAAATGAAGATTAAGGACCTATTCGACTTAACCCTAAGTATTAAAACATAAATCATGAAATAATAATGAAAACATGGAGAATAAAATTACAGCCTATAACTGTTAACTAAACCAAAGAAACAAACAGCACTAATTAAAATTCTGACCACCTCAGGTACAAGAGGAATACTAGACAAAGTTGACAGATTTGGAGGTACGTTCTGTCCAACTCGGCCTAGTATTACCCTTGCATTAAGATGACTGAAAATCCTAGGGTTATCCCAACCTGCGAAAATGAAAAAAATAGACCTAGTGTTACCCTTGTACTTAATATCATAGAATAACCTTACACCTAGCAAGACTACTATTTTAGAATCAGACTATGGAAAGGAACAAATTGTAATAGAAAAAAGACTGAACAGGCCTGACTATATTCTAAACATTGAAATATGGTACCGCTACCTCCCTAAGAAAATGAAGATTAAGGACCTATTCGACTTAACCCTAAGCATTAAAACATAAATCATGAAATCCTAATGAAAACATGGAGAATAAAATTACAGCCTACAACTGTTAACCAAACCAAAGAAAAAAACAGCACTAATTAAAATACTGACCACCTCAGGTACAAGAGGAATACAAGACAAAGTTGACAGATTTGGAGGTAAGTTCTGTCCAACTCGGCCTAGTATTACCCCTGTATTTAAGATGACTGAAAATCCTAGGGTTATCCCAACCTGTGAAAATGAAAAAAAATAGACCTAGTGTTACACCAACCTGCGAAAATAAAAAAAAAACACCTAGTGTTACCCTTGTACTTAATATTATAGAATAACCTTACACCTAGAAAGACTACTATTTTAGAATCAGACTATGGAATGGAGCAACTGCTATTAGATAAAAGATTGACCACATAAACATTGAAATATGGTACCGCTACCTCCCTAAGCAAATGAAGATTAAGGACCTATTCGACTTAACCCTAAGCATTAAAACATAAAATCATGAAATCCTAATGAAAACATGGAGAATAAAATTACAGCCTATAACTGTTAACTAAACCAAAGAAACTAACAGCACTAATTAAAATTCTGACCACCTCAGGTACAAAGTTGACAGATTTGGAGGTACGTTCTGTCCAACTCGGCCTAGTATTACCCTTGCATTAAGATGACTGAAAATCCTAGGGTTATCCCAACCTGCGAAAATGAAAAAAATAGACCTAGTGTTACCCTTGTACTTAATATCATAGAATAACCTTACACCTAGCAAGACTACTATTTTAGAATCAGACTATGGAAAGGAACAAATTGTAATAGAAAAAAGACTGAACAGGCCTGACTATATTCTAAACATTGAAATATGGTACCGCTACCTCCCTAAGAAAATGAAGATTAAGGACCTATTCGACTTAACCCTAAGAATTAAAACATAAATCATGAAATCCTAATGAAAACATGGAGAATAAAATTACAGCCTATATATGTTAACCTAACAAAAAAAAAAAAGCACTATTTGAAATACGGACCACATCACTACGCAAATAAAAAAATAGACCTAGTATTACCCTTGTACTTAATATCATAGAATAACCCTACACCTAGAAAGACTACTATTTTAGAATCAGACTATGGAATGGAGCAACTGCTATTAGATAAAAGACTGACCACGCCTGACTATATTCTAAACATTGAAATATGGTACCGCTACCTCCATAAGCAAATGAAGATTAAGGACCTATTCGACTCTACCCTAAGCATTAAAACATAAATCATGAAATCCTAATGAAAACATGGAGAATAAAATTACAGCCTATAACTGTTAAACAAACAACTGAAACAAACTGCATTAGTTCAAATACAGGCCATCTCAAATACAAGAGGAATACTAGAGAAAGTTGGACAGAATGAGAGGTAAATTCCGGCCAACTCAGACTAGTATTACCCCTGTATTCAAGATGACTAAAAATCCTAGTGTTACACCAACCTGGGAAAATAAAAAAAAAAGACCTAGTGTTACCCTTGTACTTAATATCATAGAATAACCTTACACCTAGAAAGACTACTATTTTAGAATCAGACTATGGAATGGAGCAACTGCTAGTAGATAAAAGATTGACCACGCCTGACTATATTCTAAACTTTGAAATATGGTACCGCTACCTCCCTAAGCAAATGAAGATTAAGGACCTATTCGACTTAACCCTAAGCATTAAAACATAAATCATGAAATCCCAATGAAAACATGGCGAATAAAATTACAGCCTATAACTGTTAACCTAACAAAAAAAAAAAAGCACTATTTGAAATATGGACCACATCACTACGCAAATAAAAAAATAGACCTAGTTTTACCCTTGTACTTAATATCATAGAATAACCCTACACCTAGAAAGACTACTATTTTAGAATCAGACTATGGAATGGAGCTACTGCTAGTAGATAAAAGATTGACCACGCCTGACTATATTCTAACCATTGAAATATGGTACCGCTACCTCCCTAAGCAAATGAAGATTAAGGACCTATTCGACTCAACCCTAAGCATTAAAACATAAATCATGAAATCCTAATGAAAACATGGAGAATAAAATTACAGCCTATAACTGTTAAACAAACAACGGAAACAAACAGCATTAGTTCAAATACAGGCCATCTCAAATACAAGAGGAATACTAGAGAAAGTTGGACAGAATGAGAGGTAAATTCCGGCCAACTCAGACTAGTATTACCCCTGTATTTAAGATGACTAAAAATCCTAGTGTTACACCAACCTGCGAAAATAAAAAAAAAACACCTAGTGTTACCCTTGTACTTAATATTATAGAATAACCTTACACCTAGAAAGACTACTATTTTAGAATCAGACTATGGAATGGAGCAACTGCTATTAGATAAAAGATTGACCACATAAACATTGAAATATGGTACCGCTACCTCCCTAAGCAAATGAAGATTAAGGACCTATTCAACTTAACCCTAAGCATTAAAACATAAATCATGAAATCCTAATGAAAACATGGAGAATAAAATTACAGCCTATAACTGTTAAACAAACAACGGAAACAATCCGCATTAGTTCAAATACAGGCCATCTCAAATACAAGTGGAATACTAGAGAAAGTTGGACAGAATGAGTGGTAAATTCCGGCCAACTCAGAGTAGTATTACCCCAGTATTTAAGATGACTAAAAATCCTAGGGTTACCCCAACCTGTGAAATTAAAAAAAATAGACCTAGTGTTACCCTTGTACTTAATATCATAGAATAACCTTACACCTAGAAAGACTACTATTTTTGAATCTGACCATGGAAAGGAACAACTGCTATTAGATAAATAACTGACCACGCCTGACTATATTTTAAACATTGAAATATGGTACCGCTACCTCCCTAAGCAAATGAAGATTAAGGACCTATTCGACTTAACCCTAAGCATTAAAACATAAATCATGAAATAATAATGAAAACATGGAGAATAAAATTACAGCCTATAACTGTTAACTAAACCAAAGAAACAAACAGCACTAATTAAAATTCTGACCACCTCAGGTACAAGAGGAATACTAGACAAAGTTGACAGATTTGGAGGTACGTTCTGTCCAACTCGGCCTAGTATTACCCTTGCATTAAGATGACTGAAAATCCTAGGGTTATCCCAACCTGCGAAAATGAAAAAAATAGACCTAGTGTTACCCTTGTACTTAATATCATAGAATAACCTTACACCTAGCAAGACTACTATTTTAGAATCAGACTATGGAAAGGAACAAATTGTAATAGAAAAAAGACTGAACAGGCCTGACTATATTCTAAACATTGAAATATGGTACCGCTACCTCCCTAAGAAAATGAAGATTAAGGACCTATTCGACTTAACCCTAAGCATTAAAACATAAATCATGAAATCCTAATGAAAACATGGAGAATAAAATTACAGCCTACAACTGTTAACCAAACCAAAGAAAAAAACAGCACTAATTAAAATACTGACCACCTCAGGTACAAGAGGAATACAAGACAAAGTTGACAGATTTGGAGGTAAGTTCTGTCCAACTCGGCCTAGTATTACCCCTGTATTTAAGATGACTGAAAATCCTAGGGTTATCCCAACCTGTGAAAATGAAAAAAAATAGACCTAGTGTTACACCAACCTGCGAAAATAAAAAAAAAACACCTAGTGTTACCCTTGTACTTAATATTATAGAATAACCTTACACCTAGAAAGACTACCATTTTAGAATCAGACTATGGAATGGAGCAACTGCTATTAGATAAAAGATTGACCACATAAACATTGAAATATGGTACCGCTACCTCCCTAAGCAAATGAAGATTAAGGACCTATTCGACTTAACCCTAAGCATTAAAACATAAAATCATGAAATCCTAATGAAAACATGGAGAATAAAATTACAGCCTATAACTGTTAACTAAACCAAAGAAACTAACAGCACTAATTAAAATTCTGACCACCTCAGGTACAAAGTTGACAGATTTGGAGGAACGTTCTGTCCAACTCGGCCTAGTATTACCCTTGCATTAAGATGACTGAAAATCCTAGGGTTATCCCAACCTGCGAAAATGAAAAAAATAGACCTAGTGTTACCCTTGTACTTAATATCATAGAATAACCTTACACCTAGCAAGACTACTATTTTAGAATCAGACTATGGAAAGGAACAAATTGTAATAGAAAAAAGACTGAACAGGCCTGACTATATTCTAAACATTGAAATATGGTACCGCTACCTCCCTAAGAAAATGAAGATTAAGGACCTATTCGACTTAACCCTAAGAATTAAAACATAAATCATGAAATCCTAATGAAAACATGGAGAATAAAATTACAGCCTATATATGTTAACCTAACAAAAAAAAAAACCACTATTTAAAATACGGACCACATCACTACGCAAATAACAAAATAGACCTAGTATTACCCTTGTACTTAATATCGTAGAATAACCCTACACCTAGAAAGACTACTATTTTAGAATCCGACTATGGAAAGGAACAAATTATAATAGAAAAAAAGACTGAACAGGCCTGACTATATTCTAAAAATTGAGGGAGGGTACCGGCGCCTCCCTTCGCAAATGAAGAATAAGGGCCTATTCGACTTAACCTAAGCATTAAAACATTAATCATGAAATAATAATGAAAACATGGAGAAAAAAATTACAGCTTATAACTGTTAACCAAACAAAAGAAACACACAGCACTAATTGAAATAAGGACCTCATCATTACGCAAATAAAAAAATAAACCTAGTATTACACTTGTACTTAATATCGTAGAAAATCATAACACCTAGAAAGACTACTATTTTAGAATCAGACTATGGATTGGAGCAACTGCTATTAGATAAAAGAGTGACCAGGCATGACTATATTCTAAACATTGAAATATTGTACAGCTACCTCCCTCAGCAAATGAAGATTAAGGACCTTTTTCGACTTAACCCTAAGCATTAAAACATAAATCATGAAATCCTAATGAAAACATGGAGAATAAAATTACAGCCTATAACTGTTAACCAAACAAAAGAAACAAACAGCATTAGTTCAACTACAAGAGGAATACTAGACAAAGTTGGACAGAATGAGAGGTAAATTCCGGCCAACTTAGACTAGTATTACCCATGTATTTAAGATGACTAAAAATCCTAGTGTTACCCCAACCTGCGAAAATAAAATAATAGACCTAGTGTTACTCTTGTACTTAATATGATAGAATAACCTTATACCTAGAAAGACTACAATTTTAGAATCAGACTATGGAATGGAGCAACTGCTAGTAGATAAAAGATTGACCACGCCTGACTATATACTAAACATTGAAATATGGTACCGATACCTCCCTAAGCAAATGAAGATTAAGGACCTATTCGACTTAACCCTAAGCATTAAAACATAAATCATGAAATCCTAATGAAAACATGGAGAATAAAATTACAGCCTATAACTGTTAAACAAACAACGGAAACAAACAGCATTAGTTCAAATACAGGCAATCTCAAATACAAGAGGAATACTAGAGAAAATTGGACAGAATGAGAGGTAAATTCCGGCCAACTCAGACTAGCATTACCCCTGTATTTAAGATGACTAAAAATCCTAGTGTTACACCAACCTGCGAAAATAAAAAAAAATAGACCTAGTGTTACCCTTGTACTTAATATCGCAGAATAACCTTACACCTAGCAAGACTACTATTTTAGAATCAGACTATGGAAAGGAACAAATTGTAATAGAAATAAGACTGAACTGGCCTGACTATATTCTAAACATTGAAATATGGTACCGCTACCTCCCTAAGCAAATGAAGATTAAGGACCTATTCGACTTAACCCTAAGAATTAAAACATAAATCATGAAATCCTAATGAAAACATGGAGAATAAAATTACAGCCTATATATGTTAACCTAACAAAAAAAAAAAGCACTATTTGAAATACGGACCACATCACTACGCAAATAACAAAATAGACCTAGTATTACCCTTGTACTTAATATCATAGAATAACCGTACCCCTAGAAAGACTACAATTTTAGAATCAGACTATGGAATGGAGCAACTGCTAGTAGATAAAAGATTGACCACGCCTGACTATATACTAAACATTGAAATATGGTACCGCTACCTCCCTAAGCAAATGAAGATTAAGAACCTATTCAACTTAACCCTAAGCATTAAAACATAAATCATGAATTTCTAATGAAAACATGGAGAATAAAATTACAGCCTATAACTGTTAAAAAAACAACGGAAACAAACAGCATTAGTTCAAATACAGGCCATCTCAAATACAAGAGGAATACTAGACAAAGTTGGACAGAATGAGAGGTAAATTCCGGCCAACTCAGACTAGCATTACCTCTGTATTTAAGATGACTATAAATCCTAGTGTTACACCAACCTGCGAAAATAAAAAAAAATAGACCTAGTGTTACCCTTGTACTAAATATCGCAGAATAACCTTACAGCTAGAAAGACTACTATTTTTGAATCTGACCATGGAAAGGAACAAATTATAATAGAAAAAAGACTGAACAGGGCTGACTATATTCTAAACATTGAAATATGGTACCACTACCTCCCTAAGCAAATGAAGATAAAGGACCTATTCGACTTAACCCTAAGCATTAAAACATAAATCATGAAATCCTAATGAAAACATTGAGAATAAAATTACAGCCTACAACTGTTAAACAAACAAAGGAAACAAACAGCAATAGTTCAAATACAGGCCATCTCAAATACAAGAGGAATACTAGAGAAAGTTGGACAGAATGAGTGGTAAATTCCGGCCAACTCAGACTAGCATTACCCCTGTATTTAAGATGACTAAAAATCCTAGTGTTACACCAACCTGCGAAAATAAAAAAAAATAGACCTAGTGTTACTCTTGTACTTAATATCGTAGAATAACCTTACACCTAGAAAGACTACTATTTTTGAATCTGACCATGGAAAGGAACAACTGCTATTAGATAAAAGACTGACCACGCCTGACTATATTCTAAACATTGAAATATGGTACCGCTACCTCCCTAAGCAAATGAAGATTAAGAACCTATTCGACTTAACCCTAAGCATTAAAACATAAATCATGAAATCCTAATGAAAACATGGAGAATAAAATTACAGCCTATAACTGTTAACCAAACCAAAGAAACAAACAGCTTTAGTTCAAATACAGCCCATCTCAAATACAAGAGGAATACTAGACAAAGTTGACAGATTTGGAGGTACGTTCTGTCCAACTCAGCCTAGTATTACCCTTGCATTAAGATGACTGAAAATCCTAGGGTTATCCCAACCTGCGAAAATGAAAAAAAATAGAACTAGTTTACCCTTGTACTTAATATCGTAGAATAACCTTACACCAAGAAAGACTACTATTTTAGAATCAGACTATGGAAAGGAACAAATTGTAATAGAAAAAAGACTGAACTGGCCTTACTATATTCTAAACATTGAAATATGGTACCGCTACCTCCCTAAGCAAATGAAGATTAACGACCTATTCGACTTAACCCTAAGAATTAAAACATAAATCATGAAATCCTAATGAAAACATGGAGAATAAAATTACAGCCTATATATGTTAACATAACAAAAAAAAAAAAAAGCACTATTTGAAATACGGACCACATCACTACGCAAATAAAAAAAAAAAAACCTAGTATTACCCTTGTACTTAATATCATAGAATAACCGTACCCCTAGAAAGACTACAATTTTAGAATCAGACTATGGAATGGAGCAACTGCTAGTAGATAAAAGATTGACCACGCCTGACTATATACTAAACATTGAAATATGGTACCGCTACCTCCCTAAGCAAATGAAGATTAAGAACCTATTCAACTTAACCCTAAGCATTAAAACATAAATCATGAATTTCTAATGAAAACATGGAGAATAAAATTACAGCCTATAACTGTTAAAAAAACAACGGAAACAAACAGCATTAGTTCAAATACAGGCCATCTCAAATACAAGAGGAATACTAGACAAAGTTGGACAGAATGAGAGGTAAATTCCGGCCAACTCAGACTAGTATTACCCCTGTATTTAAGATGACTAAAAATCCTAGTGTCACACCAACCTGCGAAAATAAAAAAAATAGACCTAGTGTTACCCTTGTACTTAATATCATAGAATAACCTTGCACCTAGAAAGACTACTATTTTAGAATCAGACTATGGAAAGGAACAAATTGTAATAGAAAAAAGACTGAACTGGCCTGACTATATTCTAAACATTGAAATATGGTACCGCTACCTCCCTAAGCAAATGAAGATTAAGGACCTATTCGACTTAACCCTATGAATTAAAACATAAATCATGAAATCCTAATGAAAACATGGAGAATAAAATTACAGCCTATATATGTTAACCTAACAAAAAAAAAAAGCACTATTTGAAATACGGACCACATCACTACGCAAATAAGAAAATAGACCTAGTATTACCCTTGTACTTAATATCATAGAATAACCTTACACCTAGCAAGACTACTATTTTAGAATCAGACTATGGAATGGAGCAACTGCTATTAGATAAAAGACTGACCACGCCTGACTATATTCTAAACATTGAAATATGGTACCGCTACCTCCATAAGCAAATGAAGATTAAGGACCTATTCGACTCTACCCTAAGCATTAAAACATAAATCATGAAATCCTAATGAAAACATGGAGGATAAAATTACAGCCTATAACTGTTAAACAAACAACTGAAACAAACTGCATTAGTTCAAATACAGGCCATCTCAAATACAAGAGGAATACTAGAGAAAGTTGGACAGAATGAGAGGTAAATTCCGGCCAACTCAGACTAGTATTACCCCTGTATTTAAGATGACTAAAAATCCTAGTGTTACACCAACCTGGGAAAATAAAAAAAAAAGACCTAGTGTTACCCTTGTACTTAATATCATAGAATAACCTTACACCTAGAAAGACTACTATTTTAGAATCAGACTATGGAAAGGAACAATTTATAATAGAAAAAAGACTGAACAGGCCTGACTATATTCTAAATATTGAAATATTGTACCACTACCTCCCTAAGCAAATGAAGATTAAGGACCTATTCGACTTAACCCTAAGCATTAAAACATAAATCATGAAATCCTAATGAAAACATGGAGAATAAAATTACAGCCTATAACTGTTAACCAAACCAAAGAAACAAACAGCATTAGTTCAAATACAGCCCATCTCAAATACAAGAGGAATACTAGACAAAGTTGACAGATTTGGAGGTACGTTCTGTCCAACTCAGCCTAGTATTACCCTTGCATTAAGATGACTGAAAATCCTAGGGTTATCCCAACCTGCGAAAATGAAAAAAAATAGAACTAGTTTACCCTTGTACTAAATATCGTAGAATAACCTTACACCAAGAAAGACTACTATTTTAGAATCAGACTATGGAAAGGAACAAATTGTAATAGAAAAAAGACTGAACTGGCCTTACTATATTCTAAACATTGAAATATGGTACCGCTACCTCCCTAAGCAAATGAAGATTAACGACCTATTCGACTTAACCCTAAGAATTAAAACATAAATCATGAAATCCTAATGAAAACATGGAGAATAAAATTACAGCCTATATATGTTAACCTAACAAAAAAAAAAAAAAGCACTAATTAAAATTCTGACCACCTCAGGTACAAGAGGAATACTAGACAAAGTTGACAGATTTGGAGGTACGTTCTGTCCAACTCGGCCTAGTATTACCCTTGCATTAAGATGACTGAAAATCCTAGGGTTATCCCAACCTGTGAAAATGAAAAAAAATAGACCTAGTTTACCCTTGTACTTAATATCGTAGAATAACCTTACACCTAGAAAGACTACTATTTTTGAATCTGACCATGGAAAGGAACAACTGCTATTAGATAAATAACTGACCACGCCTGACTATATTCTAAACATTGAAATATGGTACCGCTACCTCCCTAAGCAAATGAAGATTAAGGACCTATTCGACTTAACCCTAAGCATTAAAACATAAATCATGAAATCCTAATGAAAACATGGAGAATAAAATTACAGCCTATAACTGTTAACTAAACCAAAGAAACAAACAGCACTAATTAAAATTCTGACCACCTCAGGTACAAGAGGAATACTAGACAAAGTTGACAGATTTGGAGGTACGTTCTGTCCAACTCGGCCTAGTATTACACTTGCATTAAGATGACTGAAAATCCTAGGGTTATCCCAACCTGCGAAAATGAAAAAAATAGACCTAGTGTTACCCTTGTACTTAATATCATAGAATAACCTTACACCTAGCAAGACTACTATTTTAGAATCAGACTATGGAAAGGAACAAATTGTAATAGAAAAAAGACTGAACAGGCCTGACTATATTCTAAACATTGAAATATGGTACCGCTACCTCCCTAAGAAAATGAAGATTAAGGACCTATTCGACTTAACCCTAAGCATTAAAACATAAATCATGAAATCCTAATGAAAACATGGAGAATAAAATTACAGCCTATAACTGTTAACTAAACCAAAGAAACAAACAGCACTAATTAAAATTCTGACCACCTCAGGTACAAGAGGAATACTAGACAAAGTTGACAGATTTGGAGGTACGTTCTGTCCAACTCGGCCTAGTATTACCCTTGCATTAAGATGACTGAAAATCCTAGGGTTATCCCAACCTGCGAAAATGAAAAAAATAGACCTAGTGTTACCCTTGTACTTAATATCATAGAATAACCTTACACCTAGCAAGACTACTATTTTAGAATCAGACTATGGAAAGGAACAAATTGTAATAGAAAAAAGACTGAACAGGCCTGACTATATTCTAAACATTGAAATATGGTACCGCTACCTCCCTAAAAAAATGAAGATTAAGGACCTATTCGACTTAACCCTAAGAATTAAAACATAAATCATGAAATCCTAATGAAAACATGGAGAATAAAATTACAGCCTATATATGTTAACCTAACAAAAAAAAAAAGCACTATTTGAAATACGGACCACATCACTACGCAAATAAAAAAATAGACCTAGTATTACGCTTGTACTTAATATCATAGAATAACCCTACACCTAGAAAGACTACTATTTTAGAATCAGACTATGGAATGGAGCAACTGCTATTAGATAAAAGACTGACCACGCCTGACTATATTCTAAACATTGAAATATGGTACCGCTACCTCCATAAGCAAATGAAGATTAAGGACCTATTCGACTCTACCCTAAGCATTAAAACATAAATCATGAAATCCTAATGAAAACATGGAGGATAAAATTACAGCCTATAACTGTTAAACAAACAACTGAAACAAACTGCATTAGTTCAAATACAGGCCATCTCAAATACAAGAGGAATACTAGAGAAAGTTGGACAGAATGAGAGGTAAATTCCGGCCAACTCAGACTAGTATTACCCCTGTATTCAAGATGACTAAAAATCCTAGTGTTACACCAACCTGGGAAAATAAAAAAAAAAGACCTAGTGTTACCCTTGTACTTAATATCATAGAATAACCTTACACCTAGAAAGACTACTATTTTAGAATCAGACTATGGAATGGAGCAACTGCTAGTAGATAAAAGATTGACCACGCCTGACTATATTCTAAACTTTGAAATATGGTACCGCTACCTCCCTAAGCAAATGAAGATTAAGGACCTATTCGACTTAACCCTAAGCATTAAAACATAAATCATGAAATCCCAATGAAAACATGGCGAATAAAATTACAGCCTATAACTGTTAACCTAACAAAAAAAAAAAAGCACTATTTGAAATATGGACCACATCACTACGCAAATAAAAAAATAGACCTAGTTTTACCCTTGTACTTAATATCATAGAATAACCCTACACCTAGAAAGACTACTATTTTAGAATCAGACTATGGAATGGAGCTACTGCTAGTAGATAAAAGATTGACCACGCCTGACTATATTCTAACCATTGAAATATGGTACCGCTACCTCCCTAAGCAAATGAAGATTAAGGACCTATTCGACTCAACCCTAAGCATTAAAACATAAATCATGAAATCCTAATGAAAACATGGAGAATAAAATTACAGCCTATAACTGTTAAACAAACAACGGAAACAAACAGCATTAGTTCAAATACAGGCCATCTCAAATACAAGAGGAATACTAGAGAAAGTTGGACAGAATGAGAGGTAAATTCCGGCCAACTCAGACTAGTATTACCCCTGTATTTAAGATGACTAAAAATCCTAGTGTTACACCAACCTGCGAAAATAAAAAAAAAACACCTAGTGTTACCCTTGTACTTAATATTATAGAATAACCTTGCACCTAGAAAGACTACTATTTTAGAATCAGACTATGGAAAGGAACAAATTGTAATAGAAAAAAGACTGAACTGGCCTGACTATATTCTAAACATTGAAATATGGTACCGCTACCTCCCTAAGCAAATGAAGATTAAGGACCTATTCGACTTAACCCTAAGAATTAAAACATAAATCATGAAATCCTAATGAAAACATGGAGAATAAAATTACAGCCTATATATGTTAACCTAACAAAAAAAAAAAGCACTATTTGAAATACGGACCACATCACTACGCAAATAAGAAAATAGACCTAGTATTACCCTTGTACTTAATATCATAGAATAACCTTACACCTAGCAAGACTACTATTTTAGAATCAGACTATGGAATGGAGCAACTGCTATTAGATAAAAGACTGACCACGCCTGACTATATTCTAAACATTGAAATATGGTACCGCTACCTCCATAAGCAAATGAAGATTAAGGACCTATTCGACTCTACCCTAAGCATTAAAACATAAATCATGAAATCCTAATGAAAACATGGAGGATAAAATTACAGCCTATAACTGTTAAACAAACAACTGAAACAAACTGCATTAGTTCAAATACAGGCCATCTCAAATACAAGAGGAATACTAGAGAAAGTTGGACAGAATGAGAGGTAAATTCCGGCCAACTCAGACTAGTATTACCCCTGTATTTAAGATGACTAAAAATCCTAGTGTTACACCAACCTGGGAAAATAAAAAAAAAAGACCTAGTGTTACCCTTGTACTTAATATCATAGAATAACCTTACACCTAGAAAGACTACTATTTTAGAATCAGACTATGGAAAGGAACAATTTATAATAGAAAAAAGACTGAACAGGCCTGACTATATTCTAAATATTGAAATATTGTACCACTACCTCCCTAAGCAAATGAAGATTAAGGACCTATTCGACTTAACCCTAAGCATTAAAACATAAATCATGAAATCCTAATGAAAACATGGAGAATAAAATTACAGCCTATAACTGTTAACCAAACCAAAGAAACAAACAGCATTAGTTCAAATACAGCCCATCTCAAATACAAGAGGAATACTAGACAAAGTTGACAGATTTGGAGGTACGTTCTGTCCAACTCAGCCTAGTATTACCCTTGCATTAAGATGACTGAAAATCCTAGGGTTATCCCAACCTGCGAAAATGAAAAAAAATAGAACTAGTTTACCCTTGTACTAAATATCGTAGAATAACCTTACACCAAGAAAGACTACTATTTTAGAATCAGACTATGGAAAGGAACAAATTGTAATAGAAAAAAGACTGAACTGGCCTTACTATATTCTAAACATTGAAATATGGTACCGCTACCTCCCTAAGCAAATGAAGATTAACGACCTATTCGACTTAACCCTAAGAATTAAAACATAAATCATGAAATCCTAATGAAAACATGGAGAATAAAATTACAGCCTATATATGTTAACCTAACAAAAAAAAAAAAAAGCACTAATTAAAATTCTGACCACCTCAGGTACAAGAGGAATACTAGACAAAGTTGACAGATTTGGAGGTACGTTCTGTCCAACTCGGCCTAGTATTACCCTTGCATTAAGATGACTGAAAATCCTAGGGTTATCCCAACCTGTGAAAATGAAAAAAAATAGACCTAGTTTACCCTTGTACTTAATATCGTAGAATAACCTTACACCTAGAAAGACTACTATTTTTGAATCTGACCATGGAAAGGAACAACTGCTATTAGATAAATAACTGACCACGCCTGACTATATTCTAAACATTGAAATATGGTACCGCTACCTCCCTAAGCAAATGAAGATTAAGGACCTATTCGACTTAACCCTAAGCATTAAAACATAAATCATGAAATCCTAATGAAAACATGGAGAATAAAATTACAGCCTATAACTGTTAACTAAACCAAAGAAACAAACAGCACTAATTAAAATTCTGACCACCTCAGGTACAAGAGGAATACTAGACAAAGTTGACAGATTTGGAGGTACGTTCTGTCCAACTCGGCCTAGTATTACACTTGCATTAAGATGACTGAAAATCCTAGGGTTATCCCAACCTGCGAAAATGAAAAAAATAGACCTAGTGTTACCCTTGTACTTAATATCATAGAATAACCTTACACCTAGCAAGACTACTATTTTAGAATCAGACTATGGAAAGGAACAAATTGTAATAGAAAAAAGACTGAACAGGCCTGACTATATTCTAAACATTGAAATATGGTACCGCTACCTCCCTAAGAAAATGAAGATTAAGGACCTATTCGACTTAACCCTAAGCATTAAAACATAAATCATGAAATCCTAATGAAAACATGGAGAATAAAATTACAGCCTATAACTGTTAACCTAACCAAAGAAACAAACAGCATTAGTTCAAATACAGCCCATCTCAAATACAAGAGGAATACTAGACAAAGTTGACAGATTTGGAGGTACGTTCTGTCCAACTCAGCCTAGTATTACCCTTGCATTAAGATGACTGAAAATCCTAGGGTTATCCCAACCTGCGAAAATGAAAAAAAATAGAACTAGTTTACCCTTGTACTAAATATCGTAGAATAACCTTACACCAAGAAAGACTACTATTTTAGAATCAGACTATGGAAAGGAACAAATTGTAATAGAAAAAAGACTGAACTGGCCTTACTATATTCTAAACATTGAAATATGGTACCGCTACCTCCCTAAGCAAATGAAGATTAACGACCTATTCGACTTAACCCTAAGAATTAAAACATAAATCATGAAATCCTAATGAAAACATGGAGAATAAAATTACAGCCTATATATGTTAACCTAACAAAAAAAAAAAAAAGCACTAATTAAAATTCTGACCACCTCAGGTACAAGAGGAATACTAGACAAAGTTGACAGATTTGGAGGTACGTTCTGTCCAACTCGGCCTAGTATTACCCTTGCATTAAGATGACTGAAAATCCTAGGGTTATCCCAACCTGCGAAAATGAAAAAAATAGACCTAGTGTTACCCTTGTACTTAATATCATAGAATAACCTTACACCTAGCAAGACTACTATTTTAGAATCAGACTATGGAAAGGAACAAATTGTAATAGAAAAAAGACTGAACAGGCCTGACTATATTCTAAACATTGAAATATGGTACCGCTACCTCCCTAAGAAAATGAAGATTAAGGACCTATTCGACTTAACCCTAAGAATTAAAACATAAATCATGAAATCCTAATGAAAACATGGAGAATAAAATTACAGCCTATATATGTTAACCTAACAAAAAAAAAAAAGCACTATTTGAAATACGGACCACATCACTACGCAAATAAAAAAATAGACCTAGTATTACGCTTGTACTTAATATCATAGAATAACCCTACACCTAGAAAGACTACTATTTTAGAATCAGACTATGGAATGGAGCAACTGCTATTAGATAAAAGACTGACCACGCCTGACTATATTCTAAACATTGAAATATGGTACCGCTACCTCCATAAGCAAATGAAGATTAAGGACCTATTCGACTCTACCCTAAGCATTAAAACATAAATCATGAAATCCTAATGAAAACATGGAGGATAAAATTACAGCCTATAACTGTTAAACAAACAACTGAAACAAACTGCATTAGTTCAAATACAGGCCATCTCAAATACAAGAGGAATACTAGAGAAAGTTGGACAGAATGAGAGGTAAATTCCGGCCAACTCAGACTAGTATTACCCCTGTATTCAAGATGACTAAAAATCCTAGTGTTACACCAACCTGGGAAAATAAAAAAAAAAGACCTAGTGTTACCCTTGTACTTAATATCATAGAATAACCTTACACCTAGAAAGACTACTATTTTAGAATCAGACTATGGAATGGAGCAACTGCTAGTAGATAAAAGATTGACCACGCCTGACTATATTCTAAACTTTGAAATATGGTACCGCTACCTCCCTAAGCAAATGAAGATTAAGGACCTATTCGACTTAACCCTAAGCATTAAAACATAAATCATGAAATCCCAATGAAAACATGGCGAATAAAATTACAGCCTATAACTGTTAACCTAACAAAAAAAAAAAAGCACTATTTGAAATATGGACCACATCACTACGCAAATAAAAAAATAGACCTAGTTTTACCCTTGTACTTAATATCATAGAATAACCCTACACCTAGAAAGACTACTATTTTAGAATCAGACTATGGAATGGAGCTACTGCTAGTAGATAAAAGATTGACCACGCCTGACTATATTCTAACCATTGAAATATGGTACCGCTACCTCCCTAAGCAAATGAAGATTAAGGACCTATTCGACTCAACCCTAAGCATTAAAACATAAATCATGAAATCCTAATGAAAACATGGAGAATAAAATTACAGCCTATAACTGTTAAACAAACAACGGAAACAAACAGCATTAGTTCAAATACAGGCCATCTCAAATACAAGAGGAATACTAGAGAAAGTTGGACAGAATGAGAGGTAAATTCCGGCCAACTCAGACTAGTATTACCCCTGTATTTAAGATGACTAAAAATCCTAGTGTTACACCAACCTGCGAAAATAAAAAAAAAACACCTAGTGTTACCCTTGTACTTAATATTATAGAATAACCTTGCACCTAGAAAGACTACTATTTTAGAATCAGACTATGGAAAGGAACAAATTGTAATAGAAAAAAGACTGAACTGGCCTGACTATATTCTAAACATTGAAATATGGTACCGCTACCTCCCTAAGCAAATGAAGATTAAGGACCTATTCGACTTAACCCTAAGAATTAAAACATAAATCATGAAATCCTAATGAAAACATGGAGAATAAAATTACAGCCTATATATGTTAACCTAACAAAAAAAAAAAGCACTATTTGAAATACGGACCACATCACTACGCAAATAAGAAAATAGACCTAGTATTACCCTTGTACTTAATATCATAGAATAACCTTACACCTAGCAAGACTACTATTTTAGAATCAGACTATGGAATGGAGCAACTGCTATTAGATAAAAGACTGACCACGCCTGACTATATTCTAAACATTGAAATATGGTACCGCTACCTCCATAAGCAAATGAAGATTAAGGACCTATTCGACTCTACCCTAAGCATTAAAACATAAATCATGAAATCCTAATGAAAACATGGAGGATAAAATTACAGCCTATAACTGTTAAACAAACAACTGAAACAAACTGCATTAGTTCAAATACAGGCCATCTCAAATACAAGAGGAATACTAGAGAAAGTTGGACAGAATGAGAGGTAAATTCCGGCCAACTCAGACTAGTATTACCCCTGTATTTAAGATGACTAAAAATCCTAGTGTTACACCAACCTGGGAAAATAAAAAAAAAAGACCTAGTGTTACCCTTGTACTTAATATCATAGAATAACCTTACACCTAGAAAGACTACTATTTTAGAATCAGACTATGGAAAGGAACAATTTATAATAGAAAAAAGACTGAACAGGCCTGACTATATTCTAAATATTGAAATATTGTACCACTACCTCCCTAAGCAAATGAAGATTAAGGACCTATTCGACTTAACCCTAAGCATTAAAACATAAATCATGAAATCCTAATGAAAACATGGAGAATAAAATTACAGCCTATAACTGTTAACCAAACCAAAGAAACAAACAGCATTAGTTCAAATACAGCCCATCTCAAAAACAAGAGGAATACTAGACAAAGTTGACAGATTTGGAGGTACGTTCTGTCCAACTCAGCCTAGTATTACCCTTGCATTAAGATGACTGAAAATCCTAGGGTTATCCCAACCTGCGAAAATGAAAAAAAATAGAACTAGTTTACCCTTGTACTAAATATCGTAGAATAACCTTCCACCAAGAAAGACTACTATTTTAGAATCAGACTATGGAAAGGAACAAATTGTAATAGAAAAAAGACTGAACTGGCCTTACTATATTCTAAACATTGAAATATGGTACCGCTACCTCCCTAAGCAAATGAAGATTAACGACCTATTCGACTTAACCCTAAGAATTAAAACATAAATCATGAAATCCTAATGAAAACATGGAGAATAAAATTACAGCCTATATATGTTAACCTAACAAAAAAAAAAAAAAGCACTAATTAAAATTCTGACCACCTCAGGTACAAGAGGAATACTAGACAAAGTTGACAGATTTGTAGGTACGTTCTGTCCAACTCGGCCTAGTATTACCCTTGCATTAAGATGACTGAAAATCCTAGGGTTATCCCAACCTGTGAAAATGAAAAAAAATAGACCTAGTTTACCCTTGTACTTAATATCGTAGAATAACCTTACACCTAGAAAGACTACTATTTTTGAATCTGACCATGGAAAGGAACAACTGCTATTAGATAAATAACTGACCACGCCTGACTATATTCTAAACATTGAAATATGGTACCGCTACCTCCCTAAGCAAATGAAGATTAAGGACCTATTCGACTTAACCCTAAGCATTAAAACATAAATCATGAAATCCTAATGAAAACATGGAGAATAAAATTACAGCCTATAACTGTTAACTAAACCAAAGAAACAAACAGCACTAATTAAAATTCTGACCACCTCAGGTACAAGAGGAATACTAGACAAAGTTGACAGATTTGGAGGTACGTTCTGTCCAACTCGGCCTAGTATTACCCCTGTATTTAAGATGACTAAAAATCCTAGGGTTATCCCAACCTGCGAAAATGAAAATAAATAGACCTAGTTTACCCTTGTACTTAATATCGTAGAATAACCTTACACCTAGAAAGACTACTATTTTAGAATCAGACTATGGAATGGAGCAACTGCTAGTAGATAAAAGATTGACCACGCCTGACTATATTCTAAACATTGAAATATGGTACCGATACCTCCCTAAGCAAATGAAGATTAAGGACCTATTCGACTTAACCCTAAGCATTAAAACATAAATCATGAAATCCTAATGAAAACATGGAGAATAAAATTACAGCCTATAACTGTTAACCAAACCAAAGAAACAAACAGCATTAGTTCAAATACAGCCCATCTCAAAAACAAGAGGAATACTAGACAAAGTTGACAGATTTGGAGGTACGTTCTGTCCAACTCAGCCTAGTATTACCCTTGCATTAAGATGACTGAAAATCCTAGGGTTATCCCAACCTGCGAAAATGAAAAAAAATAGAACTAGTTTACCCTTGTACTAAATATCGTAGAATAACCTTCCACCAAGAAAGACTACTATTTTAGAATCAGACTATGGAAAGGAACAAATTGTAATAGAAAAAAGACTGAACTGGCCTTACTATATTCTAAACATTGAAATATGGTACCGCTACCTCCCTAAGCAAATGAAGATTAACGACCTATTCGACTTAACCCTAAGAATTAAAACATAAATCATGAAATCCTAATGAAAACATGGAGAATAAAATTACAGCCTATATATGTTAACCTAACGAAAAAAAAAAAAAAGCACTAATTAAAATTCTGACCACCTCAGGTACAAGAGGAATACTAGACAAAGTTGACAGATTTGTAGGTACGTTCTGTCCAACTCGGCCTAGTATTACCCTTGCATTAAGATGACTGAAAATCCTAGGGTTATCCCAACCTGTGAAAATGAAAAAAAATAGACCTAGTTTACCCTTGTACTTAATATCGTAGAATAACCTTACACCTAGAAAGACTACTATTTTTGAATCTGACCATGGAAAGGAACAACTGCTATTAGATAAATAACTGACCACGCCTGACTATATTCTAAACATTGAAATATGGTACCGCTACCTCCCTAAGCAAATGAAGATTAAGGACCTATTCGACTTAACCCTAAGCATTAAAACATAAATCATGAAATCCTAATGAAAACATGGAGAATAAAATTACAGCCTATAACTGTTAACTAAACCAAAGAAACAAACAGCACTAATTAAAATTCTGACCACCTCAGGTACAAGAGGAATACTAGACAAAGTTGACAGATTTGGAGGTACGTTCTGTCCAACTCGGCCTAGTATTACCCCTGTATTTAAGATGACTAAAAATCCTAGGGTTATCCCAACCTGCGAAAATGAAAATAAATAGACCTAGTTTACCCTTGTACTTAATATCGTAGAATAACCTTACACCTAGAAAGACTACTATTTTAGAATCAGACTATGGAATGGAGCAACTGCTAGTAGATAAAAGATTGATCACGCCTGACTATATTCTAAACATTGAAATATGGTACCGCTACCTCCCTAAGCAAATGAAGATTAAGGACCTATTCGACTTAACCCTAAGCATTAAAACATAAATCATGAAATCCTAATGAAAACATGGAGAATAAAATTACAGCCTATAACTGTTAAACAAACAACGGAAACAAACAGCATTAGTTCAAATACAGGCAATCTCAAATACAAGAGGAATACTAGAGAAAATTGGACAGAATGAGAGGTAAATTCCGGCCAACTCAGACTAGCATTACCCCTGTATTTAAGATGACTAAAAATCCTAGTGTTACACCAACCTGCGAAAATAAAAAAAAATAGACCTAGTGTTACCCTTGTACTTAATATCGCAGAATAACCTTACACCTAGCAAGACTACTATTTTAGAATCAGACTATGGAAAGGAACAAATTGTAATAGAAATAAGACTGAACTGGCCTGACTATATTCTAAACATTGAAATATGGTACCGCTACCTCCCTAAGCAAATGAAGATTAAGGACCTATTCGACTTAACCCTAAGAATTAAAACATAAATCATGAAATCCTAATGAAAACATGGAGAATAAAATTACAGCCTATATATGTTAACCTAACAAAAAAAAAAAGCACTATTTGAAATACGGACCACATCACTACGCAAATAAAAAAATAGACCTAGTATTACCCTTGTACTTAATATCATAGAATAACCGTACCCCTAGAAAGACTACAATTTTAGAATCAGACTATGGAATGGAGCAACTGCTAGTAGATAAAAGATTGACCACGCCTGACTATATACTAAACATTGAAATATGGTACCGCTACCTCCCTAAGCAAATGAAGATTAAGAACCTATTCAACTTAACCCTAAGCATTAAAACATAAATCATGAATTTCTAATGAAAACATGGAGAATAAAATTACAGCCTATAACTGTTAAAAAAACAACGGAAACAAACAGCATTAGTTCAAATACAGGCCATCTCAAATACAAGAGGAATACTAGACAAAGTTGGACAGAATGAGAGGTAAATTCCGGCCAACTCAGACTAGCATTACCTCTGTATTTAAGATGACTAAAAATCCTAGTGTTACACCAACCTGCGAAAATAAAAAAAAATAGACCTAGTGTTACCCTTGTACTAAATATCGCAGAATAACCTTACAGCTAGAAAGACTACTATTTTTGAATCTGACCATGGAAAGGAACAAATTATAATAGAAAAAAGACTGAACAGGGCTGACTATATTCTAAACATTGAAATATGGTACCACTACCTCCCTAAGCAAATGAAGATAAAGGACCTATTCGACTTAACCCTAAGCATTAAAACATAAATCATGAAATCCTAATGAAAACATTGAGAATAAAATTACAGCCTACAACTGTTAAACAAACAAAGGAAACAAACAGCAATAGTTCAAATACAGGCCATCTCAAATACAAGAGGAATACTAGAGAAAGTTGGACAGAATGAGTGGTAAATTCCGGCCAACTCAGACTAGCATTACCCCTGTATTTAAGATGACTAAAAATCCTAGTGTTACACCAACCTGCGAAAATAAAAAAAAATAGACCTAGTGTTACTCTTGTACTTAATATCGTAGAATAACCTTACACCTAGAAAGACTACTATTTTTGAATCTGACCATGGAAAGGAACAACTGCTATTAGATAAAAGACTGACCACGCCTGACTGTATTCTAAACATTGAAATAGTGTACCGCTACCTCCCTAAGCGAATGAAGATTAAGGACCTATTCGAATTAACCCTAAGCATTAAAACATAAATCATGAAATCCTAAAGAAAACATGGAGAATAAAATTACAGCCTATATATGTTAACCAAACAATTGAAACAAACAGCATTAGTTCAAATACAGCCCATCTCAAATACAAGAGGAATACTAGACAAAGTTGACAGATTTGGAGGTACGTTCTGTCCAACTCGGCCTAGTATTACCCTTGCATTAAGATGACTGAAAATCCTAGGGTTATCCCAACCTGCGAAAATGAAAAAAAATAGACCTAGTGTTACCCTTGTACTAAATATCGCAGAATAACCTTACAGCTAGAAAGACTACTATTTTAGAATCAGACTATGGAAAGGAACAAATTATAATAGAAAAAAGACTGAACAGGGCTGACTATATTCTAAATATTGAAATATTGTACCACTACCTTCCTAAGCAAATGAAGATTAAGGACCTATTCGACTTGACCCTAAGCATTAAAACATGAATCATGAAATCCTAATGAAAACATGGAGAATAAAATTACAGCCTACAACTGTTAAACAAACAAAGGAAACAAACAGCAATAGTTCAAATACAGGCCATCTCAAATACAAGAGGAATACTAGACAAAGTTGACAGAATTGGAGGTATGTTCTGGCCAACTCAGACTAGTATTACCCCTGTATTTAAGATGACTAATAATCCTAGTGTTACACCAACCTGCGAAAATAAAAAAAAAAGACCTAGTGTTACCCTTTTACTTAATATCATAGAATAACCTTACAGCTAGAAAGACTACTATTTTAGAATCAGACTATGGAAAGGAACAAATTATAATAGAAAAAAGACTGAACAGGGCTGACTATATTCTAAATATTGAAATATTGTACCACTACCTTCCTAAGCAAATGAAGATTAAGGACCTATTCGACTTGACCCTAAGCATTAAAACATAAATCATGAAATCCTAATGGAAACATGGATAATAAAATTACAGCCTACAACTGTTAACCAAACCAAAGAAACAAACAGCATTAGTTCAAATACAGCTCATCTCAAATACAAGAGGAATACTAGAGAAAGTTGGACAGAATGAGTGGTAAATTCCGGCCAACTCAGACTAGCATTACCCCTGTATTTAGGATGACTAGAAATCCTAGTGTTACACCAACCTGCGAAAATAAAAAAAAATAGACCTAGTGTTACTCTTGTACGTAATATCGTAGAATAACCTTACACCTAGAAAGACTACTATTTTTGAATCTGACCATGGAAAGGAACAACTGCTATTAGATAAAAGACTGACCACGCCTGACTATATTCTAAACATTGAAATAGGGTACCGCTACCTCCCTAAGCAAATGAAGATTAAGGACCTATTCGACTCAACCCTGAACACTAAAACATAAATCATGAAATCCTAATGAAAACATGGAGAATAAAATTACAGCCTATATATGTTAACCAAACAATTGAAACAAACAGCATTAGTTCAAATACAGCCCATCTCAAATACAAGAGGAATACTAGACAAAGTTGACAGATTTGGAGGTACGTTCTGTCCAACTCGGCCTAGTATTACCCTTGCATTAAGATGACTGAAAATCCTAGGGTTATCCCAACCTGCGAAAATGAAAAAAAATAGACCTAGTGTTACCCTTGTACTAAATATCGCAGAATAACCTTACAGCTAGAAAGACTACTATTTTAGAATCAGACTATGGAAAGGAACAAATTATAATAGAAAAAAGACTGAACAGGGCTGACTATATTCTAAATATTGAAATATTGTACCACTACCTTCCTAAGCAAATGAAGATTAAGGACCTATTCGACTTGACCCTAAGCATTAAAACATGAATCATGAAATCCTAATGAAAACATGGAGAATAAAATTACAGCCTACAACTGTTAAACAAACAAAGGAAACAAACAGCAATAGTTCAAATACAGGCCATCTCAAATACAAGAGGAATACTAGACAAAGTTGACAGAATTGGAGGTATGTTCTGGCCAACTCAGACTAGTATTACCCCTGTATTTAAGATGACTAATAATCCTAGTGTTACACCAACCTGCGAAAATAAAAAAAAAAGACCTAGTGTTACCCTTTTACTTAATATCATAGAATAACCTTACAGCTAGAAAGACTACTATTTTAGAATCAGACTATGGAAAGGAACAAATTATAATAGAAAAAAGACTGAACAGGGCTGACTATATTCTAAATATTGAAATATTGTACCACTACCTTCCTAAGCAAATGAAGATTAAGGACCTATTCGACTTGACCCTAAGCATTAAAACATAAATCATGAAATCCTAATGGAAACATGGATAATAAAATTACAGCCTACAACTGTTAACCAAACCAAAGAAACAAACAGCATTAGTTCAAATACAGCTCATCTCAAATACAAGAGGAATACTAGAGAAAGTTGGACAGAATGAGTGGTAAATTCCGGCCAACTCAGACTAGCATTACCCCTGTATTTAGGATGACTAGAAATCCTAGTGTTACACCAACCTGCGAAAATAAAAAAAAATAGACCTAGTGTTACTCTTGTACGTAATATCGTAGAATAACCTTACACCTAGAAAGACTACTATTTTTGAATCTGACCATGGAAAGGAACAACTGCTATTAGATAAAAGACTGACCACGCCTGACTATATTCTAAACATTGAAATAGGGTACCGCTACCTCCCTAAGCAAATGAAGATTAAGGACCTATTCGACTCAACCCTGAACACTAAAACATAAATCATGAAATCCTAATGAAAACATGGAGAATAAAATTACAGCCTATAACTGTTAAACAAACAACGGAAACAAACAGCATTAGTTCAAATACAGGCCATCTCAAATACAAGAGGAATACTAGAGAAAGTTGGACAGAATGAGAGGTATATTCCGGCCAACTCAGACTAGTATTACCCCTGTATTTAAGATGACTAAAAATCCTAGGGTTACCCCAACCTGCAAAAATAAAAAAAATAGACCTAGTGTTACCCTTGTACTTAATATCATAAAATAACCTTACACCTAGAAAGACTACTATTTTAGAATCAGACTATGGAATGGAGCAACTGCTATTAGATAAAAGACTGACCACGCCTGACTATATTCTAAACATTGAAATAGGGTACCGCTACCTCCCTAAGCAAATGAAGATTAAGGACCTATTCGACTTAACCCTAAGTATTAGAATATAAATCATGAAATCCTAATGAAAACATGGAGAATAAAATTACAGCCTATATATGTTAACCAAACAACGGAAACAAACAGCATTAGTTCAAATACAGGCCATCTCAAATACAAGAAGAATACTAGACAAAGTTGGACAGAATGAGAGGTAAATTCCGGCCAACTCAGACTAGTATTACCCCTGTATTTAAGATGACTAAAAATCCTAGTGTTACACCAACCTGCGGAAATAAAAAAAATAGACCTAGTGTTACCCTTGTACTTAATATCATAGAATAACCATACACCTAGAAAGACTACTATTTTAGAATCAGACTATGGAAAGGAACAAATTGTAATAGAAAAAAGACTGAACAGGCCTGACTATATTCTAAATATTGAACCACTACCTTCCTAAGCAAATGAAGATTAAGGACCTATTCGACTTAACCCTAAGCATTAAAACATAAATCATGAAATCCTAATGAAAACATGGAGAATAAAATTACAGCCTATAACTGTTAACCAAACCAAAGAAACAAACAGCACTAATTGAAATACTGACCACCTCAGGTACAAGAGGAATACTAGACAAAGTTGACAGAATTGGAGGTATGTTCTGGCCAACTCGGCCTAGTATTCCCCTTGCATTAAGATGACTGAAAATCCTAGTGTTACACCAACCTGCGAAAATAAAAAAAAATAGACCTAGTGTTACCCTTGTACTAAATATCGCAGAATAACCTTACAGCTAGAAAGACTACTATTTTTGAATCTGACCATGGAAAGGAACAAATTATAATAGAAAAAAGACTGAACAGGGCTGACTATATTCTAAACATTGAAATATGGTACCACTACCTCCCTAAGCAAATGAAGATAAAGGACCTATTCGACTTAACCCTAAGCATTAAAACATAAATCATGAAATCCTAATGAAAACATTGAGAATAAAATTACAGCCTACAACTGTTAAACAAACAAAGGAAACAAACAGCAATAGTTCAAATACAGGCCATCTCAAATACAAGAGGAATACTAGAGAAAGTTGGACAGAATGAGTGGTAAATTCCGGCCAACTCAGACTAGCATTACCCCTGTATTTAAGATGACTGAAAATCCTAGGGTTATCCCAACCTGCGAAAATGAAAAAAAATAGACCTAGTTTACCCTTGTACTTAATATCTTAGAATAACCTTACACCTAGAAAGACTACTATTTTAGAATCAGACTATGGAATGGAGCAACTGCTATTAGATAAAAGACTGACCACGCCTGACTGTATTCTAAACATTGAAATAGTGTACCGCTACCTCCCTAAGCGAATGAAGATTAAGGACCTATTCGAATTAACCCTAAGCATTAAAACATAAATCATGAAATCCTAAAGAAAACATGGAGAATAAAATTACAGCCTATATATGTTAACCAAACAATTGAAACAAACAGCATTAGTTCAAATACAGCCCATCTCAAATACAAGAGGAATACTAGACAAAGTTGACAGATTTGGAGGTACGTTCTGTCCAACTCGGCCTAGTATTACCCTTGCATTAAGATGACTGAAAATCCTAGGGTTATCCCAACCTGCGAAAATGAAAAAAAATAGACCTAGTGTTACCCTTGTACTAAATATCGCAGAATAACCTTACAGCTAGAAAGACTACTATTTTAGAATCAGACTATGGAAAGGAACAAATTATAATAGAAAAAAGACTGAACAGGGCTGACTATATTCTAAATATTGAAATATTGTACCACTACCTTCCTAAGCAAATGAAGATTAAGGACCTATTCGACTTGACCCTAAGCATTAAAACATGAATCATGAAATCCTAATGAAAGCATGGAGAATAAAATTACAGCCTACAACTGTTAAACAAACAAAGGAAACAAACAGCAATAGTTCAAATACAGGCCATCTCAAATACAAGAGGAATACTAGACAAAGTTGACAGAATTGGAGGTATGTTCTGGCCAACTCAGACTAGTATTACCCCTGTATTTAAGATGACTAATAATCCTAGTGTTACACCAACCTGCGAAAATAAAAAAAAAAGACCTAGTGTTACCCTTTTACTTAATATCATAGAATAACCTTACAGCTAGAAAGACTACTATTTTAGAATCAGACTATGGAAAGGAACAAATTATAATAGAAAAAAGACTGAACAGGGCTGACTATATTCTAAATATTGAAATATTGTACCACTACCTTCCTAAGCAAATGAAGATTAAGGACCTATTCGACTTGACCCTAAGCATTAAAACATAAATCATGAAATCCTAATGGAAACATGGATAATAAAATTACAGCCTACAACTGTTAACCAAACCAAAGAAACAAACAGCATTAGTTCAAATACAGCTCATCTCAAATACAAGAGGAATACTAGAGAAAGTTGGACAGAATGAGTGGTAAATTCCGGCCAACTCAGACTAGCATTACCCCTGTATTTAGGATGACTAGAAATCCTAGTGTTACACCAACCTGCGAAAATAAAAAAAAATAGACCTAGTGTTACTCTTGTACGTAATATCGTAGAATAACCTTACACCTAGAAAGACTACTATTTTTGAATCTGACCATGGAAAGGAACAACTGCTATTAGATAAAAGACTGACCACGCCTGACTATATTCTAAACATTGAAATAGGGTACCGCTACCTCCCTAAGCAAATGAAGATTAAGGACCTATTCGACTCAACCCTGAACACTAAAACATAAATCATGAAATCCTAATGAAAACATGGAGAATAAAATTACAGCCTATATATGTTAACCAAACAATTGAAACAAACAGCATTAGTTCAAATACAGCCCATCTCAAATACAAGAGGAATACTAGACAAAGTTGACAGATTTGGAGGTACGTTCTGTCCAACTCGGCCTAGTATTACCCTTGCATTAAGATGACTGAAAATCCTAGGGTTATCCCAACCTGCGAAAATGAAAAAAAATAGACCTAGTGTTACCCTTGTACTAAATATCGCAGAATAACCTTACAGCTAGAAAGACTACTATTTTAGAATCAGACTATGGAAAGGAACAAATTATAATAGAAAAAAGACTGAACAGGGCTGACTATATTCTAAATATTGAAATATTGTACCACTACCTTCCTAAGCAAATGAAGATTAAGGACCTATTCGACTTGACCCTAAGCATTAAAACATGAATCATGAAATCCTAATGAAAACATGGAGAATAAAATTACAGCCTACAACTGTTAAACAAACAAAGGAAACAAACAGCAATAGTTCAAATACAGGCCATCTCAAATACAAGAGGAATACTAGACAAAGTTGACAGAATTGGAGGTATGTTCTGGCCAACTCAGACTAGTATTACCCCTGTATTTAAGATGACTAATAATCCTAGTGTTACACCAACCTGCGAAAATAAAAAAAAAAGACCTAGTGTTACCCTTTTACTTAATATCATAGAATAACCTTACAGCTAGAAAGACTACTATTTTAGAATCAGACTATGGAAAGGAACAAATTATAATAGAAAAAAGACTGAACAGGGCTGACTATATTCTAAATATTGAAATATTGTACCACTACCTTCCTAAGCAAATGAAGATTAAGGACCTATTCGACTTGACCCTAAGCATTAAAACATAAATCATGAAATCCTAATGGAAACATGGATAATAAAATTACAGCCTACAACTGTTAACCAAACCAAAGAAACAAACAGCATTAGTTCAAATACAGCTCATCTCAAATACAAGAGGAATACTAGAGAAAGTTGGACAGAATGAGTGGTAAATTCCGGCCAACTCAGACTAGCATTACCCCTGTATTTAGGATGACTAGAAATCCTAGTGTTACACCAACCTGCGAAAATAAAAAAAAATAGACCTAGTGTTACTCTTGTACGTAATATCGTAGAATAACCTTACACCTAGAAAGACTACTATTTTTGAATCTGACCATGGAAAGGAACAACTGCTATTAGATAAAAGACTGACCACGCCTGACTATATTCTAAACATTGAAATAGGGTACCGCTACCTCCCTAAGCAAATGAAGATTAAGGACCTATTCGACTCAACCCTGAACACTAAAACATAAATCATGAAATCCTAATGAAAACATGGAGAATAAAATTACAGCCTATAACTGTTAAACAAACAACGGAAACAAACAGCATTAGTTCAAATACAGGCCATCTCAAATACAAGAGGAATACTAGAGAAAGTTGGACAGAATGAGAGGTATATTCCGGCCAACTCAGACTAGTATTACCCCTGTATTTAAGATGACTAAAAATCCTAGGGTTACCCCAACCTGCAAAAATAAAAAAATAGACCTAGTGTTACCCTTGTACTTAATATCATAAAATAACCTTACACCTAGAAAGACTACTATTTTAGAATCAGACTATGGAATGGAGCAACTGCTATTAGATAAAAGACTGACCACGCCTGACTATATTCTAAACATTGAAATAGGGTACCGCTACCTCCCTAAGCAAATGAAGATTAAGGACCTATTCGACTTAACCCTAAGTATTAGAATATAAATCATGAAATCCTAATGAAAACATGGAGAATAAAATTACAGCCTATATATGTTAACCAAACAACGGAAACAAACAGCATTAGTTCAAATACAGGCCATCTCAAATACAAGAAGAATACTAGACAAAGTTGGACAGAATGAGAGGTAAATTCCGGCCAACTCAGACTAGTATTACCCCTGTATTTAAGATGACTAAAAATCCTAGTGTTACACCAACCTGCGGAAATAAAAAAAATAGACCTAGTGTTACCCTTGTACTTAATATCATAGAATAACCTTACACCTAGAAAGACTACTATTTTAGAATCAGACTATGGAAAGGAACAAATTGTAATAGAAAAAAGACTGAACAGGCCTGACTATATTCTAAATATTGAACCACTACCTTCCTAAGCAAATGAAGATTAAGGACCTATTCGACTTAACCCTAAGCATTAAAACATAAATCATGAAATCCTAATGAAAACATGGAGAATAAAATTACAGCCTATAACTGTTAACCAAACCAAAGAAACAAACAGCACTAATTGAAATACTGACCACCTCAGGTACAAGAGGAATACTAGACAAAGTTGACAGAATTGGAGGTATGTTCTGGCCAACTCGGCCTAGTATTCCCCTTGCATTAAGATGACTGAAAATCCTAGTGTTACACCAACCTGCGAAAATAAAAAAAATAGACCTAGTGTTACCCTTGTACTTAATATCGTAGAATAACCTTACACATAGAAAGACTACTATTTTAGAATCAGACTATAGAATGGAGCAACTGCTAGTAGATAAAAGAGTGACCAGACCTGACTATATTCTAATAATTGTGAGATGGTACCGCTACCTACCTATGCAAATGAAGATTAAGGACCTTTTCGATTTAACCTAAGCTTTAAAACATTAATCATGAAATAATAATGAAAACATGGAGAATAAAATTACAGCTTATATATGTTAACCAAACAAACAGCAGTATTTAAATTACTGACAATATCAGATCCAAGAGGAATACTAGACAAAGTTGGACAGAATGAGAGGTAAATTCTGGCCAACTCAGACTAGTATTACCCCTGTATTTAAGATGACTGAAAATCCTAGGGTTGCCAAATTCCTACTCAAATAATGAAATATATCTAGTATTACCCATTTACTTATGATGTGAGAAAATCCTAATACTTAGAAGAGCTATGATGACTGAATACTACTTTAGAATCAGACTATGGATTAGGGCCACTGATAATAAAAAAAGAGTAACCATAGCTGACTATATTCTAAAAATTTATAGATGGTACCGATACCTCCCCTAACAAATGAAGATTAAGGACCTATTCAACTTAACACTAAGTGTTTCAACATGCAATAACATAGCAAACTTGATAACATAGTTACCACATAACCAAATCTAATGGAGAAATAGAGAACTGAATTACAACTAGCTAAAACTAACCGGAAAAAGAAAGAAAGTAAAAAGCAACAGTATTCGGAATACTGACCATCCTAAATACAAGAAGGATACTGGAAAAAGTTGGATAGCATGAGATGGAAATTCTCCGCCCAACTCAGACTAGTATTTCCCTGGTATTTAAGATGTTTTAAAGACCTAAACTGTTAGAATGATTATGATGAAAAAATACTATTTTGGAGTGATGCTAAGGGAACGATTAACTATTCTACCAAAAAAATGAGAGAATATTATGCTTCAAATAATAAAAAGAATAAACCTGATTATGAAGATTGACTTTGAAGAAATGAGCCATTCAAGATGAAGCAGCATTGTTGAAATCAAAAAATACTGAGGCCTTCTAGATTTCATGGTTCTTCTGAACTGGTCAATTCTTCAACTCCAACTTGCAACTAAAACAGGATTAACATTTCAGAAGCTATCCATGTCATTCTTCTTCACATTTAGTTTTAAGAGCTATTTAAGCTGATAACAACTATAAAATTGATATTTAAATCTAACAAATTAATTTTAATTTTTAAACTATAAATGATGTCAATTAATTAGTATTTTAAATTGTATAATACTGATTAGAAAAACAAAAAGCTGAATCTTTAATCTTATAATTATAACTCTCAATACATAATAATAATAATGAAGCAAATAATTGTCAACTCATTGAACAAATAACAAATATATTAAATTAATACCTACTATAATCTGAATTTAGTGAATGGAAATATCGGCTTAAATAAAATATGCTATTTAGTGGGCTCTGGAAATTAGAACATATATCAAAACAAACAGCATGAAAACATAATTGTTATAAAAGTTAATCAATAAATATTAGCTATATAAATCTTGAATATTAGTTAAATATTTTTCTTACCAAGGCAAAGTGGAGGAAAAAGGAGGACCTGGAAAGAAGGGGTGCAGAAGGATATCGAGGCTGGCTGAATCCACAAAGTTAGTCGATGTCCGGGAGAGCTGGAGATGGATGTACAGAATTCCGCCATACACTGCATAGGCGGTTGAAGAGGACAGAATATGATGATGATACTTTTCTCCACACTATGGGAACTCGGTCTGGATGGGAAGATCAGATATGAGCCTCAAAGTCCTCAGAAGGCCTGAAAAATGAAACAACAAAACAATAGCTGAAACAGAATAAACTATTTTAAGGCATTCAATTTTATTTCCTTCTCCTATTAGTTTAAGAGAATTATTATTCAATTTAGAAACTTATCAAATCGCTGAGAGGAACACTAAGTCAAATTATTTTGTTTTGTTTTTTTACATGATTCTTAAATAATTTCAATTATCTATTCAATTATTTAAGCAATAAGGATCAGAAAGCATTTAAATCTAATGTTTACAAAAATAAAAATAAAGCAAATAACTATTAACCTATGAATTTAACTATGATTAACAATGTTGACAATAATCTAAAATGTATCCTAAAATTAAACATTGGAATCATAATTTGTATAGAGATTGCTTTAAAATCCAAAATGGCAGATGGAAACCAAAGGGCTCCAATCACTGGTAGAAGTTCATACATCTTTGCACTCCAAGGATCTCATTATTTGAATTTTGAACCTATAAAAAAAAAAAATAATATATTATCTATTAATAATTAATAGTAATCATAAATATCAAAACGGTCAATAATAATGCCAATACTTTTTTATTACAGAAATATTTAAAAAATCAAACTATACCTGCTTTTTATGATCTGAATAAATCAAAACTACCTTTAAAGAAATTTAGACCTAGACTATAATACGCCATTTTGTGATGAAAGATTATAGAAATTATAATATGTAGTAAAAGAAGTTATATGATGACTTATTGCGTAATAAAAGTTCATCGATATATATTTTACAATAAGATTTGAGAATCTTGTGTATTAATGATATGAAAAACTGTTCATGATAATTCGAATTTAGTGGTACTGTAAATGAAATTTGAATAAATAATTATGTTTAATTACCTGTGAAAAAAATTCGACAGTTGATCTCTTTATGTAGTTCTAATTCAAAATGGCGGACTTGGTCCTTAGGCCTAAGGGACGTCAGTATCTCATTGAAGTAATTCCAAAACAATAAATAACTGAAATAATGAATTTTAACTAATTTCAATAATTTTGCAAATAAAAAAATCACCAAAAAATGGTGTATCATTGTAAAATACACAATTAAATTAAAATACATGTACATTTAATATGCAGTTGCCAATCCAGAAATTGTGATGGAACTGTTGGCTATCCTGTCTTAGCTGTTTGAAATCATACTATTTTATAAATAATTTATAATTCTTTACTTATTCATTCAAATAGCTAATTCAAAATGAAAAATATACATAGACTTGTAGTTAATATAAACTTTAATTGATGGAAAAATAAATCAAATGGTTTATAATCGATTTTATGTATTTATAAAAAATTAATAATGTAATTAAATTTGCAAATCGTAGTAAAAAATTAAATGTTTTGAAATGACGAATTAAAATATCTTGATGGAATTCATTAATCAATTATATCAGATACATTAATATTCTTTATCAATAGTATATAAATAACTAAAATATTGATAACTTTTTACAATATCAATAATAATTACAAACCCTTAAAGTACAACTACATCGGAGAGTTCTTGACTTGTTGAAATCCTGGGAAAGACTAAAAAGATGCAGTGGAGGGGATGCCTCGCAGCCAATCAGATGCGACTTCAATAGCCAGTAACAGAAAGAGGCAGCTATATCGCCCTCTCTCGCTCATCCTAATTCAATAATGCCCCATCCGGTCCCATTATAAAAACTTCGATTTTTATAGCTTAGTAGGATATTATATTAGAGACAAGTCTTTTTAATATGAGGATCTTAAATTATATATTTCTTAACGTATTATTTCTATGGCCTATGTATGAACCAAATTAATCACTTGTAGCATCTATAATCATTTACACCAAGGGCCGATCCCGGATTTTTTCCTGGGGGGGGGGAGACGGGCAAAAAAAATCAACAATAACTTAGAAATACACTTGTAGTATTTATAAAAAGGCTTATTAAAATATCTAAACAATAGTTTCATTCATGTTATTTCTGTTACTTTAACAACTATCATCACATGATTTGCCTATACTGTAATGTATTCTCCACAGTACAAAAAAAACCGTCTGGGGGGGGAGGGCACGTGCCCCCGTATCTGCCTATTATTTACACTGAATATAAATAATAATAGAAAATAAACTGTACAAAACACCCAACAAATAGTTAAAATCACAATAACAGGTAAAACGGTAATTATTATATTATAACTTAAAAAAAGAATAAATCAAGGGGTCCATTATATAAAAGAATGCAACTATTGAATTAAATTGCGACCCTACGTCCCTACGTGAAAGATAAATGGGCCTATTCCAGATAACCCTTGGGGACTACAATTTAGAACAAACCAGAATAATAAGAAGAGAGTCAACCAAATAATAACCTACGTATATTAACCGGTTAATGATTTTGAACGAACACCGCTCACGTGCTGTCGGCATACTCCAACCCGAGCGCTGCTCCCAGATTGCGATGTTCTATTACATAAGACAAATTGTGCTTGCCAGTCACTACTTGTCATTTGTACCGGCTTCTGAATATAGTATCTTTTCTTATAGTTTATAAAACTTTTTACAGTTTCCTGTAGGTGTTTTTTGAAACAATAAATGAATAATTATAATTATATGTATTATAATAAAATCAAATAAAAATGATTTTTTCAACTATACTAAAATGAAAAATGTTTTTTTCATTTTATAAAAAAAAGAAAATTTCATTTTTACTCAATTTTGTATGATATGTTAATTTCTATTTATTTTGATTAGAAAGAATTGAAATATATTGAATAATATTGAAATAATGAAACTATTTATTGTTCTATTTTTACTTAATTTTTTTTAACAATATAAACTTTTTAAATACAAAATGAAAAAACCTTATGTTTTTGGATACATTTTTGTGGAAAAAAAAACTAGCTTCAACGGGTTAATACTGATTAAAAAAAAAACTAACAACACTAATGTGAATATTGACAATTTTAAATACATGATGAATACTAAACCAGGTTGGTCAGAATGATTGGTAACACCTGGCACACTGAGACTAGTATTTTCCTAGGATTTTGGAATATTCTAAACTCCTAGAATGTACAAATTAAAAAGAGAAAAGAATAAATCAACAGATTCATTACATATGAGAATACTATTATTGAAATAGAATAGAATAGGGACGCTACCTCCTTATGGGAAACACAAATGGACCTATTATTAAAGATAACCCTAGGGAACTACAATTTAAACCAAACCAGCCTAATGAGAGGTGAGTCAACCTAATAACAATCTATCAATATTGATAAAAACACAACAAATAACAACACTAATGTATTTATTGACAGTCTTAAATACATGATGGATACTAGACCAAGTTGGTCAGAATGAGAGGTAACATCTGGCCAACTCAGACTAGTCTTTCTCTAATATTTCGGAATATACTAAACTCCTAGAATGTCTAAATTAAAAAAAAATAAACTAAACACACTAATGCTAATATTGACAATCTTAAATACAAGATGTATACTACCAAGTTGGTCAGACTGAGAGGTAACATCTGGCCAACTCAGACTAGTCTTTCTCTAATATTTCGGAGTATACTAAACTCCTAGAATGTCTAAATTAAAAAAAAATAAACTAAACACACTAATGCTAATATTGACAATCTTAAATACAAGATGTATACTACCAAGTTGGACAGAATGAGAGGTAACATCTGGCCAACTCAGACTAGTATTTCCCTAATATTTCGGAATATACTAAACTCCTAGAATGTCTAAATTAAAAAAAAATAAACTAAACACACTAATGCTAATATTGACAATCTTAAATACAAGATGTATACTACCAAGTTGGTCAGACTGAGAGGTAACATCTGGCCAACTCAGACTAGTCTTTCTCTAATATTTCGGAGTATACTAAACTCCTAGAATGTCTAAATTAAAAAAAAATAAACTAAACACACTAATGCTAATATTGACAATCTTAAATACAAGATGTATACTACCAAGTTGGACAGAATGAGAGGTAACATCTGGCCAACTCAGACTAGTATTTCCCTAATATTTCGGAATATACTAAACTCCTAGAATGCCTAAATTTAAAAAAAATAAACTAAACACACTAATGCTAATATTGACAATCTTAAATACAAGATGTATACTACCAAGTTGGACAAAATGAGAGGTAACATCTGGCCAACTGAAACTAGTATTTCCCTAATATTTCAAAAAATCCTAAACTCCTAGAAAAACTAAATTAAAATAAATCCAGAGATCCATTACATCAAAGATAGCAACTACTCAAATAATATAGGGACTTTACCTCCCTACGCCAATAAAAGCTAGGGACATGTTCTTCATGACCCTCAGGATTACTACATAATATAACAAAGCCTGCCGGATATATACATGCACAACTAATCGATACTAGCCCAACTAAAAAATAAACACCACTACACGGAATACTGACCATCATAAATTAAGAATACAAGACAAAACTAAAATATTAAATCCTAGTGAAAAGATGGTGAATAAAATTACAGCCTATATATGTTAACCAAACAAAGGAAACAAACAGCACTATTTGAAATTCTGACCATCTCAGACACAAGAGGAATACAAGACAAAGTTGGACAGAATGAGAGGTAATTTCTGGCCAACTCAGACCAGTATTGCCCTTGTATTTAAGAAGACTGAAAATCCTAGAATTACCACATTCCTCAGAAAATAAAAAAAATAGGCCTAGTATTACCCTTGTACATAATATCTTAGAAAATCATAAAACCTAGAATGACTACTATTTTAGAATCAGACTATGGAATGGAGCAACTCTTAATAGAAAAAAGAGTGACCAGGCCTGACCATATTCCAAAAATTGATGGATGGTACCGCTATCTCCCTACGCAAATGAATATTAAGGGCTTATTCGACTTAATCCTAAGTGATAAAAGATAAAATGCGAAATCCTAGTGAAAAGATGGTGAATAAAATTACAGCCTATATATGTTAACCAAACAAAGGAAACAAACAGCAGTATTTAAATTACTGACAATATCAGATACAAGAGGAATACTAGACAAACTTGGGCATAATGAGAGGTATATTCTAACCAACTCGGACTAGTATTACCTCTGTATTTAAGATGACTGAAAATCCAAGAATTAACACATCCCTCCTGAAAAAAAAATAGATCTAGTATTACCCTTGTACATAATATCATAGAAAATCCTAACACCTAGAATGACTAATATTTTAGAATCAGACTATGCAATGGAGCAACTGCTAATAGAAAAAAGAGTGACCAGGCTTGACTATATTCTAATAATTGTGAGATGGTACCGCTACCTACCTATGCAAATGAAGATAAAGGACCTATTCGACTTAACCCTAAGGATTTCAAAATGCAATAACATAGCAAACTGGATAGGTACAGAATACAATTCAACTAACCAACACTACCCAGAAAAAAAAACAAAGATAAATGCACTATTTGGAATACTGACCATCTCAGATACAAGAGGAATCCTAGACAAAGTTGGACAGAATGCGATGTAAATTCTAGCCAACTGGGACTAGTAAAACCCTTGTATTTAAGATGACTGAAAATCATAGGGTTGCCGCATCCGTATGGATACATATGCAAATACAAAAAAGGAGACCTAGTATTACCCTTGTACATAGTATCATAGAAAATGAAACCTATTTTAGAATCAGACTATGGAATAGAAAAAAGAGTGACCAGGCCTGACTAGATTCTAAAAACTGATAGATGGTACCGCTACCTCCCTACGCAAATGAAGATTAAGGACATATTCGACTTAGCCCTAAGCATAAACAGATAAAATATGAAATCCTAGTGAAAAGATGGTGAATAAAATTATAGCCTATATATGATAACCAAACAAAGGAAACAAACAGCACTATTTGAAATACTGACCACCTCAGGTACAAGAGGAATACTAGACAAAGTTGACAGAATTAGAGGTACGTTCTGGCCAACTCGGACTAGTCATGCCCTTGTATTAAGATGAATGAAAATCTTAGGGTTACCACATCCTGGGAAAATAAAAAAAATAGACTTAATATTACCCTTGTACCTAATATCGTGGGAAATCCTAACACTTAGAAAGACTACTATTTTAGAATCAGACCATGGAATAGAACAAATGCTAATAGAAAAAAGACTGACCAGGCCTGACTATATTCTAAAAATTGGGAGATGGTACAACCACCTCCCCTAGCAAATGAACATTAAGGGCCTATTCAACTTAACACTAAGGAATTCAGCATGCAATAACATAGCAAACTGGATAGGTATAGAATAAAATTCAATTAACCAACACTACCCAGAAAAAAAAGAAGCAAAGAATAAACGCACTATTTGGAATACTGACCATCTCAGATACAAGAGGAATCCTAGACAAAGTTGGACAGAAAAAGAAGAAATACTATTTCGGAGTGATGCTAAGGGAGCGATTAACTGTTCTACCAAAAAAATGAGGCAGAATATTATTCTTCAAATAATAAAAAGAATGAACCTGATTATGAAGATTGACTTTGAAGAAATGAGCCATTCAAGATGAAGCAGCATTGTCGAAAGCAGAAAATACTGAGGCCTTCTGGACTTCATGATTCTTCTGAACTGGTCAATTCTTTATTCAACTCCAACTTGCTACTAAAACAGGATTAACATTTCAGAAGCTATCCGTGTCATTGTTCTCCACATTTAGTTTTAAGAGCTATTTAAGCTGATAACAACTATAAAATTCATATTTAAATCTAACTAATTGATTTTAATTTTAAAATATAAATGATGACAATTAATTACTATTTTAAATTGTATAATACTGATTAGAAAAACAAAAAGCTGGATCTTTAATCTTATAATTATAACTCTCATAACATAATAATAATAATGAAGCAAATAATTGTCAACTCATTGAACAAATAATAAATATATTAAATAAATACCTACTATAATCTGAATTTAGTGAATGGAAATATCGGCTTAAATAAAATATGCTATTTAGTGGGTTCTGGAAATTAGAACATATATCAAAACAAACAGCATGAAAACGTAATTGTTATAAAAGTTAATCAATAAATATTAACTAAATAAATCTTGAATATTAGTTAAATATTTTTTTTACCGAGCCAAAGTTGAGGGAAAAAAAGGAAGAATATGAATATGAATAGGGAAAATATTAAAAATGAAACAAATAAAGAGTTAAAACCTGTTGCAACTCAACTCGCTGCGACAACCAAATTAAGGTAATTTATATTTGTTAAGTTAAGGAATAAGAATCAGAAAGTATTTAAGTCTAATGTTTACAAAAATCAAAATAAAGCAAATAATCATTAACCAATAAATTTCTATATGATTTACAATGAATGATTATAATAATATAAAATTTAACCTGAAAGGAAACATGGGAATGATAAATTATGTATAGAGGCTGTTTTAAAATCCAAAATGGCGGATAGAAACCAAAGGGGACCAATAAATGAAATTATTTTTTACTTTTTTTTCACTCCATGAATCTTATTATTTAAATCTTTAACCCATAAAAATCTAAAACGAATATGTTCTCTATTAATAGTTAATAGTGTTTATAAGCTTCGGAGTGGTTAATAGTAATTCCAATACTTTTATACCTTTTTATATGCACATATTTGAAAAATAGAAAAGACCCCTTTTTATAATCTGAATAAATCAACTACCAATACAGAAATTCGGAAATCGACAATAATACGTTATTTAGTGATTAAAGATTATAGAAATTATAATATATATATTAAAACAGTTCATGATAATTCGAAATAAGTCCATCTCTATGTGAAATTTAAATAAATAATTATATTCAATAACCTGTGAAAAATTCGGCAGTTCATCTCTTTATGAAATTCTAATTCAAAATGGCGTACTTTGTTCTTAGGCCTAAGTGAATTCAGTATTCCATTGAAGTAATTCTAAAACCATAAATAACTGAAATCATGAATTTTAACTAGTTTAAATAATGTTTAAAAAAAAAAAAAATCAGCTAAAAATTGTATATCACGCTAAAATACACGATAAAAATACATTTACATTTAATATGCTGTTGCTAGTCCAGAAGTTGTGATTGAAGGGGGTGACTGTTGGCCATCCTGTCTTAGCTGTTTGAACATTAATAATTAAAATATATGCCTATATAGAAAAAATCTATTATCTTAAATACAGCAAACAATATAATTTTAACTTATAATGTATTCATAATTTTTAAATATAAAGTATATTTTGTTTTAGGCATTTTAATAATAATTCCTAGTTTAACTTCTGTTATTTCCTTATTACCGTATGATTTAGTATTTGTATTCAATATTAATTATAAGATATAATCAACAGTTTTAATTCGCATTTTTATAATTATATTATATTAGTACTAAGTGACGATGTTTAGTGAGAAAAATGAAAGGTTTCAACTCACGGTCTCGGTTATTCTGAAGGCCGTGATTCTTAAGGAATTTTTTCTCTATTGAAAACTATTATTAGTTTAAAATTTACATTTATTATTTTTAATTTTAGCTGATGAAAAAAAATAATCTAACGAAATAAATAAGAAGAATCAGAAAATTATTCGTTAAGATATTTGATGTTGAAGTGCTTTTAATGTTCACACTATTGTTTCTAATTTTCAAATACGTTTAATTAGTACATTTAATTAATACAAAATCAATGGTAAAAAAAACAAATAATTATTTAAAAAACGAAATTTGAATTAATGTAATACTATCAGAAAGAAAAACTGCTGTAACAAAAAACCTATATAAGAAAAAACTGTTAAATTAGGGAATGGGAAACTATGAGAGACACAAGTGATAATTCAATGGATCAATCTAGGGATACCACATCCCGCCGAAAATAAAAAAAATAGACCTAGTATTACCCTTGTACTTAATATCCTAGGAAATCCTAACATTGAGAAAAGCTATGATGAATGGATACTATTTTAGAATCAGACTACGGAATGATGCAACTGCTAATAGAAAAAAGACTGACCAGGCCGGACTATATTCCAAAAATTAGGAGATGATACCGCCACCTCCCTTCGCAAATGAAGATTACAGGCTTTTTCGACTTGACTCTAAGGATTATAATATGTAATAACTAAACTTAATAGAGAAATGAATTACAACCAACAATAACTAACCAAAACAAAAAAAAAACAACAGAACTATAGGGAATACTGCCCATCTTAAATAAAAAAAGAATACTAGACAAAGTTGGACAGAAGTGAGATAAATTCTGGGCAACTCAAACTAAAATTAGCCTTGAATTTAAGATGACTATAATACTAGGGTTACCACACCCTGCAGAAAATAAAAAAAATAGACCTAGTATTACCCTTGTACTTAATATCTTAGAAAATCCTTACACCTAGAATGACAACTATTTTAGAATCAGATTACGGAATGGAGCAACCGCTAATAGAAAAAAGAGTGACCAGGCCTGACTATATTCTAAAAACTGATAGATGATACCGCTACCTCCCTACGCAAATGATGATTAAGGACTTATTCCACTTAGCTCTAAGCATTAAAAGATAAAATATGAAATCCTAGTGAAGAGATGGTGAATAAAATTACAGCCTATATATGTTAACCAAACAAAGGATTCAGTTTCTTCTAGTTCAAATTCTAGTTCAATTATTGGCCATCTCAAATACAAGAGGAATCCTAAACAAAGTTGACAGAATTACAAATACGTTCTGACCAACTCGGAGCCAAAAAAAAATAGACCTAGTATTACCCTTGTACATAATATCGTAGAAAATCCTAACACCTAGAATGACAACTATTTTAGAATCAGATTATGGAATGGAGCAACTGCTAATAGAAAAAAGAGTGACCAGGCCTGATTATATTCTAAAAATTGATAGATGGTACCACGAAAATCCTTAGGTTACCACATTCCAATGAGAATAAAGAAATAGACCTATTATTACCCCTTTACTTATTATTGCAGAAACTCCTAATAATTAGAAGAGCTATGATGAATGAAAACTCTTCTAGAATCAGACTATGGAATGGAGTAATTGCTAAGAGAAAAAAGATTGACCAGGGCTGACTATATTCTAAAAATTGGGAGATGGTTCTGCCATCTCCCCTAGCCAATGAATATTAAGGGTGTATTCGACTTAACCTTAAGCATTAAATCCTAGTGAAACGATGGAGTGGAAAATTATAACCTATATATGTTAATCAAACAAAAACAAACAAAAAGCACTATTTGAAATACCGACCATCTCAGATACACAAGGAATACTAGACAAAGTTGGATAGAGTGTGAGGTAAATTCTGGCAAACTCAGTCTAGTATTACCCTTGTATTTAAGATGACTGAAAATCCTAGGGTTACCAAATGCCTTCGGAATAAAAAATTGACCCATTATAAGGATTACAATTGGACATAACAAAAAAACATAAAATATTAAATCCTAGTGAAGAAATAGAGAACTGAATTACAACCAACTGTAACTAACCAAAACAAGAAAAATAAAAGCAGCACGTTTCGGAATACTGACCATCTTAGATACAAAAAGAATACTAGACAAAGTCTACAAAAGTGAGGTAAATTCTGGCCAACTGAGACTAGTATTACCCTTTTATTTAAGATGAGTAAAAATCCTAGGGTTACCAAATCCCTACGAGAGTAAAGAAATAGACTTATTATTACCCTTTTACTTATGATGACAGAAACTCCTAATACTTTAAATAGCTATGATGAATGAACACTATTTTAGAATCAGACTATGGAATGGAGCAACTGCTAGGAGAAAAAAAGAGTGACCAGTGCTGACTATATTCTAAAAATTGGGAGATGGTACCGCCACCTCCCCTACCAAATGAATATTAAGGGCCTATTCGACTTCACTCTAAGCATTAAATCCTAGTGAAAAGATGGAGTATAAAATTACAGCCTACATATGTTAATATAACAAAAAAAACTAACTGCGCTATTTGAAATACTGACCATCTTAGATACACGAGGAATACTAGACCAAGTTGGACAGATCGAGAGGTAAATTCTGGCCAGCTCAGACTAGAATTACCCTTTTATTTAAGACGGCAAAAAATCCAAACACCTAGAAGGTCTAATAATTTACAAACACACTATGGAATGCAGTAACTGTTAAAAGAATAAAGAGTAACCAATGCGGACTATTTGTGGTACCGCCACCTCCCCTAGCATACTAAGTTTGAGGGCCTAGTCGACATAACCCTAAGGATTACAATATGACATAATTACCCTTGTATTTAAGATGATTGAAATTTCTAGGGTAACCACATCCCTCTAAAAAAAAATAGACTTAGTCTTACCATTATACTTAATATCGTAAAAAATCCTAACAGCTAGAATGACTACTATTGTTGAAAAACACTATCGATTAGGGCAACCCCTAATAGAAAAATGAGTGACCAGGGCTGACCATATCCTAGAAATTGGAAGATGGTACCGCAACCTACCCTAGCAAATAAAGTAAAGGGTCTTCTCGACTTGCCTCTAAGGATTTCATCATACAATAACAAACCCTACTGGAGAAATTGAGAACTAAATTACAACCAACCAAAACAAAATTCAAAAACAGCACTATTCGGAATACTGATCATCTTAGATATAAAAAGAATACTAGACTAAGATAGACCGAATCTGTGGTAAATTCGGGACAACTCAGACTAGTATTACCCTTGTATTTAAGATGAGTGAAAATCCTGGGGTTACCACTTCCCTACAAGAATAAAGAAATAGACTTATTATTACCCTTTTATTTAAGACGGCAAAAAATCCAAACACCTAGAAGGTCTAATAATTTACAAACAGACTATGGAATGCAGTAACTGTTAAAAGAATAAAGAGTAACCAATGCTGACTATATTCTAAAAACTGATATATGGTACCGCTACCTCCCTACGCAAATGAAGATTAAGGACTTATTCGACTTAGCCCTAAGAATAAACAGATAAAATATGAAATCCTAGTGAAAAGATGGTGAATAAAATTATAGCCTATATATTTTAATCAAATAAAAAAAAAAAACTAACTGCACTATTTGAAATACGGACCATCTCAGATACAAGAGGAATACTAGACTAAGTTGGACAGAAGTGAGGTAAATTCTGGCCAACTGAGACTAGAATTACCCTTGTATTTAAGATGACTGAAAATCCTAGGGTTATCACACTCCTCTAAAAAAAAATAGACTTAGTCTTACCTTTTTACTTGTTATCGTAGAAAATCCTAACACCTAGAATGACTACTATTGTAGAACAACACTATGGATTAGGGCAATCCCTAATAGAAAAATGAGTGACCCCCGCTGACTATATCCTAAAAATTGAGAGATGGTTCCGCTATGTCCCTACGCAAATGAAGATAAAGGACTTATTTGATATGCCTCTAAGGAATAATATAAGACATAACAAAAACTATAAAATATTAAATACTAGTGGAGAATCAGACACCGGATTAGGGAAAGGGCTAAAAGAAAAAAGAGTGACTAGGGCTGACTATATTCTAAAAATTGGGGGATGGTACCGCCACCTCCCCTAGCATATTAAGTTTGAGGGCCTAGTCGACTTAACACTAAGGAATTCAGCATGCAATAACATAGCAAACTGGATAGGTATAGAAAAAAATTCAACTAACCAACACTACCCAGAAAAAAAAGAAGCAAAGAATAAACGCTCTATTTGGAATACTGACCATCTCAGATACAAGAAGAATACTAGACAAAGTTGGACAGAATGAGAGGTAATAACCGGCCAACTCAGACTAGTATTACCCTTGTATTTAAGATGACTGAAAATTCTAGTTTTACCAAATGCCTTTGGAATAAAAAATTGACCAATTATGCCCTTATACTTACGATCGCAGAAAATCCTAACAATTAGAAGAGAAATGAATACTATTTTAAATTCAGACTATGGATTAGGACACCCGCTAATAAAAAAATGACTGACCCAGGCTGACTATATCCTAAAAATTGAGAGATGGTTCCGCTACGCCCCCTAGCAAATGAATAATAAGGGCCTATTCGACTTGACCCTAAGCATTAAATCCTAGTGAAAAGATGGAGTGTAAAATTACAACCTATATATGTTAATGAAACAAAAAAAAACAAACAGCACTATTTGAAAAACCGACCATCTCAGGTACACAAGGAATACTAGACCAAGTTGGACAGATTGAGAGGTAAATTCTGGACAACTCAGACTAGTATTACCCTTGTATTTAAGATGACTGAAATCCTAGGGTTACCACATCCCTACGAGCATAAAGAAATAGACCTGTTATTACCATTTTACTTATGATTGCAGAAACGCCTAACACTTAGAAGAGCTATAATGAATGAACACTATGCTAGAATCAGACTATGGAATGGAGCAACTGCTAATAGAAAAAAGAGAGACCCAGGCTGACTATATCCTACAAATTGAGAGATGGATCCGCTACGTCCCCTAGCAAATGAATATTAAGGGCCTACTCGACTTGACCCTAAGCATTAAATCCTAGTGAAAAGATGGAGTGTAAAATTACAACCTATATATGTTAATCAAACAAAAAAAACAAACAACACTATTTGAAAAACCGACCATCTCAGGTACACGAGGAATACTAGACCAAGTTGGACAGATTGAGAGGTAAATTCTGGACAACTCAGACTAGTATTACCCTTGTATTTAAGATGACTGAAAATCCTAGGGTTACCACATCCCTACGAGCATAAAGAAATAGACCTACTATTACCATTTTACTTATGATTGCAAAAACGCCTAACACTTAGAAGAGCTATAATGAATGAACACTATTCTAGAATCAGACTATGGAATTGAGCAACTGCTAATAGAAAAAAGAGAGACCAGGGCTGACTATATTCTAAAAATTGGGAGATGGTACAGCCACCTCCCCTAGCAAATGAATATTAAGGGCCTATTCGACTTAACCCTAACCATTAAATCCTAGTGCAAAGATGGAGTATAAAATTACAGACTATATATGTTAATGAAACAAATAAAAACTAACTGCGCTATTTGAAATACTGACAATCTTAGATACAAAAAGAATACTAGACCAAGTTGGACAGAAGTGGGGTAAATTCTGGCCAACTGAGACTAGAATTACCCTTGTATTTAAGATGACTGAAATCCTAGGGTTACCACATCCCTACGAGCATAAAGAAATAGACCTATTATTACCATTTTACTTATGATTGCAGAAATGTCTAACACTTAGAAGAGCTATAATGAATGAACACTATGCTAGAATCAAACTATGGAATGGAGCAACTACTAATAGAAAAAAGAGAGACCCAGGCTGACTATATCCTAAAAATTGAGAGATGGTTCCGCTATGTCCCCTAGCAAATGAATAATAAGGGCCTATTCGACTTGACCCTAAGCAATAAATCCTAGTGAAAAGATGGAGTGTAAAATTACAGACTATATATGTTAATCAAACAAATAAAAACTAACTGCGCTATTTGAAATACTGACCATCTTAGATACAAAAAGAATACTAGACCAAGTTGGACAGAAGCGAGGTAAATTCTGGCCAACTCAGACTAGTATTACCCTTGTATTTAAGATGACTGAAAATCCTAGTGTTACCAAATGCCTGCGGAATAAAAAATTGACATATTAAGCCCTTATACTTTTGATGGCTGAAACTCCTAACCCTTAGAAGAGCTATGATGAATGAACACTATTCTAGACTCCGACTATGGATTAGGACAACTGCTAATAGAAAAACGACTGACACTCCGGCCGACTATATTTTAGAAATTGGGAGTTGGTACCGCCACCTCCCCTAGCAAATGAATATTAAGGGCCTATTCGACTTAACCCTAAGCATTAAATCCTAGTGCAAAGATGGAGTATAACATTACAGCCTATATATGTTAATCAAACAAATAAAAACTAACTGCGCTATTTGAAATACTGACCATCTTAGATACAAAAAGAATACTAGACCAAGTTGGACAGAAGTGAGGTAAATTCTGGCCAACTGAGACTAGAATTACCCTTGTATTTAAGATGACTGAAAATTCTAGTTTTACCAAATGCCTTTGGAATAAAAAATTGACCTATTATTACCCTTTTACTTATGATGGCAGAAACTCCTAATACATTAAAGAGCTATGATGAATGAACAATATTCTAGACTCCGACTATGGATTAGGACAACTGCTAATAGAAAAAAGAGTAACCGGGGCTGGCTATATTCTAAAAATTGGAAGTTGGTACCGCCATCTCCCCTAGCAAATGGAGCTTAAGGCCCTATTCAACATACCTCTAAGGATTACAATAGAACATTACAAAAAAACATAAAACATTAAATCCTAGTGGAGATAAGCTGCACTATTCGGAATGCTGACCATCTTAGATACAAAAAGAATACTGGACAAAGTTGGACAGAAGTGAGGTAAATTCTGATCAACTCAGACTAGTATTACCCTTGTATTTAAGATGACTGAAAATCCTAGTGTTACCACATCCCTAGCAGAATGAAGAAATAGACCTATTATTACCCTTTTACTTATGATGGCAGAAACTCATGATAAATAAACACTATTTTAGAATCAGACAACGGAATGGAGCAACTGCTAGGAGAGAAAAGAGTGACCAGGGCTGACTATGTTCTAAAAATTGGGAGATGGTACCGCCACCTCCCCTAGCAAATGAATATTAAGGGCCTATTCGACTTAACCCTAAGCATTAAATCCTAGTGAAAAGATGGAGTATAAGATTATAGCCGATATATTTTAATCAAATAAAAAAAAAAATACTAACTGCACTATTCGAAATACAGACCATCTCAGATACATGAGGAATACTAGACTATGTTGGACAGAAGTGAGGTAAATTCTGGCCAACTCAGACTAGAATTACCCTTGTATTTAAGATGACAGAAAATCCTAGGATTACCAAATGCCTTCGGAATAAAAAATTGACCTATTCCGCCCTTGTACTTATGATGGCAAAAAATCCTAACAATTAGAAGAGGTATAATAAATGAATACTATTTTAAATTCAGACTATGGATTAGGACAACTGCTAAAAGAGAAACGACTGAACCCCGCTGACTATAGCCTAAAAATTGACAGATGGTTCCGCTACGTCCCTACGCAAATGAAGATAAAGGACTTCTTCGACTTGCCTCAAAGGATTACAATTGGACATAACAAAAAAACATAAAATATTGAATCCTAGTGAAGAAATAGAGAACTGAATTACAACCAACTATAACTAACCAAAACAAAAAAAAACTAACTGCGCTATTTGAAATACTGACTATCTTAGATACACGAGGAATGCTAGACCAAGTTGGACAGAAGTGAGGTAAATTCTAGCCAACTCAGACTAGTATTACCCTTGTATTTAGGATGACTGAAAATTCTAGTGTAACCAAATCCCTTTGGAATAAAAAATTGACCTATTATTACCCTTTTACTTATGATGGCAGAAACTCCTAATACATTAAAGAGCTATGATGAATGAACAATATTCTAGACTCTGACTATGGATTAGGACCACTGCTAATAGAAAAAAGAGTAACCGGGGCTGGATATATTCTAAAAATTGGAAACTGGTACCGCCATCTCCCCTAGCAAATGGAGCTTAAGGAACTATTCAACATACCTCTAAGGATTACAATAGAACATTACAAAAAAACATAAAATATTAAATCCTAGTGGAGATAAGCTGCACTATTTGGAATGCTGACCATCTTAGATACAAAAAGAATACTGGACAAAGTTGGACAGAAGTGAGGTAAATTCTGGCCAACTGAGACTAGTATTACCCTTGTATTTAATATGACTGAAAATCCTAGTGTTACCACATCCCTAGCAGAATGAAGAAATAGACCTATTATTACCCTTTTACTTATGATGGCAGAAACTCATGATAAATAAACACTATTTTAGAATCAGATAACGGAATGGATCAACTGCTAGGAGAAAAAAGAGTAGCCAGGGCTGACTATATTCTAAAAATTGGGAGATCGTACCGCCACCTCCCCTAGCTAATGAATATTAAGGGCCTATACGACTTAACCCTAAGCATTAAATCCTTGTGGAAAGATGGAGTATAAAATTATAGCCTATATATTTTAATCAAATAAAAAAAAAATACTAACTGCACTATTCGAAATACAGACCATCAGATACATGAGGAATACTAGACAAAGTTGGACAGAAGTGAGGTAAATTCTGGCCAACTCAGACTAGAATTACGCTTGTATTTAAGATGACAGAAAATCCTAGGATTACCAAATGCCTTCGGAATAAAAAATTTACCAATTCCGCCCTTGTACTTATGATGGCAAAAAATTATAACAATTAGAAGAGATATAATAAATGAATACTATTTTAAATTCAGACTATGGATCAGGACAACTGCTAATGGAAAAACGACTGAACCCCGCTGACTATAGCCTAAAAATTGACAGATGGTTCCGCTACGTCCCTACACAAATGAAGATAAAGGACTTCTTCGACTTGCCTCAAAGGATTACAATTGGACATAACAAAAAAACATAAAATATTAAATCCTAGTGAAGAAATAGAGAACTGAATTACAACCAACTATAACTAACCAAAACAAGAAAAATAAAAGCAGCACTATTCGGAATACAGACCATCTTACATACAAAAAGAATACTAGACAAAGTTGGACAGAAGTGAGGTAAATTCAAATAAAACCCAAAAACAATATTCTAGACTCTGACTATGGATTAGGACAACTAATTTGGACTAAGTTGGAAATTCTGGCCAACTGAGACTAGTATTACCCTTGTATTTAATATGACTGAAAATCCTAGTGTTACCACATCCCTAGCAGAATGAAGAAATAGACCTACTATTACCATTTTACTTACGATTGCAGAAACCCCTAACACTTAGAAGAGCTATAATGAATGAACACTATTCTAGAATCAGACTATGGAATTGAGCAACTGCTAATAGAAAAAAGAGAGACCAGGGCTGATTACAGCCCTGATTACAGCCACCTCCCCTAGCAAATGAATATTAAGGGCCTATTCGACTTAACCCTAAGAATTAAATCCTAGTGCAAAGATGGAGTATAAAATTACAGACTATATATGTTAATTAAACAAATAAAAACTAACTGCGCTATTTGAAATACTGACCATCTTAGATACAAAAAGAATACTAGACCAAGTTGGACAGAAGTGAGGTAAATTCTGGCCAACTGAGACTAGAATTACCCTTGTATTTAAGATGACTGAAATCCTAGGGTTACCACATCCCTACGAGCATAAAGAAATAGACCTATTATTACCATTTTACTTATGATTGCAGAAACGCCTAACACTTAGAAGAGCTATAATGAATGAACACTATGCTAGAATCAGACTATGGAAGGGAGCAACTGCTAATAGAAAAAAGAGAGACCCAGGCTGACTATATTTTAGAAATTGGGAGATGGTTCTGCTACGTCCCTACGCAAATGAAGATAAAGTACTTCTTCGACTTGCCTCTAAGGATTAATATAAGACAAACAAAAAAACATAAAATATTAAACATTAGTGGAGAAATAGAGAACTGAATTACAACCAACTATAACTAACCAAAACAAAAAAAAAAAAAAGCAGCACTATTCGGAATAATATCCATCTTAGATACAAAAAGAATACTAGACAAAGTTGGACAGAAGTGAGGTAATTTCTGCCCTACTGAGCGTAGTATTATCCTTGTATTATGATGACTGAAAATCGTATGGTTACCACATCCCTACGCAAATAAAAAATTAGACCTAGTATTACCCTTTTCTTATGATGACAGAAAATCCTAACACTCAGAAGAGCTATGATGAATGAATACAAGTTTAGAATCAGACTATGGATTAGGGCAACGGTCAAGAGAAAAATATGAAATAGTACCGCTACCTCTAAAAAAATAACTAAACCTAATGGAGAAATAGAGAACTGAATTACAACCAACTAAAACTAACCAAACCAACAAAGTAAAAAAAAAAAAAAACGGAAGTATTCGGAATACTGACCATCCTAAATACAAGAAGGAAACTGGAAAAAGTTCGACATCATGAGGGGCAAATTCTCTGTCCAACTCAGACTTGTATTTCCCTGGTATCCAAGATGTTTGAAAGACCTAAACTGCTATAATGATTATGATGAAAAAATATGATTTGGGGCTGATGCTAAGGGAGCGATTAATTGTTCTACCAAAAAAATGAGACGGAATATTATTCTTCAAATAATAAAAAGAGTAAACCTGATTATGAAGATTCACTTAGAAGAAATGAGCCATTCAAGATGAAGCAGCATTGTCGAAAGCAGAAAATACTGAGGGCTTCTAGATTTCATGAATTTTCTGAACTGATCAATTCTTCATTCAACTCCAACATGCGACTAAAACAGGATTAACATTTCAGGAGCTATCCATGTCATTGTTCTCCACATTTAGTTTTAAGGAGCTATTTAAGATAGTAATAATTAATTTATTTTGTTCCATTTTCAACTCTAAAATTCATATTTAAATCTAACTAATTAATTTTAATTTTTAAACTATAAATGATGACAATTAATTAGTATTTTAAATTCTATAATACTGATTAGAAAAACAAAAAGCTCAATCTTTAATCTTATAATTATAACTCTCATAACATAATAATAATAATAATGAAGCAAATAATTGTCAAATCGTTGAACAAATAATAAATATATTAAATTAATACCTACCAGAATCTGAATTTAGTGAATGGAAATATCGGCTTAAATAAAATATGCTATTTAGTGGGTTCTGGAAATTAGAACATTTATCAAAACAAATAGCATGAAAACATAATTGTTATAAAAGTTAATCAATAAATATTAACTAAATAAATCTTGAATACTAGTTAAATACTTTCTTACCGAGCCAAAGTGGAGAGAAAAGGAGGACCTGGAAAGAAGATGTGCAGAAGAGGCTGGCTGAATTCACAAAGTTAGTCGATGTCCGGGAGAGCTGGAGATAGCTGTAACGGAATTCCGCCATACATTGCATAGGTGGTTGAAGAGGACAGAATATAATGATGATACTTTTCTCCACACTATGGGGACTCGGTCCGGATAGGAGCAGCAGATATGAGCCTCGAGGTCCTCAGAAGGCCTGAAAAATGAAACAACAAATCAGTAGCTGAAACAGCATAAACTATTTTAAGGCATTCCATTTTATTTCCCTCTCCTATTAGTTTTGGAGAATTAGTATTCATTTTAGAAACTTATCAAATCGCTGAGAGGAACACAAATCAAATTATTTTTATTTTTTTTTTTACATGATTCTTAAATAGTTCCAATTATCAACCCAATAAGTTAAATGAGGCCATTTATATTTATTAATTTAAGCAATAAGAATCAGAAAGGATTTAAGTATAATGTTTACAAAAATAAAAATAAAGCAATAAAATAACTTGTTAGAGAAGAATTGGTCGACTGTATCTTCTAATTTAAGGAAGAAATAGTTGGGGGTGCAGTCAAAGAAAACACCAAAATAAGAAAAACTTATTTATTATGTGCCGACGTTTCGGCCTACAATGTAGGCCATCTTCAGGGCGAATAAAACACGAGGCAGCTAGGAGAGCTCAGAATGCAGTGAGAGCAAAAATACGTTATCAAACGTATCAATTTGACGTCAAACGTGTCAATTTGATAACGTATTTTTGCTCTCACTGCATTCTGAGCTCTCCTAGCTGCCTCGTGTTTTATTCGCCCTGAAGATGGCCTACATTGTAGACCGAAACGTCGGCACATAATAAATAAGTTTTTCTTATTTTGGTGTTTTCTTTGACTGCACCCCCAACTATTTCTTCCTTACAATAAAATAACTATTAACCAATGAATTTATGTATGCTTAACAATGTTGAAAATAATCTAAAATTTATCCTAAAATTAAACATGGGGATGATAATTTGTATACAGACTGCTTTAAGATCCAAAATGGCAGATGGAAATCAAAGGGGTCCAATCACTGTTTAAGTTCATACATCTTTGCACTCCAAGAATCTTATTATTTGAATTTTGGACCCTTAAAAAAACAAAAATTAATATATTATCTATTAATAATTAATAGTGTTCATAAATATCACAATGGTCAATAATAATACCAATACTTTTTTATGACAAAAATATTTTAAAAATCAAATTAGACCTGCTTTCTATAATCTGATTAAATGAACTACCTTTACAGAAATTTAGACCTAGACTATAATAAGCTAAGTAGTGATGAATGATTATAGAAATTATAATATATATTAAAAAAAAGTTATATGATGATTTATTGTGTAATACTATTTCATCGATATATATTTTACAATAAGATTCGAGAATGTTGTGTATTAGTGAAACGAAAAACTGTTCATGATAATTCGAAATTAGTCGTATTATAAGTGAAATTTGAATAAATAATTATGTTTAATTACCTGTGAAAAAAAATCGACATTTCATCTCTTTATGAAGTTCTAATTCAAAATGGCGGACTTGGTCCTTAGGCCTAAGGGACGTCAGTATCTCATTGAAGTAATTGCAAAACCATAAATAACTGAAAACATGAATTTTAACTAACTTAAATAATTTTGCACATAAAAAATCAGCAAAAAATTGTACATCACTGTAAAATACACAATTAAAATACATTTACATTTAATATGCAGTTGCCAATCCAGAAATTGTGATGGAACTGTTGGCTATCCTGTCTTAGCTGTTTGAAATCATACTATATTTTAAAAAATTAATAATTCTTTACTTTTTCCTTCAAATAGCTAATTCATACTACATACATAGACATGTAGTTAATATAAACTTTAATTGGTAGAAAAATAAATCAAATGTTTTAAAATCCATTTTATGTATTTATAAAAAATTAATAACGTAATCAAATATGTAAATCGTAAAAAAAAAAATTAGATGTTTTGAAATGACTAATTAAAATATCTTGATGAAATTCATTAATCAATTATATCGGATACATTAATATTATTTATCAATAGTATATACATAATTGAAATATTAATAATAACTTTTAACAAAATCAATAATAATTAAAAATCCTTAAAGTACGACTACTTCCGAGAAGAGTTCTTGACTTGTTGAAATCCTGGGAAAGACTAAAAAGATGCAGTGGAGGGGATGCCTCGCAGCCAATCAGATGCGACTTCAATAGCCAGTAACAGAAAGAGACAGATATATCTCCCTCTCGCTCATCCTAATTTAATAATGCGCCATCCTGTCCAATTATAAACACTTGGATTTTTAAAGCTTACTAGGATATTATATTAGAGACAAGTGTTTTTAATATGAGGATATTAAATTATATATTTCTTAACGTATTATTTCTATCAACAAGTATAATTTAAATAATTATGATTTAGGTTTCTCAGGTTATTCAGTCAAATGCATCTTTTTTTAATCAGAAATGATAAAAGTATAAACAATAATTTAACCAAGTGAAAGATAATGAAATAAAGAAAACATTCAAAATAAGCAAGAAAAATTCAGGTAAGTAATGTTACAAAAGGAGAATTTCTACCAAATGAGAAACATTTTTTGTCTCTTGGCTTTAAATATTGTACAAGGTATGAACAAAATAAATCACTTGCAGCATCTATTATCAGTTAAACTGAATATATAATAAAAAAATAATATATACGAGACTGATTGTGATGAAATGAGATAAAAAGCGTTTATGTAAATAGTAATTACAAAACTGATACCTCTAATTATTATGTGTTGTTGTAATTATAATTTCTAATTATTGTGCATATGTATAACTATAATTATTACGAGTTATTAAAATAACCGAAAATTGTACAGAGCCCCCAACAATAATAATTAAAAACACAACCTAATATAATAATCATAAAAACAGGTAAAACCGACAAAAAAGAAAGCAAAGTTGACTAAATCATCAAATCACATATTTTATTAAATGATGTAAAAACATATCAATATGACGGTTTCATCAAATGAGAAACGGTTTTTGTATAATAGTTTTAAATATTGTAAGACGTTTGACCCAAATCAATCACTTGTAGCATCTATTATCGGATACACTTAATATATAATAAAAATGATGTATATCAGATCGAATGCAATGAAATAACAAAAACAATACTTCTATTTATAATAATACAACAAGAAATATTTTAATAACCCAAAATTGTACAAAGCACCCAACAAATTGATAAAAACACAACCTAATATAGTAATCACGATTCCTATGGTTGGTTTAACAATGCAATAGATAAATTCAAGTTATTCATATGAATTATAACTGTTATTAAAATCTATTCAAATTAGTATTTCTGTAAAAACAATACCGCCTAAGTTCACTTTGGGCCATTTTACCTAGAAAAAACAAACCGCGCAGACTATAGACTTGGCAATTTTTTATCTATGCAATTTTTTTTGTATAGAGTTTACTTCTTAAGAAACGATTTTCATATTTAGTACCTGGTATTTTGAGGAGTAAAATCGAGTGTTAACTAAAAGTATTGGAGTGCTACCGATGGGTAATTTCTCCACAAGTGTTTTTCATGTCATTTGTTCACATCAGCAGATTTACTTGTAATCTTACTAATATTATAAATGTGAAAGTTTGTATGTTTGCCTCTCTTTCACGCAAAAACTACTGGACAGATTTGGATGAAACTTTACAGTAATATAGGTTATAAACCAGAATAACACATAGGCTATAGAAACCGCGGATTTATGGGGGGTCACGTGCCCCCCCGACAGTTTTTTGTGTGCTATGGAGAATCCATTATAGTACATAATTAAAGGCGAATCACATGATCATAGTTGTTAAAATAGCAGAAAGAACACGAGTGAAACTATTGTTTTGATATTTTAATAAACTTTTGAAATCTTTCTATAGATACTACAAGTTTATTTGTAAGTTACTGATGATTTTTCCCGTCTGCCTGTTGTCCCCCCCAGAAAAAAATCCTTGGCCTACTATTTACAATAATTTGTAATTTGTTCATAATATAATGATAAACATCAAGTAAGTCGGATAAGATTCTGCCCTCTGTGTAGCTTGCACACGTGTTTCTTACTTGCAAAATCTACATATTTTCGCTGAACGGAACATATCAAGTAACATATTTTACAGGATTATATTTCAGTAGGTGTAGGACCACCAAAACTAAAAACACATCTATAAATTACCTACATATGTACATTATTCTAATCCTTTTAGTTATTATTTCTCGCTGCTGCCGTACGACAAGTTAAACCGTTATACTAAGTAATCCTTTTCAATTAATTCAATAACATTACATAATAATCCTTTACTGACACAAACAACAGTAAACTTCTGTCTGCCCCGTTTAGTAGGTTTCACGGCTGTGAAATTTGAAATGGATAATCTCAAGCCTGGAGAAGGACATAGGCTACTTTTTATCAACACGCCACACAGGGGAAGTTTATGTAAAACTGTAATCTGAATGACTAACACACCCAGCGGTCAACGTATAGCAGAAATCACTGAACTTAGCATCTTGAAATTTGCAGATAGGTTCTTTGTAAATCTTAAATGAAGACTAAGAAAGGAATTTGGACAATTCCACCTCCAAGGGTTTCTCCCTTAATATAATAGGAGTTCAAAGATTCTATGGAATTCGTCAGTTTTGAAGTTAGACATCAGAAATTTTGGATGTACCAGTAACTTATAGTCACAAAAAATAAAATTATTTATTTAAAATGATCTGTCACGAAACTCTATGTGGCAGACCAAATTCCACAAGAGCGAATCAGCGGGCAAAAGCTAGTAATATATATATATATATAAAGTACATATAAAGTATATGTGTATATATAATACATATAAAGTATATGTGTATATATATATACACATATACTTTTAGCTACGGATTAAAGAGTTACACTAGGGGCTACAATTCAAAACACAAACCAGCCTAATGAGCAGAGAGAAAACATAATTACAACCTATCAATACTGATCCAAAAAAATCTAATAACAGTAATCTGAATGTTGACATCTTAAATACAAGGTAGATACTATACAAAGTTAAATTGAGTAAGAGCTAAATTCTGGCAGACTTAGACTAGTATTTCCCTAATATTTCGGAATATCCTAAAATGCTTTAATGACAACTGAAAAAAATCAAGAGATCAAATATATCAAACAGAGCAACTAAGCAACTTCAATTAAAAAAGGGATGCTACTTCCATACGCCAATAAAAGCTAGGGACCTATTCGTCATAACCCTGAGGACTGCTACATAATATAACAAAGCCTAGTGGATATATAGATAATAAATGCAAAACTAACCAATACTAGTCCAACTAAAAAATAAACAACACTACACGGAATACTGACCATGATAAATACTAGAAGAATACAAGACAAAGTTGGACAGCATGAGAGGTAAAATCTGACCAACTCAGACTAGTATTTCCCTGGTATTCAAGATGGTTGAAAGACCTAAACTCCTAGAATGACTATGATGAAAAAATACGATTTTGTAATGAGGCTAAGGGAGCGATTAACTGCTCTACCAAAAAATGAGACAGAGGCTAACTTCAGTCCTGTGGCTGGGTGATGGGGCCGTCACCTCCCTACGCTAATTAAAAATTGGGACCTAATCGACATAACCCTTAGGACAACTACATAAAATAATGAAGCCTAGAGGAAGGATAGAGCATAAAATTGCAACCTACATATCGTAAACCGAACAAAATAAATAATCAACACTTCTAGGAATACTGACCACCTTAAATACAGGAAGAATACTAGACAAAGTTGGACAGCATTAGAGGTAAATTCCGGTCAGCTATGACCAGTATTACCCTGGTATTTAGCTATATATAGCTGAAAATCTTCAACTCTTAAAAAGGCAGCATTTTTAATATAATAATAAATCAAAAGATGACCATATCATTCAAACTATTCGAGATAAAATTAGAGACTACAATATCAAACAAACCAGTTTAATGAGAAGAGAGAAAAAGTGATAACAACCTATCAATATTGATCCAAAAAAATAATAATAACAACACTAATGTGAATATTGAAAATCTTATATAAAAGATGGATACTACACCAAGTTGGACAGAATGAGAGGTAACATCTGGCCAACTCAGGCTATGAATTCGGAATATCCTAAACTCCTAAATTGTCAAACTTAAAAAAAGAATATATCAAGGGATCCATTATCTAAAATAATGAAACTATTGCATTAAATTGGAACCCTACCTTCCTATGTGAAAGATAAATAGGCCTATGCCAGATAACCCTAGGGAACTACAATTTAAAACAAACCAGCTTAATGAGAAGAGAGTTAACCTAATAACAACCTATCAAATAAAACCAACTCGATAAAAAAAGAAAACTAACTACACTACCGCATATATTGAGAAATTTAAATACAAGATGGATACAAGACCATGTTGGACAGAATAAGAGGTAACATCTGTCCAACTCACAGTAGTATTTTGCTAGATTTTGGAATATCCTAAACTCCTAGAATGTCTATATAAAAAAAAGAATAAATCAAGAGATCCACTATATCAAAGAATGGGGACCCTACCTCCCTATGCCAAATAAAAATGGAACTATTCTAGATATCCCTAGGGACAACAATTTAAAACAAACAAGGCTATTGAGAAGAGAGTCAACCAAATCACAACCTACTAATACTGATTGAAAAAGAAAATAGAAAAAACAACACTAATTCTAATAGTGACAATTTTAAATACAAGATGGATACAAGACCAAGTGGACAGAATGAGAGGTAACACTAGCCAACTGAGACTAGTATTACCCTAATATTTCGAAAAATCCTAACTCCTAGAAAGACTTAATTAAAATAAATAAATCAAGAGGTCCATTATATCAAAGAGAGCTGCTATTCAAAGAATATAGGGACTCTACCTCCCTACGCCAATAAAAGCTAGGGAACTATTTGTCATAACCCTGAGGACTACTACATAATATAACAAAGCCTACTGGATATATAGATAATAAATGCACAACTAATCAATACTAGCCCAACTAAAAAATAAAGAGCACTACACGGAATACTGACCATCATAAATACTAGAAGAATACAAGACAAAGTTGGCCAACTCAGACTAATATTTTCCTAATATTTCGGAATATCCTAAACTCCTAGAATGTCTAAATTAAAAAAAAAATTAAACACACTAATGCAAATATTGACAATCATAAATACAAGATGGATACTATACCAACTTGGACAGAATGAGAGGTAACATCTGGCCAACTCTGACTAGTATTTCCCTAATATTACAGAATATCCTAAAAACATTTAATGTAAAAAAAAATCAAGAGATCCATTAATCAAAGAATGCAACAATTGAATTAAAAAAGGTTTGCTACCTTCCTACGCCAAATAAAAAAGGACTTATTCCAGATGTCCCTAGGGACTACAATTTAAAACAAAACTGACTAATGAGAAGAGAATCAACCTAATAACAACCTATCAATACTAATAGTGATAAATGAATACTATTTTAGAATCAGATCATGGGATGGAGCAACCCCTAATAGAAAAAACACTGAGAAGGCCTGGCTATATTCTAAAAATTGAGGGATGGTACCGCCACCTCTCTTCGTAAATGAAGATTAAGGGCCTATTTGACTTGACTCTAAGGATTACAATATAAAATAACTAAACCTAATGGAGAAATAGAAAACGGAATTACAACCAAATAAAACAGAGCAAGACAAGAAGAAAAAAAAAGCAGCACTATTTGAAATATTGACCATCTCAGATACAAGAGGAATACTAGACGAAGTTGGACAGAATGAGAGGTAAATTCTGGCCAACTTGGACTAGTTAGTTAGTTAGTTACTTAGCTAGTTACCACATAACTAAGTCTAATGGAGAAATAGAGAACAGAATTACTACCAACCGAAACTAACCAAGCCAAGAAAGAAACAAAAAAGCAGGAGTATTCGGAATACTGACAATCCTAAACACAAGAAGGATACTGGAAAAAGTTGGACAGCATGAGATGGAAATTCTCGGCCCAACTCAGACTAGTATTTCCCTGGTATTCAAGATGTTTGAAAGAACTAAACTGCTAGAATGACTATGATGAAAAAATACGAATTCGGAGTGATGCTAAGGGAGGGATTAACTGTTCTACCAAAAAAATGAGACAGACAGTGTCCATCAATATCAAAATAGTCAAAAATTATGCCAATGCTTTTTTATTACAGAAATATTTAAAAAATCAAACTAGACTTGCTTTTTATAATCTGAATAAATAACTACCTTTACAGAAATTTAGACCTAGACTATAATACTCTATTAAGAGATGAAAGATTATAGAAATTATAATATATATTAAAAGAAGTTATATGATGACTTATTGTGTAATAAAAGTTCATCGACAAATATTTTACAATAAGATTCGAGAACCTCCCTTCGTATATGAAGATTAAGGGCCTATTTGACTTGACTCTAAGGATTACGATATAAAATAACTAAACCTAATGGAGAAATAGAGATCTGAATTACAACCAACTAAAACTGACTAAAACAAGAAGAAAAAAAAAGCTGCACTATTTGAAATATTGACCATCTCAGATACAAGAGGAATACTAGAAAAGTTGGACAGAATGAGAGGTACAGTCTGGCCAACTCGGACTAGTATTACCCTTGTATTAAGATGACTGAAAATTCTAGAGTTACCACATCCCTACGCAAAAAAAAAATAGACCTAGTATTACCCTTGTACTTAATATCATAGAAAATCCTAACACCTAGAAAGACTAATATTTTAGAATCAGTCTGTGGAATGGAGCAACCACTAATAGAAAAAAGAAAGACCAGGCCTTTCTTTATTCTAAAAATTGAGAGATGGTACAGCTACCTCCTATAGTACAGATATGAAGATTAAGGACTTATTCGACTTAGCCCTAAGCATTAAAAGATAAAATATGAAATCCTAGAGAAAAGATGGTGAATAAAATTAAAGCCTATATATGTTAACCAAACAAACAGCACTATTTGAAATACTGACCATCTCAGATACAAGAGGAATATTAGAAAAAGTTGGACAGAACGAGAGGTAAATTCTACTACGGACCAGGCCTGACTATATTCTAAAGAATGAAAGATGGTCCGTTACCTCCCTAAACAATAAAACATAAAATAGGAAATCCTAGTGAAAAGATGGTGAATAAAATTACTGCCTATATATATTAACGAAACAAAGGAAACAAACAGCACTATTTGAAATACTGACTATCTCAGAATACTAGACAGAGTTGGACAGAAGGAGAGGTAAATTCTGGCCAACTCAGACTAGTATTGCCCTTGTATTTAAGATGACTGAAAATCCTAGGGTTACCACATCGCTACGCAAATAAAAAATTTGACCTAGTATTACCCTTGTACTAAATATCATAGAAAATCCTAACACCTAGAAAGATTACAATTTAGAATCAGCGGAGCAACCACTAATAGAAAAAAGTGTGACCAGGCCGGACTATATTCTAAAAATTGAGAGATGGTACCGCCACCTCCTTTCGTAAATGAAGATTAAGGGCCTATTTGACTTGACTCTAAGGATTACAATATAAAATAACTAAACCTAATGGAGTAACAGAGATCTGAATTACAACCATCTACAACTGACCAAAACAAAAAGAAAAAAAAAAGCATTACTATTTAAAATATTGACCATCTCAGATACAAGAGGAATACTAGACAAAGTTGGACAGAATGAGAGTTAATTACTGGCCAACTCAGACTAGTATTAACCTTGTATTTAGGATGACTGAAAATCCTGACATTTAGAAGAGCTAAGTGAAATGATTACCATTTTAGAATCAGACTATGGAATGGATCAACCACTAATAGAAAAAAGAGTATCCAGGGCCTACCATATTCTAAAAATTAGAATCGCTTCGCAAATGAAGTTTAGGGGCCTATCCAACTTGACTCAAAGGATTACAATAAGAAATAACTAAACCTAATGGAGAAATAGAGAACTAAATTACAACCAACTAAAAGTAACCAAAACAATAAGAAACAAAAAAGATGCACTATTCGGAATAATTACCATATCAGATACAAGAGGAATACTATAAACAATAATAACTGAGGCTAGAGTTACCCTTCTATTAAAGATTAGTGAAAATCCTAGTAGACCACACATCCCTTTGAAATAAAAAAAAATAGACCAAATATTAACCTTTTCCCATAGAAAATCCTAGGGTTAACACATCCCTACCCAAACAAAAAAAAAGACCAAACATTAACCTTTTCCCATAGAAAATCCTAACAACTAGAATGAGTACTCTTTTAGAATCAGACTATGGAATGCAGCAACTGCTAATAGAAAAAGAGTGAACAGGGATGACTATATTCCAAAAATTGGGAAATAGTACCCCCACCTCCCCTAGCAAATAGATATTAAGGCCCTATTAGACTCAATCCTAAGCATTAAAACATATCCTATTTAAAAGATGGAGAATAAAATTAACATGTTAAAATTATATATGTTAACAAAAACAAACAGCACAATTTGAAATACTGACCATCTCCCATAGAAGAGGAATACTAGACAAAGTTGGACAGATTGAGAGGTAAATTCTAGCCAACTCAGACTAGTATTATCCTTGTATTTAGGATGACTGAAAATCCTGACAATTAGAATAACTAAGTGAAATGATTACTATTTTAGAATCACACTATGGAATGGAGCAACCACTAATAGAAAAAAGAGTATCGAGGGCATACTATATTCTAAAAATTAGAAGATGGTACCCTAACCTCCCTTCGCAAATTAAGTTTAAGGGCCTATCCGACTTGGCTCAAAGGACTACAATAAGAAATAACTAAACCTAATGGAGAAATAGAGAACTAAATTACAACCAACTAAAAGTAACCAAAACAATAAGAAAAAAAAAGATGCACTATCCGGAATAATTACCATATCAGATACAAGAGGAATACTATAAACAATAATAACTGAGGCTAGAATTACCCTTTTATTAAAGATTAGTGAAAATCCTAGTAGACCACATCCCTTTGAAATTAAAAAAAATAGACCAAATATTAACCTTTTCCCATAGAAAATCCTAGGGTTAACACATCCCTACCCAAACAAAAAAAAAGACCAAACATTAACCTTTTCCCATAGAAAATCCCAACACCTAGAATGACTACTATTTTAGAATCAGACTATGGAATGCAGCAACTGCTAATAGAAAAAGAGTGAACAGGGATGACTATATTCCAAAAATTGGGAAATAGTACCCCCACCTCCCCTAGCAAATAGATATTAAGGCCCTATTAGACTTAATCCTAAGCATTAAAACATAAAATATGAAATCCTAGTTAAAAGATGGAGAATAAAATTAACACCTTAATATGTTAACCAAAACAAACAGCACTATTTGAAATACTGACCATCTCACATAGAAGAGGAATACTAGACAAAGTTGGACAGATTGAGAGGTAAATTCTGGCCAACTCAGACTAGTATTACCCTTGTATTTAGGATGACTGAAAATCCTGACATTTAGAAGAGCTAAGTGAAATGATTACTATTTTAGAATAAGACTATGGAATGGATCAACCACTAATAGAAAAAAGAGTATCCAGGGCATACCATATTCTAAAAATTAGAAGATGGTACCCTAACCTCCCTTCGCAAATGAAGTTTAAGGGCCTATCTGACTTGACTTAAAGGATTACAATAAGAAATAACTAAACCTAATGGAGAAATAGAGAACTAAATTACAACCAACTAAAAGTAACCAAAACAATAAGAAACAAAAAAGATGCACTATTCGGAATAATTACCATATCAGATACAAGAGGAATACTATAAACAATAATAACTGAGGCTAGAGTTACCCTTCTATTAAAGATGAGTGAAAATCCTAGTAGACCACATCCCTACGGCAATAAAAATAATAGACATATCCACTTTTACTTAAGATGTTGGAAATTTCGTTGAACATTCTAACACCTAGAATGAAAACTATTTTAGAATTGGACTATGAAATGCAGGAACTGCTAATAGAAAAAGAGTGACCAGGGCTGACTATATTATAAAAATTGAGAAATACTACACCTACCTCTCCTAGCAAATAGATATTAAGGCTCTATTCGACTTAATCCTAAGCATTACAACATAAAATATGAAATCCTAGTGAAAAGATGGAGTATGAAATTAAAGCCTATATAAGTTACCCAAATTAAAAAAAAACAAAACAGCACTATTTGAAATACTGACCATCTCACATAGAAGAGGAATACTAGACAAAGTTAGACAGATTAAGAGGTAAATTCTGGCCAACTCAGACTAGTATTACCCTTGTATTTAGGATGACTGAAAATCCTGACATTTAGAAGAGCTAAGTGAAATGATTACTATTTTAGAATAAGACTATGGAATGGATCAACCACTAATAGAAAAAAGAGTATCCAGGGCGTACCATATTCTAAAAATTAGAAGATGGTACCCTAACTTCCCTTCGCAAATGAAGTTTAAGGGCCTATCTGACTTGACTTAAAGGATTACAATAAGAAATAACTATACCTAATGGAGAAATAGAGAACTAAATTACAACCCACTAAAAGTAACCAAAACAATAAGAAACAAAAAAGATGCACTATTCGGAATAATTACCATATCAGATACAAGAGGAATACTATAAACAATAATAACTGAGGCTAGAGTTACCCTTCTATTAAAGATTAGTGAAAATCCTAGTAGACCACATCCCTTTGAAATAAAAAAAAATAGACCAAATATTAACCTTTTCCCATAGAAAATCCTAGGGTTAACACATCCCTACCCAAACAAAAAAAAAGACCAAACATTAACCTTTTCCCATAGAAAATCCTAACAACTAGAATGAGTACTCTTTTAGAATCAGACTATGGAATGCAGCAACTGCTAATAGAAAAAGAGTGAACAGGGATGACTATATTCCAAAAAGTGGGAAATAGTACCCCCACCTCCCCTAGCAAATAGATATTAAGGCCCTATTAGACTTAATCCTAAGCATTAAAACATATCCTAGTTAAAAGATGTAGAATAAAATTAACATGTTAAAATTATATATGTTAACAAAAACAAACAGCACAATTTGAAATACTGACCATCTCACATAGAAGAGGAATACTAGACAAAGTTAGACAGATTAAGAGGTAAATTCTGGCCAACTCAGACTAGTATTACCCTTGTATTTAGGATGACTGAAAATCCTGACATTTAGAAGAGCTAAGTGAAATGATTACCATTTTAGAATCAGACTATGGAATGGATCAACCACTAATAGAAAAAAGAGTATCCAGGGCCTACCATATTCTAAAAATTAGAATCGCTTCGCAAATGAAGTATAGGGGCCTATCCAACTTGACTCAAAGGATTACAATAAGAAATAACTAAACCTAATGGAGAAATAGAGAACTAAATTACAACCAACTAAAAGTAACCAAAACAATAAGAAACAAAAAAGATGCACTATTCGGAATAATTACCATATCAGATACAAGAGGAATACTATAAACAATAATAACTGAGGCTAGAGTTACCCTTCTATTAAAGATTAGTGAAAATCCTAGTAGACCACATCCCTTTGAAATAAAAAAAAATAGACCAAATATTAACCTTTTCCCATAGAAAATCCTAGGGTTAACACATCCCTACCCAAACAAAAAAAAAGACCAAACATTAACCTTTTCCCATAGAAAATCCCAACACCTAGAATGACTACTATTTTAGAATCAGACTATGGAATGCAGCAACTGCTAATAGAAAAAGAGTGAACAGGGATGACTATATTCCAAAAATTGGGAAATAGTACCCCCACCTCCCCTAGCAAATAGATATTAAGGCCCTATTAGACTTAATCCTAAGCATTAAAACATATCCTATTTAAAAGATGGAGAATAAAATTAACATGTTAAAATTATATATGTTAACAAAAACAAACAGCACAATTTGAAATACTGACCATCTCCCATAGAAGAGGAATACTAGACAAAGTTGGACAGATTGAGAGGTAAATTCTGGCCAACTCAGACTAGTATTACCCTTGTATTTAGGATGACTGAAAATCCTGACATTTAGAAGAGCTAAGTGAAATGATTACTATTTTAGAATAAGACTATGGAATGGATCAACCACTAATAGAAAAAAGAGTATCCAGGGCGTACCATATTCTAAAAATTAGAAGATGGTACCCTAACCTCCCTTCGCAAATGAAGTTTAAGGGCCTATCTGACTTGACTTAAACGATTACAATAAGAAATAACTAAACCTAATGGAGAAATAGAGAACTAAATTACAACCAACTAAAAGTAACCAAAACAATAAGAAACAAAAAAGATGCACTATTCGGAATAATTACCATATCAGATACAAGAGGAATACTATAAACAATAATAACTGAGGCTAGAGTTACCCTTCTATTAAAGATGAGTGAAAATCCTAGTAGACCACATCCCTACGGCAATAAAAATAATAGACATATCCACTTTTACTTAAGATGTTGGAAATTTCGTTGAACATTCTAACACCTAGAATGAAAACTATTTTAGAATTGGACTATGAAATGCAGGAACTGCTAATAGAAAAAGAGTGACCAGGGCTGACTATATTATAAAAATTGAGAAATACTACACCTACCTCTCCTAGCAAATAGATATTAAGGCTCTATTCGACTTAATCCTAAGCATTACAACATAAAATATGAAATCCTAGTGAAAAGATGGAGTATGAAATTAAAGCCTATATATGTTATCCAAATTAAAAAAAAACAAAACAGCACTATTTGAAATACTGACCATCTCACATAGAAGAGGAATACTAGACAAAGTTGGACAGATTGAGAGGTAAATTCTGGCCAACTCAGACTAGTATTACCCTTGTATTTAGGATGACTGAAAATCCTGACATTTAGAAGAGCTAAGTGAAATGATTACTATTTTAGAATAAGACTATGGAATGGATCAACCACTAATAGAAAAAAGAGTATCCAGGGCATACCATATTCTAAAAATTAGAAGATGGTACCCTAACCTCCCTTCGCAAATGAAGTTTAAGGGCCTATCTGACTTGACTTAAAGGATTACAATAAGAAATAACTAAACCTAATGGAGAAATAGAGAACTAAATTACAACCAACTAAAAGTAACCAAAACAATAAGAAACAAAAAAGATGCACTATTCGGAATAATTACCATATCAGATACAAGAGGAATACTATAAACAATAATAACTGAGGCTAGAGTTACCCTTCTATTAAAGATGAGTGAAAATCCTAGTAGACCACATCCCTACGGCAATAAAAATAATAGACATATCCACTTTTACTTAAGATGTTGGAAATTTCGTTGAACATTCTAACACCTAGAATGAAAACTATTTTAGAATTGGACTATGAAATGCAGGAACTGCTAATAGAAAAAGAGTGACCAGGGCTGACTATATTCTAAAAATTGAGAAATACTACACCTACCTCTCCTAGCAAATAGATATTAAGGCTCTATTCGACTTAATCCTAAGCATTACAACATAAAATATGAAATCCTAGTGAAAAGATGGAGTATGAAATTAAAGCCTATATAAGTTACCCAAATTAAAAAAAAACAAAACAGCACTATTTGAAATACTGACCATCTCACATAGAAGAGGAATACTAGACAAAGTTGGACAGATTGAGAGGTAAATTCTGGCCAACTCAGACTAGTATTACCCTTGTATTTAGGATGACTGAAAATCCTGACATTTAGAAGAGCTAAGTGAAATGATTACTATTTTAGAATAAGACTATGGAATGGATCAACCACTAATAGAAAAAAGAGTATCCAGGGCGTACCATATTCTAAAAATTAGAAGATGGTACCCTAACTTCCCTTCGCAAATGAAGTTTAAGGGCCTATCTGACTTGACTTAAAGGATTACAATAAGAAATAACTATACCTAATGGAGAAATAGAGAACTAAATTACAACCCACTAAAAGTAACCAAAACAATAAGAAACAAAAAAGATGCACTATTCGGAATAATTACCATATCAGATACAAGAGGAATACTATAAACAATAATAACTGAGGCTAGAGTTACCCTTCTATTAAAGATTAGTGAAAATCCTAGTAGACCACATCCCTTTGAAATTAAAAAAAATAGACCAAATATTAACCTTTTCCCATAGAAAATCCTAGGGTTAACACATCCCTACCCAAACAAAAAAAAAGACCAAACATTAACCTTTTCCCATAGAAAATCCTAACAACTAGAATGAGTACTCTTTTAGAATCAGACTATGGAATGCAGCAACTGCTAATAGAAAAAGAGTGAACAGGGATGACTATATTCCAAAAAATGGGAAATAGTACCCCCACCTCCCCTAGCAAATAGATATTAAGGCCCTATTAGACTTAATCCTAAGCATTAAAACATATCCTAGTTAAAAGATGTAGAATAAAATTAACATGTTAAAATTATATATGTTAACAAAAACAAACAGCACAATTTGAAATACTGACCATCTCACATAGAAGAGGAATACTAGACAAAGTTAGACAGATTAAGAAGTAAATTCTGGCCAACTCAGACTAGTATTACCCTTGTATTTAGGATGACTGAAAATCCTGACATTTAGAAGAGCTAAGTGAAATGATTACCATTTTAGAATCAGACTATGGAATGGATCAACCACTAATAGAAAAAAGAGTATCCAGGGCCTACCATATTCTAAAAATTAGAATCGCTTCGCAAATGAAGTTTAGGGGCCTATCCAACTTGACTCAAAGGATTACAATAAGAAATAACTAAACCTAATGGAGAAATAGAGAACTAAATTACAACCAACTAAAAGTAACCAAAACAATAAGAAACAAAAAAGATGCACTATTCGGAATAATTACCATATCAGATACAAGAGGAATACTATAAACAATAATAACTGAGGCTAGAGTTACCCTTCTATTAAAGATTAGTGAAAATCCTAGTAGACCACATCCCTTTGAAATAAAAAAAAATAGACCAAATATTAACCTTTTCCCATAGAAAATCCTAGGGTTAACACATCCCTACCCAAACAAAAAAAAAGACCAAACATTAACCTTTTCCCATAGAAAATCCTAACAACTAGAATGAGTACTCTTTTAGAATCAGACTATGGAATGCAGCAACTGCTAATAGAAAAAGAGTGAACAGGGATGACTATATTCCAAAAATTGGGAAATAGTACCCCACCTCCCCTAGCAAATAGATATTAAGGCCCTATTAGACTTAATCCTAAGCATTAAAACATATCCTATTTAAAAGATGGAGAATAAAATTAACATGTTAAAATTATATATGTTAACAAAAACAAACAGCACAATTTGAAATACTGACCATCTCCCATAGAAGAGGAATACTAGACAAAGTTGGACAGATTGAGAGGTAAATTCTGGCCAACTCAGACTAGTATTATCCTTGTATTTAGGATGACTGAAAATCCTGACAATTAGAATAACTAAGTGAAATGATTACTATTTTAGAATCACACTATGGAATGGAGCAACCACTAATAGAAAAAAGAGTATCGAGGGCATACTATATTCTAAAAATTAGAAGATGGTACCCTAACCTCCCTTCGCAAATTAAGTTTAAGGGCCTATCCGACTTGGCTCAAAGGACTACAATAAGAAATAACTAAACCTAATGGAGAAATAGAGAACTAAATTACAACCAACTAAAAGTAACCAAAACAATAAGAAAAAAAAAGATGCACTATCCGTGTTGAAGTATATACATTATTTATTGTAAAATCCCCGCCTAGTAACCGGGATGTAACCTCTTGTTGTTGTGTTCCGGTACTGAGTTACAGCGGACATGTGCTCCTTTGTTGTTTTCTTGTATGTTATGTTAATAAACATTTAACAGTGTATCAGTGATTTATTTACTTCAAATTACATAAACAGGTTATGGGACCAGCATGAGATTGAAAGGAAGAAGTAAATAAATGAAGATTTACAGTTTTGTTTTGTCAGTGTTCTGAGGTACGTTTTTTTTTTTTTTTTTGTGTGATATGGAGTCCAAATCAATCATGATTCCTCAGATTGCTCTGTTAGAAGGGAAGAGCAACTGGGAAAACTGGAAGGTGAGAATAAGAATGGGATTGAAAATGATACCTCGGGCAATAGAAATAATAGATGGAACTTACAAGTGTCCTTCAGACCCTGCTGATACAACTGATAAAGAAGCTGTGAAAGTTTATAATACAGATTTAGCTACATTTAATAAAATTGACAACCAAGCATTGCTGGTTTTGTCTAATAACATGACAGAGGAGATGTTTGAAAAGGTGAGATGCCATGAGTCTGGTAGAGATATGTGGTTGGGACTTTGCCAACTTTTTGATACATTTTCAGAAGACAGAATTTTTGATTTGTATAATAAATTTTTTGAAAGTAAGTGGATGCCAGATGATGACGCTGTTACATTTATTACTAGAATTTCCAATGCATGGAAACAGTTGCGAGAGGAAATTGATAAGCAATCTACTGATAACAAAGATATTTTACTAATATGTAAAATTTTAAAATCCCTTCCTGATAAGTTCAAACCCTTTACTGCTGGATGGAGACTCATAAATGAAGAGAACAGGAGTTTAAATAATCTTACCCAAAAATTATGTACTTTTGAGAGTAACCTGGGTGATAGCTGTTCAGAAGAAGTTTTGGTTGTTAAGGGGTCTACATCTCAATTTCATAAGCATGTTCGGGATAAAAATGCTAATTTTTATAAAACCTCAATAATTTGCCACTACTGCGATAAAAGGGGTCACACAGTTAAGAAATGTCGGTTTTGGCTTGCCGATGGCAAACCACCTAAGCCTGCTAAAGCTAAATTTGCTCTAAATAATTCAAGCCAAGGTGCAACTCTGTTAACAGTTACCTCAGAAGTTTTAGCTTCGGAGACTAACAGTGAGACTTGGTATGTGGACAATGGAGCAACACATCATATATGTAGCAGAAAGGAATGGTTCACAAGTTTTGAATCATTTACAGATGATCATGTAATTATTACGGCTGATGGCTCTCAAGTCAAGGCGCTTGGCAAGGGATCTATTTTAATTGAATCTGCGTCTAATGACCATTGGAGAAGATTTGAACTCACTAATGTCTGGCTAGTTCCAGGTATTTCTAAGAACCTTTTTTCGCTTTTAGCAGCTCAAGATCATAGACCAAAGAGTAAATTTGAATCCACTGCCGTTAGCTGTAAATTATTTGAAGGTAAAGAAACTCTTGTGTCAGGGAATCGTCAAATTGGAGGTGGTCTCTATAATCTAGCCATTAGGGTAGTACCCACAGCAGATAGCTGTAAGTCAGAAAATAACAATCTATCTGCTCCTATCAAAGACCACAATTTATTACAGCTTCACCATGAAAGGATGGGTCATCAAAATAAACGGCATGTGAAGGAAGTAATTAAAAGAGAACTCAATTTAGACTTGACTCTTGATGGTGAACTCTGTGAGGGCTGCATAAAAGGAAAAGCTCATAAGACTCAAGTTTGGACGTCGGAAAAGAGCTGAGAAGACTGGTCAGGTTATAAACACTGATCTATGTGGTCCTTTTATCCCTTCGAAAAGTGGTTTCAAATATTTTCTGTTATTTAAGGACGATTTTTCAAAATTTAGAAAAATTTATTTTATTAAAACCAAAGCTGAAGTCTTTCAAAAATTGAAGGAATTTTTAGCAGAGGTAACTCAATTAGGTCATAAAGTAATGTGCATTCAATGTGACAATGGCAGAGAGTTTAAAAATGAAAGAGTAGAAAACTTCCTAAAATCAAAAGGTATTGAAATCAGATATACTATGCCATACACGCCACAGCAAAATGGATGTGCTGAGAGAGAAAACCGGACCATTGTAGAAACTGCAAGAGCCCTCATGCACTCAGGAGAAGAATCTCTTCCTAAGGAGCTATGGGCAGAAATGATCAATGCTTCAGCCTATATATTAAATCGAACAGGTCCATCATCAGAAAAAGGTAAATCTCCATTTGAACATTGGATAGGTACAAAACCGGGAATCAAAAATCTTCGTGTAATAGGATCCAAATGTTGGGTCCATGTACCTAAAGAAAATAGAAGAAAATTTGATAAAAAGGCTACTCAAGGAGTACTTGTTGGATATGATGGGGACAATGGATACCGAGTCTTCTCAAATAATAAACTAATTAGATCAAGAGACGTCATATTTCAGGAGTCACTCAAAGCACCGATATGTGAAAAATCTTCATCTTATCCCATTGAAGAAAAAGGTATTGAAATGTATTATGAAGAGAACCCGGAAGATCATAAGGAAAATGAAGGAGAATCTCAAGAAATGCCTATGAAAGAAGAAGAAAATTCAGAAGAATATGAGGAAGATCAAGGAGAATTCCTAGAAGAAGAAAATGAGGAAGATCAAGAATCCCTAGAAGAAGAAAATGAAGACCTAGAAATAGAAGATGTAGTGTGGAAAAGAGGCGTGAATCTGAGGAGTCAGGGTAAACTTAATAAACCTAAATCTATGAATGATTATGTCAACATCGTCAAGGGGAGTGAAATTGTGCCGTTGGATTTTCACAATGCTATGAACAGTGAGGCAGCTGGGGAATGGCGAAAAGCCATGGAAGAAGAAATGACTTCTCTTAAAGAGAACAAAACGTGGACTATCTGTGATTTGCCTCATAATAAAAGGGCTATTCCATCAAAATGGGTTTTCAACAAGAAATATAAACCCGATGGAAATTTAGAAAGATATAAAGCCAGGCTAGTGGTAAAAGGATTTGCACAAAAGAAAGGTCAAGATTTTGGAGAAACCTTCAGTCCAGTTGCTCGTCAAACCACTGTCAGAACAGTAATAAGTATTGCTGCCAATGAAGATATGAGTCTTCATCAGTTTGATGTATCGACTGCATTTTTAAATGGTGAACTCAAGGAGGAGATCTACATTCAACAACCAGAAGGCTTCAATGACAACTCAGGGAAGGTTTGCAGATTACATAAAAGCCTATACGGACTCAAACAGGCTCCACGTTGTTGGAACGAGAAGATAAAGAACTTCCTAGTTAGCATTGGTTTTCAAATTAGCTCAGCAGATCCTTGCTTGTTTATCAAAGAGGTAAATGGTAAAAGGATTTTGTTATGTTTATATGTTGACGATGGATTAATCGCTGCTTCGGATGAAAGAGAAGCAATGGAGCTCTTAGACAAATTAAAACAGGAGTTCAAAATCAAGATTAAACTAGCTGATTTCTATCTTGGATTGGAGATTAAGAGAAGCAAGGAAGGTATCAAAATAAGCCAATCTTCTTACATTAGGAGGCTTCTCAAAACATTCCAGATGGATGAGTGTCGACCTGTTAGTACTCCGATTTTAAAGGATGATTTAGACAATGAAAATGAACACCAAAACATCAAGACAACAAATTTTCAATATAGAGAAGCTGTGGGTTCGCTTATGTATTTGATGGTATGTACAAGACCAGATATTGCTTATTCCATTAACATAGCTTCAAGAATGCTTGATAATCCTTCCGATAGTGACATAGCCAGAGTCAAACGAATATTCCGTTATTTAAAAGGCACTCCTGAACTTGGAATATTGTACAAGAAAAACCATAGAAGGGGAGTCCTTCAATGCTACTCAGATGCAGATCTTGGTGGTGACAAATTAACTGGCAGGTCTACTACTGGCATTGCTTGTATGTATTCAGGTGGTGTCATATCATGGTCTAGTAAAAGACAGAGTTCAGTTTCCATCTCTACCACTGAAGCAGAGGTCATTGCTGCAAGTGAGGGTACAAGAGAGATGGTTTGGCTCAAAAGGCTTTTTCAAGAGATGACTGATTTCAAAGAAGGTACGCTTTTTGTCGATAATAACGCTGCCATTAAATTAGCAGAGAACCCTGTGTGGCACAAACGTACAAAACATATATCCATTCGCCACTTCTTTGTCAGAGAAAAGGTTCAAGAAGGAGAAATTCATATTCGGAGAGTGGATACCCAAAATCAACTTGCTGACGGTTTAACGAAACCTGTGCTAAGTCCAAGACTTAAGAAACTAAACCAAGATTTGGGACTTTGTTGAACATTCTACTTATGTTAAATTTATTAGTTTTAATTATTTTACAAGTAAATTATGAAGGAAGGTGTTGAAGTATATACATTATTTATTGTAAAATCCCCGCCTAGTAACCGGGATGTAACCTCTTGTTGTTGTGTTCCGGTACTGAGTTACAGCGGACATGTGCTCCTTTGTTGTTTTCTTGTATGTTATGTTAATAAACATTTAACAGTGTATCAGTGATTTATTTACTTCAAATTACATAAACAATCCGGAATAATTACCATATCAGATACAAGAGGAATACTATAAACAATAATAACTGAGGCTAGAATTACCCTTCTATTAAAGATTAGTGAAAATCCTAGTAGACCACATCCCTTTGAAATTAAAAAAAATAGACCAAATATTAACCTTTTCCCATAGAAAATCCTAGGGTTAACACATCCCTACCCAAACAAAAAAAAAGACCAAACATTAACCTTTTCCCATAGAAAATCCCAACACCTAGAATGACTACTATTTTAGAATCAGACTATGGAATGCAGCAACTGCTAATAGAAAAAGAGTGAACAGGGATGACTATATTCCAAAAATTGGGAAATAGTACCCCCACCTCCCCTAGCAAATAGATATTAAGGCCCTATTAGACTTAATCCTAAGCATTAAAACATAAAATATGAAATCCTAGTTAAAAGATGGAGAATAAAATTAACACCTTAATATGTTAACCAAAACAAACAGCACTATTTGAAATACTGACCATCTCACATAGAAGAGGAATACTAGACAAAGTTGGACAGATTGAGAGGTAAATTCTGGCCAACTCAGACTAGTATTATCCTTGTATTTAGGATGACTGAAAATCCTGACAATTAGAATAACTAAGTGAAATTATTACTATTTTAGAATCATACTATGGAATGGAGCCACCACTAATAGAAAAAAGAGTATCAAGGGCATACTATATTCTAAAAATTAGAAGATGGTACCCTAACCTCCCTTCGCAAATTAAGTTTAAGGGCCTATCCGACTTGGCTCAAAGGACTACAATAAGAAATAACTAAACCTAATGGAGAAATAGAGAACTAAATTACAACCAACTAAAAGTAACCAAAACAATAAGAAAAAAAAAGATGCACTATTCGGAATAATTACCATATCAGATACAAGAGGAATACTATAAACAATAATAACTGAGGCTAGAGTTACCCTTCTATTAAAGATGAGTGAAAATCCTAGTAGACCACATCCCTACGGCAATAAAAATAATAGACATATCCACTTTTACTTAAGATGTTGGAAATTTCGTTGAACATTCTAACACCTAGAATGAAAACTATTTTAGAATTGGACTATGAAATGCAGGAACTGCTAATAGAAAAAGAGTGACCAGGGCTGACTATATTCTAAAAATTGAGAAATAGTACACCTACCTCTCCTAGCAAAGAGATATTAAGGCTCTATTCGACTTAATCCTAAGCATTACAACATAAAATATGAAATCCTAGTGAAAAGATGGAGTATGAAATTAAAGCCTATATATGTTATCAAAATTAAAAAAAAAAAACAGCACTATTTGAAATACTGACCATCTCACATAGAAGAGGAATACTAGACAAAGTTGGACAGATTGAGAGGTAAATTCTGGCCAACTCAGACTAGTATTACCCTTGTATTTAGGATGACTGAAAATCCTGACATTTAGAAGAGCTAAGTGAAATGATTACTATTTTAGAATAAGACTATGGAATGGATCAACCACTAATAGAAAAAAGAGTATCCAGGGCGTACCATATTCTAAAAATTAGAAGATGGTACCCTAACCTCCCTTCGCAAATGAAGTTTAAGGGCCTATCTGACTTGACTTAAACGATTACAATAAGAAATAACTAAACCTAATGGAGAAATAGAGAACTAAATTACAACCAACTAAAAGTAACCAAAACAATAAGAAACAAAAAAGATGCACTATTCGGAATAATTACCATATCAGATACAAGAGGAATACTATAAACAATAATAACTGAGGCTAGAGTTACCCTTCTATTAAAGATGAGTGAAAATCCTAGTAGACCACATCCCTACGGCAATAAAAATAATAGACATATCCACTTTTACTTAAGATGTTGGAAATTTCGTTGAACATTCTAACACCTAGAATGAAAACTATTTTAGAATTGGACTATGAAATGCAGGAACTGCTAATAGAAAAAGAGTGACCAGGGCTGACTATATTATAAAAATTGAGAAATACTACACCTACCTCTCCTAGCAAATAGATATTAAGGCTCTATTCGACTTAATCCTAAGCATTACAACATAAAATATGAAATCCTAGTGAAAAGATGGAGTATGAAATTAAAGCCTATATATGTTATCCAAATTAAAAAAAAACAAAACAGCACTATTTGAAATACTGACCATCTCACATAGAAGAGGAATACTAGACAAAGTTGGACAGATTGAGAGGTAAATTCTGGCCAACTCAGACTAGTATTACCCTTGTATTTAGGATGACTGAAAATCCTGACATTTAGAAGAGCTAAGTGAAATGATTACTATTTTAGAATAAGACTATGGAATGGATCAACCACTAATAGAAAAAAGAGTATCCAGGGCATACCATATTCTAAAAATTAGAAGATGGTACCCTAACCTCCCTTCGCAAATGAAGTTTAAGGGCCTATCTGACTTGACTTAAAGGATTACAATAAGAAATAACTAAACCTAATGGAGAAATAGAGAACTAAATTACAACCAACTAAAAGTAACCAAAACAATAAGAAACAAAAAAGATGCACTATTCGGAATAATTACCATATCAGATACAAGAGGAATACTATAAACAATAATAACTGAGGCTAGAGTTACCCTTCTATTAAAGATTAGTGAAAATCCTAGTAGACCACATCCCTTTGAAATTAAAAAAAATAGACCAAATATTAACCTTTTCCCATAGAAAATCCTAGGGTTAACACATCCCTACCCAAACAAAAAAAAAGACCAAACATTAACCTTTTCCCATAGAAAATCCTAACAACTAGAATGAGTACTCTTTTAGAATCAGACTATGGAATGCAGCAACTGCTAATAGAAAAAGAGTGAACAGGGATGACTATATTCCAAAAAATGGGAAATAGTACCCCCACCTCCCCTAGCAAATAGATATTAAGGCCCTATTAGACTTAATCCTAAGCATTAAAACATATCCTAGTTAAAAGATGTAGAATAAAATTAACATGTTAAAATTATATATGTTAACAAAAACAAACAGCACAATTTGAAATACTGACCATCTCACATAGAAGAGGAATACTAGACAAAGTTAGACAGATTAAGAAGTAAATTCTGGCCAACTCAGACTAGTATTACCCTTGTATTTAGGATGACTGAAAATCCTGACATTTAGAAGAGCTAAGTGAAATGATTACCATTTTAGAATCAGACTATGGAATGGATCAACCACTAATAGAAAAAAGAGTATCCAGGGCCTACCATATTCTAAAAATTAGAATCGCTTCGCAAATGAAGTTTAGGGGCCTATCCAACTTGACTCAAAGGATTACAATAAGAAATAACTAAACCTAATGGAGAAATAGAGAACTAAATTACAACCAACTAAAAGTAACCAAAACAATAAGAAACAAAAAAGATGCACTATTCGGAATAATTACCATATCAGATACAAGAGGAATACTATAAACAATAATAACTGAGGCTAGAGTTACCCTTCTATTAAAGATTAGTGAAAATCCTAGTAGACCACATCCCTTTGAAATAAAAAAAAATAGACCAAATATTAACCTTTTCCCATAGAAAATCCTAGGGTTAACACATCCCTACCCAAACAAAAAAAAAGACCAAACATTAACCTTTTCCCATAGAAAATCCTAACAACTAGAATGAGTACTCTTTTAGAATCAGACTATGGAATGCAGCAACTGCTAATAGAAAAAGAGTGAACAGGGATGACTATATTCCAAAAATTGGGAAATAGTACCCCACCTCCCCTAGCAAATAGATATTAAGGCCCTATTAGACTTAATCCTAAGCATTAAAACATATCCTATTTAAAAGATGGAGAATAAAATTAACATGTTAAAATTATATATGTTAACAAAAACAAACAGCACAATTTGAAATACTGACCATCTCCCATAGAAGAGGAATACTAGACAAAGTTGGACAGATTGAGAGGTAAATTCTGGCCAACTCAGACTAGTATTATCCTTGTATTTAGGATGACTGAAAATCCTGACAATTAGAATAACTAAGTGAAATGATTACTATTTTAGAATCACACTATGGAATGGAGCAACCACTAATAGAAAAAAGAGTATCGAGGGCATACTATATTCTAAAAATTAGAAGATGGTACCCTAACCTCCCTTCGCAAATTAAGTTTAAGGGCCTATCCGACTTGGCTCAAAGGACTACAATAAGAAATAACTAAACCTAATGGAGAAATAGAGAACTAAATTACAACCAACTAAAAGTAACCAAAACAATAAGAAAAAAAAAGATGCACTATCCGGAATAATTACCATATCAGATACAAGAGGAATACTATAAACAATAATAACTGAGGCTAGAATTACCCTTCTATTAAAGATTAGTGAAAATCCTAGTAGACCACATCCCTTTGAAATTAAAAAAAATAGACCAAATATTAACCTTTTCCCATAGAAAATCCTAGGGTTAACACATCCCTACCCAAACAAAAAAAAAGACCAAACATTAACCTTTTCCCATAGAAAATCCCAACACCTAGAATGACTACTATTTTAGAATCAGACTATGGAATGCAGCAACTGCTAATAGAAAAAGAGTGAACAGGGATGACTATATTCCAAAAATTGGGAAATAGTACCCCCACCTCCCCTAGCAAATAGATATTAAGGCCCTATTAGACTTAATCCTAAGCATTAAAACATAAAATATGAAATCCTAGTTAAAAGATGGAGAATAAAATTAACACCTTAATATGTTAACCAAAACAAACAGCACTATTTGAAATACTGACCATCTCACATAGAAGAGGAATACTAGACAAAGTTGGACAGATTGAGAGGTAAATTCTGGCCAACTCAGACTAGTATTATCCTTGTATTTAGGATGACTGAAAATCCTGACAATTAGAATAACTAAGTGAAATTATTACTATTTTAGAATCATACTATGGAATGGAGCCACCACTAATAGAAAAAAGAGTATCAAGGGCATACTATATTCTAAAAATTAGAAGATGGTACCCTAACCTCCCTTCGCAAATTAAGTTTAAGGGCCTATCCGACTTGGCTCAAAGGACTACAATAAGAAATAACTAAACCTAATGGAGAAATAGAGAACTAAATTACAACCAACTAAAAGTAACCAAAACAATAAGAAAAAAAAAGATGCACTATTCGGAATAATTACCATATCAGATACAAGAGGAATACTATAAACAATAATAACTGAGGCTAGAGTTACCCTTCTATTAAAGATGAGTGAAAATCCTAGTAGACCACATCCCTACGGCAATAAAAATAATAGACATATCCACTTTTACTTAAGATGTTGGAAATTTCGTTGAACATTCTAACACCTAGAATGAAAACTATTTTAGAATTGGACTATGAAATGCAGGAACTGCTAATAGAAAAAGAGTGACCAGGGCTGACTATATTCTAAAAATTGAGAAATAGTACACCTACCTCTCCTAGCAAAGAGATATTAAGGCTCTATTCGACTTAATCCTAAGCATTACAACATAAAATATGAAATCCTAGTGAAAAGATGGAGTATGAAATTAAAGCCTATATATGTTATCAAAATTAAAAAAAAAAAACAGCACTATTTGAAATACTGACCATCTCACATAGAAGAGGAATACTAGACAAAGTTGGACAGATTGAGAGGTAAATTCTGGCCAACTCAGACTAGTATTACCCTTGTATTTAGGATGACTGAAAATCCTGACATTTAGAAGAGCTAAGTGAAATGATTACTATTTTAGACTAAGACTATGGAATGGATCAACCACTAATAGAAAAAAGAGTATCCAGGGCATACCATATTCTAAAAATTAGAAGATGGTACCCTAACCTCCCTTCGCAAATGAAGTTTAATAGGCCTATCTGACTTGACTTAAAGGATTACAATAAGAAATAACTAAACCTAATGGAGAAATAGAGAACTAAATTACAACCAACTAAAAGTAACCAAAACAATAAGAAACAAAAAAGATGCACTATTCGGAATAATTACCATATCAGATACAAGAGGAATACTATAAACAATAATAACTGAGGCTAGAGTTACCCTTCTATTAAAGATGAGTGAAAATCCTAGTAGACCACATCCCTACGGCAATAAAAATAATAGACATCCACTTTTACTTAAGATGTTGGAAATTTCGTTGAAAATTCTAACACCTAGAATGAAAACTATTTTAGAATTGGACTATGAAATGCAGGAACTGCTAATAGAAAAAGAGTGACCAGGGCTGACTATATTATAAAAATTGAGAAATACTACACCTACCTCTCCTAGCAAATAGATATTAAGGCTCTATTCGACTTAATCCTAAGCATTACAACATAAAATATGAAATCCTAGTGAAAAGATGGAGTATGAAATTAAAGCCTATATATGTTATCCAAATTAAAAAAAAAAAAACAGCACTATTTGAAATACTGACCATCTCACATAGAAGAGGAATACTAGACAAAGTTGGACAGATTGAGAGGTAAATTCTGGCCAACTCAGACTAGTATTACCCTTGTATTTAGGATGACTGAAAATCCTGACATTTAGAAGAGCTAAGTGAAATTATTACTATTTTAGAATCATACTATGGAATGGAGCCACCACTAATAGAAAAAAGAGTATCGAGGGCATACTATATTCTAAAAATTAGAAGATGGTACCCTAACCTCCCTTCGCAAATTAAGTTTAAGGGCCTATCCGACTTGGCTCAAAGGACTACAATAAGAAATAACTAAACCTAATGGAGAAATAGAGAACTAAATTACAACCAACTAAAAGTAACCAAAACAATAAGAAAAAAAAAGATGCACTATCCGGAATAATTACTATATCAGATACAAGAGGAATACTATAAACAATAATAACTGAGGCTAGAATTACCCTTCTATTAAAGATTAGTGAAAATCCTAGTAGACCACATCCCTTTGAAATTAAAAAAAATAGACCAAATATTAACCTTTTCCCATAGAAAATCCTAGGGTTAACACATCCCTACCCAAACAAAAAAAAAGACCAAACATTAACCTTTTCCCATAGAAAATCCCAACACCTAGAATGACTACTATTTTAGAATCAGACTATGGAATGCAGCAACTGCTAATAGAAAAAGAGTGAACAGGGATGACTATATTCCAAAAATTGGGAAATAGTACCCCCACCTCCCCTAGCAAATAGATATTAAGGCCCTATTAGACTTAATCCTAAGCATTAAAACATAAAATATGAAATCCTAGTTAAAAGATGGAGAATAAAATTAACACCTTAATATGTTAACCAAAACAAACAGCACTATTTGAAATACTGACCATCTCACATAGAAGAGGAATACTAGACAAAGTTGGACAGATTGAGAGGTAAATTCTGGCCAACTCAGACTAGTATTATCCTTGTATTTAGGATGACTGAAAATCCTGACAATTAGAATAACTAAGTGAAATTATTACTATTTTAGAATCATACTATGGAATGGAGCCACCACTAATAGAAAAAAGAGTATCAAGGGCATACTATATTCTAAAAATTAGAAGATGGTACCCTAACCTCCCTTCGCAAATTAAGTTTAAGGGCCTATCCGACTTGGCTCAAAGGACTACAATAAGAAATAACTAAACCTAATGGAGAAATAGAGAACTAAATTACAACCAACTAAAAGTAACCAAAACAATAAGAAAAAAAAAGATGCACTATTCGGAATAATTACCATATCAGATACAAGAGGAATACTATAAACAATAATAACTGAGGCTAGAGTTACCCTTCTATTAAAGATGAGTGAAAATCCTAGTAGACCACATCCCTACGGCAATAAAAATAATAGACATATCCACTTTTACTTAAGATGTTGGAAATTTCGTTGAACATTCTAACACCTAGAATGAAAACTATTTTAGAATTGGACTATGAAATGCAGGAACTGCTAATAGAAAAAGAGTGACCAGGGCTGACTATATTCTAAAAATTGAGAAATAGTACACCTACCTCTCCTAGCAAAGAGATATTAAGGCTCTATTCGACTTAATCCTAAGCATTACAACATAAAATATGAAATCCTAGTGAAAAGATGGAGTATGAAATTAAAGCCTATATATGTTATCAAAATTAAAAAAAAAAAACAGCACTATTTGAAATACTGACCATCTCACATAGAAGAGGAATACTAGACAAAGTTGGACAGATTGAGAGGTAAATTCTGGCCAACTCAGACTAGTATTACCCTTGTATTTAGGATGACTGAAAATCCTGACATTTAGAAGAGCTAAGTGAAATGATTACTATTTTAGACTAAGACTATGGAATGGATCAACCACTAATAGAAAAAAGAGTATCCAGGGCATACCATATTCTAAAAATTAGAAGATGGTACCCTAACCTCCCTTCGCAAATGAAGTTTAATAGGCCTATCTGACTTGACTTAAAGGATTACAATAAGAAATAACTAAACCTAATGGAGAAATAGAGAACTAAATTACAACCAACTAAAAGTAACCAAAACAATAAGAAACAAAAAAGATGCACTATTCGGAATAATTACCATATCAGATACAAGAGGAATACTATAAACAATAATAACTGAGGCTAGAGTTACCCTTCTATTAAAGATGAGTGAAAATCCTAGTAGACCACATCCCTACGGCAATAAAAATAATAGACATCCACTTTTACTTAAGATGTTGGAAATTTCGTTGAAAATTCTAACACCTAGAATGAAAACTATTTTAGAATTGGACTATGAAATGCAGGAACTGCTAATAGAAAAAGAGTGACCAGGGCTGACTATATTATAAAAATTGAGAAATACTACACCTACCTCTCCTAGCAAATAGATATTAAGGCTCTATTCGACTTAATCCTAAGCATTACAACATAAAATATGAAATCCTAGTGAAAAGATGGAGTATGAAATTAAAGCCTATATATGTTATCCAAATTAAAAAAAAAAAAACAGCACTATTTGAAATACTGACCATCTCACATAGAAGAGGAATACTAGACAAAGTTGGACAGATTGAGAGGTAAATTCTGGCCAACTCAGACTAGTATTACCCTTGTATTTAGGATGACTGAAAATCCTGACATTTAGAAGAGCTAAGTGAAATTATTACTATTTTAGAATCATACTATGGAATGGAGCCACCACTAATAGAAAAAAGAGTATCGAGGGCATACTATATTCTAAAAATTAGAAGATGGTACCCTAACCTCCCTTCGCAAATTAAGTTTAAGGGCCTATCCGACTTGGCTCAAAGGACTACAATAAGAAATAACTAAACCTAATGGAGAAATAGAGAACTAAATTACAACCAACTAAAAGTAACCAAAACAATAAGAAAAAAAAAGATGCACTATCCGGAATAATTACTATATCAGATACAAGAGGAATACTATAAACAATAATAACTGAGGCTAGAATTACCCTTCTATTAAAGATTAGTGAAAATCCTAGTAGACCACATCCCTTTGAAATTAAAAAAAATAGACCAAATATTAACCTTTTCCCATAGAAAATCCTAGGGTTAACACATCCCTACCCAAACAAAAAAAAAGACCAAACATTAACCTTTTCCCATAGAAAATCCCAACACCTAGAATGACTACTATTTTAGAATCAGACTATGGAATGCAGCAACTGCTAATAGAAAAAGAGTGAACAGGGATGACTATATTCCAAAAATTGGGAAATAGTACCCCCACCTCACCTAGCAAATAGATATTAAGGCCCTATTAGACTTAATCCTAAGCATTAAAACATAAAATATGAAATCCTAGTTAAAAGATGGAGAATAAAATTAACACCTTAATATGTTAACCAAAACAAACAGCACTATTTGAAATACTGACCATCTCACATAGAAGAGGAATACTAGACAAAGTTGGACAGATTGAGAGGTAAATTCTGGCCAACTCAGACTAGTATTATCCTTGTATTTAGGATGACTGAAAATCCTGACAATTAGAATAACTAAGTGAAATTATTACTATTTTAGAATCATACTATGGAATGGAGCCACCACTAATAGAAAAAAGAGTATCGAGGGCATACTATATTCTAAAAATTAGAAGATGGTACCCTAACCTCCCTTCGCAAATTAAGTTTAAGGGCCTATCCGACTTGGCTCAAAGGACTACAATAAGAAATAACTAAACCTAATGGAGAAATAGAGAACTAAATTACAACCAACTAAAAGTAACCAAAACAATAAGAAAAAAAAAGATGCACTATTCGGAATAATTACCATATCAGATACAAGAGGAATACTATAAACAATGATAACTGAGGCTAGAGTTACCCTTCTATTAAAGATGAGTGAAAATCCTAGTAGACCACATCCCTACGGCAATAAAAATAATAGACATATCCACTTTTACTTAAGATGTTGGAAATTTCGTTGAACATTCTAACACCTAGAATGAAAACTATTTTAGAATTGGACTATGAAATGCAGGAACTGCTAATAGAAAAAGAGTGACCAGGGCTGACTATATTCTAAAAATTGAGAAATACTACACCTACCTCTCCTAGCAAATAGATATTAAGGCTCTATTCGACTTAATCCTAAGCATTACAACATAAAATATGAAATCCTAGTGAAAAGATGGAGTATGAAATTAAAGCCTATATATGTTATCCAAATTAAAAAAAAAAAACAGCACTATTTGAAATACTGACCATCTCACATAGAAGAGGAATACTAGACAAAGTTGGACAGATTGGGAGGTAAATTCTGGCCAACTCAGACTAGTATTACCCTTGTATTTAGGATGACTGAAAATCCTGACATTTAGAAGAGCTAAGTGAAATGATTACTATTTTAGAATAAGACTATGGAATGGATCAACCACTAATAGAAAAAAGAGTATCCAGGGCGTACCATATTCTAAAAATTAGAAGATGGTACCCTAACCTCCCTTCGCAAATGAAGTTTAAGGGCCTATCTGACTTGACTTAAAGGATTACAATAAGAAATAACTAAACCTAATGGAGAAATAGAGAACTAAATTACAACCAACTAAAAGTAACCAAAACAATAAGAAACAAAAAAGATGCACTATTCGGAATAATTACCATATCAGATACAAGAGGAATACTATAAACAATAATAACTGAGGCTAGAGTTACCCTTCTATTAAAGATGAGTGAAAATCCTAGTAGACCACATCCCTACGGCAATAAAAATAATAGACATATCCACTTTTACTTAAGATGTTGGAAATTTCGTTGAACATTCTAACACCTAGAATGAAAACTATTTTAGAATTGGACTATGAAATGCAGGAACTGCTAATAGAAAAAGAGTGACCAGGGCTGACTATATTCTAAAAATTGAGAAATAGTACACCTACCTCTCCTAGCAAATAGATATTAAGGCTCTATTCGACTTAATCCTAAGCATTACAACATAAAATATGAAATCCTAGTGAAAAGATGGAGTATGAAATTAAAGCCTATATAAGTTACCCAAATTAAAAAAAAACAAAACAGCACTATTTGAAATACTGACCATCTCACATAGAAGAGGAATACTAGACAAAGTTGGACAGATTGAGAGGTAAATTCTGGCCAACTCAGACTAGTATTACCCTTGTATTTAGGATGACTGAAAATCCTGACATTTAGAAGAGCTAAGTGAAATGATTACTATTTTAGAATAAGACTATGGAATGGATCAACCACTAATAGAAAAAAGAGTATCCAGGGCGTACCATATTCTAAAAATTAGAAGATGGTACCCTAACTTCCCTTCGCAAATGAAGTTTAAGGGCCTATCTGACTTGACTTAAAGGATTACAATAAGAAATAACTAAACCTAATGGAGAAATAGAGAACTAAATTACAACCCACTAAAAGTAACCAAAACAATAAGAAACAAAAAAGATGCACTATTCGGAATAATTACCATATCAGATACAAGAGGAATACTATAAACAATAATAACTGAGGCTAGAGTTACCCTTCTATTAAAGATTAGTGAAAATCCTAGTAGACCACATCCCTTTGAAATTAAAAAAAATAGACCAAATATTAACCTTTTCCCATAGAAAATCCTAGGGTTAACACATCCCTACCCAAACAAAAAAAAAGACCAAACATTAACCTTTTCCCATAGAAAATCCTAACAACTAGAATGAGTACTCTTTTAGAATCAGACTATGGAATGCAGCAACTGCTAATAGAAAAAGAGTGAACAGGGATGACTATATTCCAAAAAATGGGAAATAGTACCCCCACCTCCCCTAGCAAATAGATATTAAGGCCCTATTAGACTTAATCCTAAGCATTAAAACATATCCTAGTTAAAAGATGTAGAATAAAATTAACATGTTAAAATTATATATGTTAACAAAAACAAACAGCACAATTTGAAATACTGACCATCTCACATAGAAGAGGAATACTAGACAAAGTTAGACAGATTAAGAGGTAAATTCTGGCCAACTCAGACTAGTATTACCCTTGTATTTAGGATGACTGAAAATCCTGACATTTAGAAGAGCTAAGTGAAATGATTACCATTTTAGAATCAGACTATGGAATGGATCAACCACTAATAGAAAAAAGAGTATCCAGGGCCTACCATATTCTAAAAATTAGAATCGCTTCGCAAATGAAGTTTAGGGGCCTATCCAACTTGACTCAAAGGATTACAATAAGAAATAACTAAACCTAATGGAGAAATAGAGAACTAAATTACAACCAACTAAAAGTAACCAAAACAATAAGAAACAAAAAAGATGCACTATTCGGAATAATTACCATATCAGATACAAGAGGAATACTATAAACAATAATAACTGAGGCTAGAGTTACCCTTCTATTAAAGATTAGTGAAAATCCTAGTAGACCACACATCCCTTTGAAATAAAAAAAAATAGACCAAATATTAACTTTTTCCCATAGAAAATCCTAGGGTTAACACATCCCTACCCAAACAAAAAAAAAGACCAAACATTAACCTTTTCCCATAGAAAATCCTAACAACTAGAATGAGTACTCTTTTAGAATCAGACTATGGAATGCAGCAACTGCTAATAGAAAAAGAGTGAACAGGGATGACTATATTCCAAAAATTGGGAAATAGTACCCCCACCTCCCCTAGCAAATAGATATTAAGGCCCTATTAGACTTAATCCTAAGCATTAAAACATATCCTATTTAAAAGATGGAGAATAAAATTAACATGTTAAAATTATATATGTTAACAAAAACAAACAGCACAATTTGAAATACTGACCATCTCACATAGAAGAGGAATACTAGACAAAGTTGGACAGATTGAGAGGTAAATTCTGGCCAACTCAGACTAGTATTATCCTTGTATTTAGGATGACTGAAAATCCTGACAATTAGAATAACTAAGTGAAATGATTACTATTTTAGAATCACACTATGGAATGGAGCAACCACTAATAGAAAAAAGAGTATCGAGGGCATACTATATTCTAAAAATTAGAAGATGGTACCCTAACCTCCCTTCGCAAATTAAGTTTAAGGGCCTATCCGACTTGGCTCAAAGGACTACAATAAGAAATAACTAAACCTAATGGAGAAATAGAGAACTAAATTACAACCAACTAAAAGTAACCAAAACAATAAGAAAAAAAAAGATGCACTATCCGGAATAATTACTATATCAGATACAAGAGGAATACTATAAACAATAATAACTGAGGCTAGAATTACCCTTCTATTAAAGATTAGTGAAAATCCTAGTAGACCACATCCCTTTGAAATTAAAAAAAATAGACCAAATATTAACCTTTTCCCATAGAAAATCCTAGGGTTAACACATCCCTACCCAAACAAAAAAAAAGACCAAACATTAACCTTTTCCCATAGAAAATCCCAACACCTAGAATGACTACTATTTTAGAATCAGACTATGGAATGCAGCAACTGCTAATAGAAAAAGAGTGAACAGGGATGACTATATTCCAAAAATTGGGAAATAGTACCCCCACCTCCCCTAGCAAATAGATATTAAGGCCCTATTAGACTTAATCCTAAGCATTAAAACATAAAATATGAAATCCTAGTTAAAAGATGGAGAATAAAATTAACACCTTAATATGTTAACCAAAACAAACAGCACTATTTGAAATACTGACCATCTCACATAGAAGAGGAATACTAGACAAAGTTGGACAGATTGAGAGGTAAATTCTGGCCAACTCAGACTAGTATTATCCTTGTATTTAGGATGACTGAAAATCCTGACAATTAGAAAAACTAAGTGAAATTATTACTTTTTTAGAATAAGACTATGGAATGGATCAACCACTAATAGAAAAAAGAGTATCCGGGGCGTACCATATTCTAAAAATTAGAAGATGGTACCCTAACCTCCCTTCGCAAATGAAGTTTAAGGGCCTATCTGACTTGACTTAAAGGATTACAATAAGAAATAACTAAACCTAATGGAGAAATAGAGAACTAAATTACAACCAACTAAAAGTAACCAAAACAATAAGAAACAAAAAAGATGCACTATTCGGAATAATTACCATATCAGATACAAGAGGAATACTATAAACAATAATAACTGAGGCTAGAGTTACCCTTCTATTAAAGATGAGTGAAAATCCTAGTAGACCACATCCCTACGGCAATAAAAATAATAGACATATCCACTTTTACTTAAGATGTTGGAAATTTCGTTGAACATTCTAACACCTAGAATGAAAACTATTTTAGAATTGGACTATGAAATGCAGGAACTGCTAATAGAAAAAGAGTGACCAGGGCTGACTATATTCTAAAAATTGAGAAATAGTACACCTACCTCTCCTAGCAAATAGATATTAAGGCTCTATTCGACTTAATCCTAAGCATTACAACATAAAATATGAAATCCTAGTGAAAAGATGGAGTATGAAATTAAAGCCTATATAAGTTACCCAAATTAAAAAAAAACAAAACAGCACTATTTGAAATACTGACCATCTCACATAGAAGAGGAATACTAGACAAAGTTGGACAGATTGAGAGGTAAATTCTGGCCAACTCAGACTAGTATTACCCTTGTATTTAGGATGACTGAAAATCCTGACATTTAGAAGAGCTAAGTGAAATGATTACTATTTTAGAATAAGACTATGGAATGGATCAACCACTAATAGAAAATAGAGTATCCAGGGCGTACCATATTCTAAAAATTAGAAGATGGTACCCTAACTTCCCTTCGCAAATGAAGTTTAAGGGCCTATCTGACTTGACTTAAAGGATTACAATAAGAAATAACTAAACCTAATGGAGAAATAGAGAACTAAATTACAACCCACTAAAAGTAACCAAAACAATAAGAAACAAAAAAGATGCACTATTCGGAATAATTACCATATCAGATACAAGAGGAATACTATAAACAATAATAACTGAGGCTAGAGTTACCCTTCTATTAAAGATTAGTGAAAATCCTAGTAGACCACATCCCTTTGAAATAAAAAAAAATAGACCAAATATTAACCTTTTCCCATAGAAAATCCTAGGGTTAACACATCCCTACCCAAACAAAAAAAAAGACCAAACATTAACCTTTTCCCATAGAAAATCCTAACAACTAGAATGAGTACTCTTTTAGAATCAGACTATGGAATGCAGCAACTGCTAATAGAAAAAGAGTGAACAGGGATGACTATATTCCAAAAAATGGGAAATAGTACCCCCACCTCCCCTAGCAAATAGATATTAAGGCCCTATTAGACTTAATCCTAAGCATTAAAACATATCCTATTTAAAAGATGGAGAATAAAATTAACATGTTAAAATTATATATGTTAACAAAAACAAACAGCACAATTTGAAATACTGACCATCTCACATAGAAGAGGAATACTAGACAAAGTTGGACAGATTGAGAGGTAAATTCTGGCCAACTCAGACTAGTATTATCCTTGTATTTAGGATGACTGAAAATCCTGACAATTAGAATAACTAAGTGAAATGATTACTATTTTAGAATCACACTATGGAATGGAGCAACCACTAATAGAAAAAAGAGTATCGAGGGCATACTATATTCTAAAAATTAGAAGATGGTACCCTAACCTCCCTTCGCAAATTAAGTTTAAGGGCCTATCCGACTTGGCTCAAAGGACTACAATAAGAAATAACTAAACCTAATGGAGAAATAGAGAACTAAATTACAACCAACTAAAAGTAACCAAAACAATAAGAAAAAAAAAGATGCACTATCCGGAATAATTACCATTTCAGATACAAGAGGAATACTATAAACAATAATAACTGAGGCTAGAATTACCCTTCTATTAAAGATTAGTGAAAATCCTAGTAGACCACATCCCTTTGAAATTAAAAAAAATAGACCAAATATTAACCTTTTCCCATAGAAAATCCTAGGGTTAACACATCCCTACCCAAACAAAAAAAAAGACCAAACATTAACCTTTTCCCATAGAAAATCCCAACACCTAGAATGACTACTATTTTAGAATCAGACTATGGAATGCAGCAACTGCTAATAGAAAAAGAGTGAACAGGGATGACTATATTCCAAAAATTGGGAAATAGTACCCCCACCTCCCCTAGCAAATAGATATTAAGGCCCTATTAGACTTAATCCTAAGCATTAAAACATAAAATATGAAATCCTAGTTAAAAGATGGAGAATAAAATTAACACCTTAATATGTTAACCAAAACAAACAGCACTATTTGAAATACTGACCATCTCACATAGAAGAGGAATACTAGACAAAGTTGGACAGATTGAGAGGTAAATTCTGGCCAACTCAGACTAGTATTATCCTTGTATTTAGGATGACTGAAAATCCTGACAATTAGAATAACTAAGTGAAATTATTACTATTTTAGAATCATACTATGGAATGGAGCCACCACTAATAGAAAAAAGAGTATCGAGGGCATACTATATTCTAAAAATTAGAAGATGATACCCTAACCTCCCTTCGCAAATTAAGTTTAAGGGCCTATCCGACTTGGCTCAAAGGACTACAATAAGAAATAACTAAACCTAATGGAGAAATAGAGAACTAAATTACAACCAACTAAAAGTAACCAAAACAATAAGAAACAAAAAAGATGCACTATTCGGAATAATTACCATATCAGATACAAGAGGAATACTATAAACAATAATAACTGAGGCTAGAGTTACCCTTCTATTAAAGATGAGTGAAAATCCTAGTAGACCACATCCCTACGGCAATAAAAATAATAGACATATCCACTTTTACTTAAGATGTTGGAAATTTCGTTGAACATTCTAACACCTAGAATGAAAACTATTTTAGAATTGGACTATGAAATGCAGGAACTGCTAATAGAAAAAGAGTGACCAGGGCTGACTATATTATAAAAATTGAGAAATACTACACCTACCTCTCCTAGCAAATAGATATTAAGGCTCTATTCGACTTAATCCTAAGCATTACAACATAAAATATGAAATCCTAGTGAAAAGATGGAGTATGAAATTAAAGCCTATATATGTTATCCAAATTAAAAAAAAAAAACAGCACTATTTGAAATACTGACCATCTCGCATAGAAGAGGAATACTAGACAAAGTTGGACAGATTGAGAGGTAAATTCTGGCCAACTCAGACTAGTATTTAGGATGACTGAAAATCCTGACATTTAGAAGAGCTAAGTGAAATGATTACTATTTTAGAATAAGACTATGGAATGGATCAACCACTAATAGAAAAAAGAGTATCCAGGGCGTATCATATTCTAAAAATTAGAAGATGGTACCCTAACCTCCCTTCGCAAATGAAGTTTAAGGGCCTATCTGACTTGACTTAAAGGATTACAATAAGAAATAACTAAACCTAATGGAGAAATAGAGAACTAAATTACAACCAACTAAAAGTAACCAAAACAATAAGAAACAAAAAAGATGCACTATTCGGAATAATTACCATATCAGATACAAGAGGAATACTATAAACAATAATAACTGAGGCTAGAGTTACCCTTCTATTAAAGATGAGTGAAAATCCTAGTAGACCACATCCCTACGGCAATAAAAATAATAGACATATCCACTTTTACTTAAGATGTTGGAAATTTCGTTGAACATTCTAACACCTAGAATGAAAACTATTTTAGAATTGGACTATGAAATGCAGGAACTGCTAATAGAAAAAGAGTGACCAGGGCTGACTATATTCTAAAAATTGAGAAATAGTACACCTACCTCTCCTAGCAAATAGATATTAAGGCTCTATTCGACTTAATCCTAAGCATTACAACATAAAATATGAAATCCTAGTGAAAAGATGGAGTATGAAATTAAAGCCTATATAAGTTACCCAAATTAAAAAAAAACAAAACAGCACTATTTGAAATACTGACCATCTCACATAGAAGAGGAATACTAGACAAAGTTGGACAGATTGAGAGGTAAATTCTGGCCAACTCAGACTAGTATTACCCTTGTATTTAGGATGACTGAAAATCCTGACATTTAGAAGAGCTAAGTGAAATGATTACTATTTTAGAATAAGACTATGGAATGGATCAACCACTAATAGAAAAAAGAGTATCCAGGGCGTACCATATTCTAAAAATTAGAAGATGGTACCCTAACTTCCCTTCGCAAATGAAGTTTAAGGGCCTATCTGACTTGACTTAAAGGATTACAATAAGAAATAACTAAACCTAATGGAGAAATAGAGAACTAAATTACAACCCACTAAAAGTAACCAAAACAATAAGAAACAAAAAAGATGCACTATTCGGAATAATTACCATATCAGATACAAGAGGAATACTATAAACAATAATAACTGAGGCTAGAGTTACCCTTCTATTAAAGATTAGTGAAAATCCTAGTAGACCACATCCCTTTGAAATTAAAAAAAATAGACCAAATATTAACCTTTTCCCATAGAAAATCCTAGGGTTAACACATCCCTACCCAAACAAAAAAAAAGACCAAACATTAACCTTTTCCCATAAAAAATCCTAACAACTAGAATGAGTACTCTTTTAGAATCAGACTATGGAATGCAGCAACTGCTAATAGAAAAAGAGTAAACAGGGATGACTATATTCCAAAAAGTGGAAAATAGTACCCCCACCTCCCCTAGCAAATAGATATTAAGGCCCTATTAGACTTAATCCTAAGCATTAAAACATATCCTAGTTAAAAGATGTAGAATAAAATTAACATGTTAAAATTATATATGTTAACAAAAACAAACAGCACAATTTGAAATACTGACCATCTCACATAGAAGAGGAATACTAGACAAAGTTAGACAGATTAAGAGGTAAATTCTGGCCAACTCAGACTAGTATTACCCTTGTATTTAGGATGACTGAAAATCCTGACATTTAGAAGAGCTAAGTGAAATGATTACCATTTTAGAATCAGACTATGGAATGGATCAACCACTAATAGAAAAAAGAGTATCCAGGGCCTACCATATTCTAAAAATTAGAATCGCTTCGCAAATGAAGTATAGGGGCCTATCCAACTTGACTCAAAGGATTACAATAAGAAATAACTAAACCTAATGGAGAAATAGAGAACTAAATTACAACCAACTAAAAGTAACCAAAACAATAAGAAACAAAAAAGATGCACTATTCGGAATAATTACCATATCAGATACAAGAGGAATACTATAAACAATAATAACTGAGGCTAGAGTTACCCTTCTATTAAAGATTAGTGAAAATCCTAGTAGACCACATCCCTTTGAAATAAAAAAAAATAGACCAAATATTAACCTTTTCCCATAGAAAATCCTAGGGTTAACACATCCCTACCCAAACAAAAAAAAAGACCAAACATTAACCTTTTCCCATAGAAAATCCCAACACCTAGAATGACTACTATTTTAGAATCAGACTATGGAATACAGCAACTGCTAATAGAAAAAGAGTGAACAGGGATGACTATATTCCAAAAATTGGGAAATAGTACCCCCACCTCCCCTAGCAAATAGATATTAAGGCCCTATTAGACTTAATCCTAAGCATTAAAACATAAAATATGAAATCCTAGTTAAAAGATGGAGAATAAAATTAACACCTTAATATGTTAACCAAAACAAACAGCACTATTTGAAATACTGACCATCTCACATAGAAGAGGAATACTAGACAAAGTTGGACAGATTGAGAGGTAAATTCTGGCCAACTCAGACTAGTATTATCCTTGTATTTAGGATGACTGAAAATCCTGACAATTAGAATAACTAAGTGAAATGATTACTATTTTAGAATCACACTATGGAATGGAGCAACCACTAATAGAAAAAAGAGTATCGAGGGCATACTATATTCTAAAAATTAGAAGATGGTACCCTAACCTCCCTTCGCAAATTAAGTTTAAGGGCCTATCCGACTTGGCTCAAAGGACTACAATAAGAAATAACTAAACCTAATGGAGAAATAGAGAACTAAATTACAACCAACTAAAAGTAACCAAAACAATAAGAAAAAAAAAGATGCACTATCCGGAATAATTACCATATCAGATACAAGAGGAATACTATAAACAATAATAACTGAGGCTAGAATTACCCTTCTATTAAAGATTAGTGAAAATCCTAGTAGACCACATCCCTTTGAAATTAAAAAAAATAGACCAAATATTAACCTTTTCGCATAGAAAATCCTAGGGTTAACACAACCCTACCCAAACAAAAAAATAGACCAAACATTAACCTTTTCCCATAGAAAATCCCAACACCTAGAATGACTACTATTTTAGAATCAGACTATGGAATGCAGCAACTGCTAATAGAAAAAGAGTGAACAGGGATGACTATATTCCAAAAATTGGGAAATAGTACCCCCACCTCCCCTAGCAAATAGATATTAAGGCCCTATTAGACTTAATCCTAAGCATTAAAACATAAAATATGAAATCCTAGTTAAAAGATGGAGAATAAAATTAACACCTTAATATGTTAACCAAAACAAACAGCACTATTTGAAATACTGACCATCTCACATAGAAGAGGAATACTAGACAAAGTTGGACAGATTGAGAGGTAAATTCTGGCCAACTCAGACTAGTATTACCCTTGTATTTAGGATGACTGAAAATCCTGACATTTAGAAGAGCTAAGTGAAATGATTACTATTTTAGAATAAGACTATGGAATGGATCAACCACTAATAGAAAAAGAGTATCCAGGGCATACCATATTCTAAAAATTAGAAGATGATACCCTAACCTCCCTTCGCAAATGAAGTTTAAGGGCCTATCTGACTTGACTTAAAGGATTACAATAAGAAATAACTAAACCTAATGGAGAAATAGAGAACTAAATTACAACCAACTAAAAGTAACCAAAACAATAAGAAACAAAAAAGATGCACTATTCGGAATAATTACCATATCAGATACAAGAGGAATACTATAAACAATAATAACTGAGGCTAGAGTTACCCTTCTATTAAAGATGAGTGAAAATCCTAGTAGACCACATCCCTACGGCAATAAAAATAATAGACATCCACTTTTACTTAAGATGTTGGAAATTTCGTTGAACATTCAAACACCTAGAATGAAAACTATTTTAGAATTGGACTATGAAATGCAGGAACTGCTAATAGAAAAAGAGTGACCAGGGCTGACTATATTCTAAAAATTGAGAAATACTACACCTACCTCTCCTAGCAAATAGATATTAAGGCTCTATTCGACTTAATCCTAAGCATTACAACATAAAATATGAAATCCTAGTGAAAAGATGGAGTATGAAATTAAAGCCTATATATGTTATCCAAATTAAAAAAAAAAAAACAGCACTATTTGAAATACTGACCATCTCACATAGAAGAGGAATACTAGACAAAGTTGGACAGATTGAGAGGTAAATTCTGGCCAACTCAGACTAGTATTACCCTTGTATTTAGGATGACTGAAAATCCTGACATTTAGAAGAGCTAAGTGAAATGATTACTATTTTAGACTAAGACTATGGAATGGATCAACCACTAATAGAAAAAAGAGTATCCAGGGCATACCATATTCTAAAAATTAGAAGATGGTACCCTAACCTCCCTTCGCAAATGAAGTTTAATAGGCCTATCTGACTTGACTTAAAGGATTACAATAAGAAATAACTAAACCTAATGGAGAAATAGAGAACTAAATTACAACCAACTAAAAGTAACCAAAACAATAAGAAACAAAAAAGATGCACTATTCGGAATAATTACCATATCAGATACAAGAGGAATACTATAAACAATAATAACTGAGGCTAGAGTTACCCTTCTATTAAAGATGAGTGAAAATCCTAGTAGACCACATCCCTACGGCAATAAAAATAATAGACATCCACTTTTACTTAAGATGTTGGAAATTTCGTTGAAAATTCTAACACCTAGAATGAAAACTATTTTAGAATTGGACTATGAAATGCAGGAACTGCTAATAGAAAAAGAGTGACCAGGGCTGACTATATTATAAAAATTGAGAAATACTACACCTACCTCTCCTAGCAAATAGATATTAAGGCTCTATTCGACTTAATCCTAAGCATTACAACATAAAATATGAAATCCTAGTGAAAAGATGGAGTATGAAATTAAAGCCTATATATGTTATCCAAATTAAAAAAAAAAAAACAGCACTATTTGAAATACTGACCATCTCACATAGAAGAGGAATACTAGACAAAGTTGGACAGATTGAGAGGTAAATTCTGGCCAACTCAGACTAGTATTACCCTTGTATTTAGGATGACTGAAAATCCTGACATTTAGAAGAGCTAAGTGAAATGATTACTATTTTAGAATAAGACTATGGAATGGATCAACCACTAATAGAAAAAGAGTATCCAGGGCATACCATATTCTAAAAATTAGAAGATGATACCCTAACCTCCCTTCGCAAATGAAGTTTAAGGGCCTATCTGACTTGACTTAAAGGATTACAATAAGAAATAACTAAACCTAATGGAGAAATAGAGAACTAAATTACAACCAACTAAAAGTAACCAAAACAATAAGAAACAAAAAAGATGCACTATTCGGAATAATTACCATATCAGATACAAGAGGAATACTATAAACAATAATAACTGAGGCTAGAGTTACCCTTCTATTAAAGATGAGTGAAAATCCTAGTAGACCACATCCCTACGGCAATAAAAATAATAGACATCCACTTTTACTTAAGATGTTGGAAATTTCGTTGAACATTCTAACACCTAGAATGAAAACTATTTTAGAATTGGACTATGAAATGCAGGAACTGCTAATAGAAAAAGAGTGACCAGGGCTGACTATATTATAAAAATTGAGAAATACTACACCTACCTCTCCTAGCAAATAGATATTAAGGCTCTATTCGACTTAATCCTAAGCATTACAACATAAAATATGAAATCCTAGTGAAAAGATGGAGTATGAAATTAAAGCCTATATAAGTTACCCAAATTAAAAAAAAACAAAACAGCACTATTTGAAATACTGACCATCTCACATAGAAGAGGAATACTAGACAAAGTTGGACAGATTGAGAGGTAAATTCTGGCCAACTCAGACTAGTATTACCCTTGTATTTAGGATGACTGAAAATCCTGACATTTAGAAGAGCTAAGTGAAATGATTACTATTTTAGAATAAGACTATGGAATGGATCAACCACTAATAGAAAAAGAGTATCCAGGGCATACCATATTCTAAAAATTAGAAGATGATACCCTAACCTCCCTTCGCAAATGAAGTTTAAGGGCCTATCTGACTTGACTTAAAGGATTACAATAAGAAATAACTAAACCTAATGGAGAAATAGAGAACTAAATTACAACCAACTAAAAGTAACCAAAACAATAAGAAACAAAAAAGATGCACTATTCGGAATAATTACCATATCAGATACAAGAGGAATACTATAAACAATAATAACTGAGGCTAGAGTTACCCTTCTATTAAAGATGAGTGAAAATCCTAGTAGACCACATCCCTACGGCAATAAAAATAATAGACATATCCACTTTTACTTAAGATGTTGGAAATTTCGTTGAACATTCTAACACCTAGAATGAAAACTATTTTAGAATTGGACTATGAAATGCAGGAACTGCTAATAGAAAAAGAGTGACCAGGGCTGACTATATTATAAAAATTGAGAAATACTACACCTACCTCTCCTAGCAAATAGATATTAAGGCTCTATTCGACTTAATCCTAAGCATTACAACATAAAATATGAAATCCTAGTGAAAAGATGGAGTATGAAATTAAAGCCTATATATGTTATCCAAATTAAAAAAAAAAAACAGCACTATTTGAAATACTGACCATCTCACATAGAAGAGGAATACTAGACAAAGTTGGACAGATTGAGAGGTAAATTCTGGCCAACTCAGACTTTACCTTGCAGACTTACCCTTGTATTTAGGATGACTGAAAATCCTGACATTTAGAAGAGCTAAGTGAAATGATAACTATTTTAGAATAAGACTATGGAATGGATCAACCACTAATAGAAAAAAGAGTATCCAGGGCGTACCATATTCTAAAAATTAGAAGATGATACCCTAACCTCCCTTCGCAAATGAAGTTTAAGGGCCTATCTGACTTGACTTAAAGGATTACAATAAGAAATAACTAAACCTAATGGAGAAATAGAGAACTAAATTACAACCAACTAAAAGTAACCAAAACAATAAGAAACAAAAAAGATGCACTATTCGGAATAATTACCATATCAGATACAAGAGGAATACTATAAACAATAATAACTGAGGCTAGAGTTACCCTTCTATTAAAGATGAGTGAAAATCCTAGTAGACCACATCCCTACGGCAATAAAAATAATAGACATATCCACTTTTACTTAAGATGTTGGAAATTTCGTTGAACATTCTAACACCTAGAATGAAAACTATTTTAGAATTGGACTATGAAATGCAGGAACTGCTAATAGAAAAAGAGTGACCAGGGCTGACTATATTATAAAAATTGAGAAATACTACACCTACCTCTCCTAGCAAATAGATATTAAGGCTCTATTCGACTTAATCCTAAGCATTACAACATAAAATATGAAATCCTAGTGAAAAGATGGAGTATGAAATTAAAGCCTATATATGTTATCCAAATTAAAAAAAAAAAACAGCACTATTTGAAATACTGACCATCTCACATAGAAGAGGAATACTAGACAAAGTTGGACAGATTGAGAGGTAAATTCTGGCCAACTCAGACTAGTATTACCCTTGTATTTAGGATGACTGAAAATCCTGACATTTAGAAGAGCTAAGTGAAATGATTACTATTTTAGAATAAGACTATGGAATGGATCAACCACTAATAGAAAAAGAGTATCCAGGGCATACCATATTCTAAAAATTAGAAGATGATACCCTAACCTCCCTTCGCAAATGAAGTTTAAGGGCCTATCTGACTTGACTTAAAGGATTACAATAAGAAATAACTAAACCTAATGGAGAAATAGAGAACTAAATTACAACCAACTAAAAGTAACCAAAACAATAAGAAACAAAAAAGATGCACTATTCGGAATAATTACCATATCAGATACAAGAGGAATACTATAAACAATAATAACTGAGGCTAGAGTTACCCTTCTATTAAAGATGAGTGAAAATCCTAGTAGACCACATCCCTACGGCAATAAAAATAATAGACATATCCACTTTTACTTAAGATGTTGGAAATTTCGTTGAACATTCTAACACCTAGAATGAAAACTATTTTAGAATTGGACTATGAAATGCAGGAACTGCTAATAGAAAAAGAGTGACCAGGGCTGACTATATTCTAAAAATTGAGAAATAGTACACTTACCTCTCCTAGCAAATAGATATTAAGGCTCTATTCGACTTAATCCTAAGCATTACAACATAAAATATGAAATCCTAGTGAAAAGATGGAGTATGAAATTAAAGCCTATATAAGTTACCCAAATTAAAAAAAAACAAAACAGCACTATTTGAAATACTGACCATCTCACATAGAAGAGGAATACTAGACAAAGTTGGACAGATTGAGAGGTAAATTCTGGCCAACTCAGACTAGTATTACCCTTGTATTTAGGATGACTGAAAATCCTGACATTTAGAAGAGCTAAGTGAAATGATTACTATTTTAGAATAAGACTATGGAATGGATCAACCACTAATAGAAAAAAGAGTATCCAGGGCGTACCATATTCTAAAAATTAGAAGATGGTACCCTAACTTCCCTTCGCAAATGAAGTTTAAGGGCCTATCTGACTTGACTTAAAGGATTACAATAAGAAATAACTAAACCTAATGGAGAAATAGAGAACTAAATTACAACCCACTAAAAGTAACCAAAACAATAAGAAACAAAAAAGATGCACTATTCGGAATAATTACCATATCAGATACAAGAGGAATACTATAAACAATAATAACTGAGGCTAGAGTTACCCTTCTATTAAAGATTAGTGAAAATCCTAGTAGACCACATCCCTTTGAAATTAAAAAAAATAGACCAAATATTAACCTTTTCCCATAGAAAATCCTAGGGTTAACACATCCCTACCCAAACAAAAAAAAAGACCAAACATTAACCTTTTCCCATAGAAAATCCTAACAACTAGAATGAGTACTCTTTTAGAATCAGACCATGGAATGCAGCAACTGCTAATAGAAAAAGAGTGAACAGGGATGACTATATTCCAAAAAATGGGAAATAGTACCCCCACCTCCCCTAGCAAATAGATATTAAGGCCCTATTAGACTTAATCCTAAGCATTAAAACATATCCTAGTTAAAAGATGTAGAATAAAATTAACATGTTAAAATTATATATGTTAACAAAAACAAACAGCACAATTTGAAATACTGACCATCTCACATAGAAGAGGAATACTAGACAAAGTTGGACAGATTGAGAGGTAAATTCTGGCCAACTCAGCCTAGTATTACCCTTGTATTTAGGATGACTGAAAATCCTGACATTTAGAAGAGCTAAGTGAAATGATAACTATTTTAGAATAAGACTATGGAATGGATCAACCACTAATAGAAAAAAGAGTATCCAGGGCGTACCATATTCTAAAAATTAGAAGATGATACCCTAACCTCCCTTCGCAAATGAAGTTTAAGGGCCTATCTGACTTGACTTAAAGGATTACAATAAGAAATAACTAAACCTAATGGAGAAATAGAGAACTAAATTACAACCAACTAAAAGTAACCAAAACAATAAGAAACAAAAAAGATGCACTATTCGGAATAATTACCATATCAGATACAAGAGGAATACTATAAACAATAATAACTGAGGCTAGAGTTACCCTTCTATTAAAGATGAGTGAAAATCCTAGTAGACCACATCCCTACGGCAATAAAAATAATAGACATATCCACTTTTACTTAAGATGTTGGAAATTTCGTTGAACATTCTAACACCTAGAATGAAAACTATTTTAGAATTGGACTATGAAATGCAGGAACTGCTAATAGAAAAAGAGTGACCAGGGCTGACTATATTATAAAAATTGAGAAATACTACACCTACCTCTCCTAGCAAATAGATATTAAGGCTCTATTCGACTTAATCCTAAGCATTACAACATAAAATATGAAATCCTAGTGAAAAGATGGAGTATGAAATTAAAGCCTATATATGTTATCCAAATTAAAAAAAAAAAACAGCACTATTTGAAATACTGACCATCTCACATAGAAGAGGAATACTAGACAAAGTTGGACAGATTGAGAGGTAAATTCTGGCCAACTCAGACTAGTATTACCCTTGTATTTAGGATGACTGAAAATCCTGACATTTAGAAGAGCTAAGTGAAATGATAACTATTTTAGAATAAGACTATGGAATGGATCAACCACTAATAGAAAAAAGAGTATCCAGGGCGTACCATATTCTAAAAATTAGAAGATGATACCCTAACCTCCCTTCGCAAATGAAGTTTAAGGGCCTATCTGACTTGACTTAAAGGATTACAATAAGAAATAACTAAACCTAATGGAGAAATAGAGAACTAAATTACAACCAACTAAAAGTAACCAAAACAATAAGAAACAAAAAAGATGCACTATTCGGAATAATTACCATATCAGATACAAGAGGAATACTATAAACAATAATAACTGAGGCTAGAGTTACCCTTCTATTAAAGATGAGTGAAAATCCTAGTAGACCACATCCCTACGGCAATAAAAATAATAGACATCCACTTTTACTTAAGATGTTGGAAATTTCGTTGAACATTCTAACACCTAGAATGAAAACTATTTTAGAATTGGACTATGAAATGCAGGAACTGCTAATAGAAAAAGAGTGACCAGGGCTGACTATATTCTAAAAATTGAGAAATAGTACACTTACCTCTCCTAGCAAATAGATATTAAGGCTCTATTCGACTTAATCCTAAGCATTACAACATAAAATATGAAATCCTAGTGAAAAGATGGAGTATGAAATTAAAGCCTATATAAGTTACCCAAATTAAAAAAAAACAAAACAGCACTATTTGAAATACTGACCATCTCACATAGAAGAGGAATACTAGACAAAGTTGGACAGATTGAGAGGTAAATTCTGGCCAACTCAGACTAGTATTACCCTTGTATTTAGGATGACTGAAAATCCTGACATTTAGAAGAGCTAAGTGAAATGATTACTATTTTAGAATAAGACTATGGAATGGATCAACCACTAATAGAAAAAAGAGTATCCAGGGCGTACCATATTCTAAAAATTAGAAGATGGTACCCTAACTTCCCTTCGCAAATGAAGTTTAAGGGCCTATCTGACTTGACTTAAAGGATTACAATAAGAAATAACTAAACCTAATGGAGAAATAGAGAACTAAATTACAACCCACTAAAAGTAACCAAAACAATAAGAAACAAAAAAGATGCACTATTCGGAATAATTACCATATCAGATACAAGAGGAATACTATAAACAATAATAACTGAGGCTAGAGTTACCCTTCTATTAAAGATTAGTGAAAATCCTAGTAGACCACATCCCTTTGAAATTAAAAAAAATAGACCAAATATTAACCTTTTCCCATAGAAAATCCTAGGGTTAACACATCCCTACCCAAACAAAAAAAAAGACCAAACATTAACCTTTTCCCATAGAAAATCCTAACAACTAGAATGAGTACTCTTTTAGAATCAGACTATGGAATGCAGCAACTGCTAATAGAAAAAGAGTGAACAGGGATGACTATATTCCAAAAAATGGGAAATAGTACCCCCACCTCCCCTAGCAAATAGATATTAAGGCCCTATTAGACTTAATCCTAAGCATTAAAACATATCCTAGTTAAAAGATGTAGAATAAAATTAACATGTTAAAATTATATATGTTAACAAAAACAAACAGCACAATTTGAAATACTGACCATCTCACATAGAAGAGGAATACTAGACAAAGTTGGACAGATTGAGAGGTAAATTCTGGCCAACTCAGCCTAGTATTACCCTTGTATTTAGGATGACTGAAAATCCTGACATTTAGAAGAGCTAAGTGAAATGATTACTATTTTAGAATAAGACTATGGAATGGATCAACCACTAATAGAAAAAAGAGTATCCAGGGCGTACCATATTCTAAAAATTAGAAGATGGTACCCTAACCTCCCTTCGCAAATGAAGTTTAAGGGCCTATCTGACTTGACTTAAAGGATTACAATAAGAAATAACTAAACCTAATGGAGAAATAGAGAACTAAATTACAACCAACTAAAAGTAACCAAAACAATAAGAAAAAAAAAGATGCACTATTCGGAATAATTACCATATCAGATACAAGAGGAATACTATAAACAATAATAACTGAGGCTAGAGTTACCCTTCTATTAAAGATGAGTGAAAATCCTAGTAGACCACATCCCTACGGCAATAAAAATAATAGACATAGTATTACCCTATTACTTAAGATGTTCGAAATCTCTTAGAACATCCCAACACCTAGAATGACTACTATGTTAGAATCAGACTATGGAATGCAGCAACTGCTAATAGACAAAAGAGTGACCAGGGCTGACTATATTCTAAATATTGGGAAATAGTACCCCCACCTCCCCTAGCAAATAGATATTAAGGCTCTATTCGACTTAATCCTAAGCATTACAACATAAAATATGAAATCCTAGTGAAAAGATGGAGTATGAAATTAAAGCCTATATAAGTTACCCAAATTAAAAAAAAACAAAACAGCACTATTTGAAATACTGACCATCTCACATAGAAGAGGAATACTAGACAAAGTTGGACAGATTGAGAGGTAAATTCTGGCCAACTCAGACTAGTATTACCCTTGTATTTAGGATGACTGAAAATCCTGACATTTAGAAGAGCTAAGTGAAATGATTATTATTTTAGAATAAGACTATGGAATGGATCAACCACTAATAGAATAAGAGTATCCAGGGCATACCATATTCTAAAAATTAGAAGATGATACCCTAACCTCCCTTCGCAAATGAAGTTTAAGGGCCTATCTGACTTGACTTAAAGGATTACAATAAGAAATAACTAAACCTAATGGAGAAATAGAGAACTAAATTACAACCAACTAAAAGTAACCAAAACAATAAGAAACAAAAAAGATGCACTATTCGGAATAATTACCATATCAGATACAAGAGGAATACTATAAACAATAATAACTGAGGCTAGAGTTACCCTTCTATTAAAGATGAGTGAAAATCCTAGTAGACCACATCCCTACGGCAATAAAAATAATAGACATATCCACTTTTACTTAAGATGTTGGAAATTTCGTTGAACATTCTAACACCTAGAATGAAAACTATTTTAGAATTGGACTATGAAATGCAGGAACTGCTAATAGAAAAAGAGTGACCAGGGCTGACTATATTATAAAAATTGAGAAATACTACACCTACCTCTCCTAGCAAATAGATATTAAGGCTCTATTCGACTTAATCCTAAGCATTACAACATAAAATATGAAATCCTAGTGAAAAGATGGAGTATGAAATTAAAGCCAATATATGTTATCCAAATTAAAAAAAAACAAAACAGCACTATTTGAAATACTGACCATCTCACATAGAAGAGGAATACTAGACAAAGTTGGACAGATTGAGAGGTAAATTCTGGCCAACTCAGACTAGTATTACCCTTGTATTTAGGATGACTGAAAATCCTGACATTTAGAAGAGCTAAGTGAAATGATTACTATTTTAGAATAAGATTATGGAATGGATCAACCACTAATAGAATAAGAGTATCCAGGGCATACCATATTCTAAAAATTAGAAGATGATACCCTAACCTCCCTTCGCAAATGAAGTTTAAGGGCCTATCTGACTTGACTTAAAGGATTACAATAAGAAATAACTAAACCTAATGGAGAAATAGAGAACTAAATTACAACCAACTAAAAGTAACCAAAACAATAAGAAACAAAAAAGATGCACTATTCGGAATAATTACCATATCAGATACAAGAGGAATACTATAAACAATAATAACTGAGGCTAGAGTTACCCTTCTATTAAAGATGAGTGAAAATCCTAGTAGACCACATCCCTACGGCAATAAAAATAATAGACATATCCACTTTTACTTAAGATGTTGGAAATTTCGTTGAACATTCTAACACCTAGAATGAAAACTATTTTAGAATTGGACTATGAAATGCAGGAACTGCTAATAGAAAAAGAGTGACCAGGGCTGACTATATTATAAAAATTGAGAAATACTACACCTACCTCTCCTAGCAAATAGATATTAAGGCTCTATTCGACTTAATCCTAAGCATTACAACATAAAATATGAAATCCTAGTGAAAAGATGGAGTATGAAATTAAAGCCTATATATGTTATCCAAATTAAAAAAAAAAAACAGCACTATTTGAAATACTGACCATCTCACATAGAAGAGGAATACTAGACAAAGTTGGACAGATTGAGAGGTAAATTCTGGCCAACTCAGACTAGTATTACCCTTGTATTTAGGATGACTGAAAATCCTGACATTTAGAAGAGCTAAGTGAAATGATAACTATTTTAGAATAAGACTATGGAATGGATCAACCACTAATAGAAAAAAGAGTATCCAGGGCGTACCATATTCTAAAAATTAGAAGATGGTACCCTAACCTCCCTTCGCAAATGAAGTTTAAGGGCCTATCTGACTTGACTTAAAGGATTACAATAAGAAATAACTAAACCTAATGGAGAAATAGAGAACTAAATTACAACCAACTAAAAGTAACCAAAACAATAAGAAACAAAAAAGATGCACTATTCGGAATAATTACCATATCAGATACAAGAGGAATACTATAAACAATAATAACTGAGGCTAGAGTTACCCTTCTATTAAAGATGAGTGAAAATCCTAGTAGACCACATCCCTACGGCAATAAAAATAATAGACATCCACTTTTACTTAAGATGTTGGAAATTTCGTTGAACATTCTAACACCTAGAATGAAAACTATTTTAGAATTGGACTATGAAATGCAGGAACTGCTAATAGAAAAAGAGTGACCAGGGCTGACTATATTATAAAAATTGAGAAATACTACACCTACCTCTCCTAGCAAATAGATATTAAGGCTCTATTCGACTTAATCCTAAGCATTACAACATAAAATATGAAATCCTAGTGAAAAGATGGAGTATGAAATTAAAGCCTATATATGTTATCCAAATTAAAAAAAAAAAAACAGCACTATTTGAAATACTGACCATCTCACATAGAAGAGGAATACTAGACAAAGTTGGACAGATTGAGAGGTAAATTCTGGCCAACTCAGACTAGTATTACCCTTGTATTTAGGATGACTGAAAATCCTGACATTTAGAAGAGCTAAGTGAAATGATTACTATTTTAGAATAAGACTATGGAATGGATCAACCACTAATAGAAAAAGAGTATCCAGGGCATACCATATTCTAAAAATTAGAAGATGATACCCTAACCTCCCTTCGCAAATGAAGTTTAAGGGCCTATCTGACTTGACTTAAAGGATTACAATAAGAAATAACTAAACCTAATGGAGAAATAGAGAACTAAATTACAACCAACTAAAAGTAACCAAAACAATAAGAAACAAAAAAGATGCACTATTCGGAATAATTACCATATCAGATACAAGAGGAATACTATAAACAATAATAACTGAGGCTAGAGTTACCCTTCTATTAAAGATGAGTGAAAATCCTAGTAGACCACATCCCTACGGCAATAAAAATAATAGACATCCACTTTTACTTAAGATGTTGGAAATTTCGTTGAACATTCTAACACCTAGAATGAAAACTATTTTAGAATTGGACTATGAAATGCAGGAACTGCTAATAGAAAAAGAGTGACCAGGGCTGACTATATTCTAAAAATTGAGAAATAGTACACTTACCTCTCCTAGCAAATAGATATTAAGGCTCTATTCGACTTAATCCTAAGCATTACAACATAAAATATGAAATCCTAGTGAAAAGATGGAGTATGAAATTAAAGCCTATATAAGTTACCCAAATTAAAAAAAAACAAAACAGCACTATTTGAAATACTGACCATCTCACATAGAAGAGGAATACTAGACAAAGTTGGACAGATTGAGAGGTAAATTCTGGCCAACTCAGACTAGTATTACCCTTGTATTTAGGATGACTGAAAATCCTGACATTTAGAAGAGCTAAGTGAAATGATTACTATTTTAGAATAAGACTATGGAATGGATCAACCACTAATAGAAAAAAGAGTATCCAGGGCGTACCATATTCTAAAAATTAGAAGATGGTACCCTAACTTCCCTTCGCAAATGAAGTTTAAGGGCCTATCTGACTTGACTTAAAGGATTACAATAAGAAATAACTAAACCTAATGGAGAAATAGAGAACTAAATTACAACCCACTAAAAGTAACCAAAACAATAAGAAACAAAAAAGATGCACTATTCGGAATAATTACCATATCAGATACAAGAGGAATACTATAAACAATAATAACTGAGGCTAGAGTTACCCTTCTATTAAAGATTAGTGAAAATCCTAGTAGACCACATCTCTTTGAAATTAAAAAAAATAGACCAAATATTAACCTTTTCCCATAGAAAATCCTAGGGTTAACACATCCCTACCCAAACAAAAAAAAAGACCAAACATTAACCTTTTCCCATAGAAAATCCTAACAACTAGAATGAGTACTCTTTTAGAATCAGACTATGGAATGCAGCAACTGCTAATAGAAAAAGAGTGAACAGGGATGACTATATTCCAAAAAATGGGAAATAGTACCCCCACCTCCCCTAGCAAATAGATATTAAGGCCCTATTAGACTTAATCCTAAGCATTAAAACATATCCTAGTTAAAAGATGTAGAATAAAATTAACATGTTAAAATTATATATGTTAACAAAAACAAACAGCACAATTTGAAATACTGACCATCTCACATAGAAGAGGAATACTAGACAAAGTTGGACAGATTGAGAGGTAAATTCTGGCCAACTCAGCCTAGTATTACCCTTGTATTTAGGATGACTGAAAATCCTGACATTTAGAAGAGCTAAGTGAAATGATTACTATTTTAGAATAAGACTATGGAATGGATCAACCACTAATAGAAAAAAGAGTATCCAGGGCGTACCATATTCTAAAAATTAGAAGATGGTACCCTAACCTCCCTTCGCAAATGAAGTTTAAGGGCCTATCTGACTTGACTTAAAGGATTACAATAAGAAATAACTAAACCTAATGGAGAAATAGAGAACTAAATTACAACCAACTAAAAGTAACCAAAACAATAAGAAAAAAAAAGATGCACTATTCGGAATAATTACCATATCAGATACAAGAGGAATACTATAAACAATAATAACTGAGGCTAGAGTTACCCTTCTATTAAAGATGAGTGAAAATCCTAGTAGACCACATCCCTACGGCAATAAAAATAATAGACATAGTATTACCCTATTACTTAAGATGTTCGAAATCTCTTAGAACATCCCAACACCTAGAATGACTACTATGTTAGAATCAGACTATGGAATGCAGCAACTGCTAATAGACAAAAGAGTGACCAGGGCTGACTATATTCTAAATATTGGGAAATAGTACCCCCACCTCCCCTAGCAAATAGATATTAAGGCGCTATTCGACTTAATCCTAAGCATTAAAACATAAAATATGAAATCCTAGTTAAAAGATGGAGAATAAAATTAACACCTTAATATGTTAACCAAAACAAACAGCACTATTTGAAATACTGACCATCTCACATAGAAGAGGAATACTAGACAAAGTTGGACAGACTGAGAGGTAAATTCTTGCCAACTCAGACTAGTATTACCCTTGTATTTAGGATGACTGAAAATCCTGAAAATTAGAATAGCTAAGTGAAATGATTACTATTTTAGAATCAGACTATGGAATGGAGCAACCGCTAATAGAAAAAAGAGTATCGAGGGCATACTATATTCTAAAAATTGAGAAATAGTACCGCCACCTCCCGTAGCGAATAGATAATAAGGTGCGATTCAACTTAATCCTAAGCATTACAACCTAAAATATGAAATCCTAGTTAAAAGATGGAGAATTAAATTAACACCTATATATGTTAACCAAAAAAAAACAAAAACAGCACTATTTGAAATACTGACCACCTCAGATACAAGATCAAATCTAGACAAAGTTGGACAGAAGGAGGTAAATTCTAGACAACACAGGCAAGTATTACTCTTGTATTTAAGATGACTGAAAATCCTAGGGTTACCACATCCCTAAGTAAATACAAAGAAGTATACCTAGTATCACCCTTGTACTTTCGACTGTATTTTGGGCGGATGCTAAGGGAGTGGTTAATTGTTCTACTAAAATTAAGAGACAGAATATTATTATTCAAATAATAAAACGAATAAACCTGATCATGAAGATGACTTTGAAGAAATGAGCCATTCAAGATGAAGCAGCATTGTTGAAAGCAAATAATACTGAGGCCTTCCAGATTTCATGATTCTTCTGAACTGGTCAATTCTTTATTCAACTCCAACTTGCGACTAAAAAAGGATTAACATTTCAGAAGCGATCCGTGTCATTGTTCTCCACATTTAGTTTTAAAGAGCTATTTAAGTTGATAACAATTAATTTAGTTTGTTCCATTTTCAACTCTATAATTCATATTTAAATCTGACTAATTAATTTTAATTTTTAAACTATAAATGTTGACAATTAATTAGTATTTTCAATTTTATAATACTGATTAGAAAAACAAAAAGCTGAATCTTTAATCTTATAATTAAACTCTCATAAGATAATAATGATAATGAAGCAAATAATTGTCAAGTCATTGAACAAATAATAAAAATATTAAATTAATGCCTACTATAATCTGAATTTAGTAAATGGAAATAACGGGTTAAATAAAATATGCTATTTAGTAAAGGAAGGTTCTGAAAATTAGAACATATATTAAAACATGAAAACATAATTGTTATATTATGTTATGAGTATAAAATTACAGCCTATATATGTTAACCCAACAAAATAAATCAACAGCACTATTTGAAATACTGATCATCTTATATACAACAGGAATACTAGACAAAGTCGGACAGAAGGAGGTAAATTCTGGCCAAATCAGACTAGTAGTTACCATTGTATTTAGGATGACTGAAAATATTAGGGTTAACACATCCCTACGCAAATACAAAGAAGTAGACCTAGTATTACCCTTGTATTTAATATCGCAAAAAATCCTAATATCTAGAGTGCCTACTCTTTTAGAATCAGAAAATGGAATGGAGCCGCTACTAATAGCAAAAAAGTGACCAGGCCTGACTATATTCTAAAAAATGAGGAATGGTATCGCTACCTCCCTAAGTAATTGAAGAATAAGGGCCTATTCGACTTTACCCTAAGCATTAAAACATATAATATGAAATCCTAGTGAAAAGATGGAGTATGAAAATAAAGCCTATATATGTTACCCAAATTAAAAAAAACAAACAGCACTATTCGTAATACTGACCATCTTATATACAAGGGGAATACTAGACAAAGTTGGACAGAATGAGCTGAATCTTTAATCTTATAATTAAACTCAAAAAATGTTCATAATAACAGAATGAGAGGAAAATTCAGGCCAACTGACACTAGTATTGCCCTTGTATTGACATGACTTATAATTTTAGGGTTACCACATCTCTACAAAAACAAAAAAATAGACCTAGTATTTAGTTACCACATCCCTCCCAAAATAAAAAAAAATAGACCTAGTATTACCCTTGTACTTAATATCGCAGAAACTCCTAACACCTAGAATGAGTACTCGTTTAGAATCAGACTATGGAATTGAGCAAAACTACTAATTGAAAAAAGAGTGGCCAGGCCTGACTATATTCTAAAAAATGAGAAATCGTACCGCTATCTCCCTACGCAATTCAAGAATAAGGGCCTATTCGACTTTACCCTAAACATTAAAACATAAAATATGAAATCCTAGTGAAAAGATGGAGTATGAAATTAAAGCCTATATATGTTACCCAAATTAAAAAAAACAAACAGCACTATTCGTAATACTGACCATCTGGGATACAAGAAGATTACTAGACAAAGTTGGACGGAATGAGAGGTAAATTCTGGCTAACTCAGACTAGTATTACCCTTGTATTTAAGCTGACTTGAAAATCCTAGGCTTACCACATCCCTTTGAAAATAAAAAAATTGACCAAATATTAGCCTTTTCCCATAGAAAATCCTAACACCTAGAGAAACTACTCTTTTAGAGTCAGACTATAGAATTGAGCAACTGCTAATGGAGTGACCAGGCCTCCTTATATTCTAAAAAATGAAAAATAAAATATTCAAATAATAAAAGGAATAAACCTGATCATGAAGATTGACGTTGAAGAAATGAGCCATTCAAGATGAAGCAGCACTGTTGAAAGTAAATAATACCAGTCCCTACGCAAAAAAAAAATAAAAAAATAGACCTAGTATTACCCTTGTACTTAATATCACAGAAAATCCTGACACCTAGAATGACTACTATTTTAGAATCAGACTATGGTATGGAGCGACTGCTAACAGAAAAACGAGTGACTAGGCCTGAATATATTCTAAAAAATGAGAAATGGTACCGCTACCTCCCTATGCTGAATTTAGCGAATGGAAATACCGGCTTAAATAAAATATGCTATTTAGTGAAGGAAAGTTCTGGAAATTAGAACATATATTACAACAAACCATATGAAAAAATTAATTGTTATAAAAGTTAAACAATAAATATTAACTAAATAAATCTTTAATATTAGTTAAATACTATTCTTACCGAGCCAAAGTGGAGGCATGACATGAGAAGAAGAGTTGTGGAAGGATTTCGAAGCTGGTTGAATGCAGGCAGTCGATGATCGGTAGAGCTGAAGACTGTACAGTATTCCTCCATAAACTGCATAGGCGACTGAAGAGGACAGAATATGATGATGATACTTTTCACGACACTAAAGGAAGAACATATATGAGCCTCGAGGTCCTCCAAATTCCTGAAAAATGAAACAACAAAACAGTAGCTGAAACAGCATAAACGTTTTAAGGCATTCCATTTCATTTCCCTCTCCTATTAGTTTTAGAGAATTATTATTCAGTTAAAACTTATCAAATCGCTGAGAGGAACACTAAGACAAATTATTTTGTTTCGTTTTTTTACAGCATGATTCTTAAATAATTTCAATTATCAACCCAATAAGATAAATGAGGTCATTTATATTTATTAATTTATGCAATAAGGATCAGAAAGAATTTAAGTCTAATGTTTACAAAAATAAAAATAAAGCAAATAACTATTAACCAATGAATTTATGTATGCTTAACAATGTTAATAATAATCTAAAATTTATCCTAGAATTAAACATGGGAATGATAATTTGTATAGAGATTGTTTTAAAATCCAAAATGGCAGATGGAAATGGAAGGGATCCAATCACTGGTATAAGTTCTTACATCTTTGCACTCCAAGAATCTTATTATTTGAATTTTGAACCCTTAAAAAACAAAAATTAATATATTATCTATTAATAATTATTAGTGTTCATAAATATAAAAATGGTCTATAATCATATCAATACTTTTTACTACAGAAATATTTAAAAAACAAACTAGACCTGCTTTTTATAATCTAAATAAATCAACTACCTTTACAGAAATATAGACCTAGACAATAATACACTAAATAGATGAAAGATTATAGAAATTATAATATATATTAACAGAAGTTATATGATGACTTATTATGTAATAAAAGTTCATTGTTATATTTTTTACAATAAGATTCCAGAATCTTGTGTATTAATGAAACGAAAAAATGTTCATAATAATTCGAATTAGTCCTACTATAAGTGAAATGTGAATATGTAATTATGTTTCATTACCTGTGAAAAAAATTCGACATTTCTTCTCTTTATGAAGTTCTAATTCAAAATGGCGGACTTGCTCCTTTGGCCTTAGGGACGTCAGTATCTCATTGAAGTAATTGCAAAACCATCAATAACTGAAAAAGAGAATTTTAACTAATTTAAATAATTTTGCAAATAAAAAAATCAGCAAAAAATTATACATCACTGTAAAATACACAATTAAAATACATTTACATTTAATATGCAGTTTCCAATTCAGAATTTGTGGTGGAACTGTTGGCTAACCTGTCTTAGCTGTTTGAAATCATACTATTTTATAAATAATTTATAATTCTTTACTTATTCCTTCAAATAGCTAATTCAAAATGTAAAATATACACAGACATGTAGTTGATATAAACTTTAATTGATGGAAAAATAAATCAAATGTTTTAAAATCCATTTTATGTATTTAAAAAAAATTAATAATGTAATCACATATGTAATTCGTAATAAAAAAAAAATAAAATGTTTTGAAATGACTAATTAAAATATCTCGATGAAATTCATTAATCAATTGTATCGGATATATAATATTATTTATCAACAGTATATAAATAATTGAAATATTGATAATAACTTTTAACAATATCAATAATAATTACAAACCCTTAAGGTGCGAATACTTCGGACAGTTCTTGACTTGTTGAAATCCTGGTAAAGACTAAAAAGATGCAGTGGAGGGGATGCCTCGTAGCCAATCAGAAGCGACTTCAATAGCCAGTAACAGAAAGAGACCGATATATCTCACCCTCTCTCGCTCATCCTAATTTAATAATGCCCCATCCGGTTCCATTATAAAAACTTCGATTTTTATTATATATTTCTTAACGTATTATTTCTATCGACAAGTATAATTTAAATAATTATGATATAGGTTTCTCAGCTTATTCAGTCAAAAGCATCTTTTTTTAATAAGTAATAATAAAAGTATAAACAAAAATTTAACCAGTTGAAAGAGAAGGAAATAAAGAAAATATTGAAAATAAGCAAGACAAATTCAGCCAATATCGATAATGATGTTACAAAAAGAATTTTCATTAAATGAGAATTAGTTTCTGTCCCTTGGCCTTAAATATTGTTCAACGTATGAACCAAATCACTTGTAGCATTTAGAATCAGTTACAATGAATATACTATAAAAAATGATGTAGATGAGATGAAAGGTCTCATTGTGATGAAATGGGACGAAAAAGCGTCTGCGTAACGAATAATTACTAAAATAATACTTCTAATTATAATTTTATAACAAGAAATATTTGATAATCATTGCGCAGGTTGTCGCTTCGAATTTAGTCACAAGTTTTAACTTTTTATTGGTTTCCCTTTTAATAATTTCCGAAAGTACAATTTATCATAAGCTATATAAGTATGTAAAATAGAATGCGATTAAGGGAAATGTGCATTCTTCGGTATTCATTTCATCTAGAAATCAACGTTTCAACAAAAATATCATCTGCTGGGTATTCCAAAATATGTAACCATATTGTAAATTATGTACATACTTATATTTTATAGCATAATATTGTATTGATTTAGCTCGGGAGAGAGAGAGGGGTATTTATTGTTGCTTTTAGTGCACCTTGCAAGCATTAGTGAACTTTAGTCAGTCTTGCTGTATCCAGCACTGGAAGAGGATGCCTCCACGGCCTTTGCAGAACGAGACTCTGCCGATTTGCCTGTGTCGCAACGAGAAGTACATCGCCATAGAAGAATTTTAAAGTTTTCGTTAGTGAACTTAAAGTATCCTACCAGGAGACCTTTCATTTCCTCTCTCTCTCGATTAAAATTAAAGACCATTTTTTTTTCTTCTATTTGTCATTTGGTAATTTTGATTTTAATTATTTTTCATAATTCTTATTTTTATTATTATTATTTTTAAAAATAAACTGTTTTCTGTTTTTAGTTGTTTCTGTTATTTGCTTATTATATATTTTGTATGTTTTTTTTTTTTTACTTTGCCAATTGGAAACGGGCAATATTATCGGCGTCATTATCGGGCGCTCCCAGAAATCACTTTTTTTTTATTTTCAGTGCACCCTGGCCCCAACGTCATCTATACTTCGAAATGTTAGTTGAAACTTTTATTTCTTGATGAAATGATTACACCAAAATCTACTCATTACTTATAATTTCATTCTCTTTACCAAAGCTCACGATAACTTATATTTTTGGAAAATTTTAAAAATGATAAGAATCGTGAGTTAAAACTTGTCACTCAACTCGAAGCAACTGCGGATCAGGTAACAATAAAACCAACAAAACTGTCGGATTCAACATAATGACAACATTATCAAATCACATCTTTTGTTAAATGATTTAAAAACATATACAAAATTCGGTTCGATCTAACACATAAATTAATGACCGATGCTAACTAATAAGCTAAGTGACTAAGCTAAATGATTGTTTAAAAAACATTAAAAAAATATATTAGCTTGAAAATATACCATTACATAAGGAGGGATGTGACTTATTTGAGATACAAGTATCTGAAATACAGATACAAGATACAAAATACGTATTATCATCTTGTATCTAAAATACTTTTTTAAAATTCATTTTGTATCTTATACTTATATACCTTTTGTTTGGTATCTTAGTATTTTGTAAATACTGTGTGCTAAAATATTTTTAGTAATAGTTATTTATACATTTATTCACAAAATGTGTCAAGAATCAATGGTGACATTAATTCTAATGATAAAGTTTCAGAAATGATAGCTGATCTACATTCAGACCATGCCCTGAAACTATCAAAAGTTTTTAAAACCGTTACAGATAACGGTTAAAATTTGTTTAAGGCTTTTGATGTATTTGGGAAGTCTGATTCAGGGACAGTAATAAATGAACATGTTTCACATGCCTATGAAGAAGATCTTGAAGAAACATCACTTGATGAAGGTAATGAAGTTGAAGATAATGATTCACTGCTAGTACCACAAGCTTTCCTGATGCTTCATCAGACTTACAAAGTGAAAGTGATTGCCTTCTGCCTGGACATGAAAGATGTTCTACCCACACTTGCATTTGAATACTTGAAAAATACATTTTATAAGAGACTGTATGGCACGACCTTAACAAAGTGCCAGGCACTTTGAAACTTATGTTCTAGATCACCAAAAGCATGCGAAACATTTGGAGATGACCGGAAAGTCACCAACTGATCAACTGATGCACAACTCGATGGAACTCTTATTATAATTCCATAAAAGATATTTTAGCCATGCAGAACCATTTTTGTTCTGTGTGTGAGTGAAACCATGAAACTTTCTAGGTGAATATGTGGACTGTTCAAAGGCAATAGCAGAAGCTATTCAAAGCTTGCAAGGGGAAAAAGACAGTTACTATGGTTATCAGTTACTTCTAGCTACAAGAGAAAAAACTAGACAAAGTCGGACAGAAGGAGGTAAATTCTGGCCAACTCAGACCAGTATTATCCTTGCATTTAAGCTGACTGAAAATCCTAGGGTTACCACATCCCTACGCAAATACAAAGAAGTAGACCTAGTATTACCCTTGTACTTAATATCGCAGAAAATCCTAACACCTAGAATGAGTACTCGTTTAGAAACAGACTATGGAATTGAGCAAAACTACTAATTGAAAAAAGAGTGACCAGGCCTGACTATATTCTAAAAAATGAGAAATGGCACCGCTGACTCCCTACGCAAGTGAAGAATAAGGGCCTATTCGACTTTACCCTAAGCATTAAAACATAAAATATAAAATCCGATTGAAAAGATGGAGCATGAAATTACAGCCTATATATGTTACCGAAAATTAAAAAAAACCAACAGCACTATTCATAATACTGACCATCTGAGATACAAGAGGAATACTAGACAAAGTCGGACAATAGGAAGTAAATTCTGGCAAACTGACACTAGTATTACCCTTGTATTTAAGATGACTGAAAATCCTAGGGTTACCACATCCCTTTGCAAATACAAAGAAGTAGACCTAGTATTACCCTTGCACTTAATATCGCAGAAATTCCTAACACCTAGAATGAGTACTCGTTTAGAAACAGACTATGGAATTGAGCAAAACTACTAATTGAAAAAAGAGTGACTAGGCCTGACTATATTCTAAAAAATGAGAAATGGTAACGCTACCTCCCTACGCAATTGAAGAATAAGGGCCTATTCGACTTTATCCTAAGCATTAAAACATAAAATATGAAATCCTAGTGAGAAGTTGGAGTATGAAATTAAAGCCTTTATATGTTACCCAAATTAAAAAAAAACAACTAGCACTATTCGTAATACTGACCATCTTAGATACAAATCAAAACTACTCAAAGTCGGACAGAATGAGGTAAATTCGGCCAACTCAGACTAGTATTACCCTTGTATTTAAGCTGACTGAAAATCCTTGGGTTACCACTTCCCTATGTAATAACAAAGAAGTAGACCTGGTATTACCCAGGTACTTAATATCGTAGAAAACCCTAACACCTGGAATGAGTACTCGTTTAGAATCAGACTATGGAATTGAGCAAAACTACTAATTGAAAAAAGAGGGACCAGGCCTGACTATATTCTAAAAAAAGTAAAATGGTACCGCTAACTCCCTACCCAAGTGAAGAATAAGGGCCTATTCGACTTTACCCTAAGCATTAAAACATAAAATAAGAAATCCTAGTGAAAAGATGGAGTATGAAATTAAAGCCACTATATGTTACCCACATTGAAAAAAACAAACAGCACTATTCCTAATACTGACCATCTCAGATACAAGAGGAATACTAGACAAAACTGGACAGAATGAGAGGTAAATTCTGGCCAACCCAGACTAGTATTACCCTTGTATCTAAGATGACTTAAAATCCTTGTGTTACCAAATTCCTAAGTTAATAAAAAAATAGACAAAATACTAGCCTTTTCCTGTAGAAAACGTTAACAACTAGAATGACTACCGTTTTAGAATCAGACTATGGAATGGAGCGACTGCTAAGAGAAAAAAGATAGATCAGGCCTGACTATATTAAAAAAAAGAGAGATTTTACCACCACCTCCCTTGGCAAATGTAGATTAAGGGCCTATTCGACTTAACACTAAGGACTTCAACATGCAATAACATAGCCAACTGGATAAATATAGAATAAAATTCATCCAACCAACACTACCCAGAAAAAAAAGCAAAAAAACAAACTGCACTATTTGAAATACTGACCATCTCAGATACAAGACGAATACTAGACAAAGTTGGACAGAATTAGAGAGAAATTCTCTGCCCAACTCTAGTATTTCCCAAGACTAGTATTTCCCTGGTATTCAAGATCTTTGAGAGACCTAAACTGCTAGAATGATTATGATGAAAAAATATGATTTCAGACTGATGCTAAGGGGGCGATTAACTGTTCTACCAAAAAAATGAGACAGAATATTATTCTTCAAATAATAAAAGGAATAAACCTGATTATGAAGATTGATGTTGAAGAAATGAGCCATTTAAGATGAAGCAGCATTGTTGAAAGCAAAAAATACTGAGGCCTTCTAGATTTCATGATTCTTCTGAACTGGTCAATTCTTTATTCAACTCCAACTTGCAACTAAAACAGGATTAACATTACAGAAGCAATCCGTGCATTGTTCTCCACATTTAGTTTTAAGGAGCTATTTTAGCTGATAACAATTAATTTAGTTTGTTCCATTTTGAACTCTATAATTCATATTTAAATCTGACTAATTAATTTTAATTTTTAAACTTTAAATGATGATAATTTATTAGTACTTTAAATCCTAGATACAAGAGGAATACTAGACAAAGTCGGACAGAAGGAGGTAAATTCTGGCCAGCTCAGACTAGTATTACCCTTGTATTTAAGATGACTGAAAATCCTAGAGTTACCACATTCCTACGCAAGTAAAAAAATAGACCTAGCATTACCCTTGTACTTAATATCGTACAAAATCCTAACACCTAGAATGACTACTATAGAATGACTACTAATAGAAAAAAGAGTGACCATGGCTGACTATATTTTAAAACTTGGGAAATAGTAACGCCACCTCCCCTAGGGAATGATATTAAGGGCCTATTAAACTTAATCCTAAGCGTTAAAACAAAAAAATATGAAATCCTAGTTAAAAGATGGAAAATGAAACTAACTCCTATATATGTTAACCAAAAAAAAAACAGCACTATTTGAAATACTGGCCATCTCAGATACAAGAGGGATACTAGACAAAGTTGGACGGAATGAGATGTAAATACTGGCCAACTCAGACTATTATTACCCTTGTATTTAAGATGTCTGAAAATCCTAGGGTTACCACGTCCCTTTAAAAATAAAAGGAATAGACCTACTATTACCCCTGTACTTAATATCAAGAAAAATCTTAACACCTAGTATGACTACTATTTTAGAATCAGGCTATGGAATGTAGCAACTACTAATAGAAAAAAGATTGACCATGGCTGACTATATTTTAAAACTTGGGAAATAGTACCGCCACCTTCCCTATGGAATGAATATTAAGGGCCAATTGAACTTAACCCTAAGTATTAAAAAATGAAATATGAAATCTTGGATGATGGAGAATAAAATTAACACCTATGTATGTTAACCAAAGAAACAGCACTATTTGAAATACTTATCATCTCATAATAATAATTTTATATGACATATGATTTTTATTTTATTTTACATATGATAATTTGTATAGAGATTGTTTTAAAATCCAAAATGGCATATGGAAATCAAAGGGGTGTAATCACTGGTATAAGTTCATATATCTTTGCACTCCAAGAATCTTATTATTTGAATTTTGAACCGATAAAAAACAGAAACAAAAAAATCCTAACACCTAGAATGACTACTATTTTAGAATCAGACCTTGGAATAGAGCAATTGCTAATAGAAAAAAGAGTGACCAGGGCTGACTATATTCTACAATTTGGAGATGGTACTGCCATCTCCCTTGGCAAATGTAGATTAAGAGCCTATTCGACTTAACACTAAGGATTTCAACATGTAATAATATAGCCAACTGGATAAATATAGAATAAAATTCAACCAACCAACACTACCCAGAAAAAAATAAATAAATAAAGCTTTATTTGGAATACTGACCATCTCAGAGACAAGAGGATTCCTAGACAAATTTGGACAGAATCAGAGGTAAATTCTGACCAATTCAGACTATTCACCTAGTATATTGGAATATCCTTAACTCCTCGAAGGACTACATTAAAAATAAAGAATCAATCTAGAGATCATTTATATGGACCTAAAACATGAAACAAACCAGCCGAATGAGCAGAAAGAAAACATAATTATAAGCCATTAATACTGTTATGTATGGACAAGGCACATATGACTAGACACATATATGACAACTGATTCCTTATCATAGGATTGCAAAGTTACAATGAATGGTAGTAGGTAACAAGGTGTAAGGTAACAAGGATTGGTAGGTACCAATGATTGTCCTTACAGTTCTTTAAGAATATAGGAAGTTTTTACATGCCCCCGCATTTACATTATTTTCAATACCTTTACTTCAATACTTATTATTTAAATAAGGATGTAACAAATACTAACCTAAATAAAAAAAACTGTAAATACTACTTTGATTAATGACCATCCTAAATACAAGAACGAAACTGGAAAAAGTTGGACAGGATGAGAGGGATATTCTCTGTCCACCTCAGACTTGCATGTCCCTGGTATTTAAGATGTTTGAAAGACCTAAATTGCTAGAATGATTATGATGAAAAAATATGATTTCGGGCTGATGCTAAGGGAGTGATTAATTGTTCTACCAAAAAAATGGGACAAAATATTCTTCAAATAATAAAAACAATAAACCTGATTATGAAGATTGATGTTGAAGAAATGAGCCATTCAAGATGAAGCAGCATTGTTGAAAGCAAAAAATACTGAGGCCTTCTAGATTTCATGATTCTTCTGAACTGGTCAATTCTTTATTCAACTCCAACTTGCAACTAAAACAGGATTAACATTACAGAAGCGATCCGTGCATTGTTCTCCACATTTAGTTTTAAGGAGCTATTTAAGCTGATAACAATTAATTTAGTTTGTTCCATTTTCAATTCTAAAATTCTTATTTAAATTCAACTAATTAATTTTAATTTTTAAACTATAAATGATGACAATTAATTAGTATTTTAAATTCTATAATACTGATTAGAAAAACCAAAAGCTGAATCTTCAATCTTATAATTATAACTCTCATAAAATAATAATAATAATGAAGCAAATAATTGTCAACTCATTGAACAAATAATAAAAATATTAAATTAATACCTACTATAATCTGAATTTAGTGAATGGAAATATCGGCTTAAATAAAATAAGCTATTTAGTGAAGGAAGATTCTGGAAAGTATAACATATATAAAAACAAACAGCATAAAAACATAATTGTTATAAAAATTAATCAATAAATATTAACTAAATAAATCTTGAATATTAATTAGTTAAATACTTTTCTTACCGAGCCAAAGTGGAGGGAAAAGGAGGACCTGGAAAGAAGAGGTGCAGAAGGATATCGAGGCTGGCTGAATCCACAAAGTTAGTCGATGTCAAGGAAAGCCGGAGATGGATGTACCGAATTCCGCCTTACACTGTATAGGCGGTTGAAGAGGACAGAATATGATGATATTTTTCTCCACACTATGGGAACTCTGTCTGGATAGGAAGAGCAGATATGAGCCTCGAGGTCCTCAGAAGGCCTGAAAAATGAAACAACAAAACAGTAGCTGACACAGCATGAACTTTTTTAAGGCATTCCATTTTATTTCCCTCTCCTATTAGTTTTAGAGAATTATTATTCAGTTAAAACTTATCAAATCGCTGAGAGAAACACTAAATCAACTTATTTTGTTTTGTTTATTTACAGCATGATTCTTAAATAATTTCAATTATCAACCCAATTAGATAAATGAGGCCATTTATATTTATTAATTTAAGCAATAAAGATCAGAAAGGATTTAAGTCTAATGTTTACAAAAATAAAGCAAATAGCTATTAACCAATGAATTTAGGTATGCTTAACAATGTTAATAATAATCTAAAATTTATCCTAGAATTAAACATGGGAATGATAATTTATAGAGATTGTTTTAAAATCCAAAAAGGCAGATGGAAATCAAAGGGGTCCAATCACTGGTATAAGTTCATACATCTTTGTTCTCCAAGAATGTTACTATTTGAATTTTGAATCCATAAAAAATAAAAATTAATATGTTATCTATTTATAATTAATAGTGTTCATAAATATCAAAATGCTCAATAATTATGCCAGTACTTTTGTATTACAGAAATATTTAAAAAACAAACTAGTCCTGCTTTTTATAATCTGAATAAATCAACTACCTTTACAGAAATTTAGACCTAGACAATAATATGCTATTAAGTGATGAAAGATTATAGAAATTATAATATATATTAACAGAAGTTATATGATGACTTATTGTGTAATAAAAGTACATTGTTATATTTTTTACAATAAGATTCGAGAATCTTGTGTATTAATGAATCGAAAAAATGTTCATAATAATTCGAATTAGTCCTACTATAAGTGAAATTTGAATATATAATTATATTTAATTAACCTGTGAAAAAAATTCGACAGTTCATCTCTTTATGAAGTTCTAATTCAAAATGGCGGACTTGGTCCTTAGGCCTAAGGGACGTCAGTATCTCATTTAAGTATTTGCAAAACCATAAATAACTGAAAAAGAGAATTTTAACTAATTTAAATAATTTTGCAAATAAAAAAATTGTACATCACTGTAAAACCCACAATTAAAATACATTTACATTTAATATACAGATGCCAATTCAGAATTTGTGGTGGAACTGTTGGCTATCCTGTCTTAGCTGTTTGAAATCGTACTATATTATAAAAAATTAATAATTCTTTACTTATTCCTTCAAATAGCTAATTCAAAATGAAAAAACTACGTAGACTTGTAGTTGATATAAACTTTAATTGATGGAAAAATAAATCAAATGTATTAAAATCCATTTTATATATTTATAAAAAATTAATAATGTAATTAAATTTGTAATTCGTAATAAAAAATTAAATGTTTTAAAATGATGAATTAAAATATCTCGATGAAATTCATTAATCAATTATATCGTTTACATTAATTTATCTATAGTGCACAAGTAATTTAAATATTGATAGTAACTTTTAACAGTATCGATAATAATTACAAACCCTTAAAGTACGACTACTTCCGAGAGTTCTTGACGAGTTGAAATCCTGGGAAAGACTAAAAAGATGCAGTGGGGGGGATGCCTCGTAGCCAATCAGATGCGACTTCAATAGCCAGTAACAGAAAGAGGCAGATATATCTCACCCTCTCGCTTTAATTTAATAATGCCCCATCCTGTCCCATTATAAATACTTTGATTTTTAAAGGTTACTAGGATATTAGATCACTGGCTAGTGTCTTGAATATGAGGATATTAAATTATATGTTTCTTGACGTATTATTTCTATCGACAAGTATAATATAAATAATTATGATATAGGTTTCTCAGGTTATTCAGTCAAAAGCATCTTTTTTTAATAAGAAAAAATAAAAGTATAAACAGCAATTTAACCAAGTGAATGAGAATGAAATAAAGAAGACATTCCAAATAAGCAAGACAAATTCAGCCAATATCGAAAATGATGTTACAAAAGTAGAATTTCCATTAAATGAGAATTAGTTTTTGTCCCTTGGCCTTAAATATCATTAAACGTATGAACCAAATCAATCATTTGTAGCATTTAGAATCAGTTACAATGAATATATTATAAAAAATGTTGTAGAAGAGACTCATAGTGATGAAATGGGACGAAAAAGCGTTTGCGTAACGAATAATTACAAAAATAATGCTTCTAATTATAATTTTATAACAAGAAATATTTGGTAATCATTCCGCAGGTTGTCGCTTCGAATTTAGTCAAAAGTTTTAACTTTTTTTCGTTTCCCTTCTAATTATTTCCGAAAGTGCAATTTATTATAAGCTATAGTATGGAAAATAGAATGTAATTAAGGGAATGTGCATTCTTCGGTATTCATTTCATCTAGAAATCAACGTTTCAATACGGTTCAAAATATCATCTATACTTTGAAATGTTAGTTGAAACTTTTATTTCTTGATGAAATGATTACACCAAAATCTATTCATTACCTATAATTTCATTCTCTTTACCAAAGCTCACGACAACTTATATTTTTGGAAAATTTTAAAAATGATAAGAATTGACAGTTAAAACTTGTCACTTATCTCGAAGCGACAACTTGGGTAACAGATAACGATAAAACCAACAAAACCGTTGGATTCAACAAAAGTGACTACATTATCAAATCACATATTTTGTTAAATAATATAAAAACATAAAAAATTCGGTTCGATCTAACACATAAATTAATGACCGCTGCTAACTAATAAGCTAAGCGACTAAGCTAAATGATTGTTAAAAAAACATAAATATATTAGCTTGAAAATATAACATTACATAAGTATTGATATTAAAGTTTTTTTTATACTATTTAATACATGTGATAAACCAAGGGAAAGCGATACAAGATGTTAGGATTTAAGTTTCAAATTTCGAAACGTAAATCCTAACATTTAGTTCAAATTAAATTAAATATTGAATACAAATAAACCCAATATTTTTAATTTATCCCTTAACTGGTAAGATAGGTCAGAGAGACGCTAAGGATTACTAATTTTCGGCTTTTGATACTTTAGGTCGACTTGTTAAATGAAACCTTCCATTTATGCTCACTTTGAATATTGTAAACAACGCCTGTGAAGTTTCAATCCATTCAAATGTGTTTGATAGTTTCAGTAAGGGCATAATTAAAACATACGATGTCTATTACTTGTAGAGTCTCCATTTGTGCTCCTCTTACAAACGTGTATTCCCTGAAACGTTCTTTTCTTCTACGTGTGACGTACTTACCTAACCAGTAATTACTATTGTTGTTTGAATGTTTTAGTTCGGCATTTTATTCAACGCAATTCATTTTTATATACCCTCCTAAATACCTTGGGGAGCTTGTAAATCCTACATTATCTAAAAGAAAAAAAAGTAATTACTAAATGTGTCATCCAGTTTTGCATTCTAGGCCAATGAATTTATATTCAAAACTGTTTAAATACTTCGTTGAATGCATACTTTTCCATTTCTCTTTTCTTTCCATCTACGAAAAATGTGCTAGAAAAAAAATTTAGATACATACAGATTCTTGACGTAATCTTGCCCCAATGATTATTTATATTTCTAATTTGGTATAAGTCAAGTTTTTCATTTTCATTAATATCACTATTTTATTTTTTTTAATGCTAGAAAAAAATGTGCAATGCCTGTGCACCTGGTGTAAACATATAATTTTTTTAAATTTATGCTGATTTTATTTTCATTTTTAATTATTGTAAGATAATTTTATGAGATGAAAATAGTTGACTGGATGATCTAATGTAAAGGAGATAGTTGGGGGGTGCAGTCAATAAGAACACAGATAAGTAATGAACTTATATTATGTGCCGACGTTTCGACCTACAGTGTAGGTCATCTTCAGGGCGATTTTGGAGAGCGAGGCCGTTAGATTTAACGGCTGGCGGTTACTGGCGGTTACTGTTGAGTAACCGCCAGCCGTTAAATCTAACGGCCTCGCTCTCCAAAATCTTCATCAAAATCCAACTCATATTGTATAAATGAAATGAAAACAAATAAACGTCAACTCAACACAAACAATAACAAAGGGCTAAGGAAGGTTCGCCTCACACTAGGAGGTAGTTAACCAAACTGCCACTTGGGGCACTGGGGTAGATGGGCTTTAGATTGGAAAAGTACCAAAAGTATTTTCATTTCATTTCCGATTTAAGTACAGCTGTACCTTTTCAACGCTAAGTTTTAGGCCGCATATACACTATGTTCGTGTAACACCGGTGCTCCACGATAATCCCCACCGGATGCGGAGCGTGTAGCAGTTTGTGGAGGTTAACTGCCCTACTAAAAAATGAGACAGAGGCTAACTTCAGTCCTGTGGCTGGGTGATGGGGCCGTCACCTCCCTACGCTAATTAAAAATTGGGACCTAATCGACATAACCCTTAGAACAACTACATAAAATAATGAAGCCTAGAGGAAGGATAGAGCATAAAATTGCAACCTACATATCGTAAACCCAACAAAATAAATAATCAACACTTCTAGGAATACTGACCACCTTAAATACAGGAAGAATACTAGACAAAGTTGGACAGCATGAGAGGTAAATTTCAGTCATCTATGACCAGTGTTACCCTGGTATTTATAATGGCTGACATTTCTAAACTCCTTACATCCCTTAACCTTACCTCACAGACTGATAATAAATTTATTTATTAATGTTATTTAATTTTTTACCTATACTTCTTTATTATATAAGACTTTTTTTTATTATAAAAGGCTAAGATAACAATATAAATATTCTTAAACAGCACCTCTTGTTACTTCAATTCATTCAGTCTCCCACTCCCCTCATAAGCTTGCCTATATAGCTATTCGCTATTCAAATTAAAAGAACCTCTTGCTTTTATATTTACTATTGCTTATAATATTCAGTTTAATTTTTATATTTAATGGAAAATTATCTATCTCTCATGTAACTTTCATAATCTGCCAAATGAAAACAATTTTTAATAATAATTGTAAAATCAAAGAATAAAAATAAAAGTTAATGATATTCTATTAGAAAAGAACAAATCTATTTTAATTACAATGCAAGTGGAAAAACCCCAATGCAAAGCCTTATGTTTCAAAATTCTCCAGTAAACCACACATACCGGTCTACGTTTTGCCTATTCAGGCATTATCAAGACACACAAAAAACAAAGGTTATATAAATCACATCTCGAAGAAGATGCACTACATCCCACAATCAACAGCCCTAACAGGCTCCCAACCTGAGACAGCACCCCACCACCAAGACAATCAACATACCTTACATAGGTATGTTATAAATGCCTAAATAGGCGAAACGTTGACCGATAAGTGTATGTTTTACTGGAGAGTTTTGATACATAAGGCTTTGCATTGGGCTTTTTCCAATTGCATTATAATAAATATTACTATTTATATTATATTATTTTAATTTCTGTTCATTATCTTTAATTTTTATTATATCTGCCTCTATTTTAATTTTAGTATATTCTATCACTATTATATTCGTTATTTTTATATTCGTTATCTTTAACTATCATATCTGTCACTATTATAATTTTCTACATTACATGTCACTATATTCTTGTTACTGTAACGTTTTTATATATTTTTGTTCTGTTTGTTTCTCTCTCAGAGCCCTGAAGATGGCCTACATTGTAGGTCGAAATGTCGGCACACAATAAATAAGTATGCACTTATTATGGTGTTTTAATTGACTGCACCCCCAACTATTTCTTCCTCACATAATAAATATTAGTGTTGAGTTTTGAGTTTTTGGCTATATTTTATTGAACTCTATTTTAATTTAAATTTAGGATTAAAAAAAAAATATATAAAAAGGTGTGTGTATTTGTGTGTGTGTGTGTGTGTGTGTGTGTGTGTGTGTGTGTGTGTGTGTGTGTGTGTGTGTGTGTGTGTGTGTGTGTGTGTGTGTGTGTGTGTGTGTGTGTGTGTGTGTGTGTGTGTGTGTGTGTGTGTGTGTGTGTGTGTGTGTGTGTGTGTGTGTGTGTGTGTGTGTGTGTGTGTGTGTGTGTGTGTGTGTGTGTGTGTAATGTATTTTACTAAATTTATCATCAAACAACTATAATTGAATGTGACATGCCTTGATAATTTTTTATAATTAATATCAAATGATTAAATTAATCCACTAACTTTGCAACTACTTATCAGACTGACCATGTTGTCCTTCATTAACATACGCATAGTGAATCAATAAAAATGTCCTAACTCTTATTATAATATTTGTGTTCACCAATCAGAACAACTGATAACTTTAATTAATATTTTATTCATTTGCAGTTTAGTTAATTGTTTTAATTGATTTATTTAATTGATTTATTTAATTGATTGTTTTAAATTTAATTTAGTTTAAATTTTTAAATGGTTCACTGTACTGATGCCAAGCAGTTATGAAGAGTATTCATTTGAAAAATGATCAATTCGAATAATAAAAAGAATAAACCTTATTATGATGATTTTCTTTGAAGAAATGAGCAATGAAAGGTGAAGCATTAATATTAATATAAGCTTGAATATTAGTTAAATACTTTTCTTACCGAGCCAAAGTGGAGGGAAAAGGAGAAAGAGGATGGCCTGGGAAGAAAAATTTTGAGACTGGTTGGATCCAAATAGTCCGTCGATGACCGGCAGAGCTGGAGAGGGCGGTCCAGAATTCCTCTATACACTGCATAGGTGGTTGATGAGGACAGAATATGATGATGATGATGATGATGATGGTACTTTTCTCCACAAAACAGGAGCTTGGTCTGGATCAAGAGAGTAGATTTGAGCTCTGAGGTCCTCAGTGGGCCTAAATGAGGAAACAACAAAACAGTAACTGAAACAGTATTATCTTTTTTATAGCATTACATTTTATTTCCCACTCTTAGTTTTAGAGAGCATCTTTATTTATTTTAACTTTGTTAGTTAAAAGGAATTAATGTTAATTAATTATTCTGGAGGCTGTCGCATCAAATTGAGCCACATTAAGTTCTAACTTTTGTTCCGTTACCCTTTAAATTTAAATTAACATACATCATCTATACTTCAAAATGATAATTGAAACTTTATTTCATGATGAAATGGTTCACTAAATCTACTCAATACACATTATTAGAATCTCTTTTCCATGCTAAATATCATGATAACTTATACTTTTGGAAAATATTAAAAATGAAACGAAAAAAAGTTAAAACCTGTTGCAAATCAACTCGCTGCAACAACCTGTGGAACAGATACCTTAATTTTACACTCTAATTCGCATTCAAACAAATCCATTCATTTTATTTTTTAAGGTCAACTAACATTAAAAAAAATACAAAGATTAATATTTTAAATTATACAGAAAGTATTTAAAAGACAGAAAAGTTCAATATTTAATCTTATAGTTTTAATTCTCAGAACATAATAATAATAATAATAAAGCAAATAATTGTTAACCAATAAATAACTTAAAATTAAACTTTTTTTGGAGTGTGGCTTAGTGCAATTTCCAGCTAGTACCTAAAATCCAATATGTCTCCTTGCATAAAACTGACCACCGGATTATTTCAATATATTGTTAATTCCTTAGTTGGAATTAGTATTCAGCAAAGAAACTTATCAATTCGCTAAGAGGAACACCAAGTCAAATTGGATTTTTTTTTCACTTAATTTTAATAATCAACTCACAAGATAAATAAGGTAATTTATATTTGTTAAGTTAAGCAATAAGAATCAGAAAGTATTTAAGTCTAATGTTTGCAAAAAGCAAAATAAATCGTATAATCATTAACCAATGATTTTATATATGATTTATAATAAATGATTATAATAATATAAAATTTAACCTGAAAGGAAACATGGGGATGATAAATTATGTAAAGAGGCTGTTTTAAAATCCAATATGGTGGATAGAAACCGAAGGGGACCAATAAATGAAATTATTTTTACTTTTTTTCACTTCATGAATTTTATTATTTAAATGTTTAACACATAAAAATCTAAAACGAATATGGTCTCTATTAATAGTTAATAGCGTTTACAAACTTCGGAGTGGTTAATAGTAATTCCAATACTTTCATACTTTTTCAATATATATATATATATATATATATATATATATATATATATATATATATATATATATATATATATATATACCTTTTTATAATCTGAATAAATCAACTAAAAATACAGAAATTCGGATATCGACAATAATACGTTATTTAGTGTTTAAAGATTATAGAAATTATAACATATATATACAGTTCATGATTATTCGAAATTAGTCCATCTCTAAGTGAAATTTAAATAAATAATTATATTTAATTACCTGTAATAAATTCGACAGTTTATCTTTTTATGAAGTTCAAATTCAAAATGGCGTACTTTGTCCTTAGGCCTAAGTGACTTCAGTACCTATTCGATTGAAGTAATTCTAAAACCATAAATAACTGAAATCGTGAATTTTAACTAGTTTACATAATGTTTGTAAAAAAAAAAATCAGCTAAAATTGTATATCATGCTAAAATACATTTACATTTAATATGCAGTTGCTAGTCCAGAAGTTGTGGTGGAGGGGGGTGACTGTTGGCCATCCTGTCTTAGCTGTTTGACCATTAATAATTGAAATGTATGCCTACATAGCAAAATCTATTATCTTAAATACAGCAAGTGATATAATTTTACTTTATAATGTAATCTTAATTTTTAAATATAAAGTATATTTTGTTTATAGTGATTTTAATAATCATTCCTAGTTTTAATTCTGTAATTACCTTATAGTTTAGTATTTGTATTCAATATTAATTATAAGATATAATTAACAGCTTTAATTCGCATTTTTATGATTATATTATATTAGTACTAAGTGACGATGTTTAGTGAGAAAAATTAAAGGTTTCAACTCACGGTCTATGTTATTCTGAAGGCCATGATTCTTAAGGAATTTTTTCTCTATTGAAAACAATAATTAGTTTAAAATTTACATTTATTTTTAATTTTAGCTGATGAAAAAAAATAATATAACGAAATAAATAAGAAGAATTAGAAAATTATTCGTTACGATATTTGATGTTGAAGTACTTTTAATGTTCATGCTATTGTTTCTAATTTTCAAATACGTTTAATTAGTACAAAATAAATAGTAAAAAAAACAAATAATTATTTGAAAAACGAAATTTGAATTAATGTAATGCTGCTATCAGGAAGAAAAAACTGCTGTAACAAAAAAACGATATAAGAAAAAACTGTTATTGAGGGAGTGAGAAATCATGAGAGATACATTGAAAAAACATTTCAAATTTAAAATATTTAAAAAAAAAATCCAAAATAACAGTATATTTCATGAATATTCAGCAATATTACTTTCCAAAATATTTTATTTGCAATAACTATAATCCATAATTGCCAATCATTTCTCCTTAATCACTTATACACCCTTCATATAGCTACTTAAAATTAAATTTAGTACTAATATATAATCATTAATAGAACGCAAATATTATAAAATCCCATTATTTGTGTTAAGAATTAACACGTTAGGTTAAGAATTAACAATGTAATAAAATATGAAACTTATAATTAAAACTTAAATATGTTGAGATGACACATTAAAATATCGTAATGAATTTCATTAATCAATTATATCAGTTACATTAATTTATCTATAGTGCACAACTAATTGAAATATTGATAATAACTTTTAGCAATGTCAATAATAATAACAAACCCTTAAAGTACGACTACTTCCGAGAGTTCTTGACTGCTTGAAATCCTGGGAAAGACTAAAAAGATGCAGTGGAGGGGATGCCTCGTAGCCAATCAGAAGCTACTTCAATAGCCAGTAACAGAAAGAGATATGTCTCACCCTCTCTCGCTCATCCTAATTTAATAGTGCCCCATCCGGTCCCATTATAAAAACTTGGATTTTTAAAAGTTACTAGAATATTAGATGATTGGCTAGTGTCTTGAATATGAGGATATTGAATTATATACAGTGGCTCACAGTGAAATTGATACACCCAGTTGAAAGAAGAAAAAAAGAAAAATTTATATTGTTACAGGGATCAAAACCAGAGAACTCTTCAAAATATTTCTTTACAGTTAATCTAATTTAAATATATAAAAACAGATGAAAATGAAAATATTCAATTTTGATTATTTAAAAAAAAAAAACAGACAATTTCATCTCATACTCAAAATGACACATCACGTCTAATTAACTTTTGAGTACTAATAATTCATGAGTTTGTATTTAGTAAACAATTAGTACAATTATTTGTAGGTTGTGTTTTGTTGGGTTCACTCAAACATGGATATCTTCTAATTTCCCTGAAGACCCAAGTCTCATCCCTATCAGTTAAAATTTTTCTAGTGCTTTTAACTTTTTTTCTGGCAATGTACTTTTCCTTCTTGAATCTCTCCACTATATGATGGACAATTGAACGGCTATTTTAATAATTTCGGCTACTTCATTTAAAGATTTCCCGTTATTAAAATGTTGAACAATTAACTCACGTTCTTTTAACGTTGTGTGTGCATCCATTTTTGTAAAAAATTAAAAAAAAAGTCACTTTTTCTTCAAATCGCTTTGAAAAGAGCCAAAAACTTTTGACACAAGAGTTTAACGAAAGTAAAATAGTTTAAGGTAAACCATCCCTATCAAACCAATATAGAGAAGAACTAAGGTGTATCATTGTCACTGCGAAATAAGTAATTTTAAACAAATGTGTTTTTATAATTAAATCCTTTTTTATTTTTAAATGTTTATATACAAAGTATATACTTCTAGGATGTTTAGTGATTACAATAAATGAATGTATTTAATGTAATACAATTTGAAGTATTTATTTATTCAAAGACATCTATAAATATCCTGGTGTATCATTTCGACTGGGAGCCACTGTATTTCTTAACTAATTATTTCTATCGCCATCGCATGAACCAAATCAATCACTTGTAACATCTATAATCATTTATACTGAATATATAATAGAAAATAAACTGTGCAAAACACCCAACAAATAGTTGAAATCACAATAACAGGTAAAACGGTAAATATTATTGAGGTTGCCGCTTCTAGTTGAGTCACAAGTTTTAACTTTTCATTCGCTTACCATTTAATATGTCAAGTGGCTTATAATATTACAAGACAGGGTTTTTACATTTTTTCGAGGCGCTTTTTTATTCTATCTCGTGATTCCATCTATTGTTATGAATTTGGCATTTTAGGAGGAAAATACGAAAAATACGATTGTTATGAATTGATTACCATCACTATCCTGATCACTTTCATCTGAACTGCTCGCCTCCTGTTCTGTTTCAGAATTGTGTTTGTCTGGTAGCAAATCATCGTCACAGTCACTAAGGTCGCTGTCAGTATCAAGTGGGTCTTCTTCGGAATCACACTCCTCCAGCCACTTCTTCCAGGTATTTGGATCAGAGCTTTGTTCCACCATGACGGAAATTATATTTTCTTCTAAAAAACAAAACAAAATTAACAACAAGAAGGATTGATTTCAAATGTAAATACCGCAATCTTTGCGATAATATGGAGGAAAAAATACGTGCATGAAAACAAAATGAAAACAGTTACATAGCAGGTCACGTGAATGACAAAAAAAATAGCACTCAAAAAGAAAATTTTGTGTAAATACTACGTAATAATAGATTACTAATAGAATATTCAAACTAAAATGCATAAATTATAATACAGTTGAGAAAAAAGAAAAATACTAAAACCCTTTCACGAATAGTCGCGTGGAGGACAACTGTCATCCAGAAAAAAAAATAGCACAGGAGCAGATCAAAAGGGTATGGATGACTATTAGGTACCAAAAAAGGGCTTAAGGTCGCAATAAATTGAAGAGGCTGAGGCAGAGTTGGGCAGTAATTAATTACATGAGTATTTAATTACATCTCCAATTACAGTGCGAAAATGGACCATACTTTCAATAGAAAAACAGTTAAACGGTCAAAAATAAAAAATATAAAAAAATCCAATTAAAATTACTGTAATCACTTTAAAGAATTGCAATTACTTCTTACAATTACTGTAATTAGAATTGAGGCTCTTAATTACGATTATTTTTTGTCACAGTAATCGCAATTACAATTACAATTACCTGTAACTAAACTGCAATTACTTGCACTTGTAGTTGTAGCAATAAAATTACTTATTAAAACAGACAAAAATTGAGTAATTGAGCAAAAGTAGCCCTGCAGGCTGCGCATTCCCACTCGAATAAAATCTATCTCTCCCAATTTTTTATTAACAGTTGAAAAAAAAATAAAGAGAATTCATCACGTATGGTAGGAAAATAGTTGATTATTATCATCATCATCATCGAGAATTCATCACGTTCATTTTATCGCAATAATGGCAAGTTTTCATTCATAAGAAAAATATTTAAAGAATTTAAGAACATATAGATGGGTTGTTTCTATTCTATGAATGACAATCTACGGTAGAAACTGAAGAAACAAAATGAATTAGGTCGTGCAAATTAATTGAACAATAAGCGTTGAGTTTGGTATTTTTCAGGATTCTTTTTCTCGTGAAGTTGACATTTTTTTGGTTTATTCTAACCCATTTTATGAGCAGTGACTACCTCTTTTTAGGCATACGGAAGAAAATTGCAATTTAGAATTCTCAATATTAATAGTTGTTTTCCCTTTATCTCAATTTAATCTCAAATATGTTTTAGCACCCATCCAAAGTTGAAATAAATTGAACTTATGTTTGGCTTAGCAATATTAAGTAAACAACATTAACAGAGTCCAGGCTGTTTAATCCTACGTTTACAAATATTCTCGATAACTTTTATTATTCTGACATTTTCTTTCGTTAGTTCGCTACCAGAAACAGTGTAGTGCGTCTGTGCCTTTAATGGTTTACTGCGAAGAACTTTTAGTGATATTGTGGTTATTGATTTTCTACAATATAATGGCAAGCCCTCCTTCAGGCTCCTTGGGCTTGGGCTCCAGTATTGAAGGACTAGGCGTGTTTCTTCCTCACCTGCCTTGACCAACACATCACACGCAGAAATGACACACCATCTTGGATGGTAAGTTTTTTTGTGTAATTAAAGAAAAATCTAACTCTGTTAAACTTGTTGGAAGATGTAAATATTGCGAACCAGATGTTGAAATAAGTGGACACCGAAACACTTCCTCGAATTTCCTTAAACATCTGAAAAGGAAGCACCCTACGTCAGTAGATGAATACAAAGAATATTTGAAAAGGAAAACAATTGTTTTAAAAGAGGGTAGCTTTTTTTTTTTCCCCCGATCCCTCAGGAAACATGAAACAAGTAAAACAGTATGATTAGTAACATACTAAATAAGTAATTATATATTATAAAATTAACCTTATTCTACTAAAGAGTATTAGAAAGTCTCTTAACTTGGAAGAAAACATAAAATTGTCCATATTTCAGGTACAAAATTATCCGAAGGTGAGGGGCCATCTCTGTTTAATAACTTACAAGCTAAACTAATACTAAAAACTTAGAACATGTAGAGCAGGGAGGGGTCAAGGTAAGGGGATAGGAGGTAGGATGGGATTAAGGAGGGGTTAGGGGAGGGAAAAGGAGGGGGTGGGGGTTATGTATGATATGATGTTGACGGGGAAAGAGGGTAGCAGTGATTCACGATTACTTATATTGACTCAAGATAATTTCACTCGACTACTTTGCGAATTCGTCCAACTTTGTCTAGAATTCTGTATGAATCTAAGATGGTCATTATTTCAAATAGTGCTGTTGTTTTTTTTGTTTGTTTCCTTGATTGGTTAACCTACATAGGCTGTAATTATATTCTCCATCTTTTCACCAGGATATCATATTTCATGTTTTAATGCTTAGGGTAAAGTCGAATAGGCCCTTAATCTTTAATTGCGTAGGGAGGTGGCGGTACCATCTACCTATTTTTAGAATATAGTCATCCCTGGTCACTCTTTTTTCTATTAGCAGTTGCTGCATTCCTTAGTTTGATTCTAAATTAGTAGTCATTCTAGGTGCTAGGATTTTCTGCGATATTAAGTAAAAGAGTAATACTAGGTCGATTTTTTTTTATTTCCGTAGGGATTTGGTAACCCTAGGATTTTCAGTCGTCTTAATACAATAGTAATATTAGTCTGAGTTGGCCAGAATTAACATCTCATTTGTCCAACTTTGTCTAGTATTCCTCTTGTATCTAAGATGGTCAGTATTACGAATAGTGCTGTTTGTTTTTTTAATTTGGGTAACATATATAGGCATTAATTTCATACTCTATCTGTTCACTAGGATTTCATATTTTATGTTTTAATGCTTAGGGTTAAATCGAATAGGCCCTTCATCTTCATTCGCTAGGGGAGGTGGTTAACACCACCTCCCAATTTTTAGAATATAGTCAGGCCTGGTCACTCTTTTTTCTATTGGCAGATGCTCCATTCCTTGATCTGATTCTAAAATAGTAGTCATTCTAGGTGCTAGGATTTTCTGCGATATTAAGTAAAAGGATAATACTAGGTCTATTTTTTTTATTTGCGTAGGGATTTGGTAACCCTAGGATTTTCAGTCGTCTTAATACAGTAGTAATACTAGTCTGAGTTGGCCAGAATTTACCTCTCATCCTATCCAACTTTGTCTAGTATTCCTCTTGTAACTGAGATGATCTGTATTTCAAATAGTGCTGTTTATTTTTTTTTGTTTGGTTAACATATATAGGCTGAAATTTTTTACTTTATCTTTTCACTAGGATATCATATTTAAAGTTTTTATGCTTAGGGTTAAGTTGAATAGGCCCTCAATCTTAATTTCCTATGGGAGGTGGCGGTACCATCTACCAATTTTTAGAATATAGTCAGCACTGGTCACTCTTTTTTCTATGTGAAAAAAGAATACAGAATATGTGAAAAGCTGTCTTTTGTCAGAGTATGATAGAAATATGAGGAGGGAGAATAAAATAAGAATTCTGCTGCCACTTCTGATTATAAATTTGATAAAAAATTTCACGTCACTGCAACCGCCTAGCTAGACCAACTAGACCACGTCTCTGAGACCAGGTCTAAGCATTGGGTTAGTAGTGTGGACGTAGCTTTAGACCAACGATTTTGGTCTCAGAGACGGACTCAGCAACGGCTCTGCAACCGCCTAGCTAGACCACGTCTCTGAGACCAGATCTAAGTAATGGTCTAGTAGTGTGGACGTAGCTTAAGAAGTTCAAGAAAGACCATACCATTCTTAAAATGTTGCCCAGCTTATGGGCAACTTACTATCCAGCTTAGAAACTAGTAGTTGTTTATAAAGTTAAGTGCTTAGTAATTTTAAAATCATTCTATTTTAATGATACGGATTAATTAATTAAAATTGTTTGTAATGACATAATTATAGTTGATTATTCTTATTGCTTTATTATCGCATGGTTTGATTCGAATCATTATAACCGAAATGGAATCTCTACAGGATATGTTCAAGAAATAATTGGGAGGTAGTAATGAAATGAGAAAAGTTGTAGACGAATCTTCCAGCAAAATAGAAAAAACATCAGAAAAGAAAATGAAAGATTTAAGAGGATTTCAAAAAAGATTATAATGTGAAAGAACACAGAATTACAGAAGAAGTCTATCAAAAAGAGGAAAATAATCGAAAAGAAATAAACTATCCAGAAAAGATAAATGAAAATGAGAGAGAAATTAGCTTTAAAGATATTTCTCTAATAATAATTCTATTCATTCTTTTTGTTAGTAACTCCATTTCATTATATTTTTCCAGAACAATTATTATTTCTCTTTCTTTTTGTGTGGGGTTTTAAATTATTTATGATTTTATTTCAGATTAACATGCACGTTTCTGGCAGGATTTTTAAAAAAGTTTTCTGTCTTAAAGCACTCAGTCCCATAGTAAAAAATTCTTTCTATTCCTTAACTTTTATTTTATTTCTTTTCTCTAAATTTTAAGGCCAGTGTATTTTTTTAAACAGTCACAAGTTAAATATCTTCATAAATGACCGAGATTTGCCCAGAATAAATATTTTGATAGCAACCAGTTTTTAAGATTGCGGCCACTGCGGGCGGCAGACAACTAGTTTATTAAAAATTGGACAGTCGGATTATACGAGTACTTCGGGAAGTTGGATAAACACAAATTTTTACGTCAATCCAACATCCGTTTACGTTTCCATATAAATCTTTATGTTGAAACGTAACGCATCATATTTAAAGGAGAAAAGGGCTTAGGCAATGAAAATTTTAATCAATACAAAGTTTTAAATGTAAACGAATATTTTATATATTTATAGATTTTGTGTAAATTTATGTTATGAAGATTGCTGATAATAATTATTTGTATCGTATGACGAACTGAATGCCTGATGACAGTTAACTACTACTTTGGGGAGATAAGTAGAGGATGCCTTCTTCTGCGACGAGTGATATTCTGCTATTCGGATTCTTATCATTTCTGGAACGAGTGCTAATCTTCTATAGCCGTTCTCATCATTTCTTTTCCAAATATTAATTTGCTATACTTACTATTCCGAATTAAATTTTTTTTTCAATATACATTTAGTTACTTGTAGAGTAGTAGAGAGACTTGCAGCCCTGCGAAATTGGCAGCAGACAGCTCTCATGATGCAATTATTTATTGAATACTAAGCACATCTTATAAAATCTATTTACTTCGTGCTACCTTATCAGCGTTCCATCTTACCTGTTGGAGAACTGAACACAGAGGTGACAGCGAGAATTAAAGATTACTACTCAGGGTAATTTCGAGAGGGAACAGAGGTACAAAGGTACAGAGCAGTACTCATTCTTGAATTACACTGGAATGTGATAGGATTATGCCCATTGCCATTATGGGTCTATTTTCAAAGGCTTGACGAAGTAAGCAATTTGGTTCAACGTCACTTTATAATGGTATAGCTAGTAGGACAATGCTACATTAGGAGTCCTAAATTTAGCTTATTGAGCTATAATCGGGATAAGGATTTTCAACGAGTCCTGCCACTGCAAAAGCTGCGGACTTACATTTTACGTCCCTTACGAAGGACGGTATAATTAAGGATTTTTCACTCCCTTTATAAAATCCTAAGGTGACCCGCTGGGCTGTGGTTGTTACGCTAACCACTACACAGAAGATCAAAGATGACCTGAGGGTTAAGCAATCGATAAACATGTTTACCTCATGTTAATTTGTTATCAAAGTAAAAGGCTAAATTTCAATCGCCAAGATTTCATTACACAACTTACTGAATTTTCGAAAAGAAAATGAATTAATTTTTTCTTTTATTCTTATGTTATGCATGTTTAATGATTGGTGAAGACTAAATTCAACCAACTTTTTTTTCGTTCTTGATGAGCAACTTACATTTCACTTTCGGTAGAACTAATTGCGATGATTAAAAAAAATGTAGATAAAAGATTTATTTTTATAAAATATTTACAATTTGTACAGTTGCTTAATAGCATCCAGCCATACAGCCATCCAGATATTAGATTAATCCTAACATGGATGCTCAACTTATAATTATATTTTTACATCAACCAACAGAATAAACATTCTAAAATTAAAGTTTTAAGTAACATCCACTTGAACCAAACAATTATACGGTTACTAAATATTTCAGTTGTTTATTTAAAGTCTCTAATAGAACAAGATAGATTTTGATTATAATGCCTCGTTACATAACATTTTATATAGGTTTATTAAGGTGACAATAAGAAAGCAATTTGAGCAGGCTGTCATCCCTCAGTTTGGATAAGTAGAAGAGCCATGACGGTGAATAAGAGGTTGTGAGCTGGCCGCCATCTTAGGCTCCCTGACTTGGGCCCTGCAACGTGTTAAATTAAATTTAAAAACAATTTTGTTAAATGCCTCTTGAATACAAATCATCTTAATTAACAATCAACCACTATTTATTTCTTTACAATTGTACTATTAATTAATTTCAAAATATATAAGAATATGATAAAGTCATATCAGGTTGCATATAGGTCTTAATTAAAGTGTTTTATTTAAAAAAATAAATTTTTTTGTCAATACGAAGCCCTGTGACCAGGTAGATGACCAATGGGCAAGATATATAATGATTTGGTGGCCAGGTAGATGACCAGTAGGCTAGATATATAATGATTTTCGACAGTAAACCCTGTGGCACTCCCACTTCTGTGGCCAGGTAGATGACCAATAGGCTAGATATATAATTTGGTGGCCAGGTAGATGACTAATAGGCAAGATATATAATGATTTGGTGGCCAGGTAGATGACCAGTAGGCTAGATATATAATGATTTTCGACAGTAAACCCTGTGGCACTCCCACTTCTGTGGCCAGGTAGATGACCAATAGGCTAGATATATAATTTGGTGGCCAGGTAGATGACCAATAGGCTAGATATATAATGATTTGGTGGCCAGGTAGATGACCAGTAGGCTAGATATATAATGATTTTCGATAGTAAACCCTGTGGCACTCCCACTCCTGTGGCCAGGTAGATGACCAATAGGCTAGATATATAATTTGGTGGCCAGGTAGATGACTAATAGGCAAGATATATAATGATTTGGTGGCCAGGTAGATGACCAATGGGCAAGATATATGATGATTTTCGATAGTAAATCCTATAAATATATATATATATATATATATATATATATATATATATATATTATTTTCACGAAACGGCCTTTTATTTAAGACCACGTGAATACTTTTCTTTTCTCCCAGTATTTTATCATGAGTTCTGGGTGCCATTTCTTCTTTTCTTTCGACCACCAAGTACCCTTCAGTTTTTCTTTATTTTCCACAAGAACCTTGGCTTCTGTTAATTTTTTCCATATTGTTCTCTATCTAGACAGTCTTTGTAAGTTATTTTCAGTTTGTCTGCTCCCTCTCTCATTGTTTTACATAAGCTCCTATGCGCTTGTATTCAAGAGATTTTGTCAGATACTTCCTTGTTTAGTCTCCCTTGGTCCATTCTTACCATGTGCCCTTAGAGTACTTAGTCTTCTGAATCTTATTTCGGTTTCCAGGTCCTACATCTCCCTGTATATTTCCTGGTTGGATCTTAACCTGTAGCCTTCCTTTGTTTTCTTGGACCCATAGATTCTCCTCACGATCCTCCTCTCTATTTTAAGTATTTTTTCTAGATTGAGGAGAAGTAGTATGTGGTGTTGTCTGGTTTTAACAAAATACTGGTTTTATTGCATTACAAGTTCTTTTACACAATTGAATTATTTCAATTTCTAAATTTGGCTTTATGTTTGATCTCAACAGCTAAAACAATGCAAATCCCACAAATATTCATAAGGGTCCGTTTTAATTAAAATATTTAGGCTTCGCCTTCGGTAACGGCTCGCGTCGAATATTATTTACAACTCATTAGCTCCTCACTATTTCGACCCATAAATATTCATGGAATTTTGAACGATCATGTTTATTTATAAAATCAAGGAGAATGATTTTCAAAGGCAACATGGCCGATACATTTCCGTTGTACTCACATCTCTCTGGGTCAGAACTATAGCGAATCTTTAAGTTGGTCAACAATACGTCTCTTAGTTATTCCGCATTAGTTTATTTCGAAATAACACGAGTGTCATTTAGTCTAACCCTTAGGTCACCCACAAGGGTAACTACACACAGATCTGAAAAACTATTCTGGGAACCAAGGTATTTTGTTCAAATCTTTCGTTAGATTATATATAAAGTTTATAACTTTAAATCATTTATATTTTAGAAATATCCAATCATAGTTATCAAAAAAAGTGAACATGTTTGTTCACGATTAGAAATTCTTGGAAATCTCTGAAATAAATAATTATAACAATATCCATATCCGAGGCTTACAGACAGTCTTGAAATCAGGGATAATAAACTACTTTTTTAATTAAATACTCTTTCAAGCATCCACGTTCACTATTTATACACAAAACTTTAGTGGTTTCTGGTTTAGATCGTGTTGTTAAATTTTTCTTCGCCAATGTTTCGCCAGACATGCTGCTAGCTTCTTTAAGGCTGGATCGAGAATGATATTCTTCGAACTGCGGTGTTGGGATACGCAATGGCAGAGTAGGATAGAGAAATTGAGAAGTGTGAAACACGATCAGTTCAATGACAGTTAGGGCCAACTCGCAAAATCAATCGCCTCTTCCATTACGCATTGACTATTCCGCATCACCTCTACAATTTGGAGGTACTGTAGTGCACTGTAGAAGTACTGTACTCTACAATGTAGAGCTATAACTTCTTTAAATTCAATCAATTTCGCATTATTTTTGAGGTGTACAAGTGTCAGTAATGCTTTCACACTTATATCCACCTGGGGTATATAAGCACCCTTGATTTAAAAAAGTTTACATATTTTTTGGTTTTCATTCTCTCTTCAAGGGTTTGATTTTGATTTTCCCTATCTAGAATGGGGGAATCTTGAGTTTCTTGAGATAGATATTGCTAACAGAGGCGGTACTGAGGATTGGCGGTCCAACCAAAACGGAGTGCAGAAGCTGGCAGCCCGGGGGCAGGCGGGGCTCCAAGCCGTAGTCTTTGGGCATCAGTGGAGGCAAGCTGTCTAGGGGGTACCCTCGCTATCGAATACCCCGGTCCTCCAGGTTGGGGGTTGACTGATAGGCATGCACTCTATCGTCGGAAAAAAAGTTCAAAGCCTACAAGAGAATTGCCTCGGATGTTAAATCGAATGAACGGCAAACGACAATGGGAACGGAAAATGAAAATACTTGGAACTTTTTTTTTGACTAAATATGAACAAAACTGAAGAAAAAGGAGAGACAATTCCATTTGAATGCATACAAATGGAATTGACAGCCACAACGGAAAATGCAGGAGACTAAACACAAGGTAATTTCATTAACTTTTATAGCGGTGTTGAAAAACATTTAAGAGAAACATTACGGCATAAATGCCCGAAGCCGAAACCATTGGAAAGATGTAAGCTGATTATACTCTCAAATTCTCGTTTGAAAGACTATTCAACCTCATATAATACAAAAAAAATAAAAAATCATAAAATTCGGGTACTAGGAGCAGAGCAAAAATATGCTGACATAATTTTATTTTATGTATCAAATTTGAAAAATGACTAGTTTAGAATACTGGGAAGATTAAAAAATTGAATTTTCGATTAGTATAGGAAAACATTGCCACTACTTAAACTAACCTTACTTTTCCCAAAATACGAAAAACTTTTTTTTAACAGCAAAATGCCTGTGTTGTGAAAAAACCGCCTTGTTACCTGGGTATTGGCCAGTTCTTTCATCAATACAAACGAATCTTATGAAAGTAAATTGATTCTTTATATTGATTTCCATTCAACTTAATGTTTTCCTCTCATTTCAATTCTTGGAGCTGCTCAGAAAACTTATATTTTAGGAAGCTGGACATCTGGCGAATTAATATATATTGAAATATATTGAACTATCATATATATATATATATATATATATATATATATATATCAGGAAATGCGAATCGATAAATAAGGAATTATTGAATACTCATTAAAAAATTGTTGGTTTTTTTTAATGAAAACTATGAAATGAGGCAATAGATAAGACAGTGAATGCCGCCTGCACCTGTCTCACCTGTCTCAGATGACTTGGGCCCTAGCACTTGAGCAAGGAGCGGGCCTTCTTCGACGAGGTAGGCGTGGACTGTTCTCGAGTACAAGGAAAACTGCGCCGCTTTACAGCTCAGTTCCAGGTTTCCTCCTGGGAAAATAGTTTCAAGCACCAGCCTTGAACTTTCGAGTCCTCTGTCTTCACTTTTCAGGTACGACCACAGCCTGCTGCGGTCGCTCCTCTCAACCTAACAAGTTAAGATAAATATTATATAGTTTATAATATATGTTTAAAAAAAATAATCCACCAAAACATATAAACATGTGTTTGCTTACATATATATATATATATATATTAGCCACAATAAAAACGAGAATTATAATTATAATAATCATACCTGTTTTTAGTTACTCATTAAGTCTCATCTGACGACAAACACCTAGTTCTATCCGATTATAAAATAATTTAAAATGCCCACACATCACTTCTTTATAAATTTTAGATGCCCCAATGACAGCATAAAGAGTGGGGGGGGGTACCCTCAAAGTTAATTCACCTGGTTGGCATGACTATGAATGAAACCAACCGTGTTGTCTGGTTGAAGGGGAGGGGAGAGGCCTGAATTCAAGGCCTTCCCATGTCAATTCTTCAATATGGTCTTCGAAAAAATTGTCAGAAAGACAATAATCCAGTTATAAATTGTGGTTATAACAGGCTTGTTCAACTATTAGGCTACGCGGATGATCTGGATAAGGTGGTTCGCTCACTGAAAACATTCTTATCACTGATGGAGGTGACAATAGAGATAGGTCTATGTATCAACGAAGAAAAAAATAAAGAAATATATGAGGACAGGTGAATCTACAAGCATTGGAGTACAGGAGTTTGTATAAATAGGCCCCTACAATTATCATAAGGTGGAGACTTTTACTTATCTGGGAACTATTGCACCCTCTTCAAACGATGCATGTAGGAAAAAATAAAAAAGTGATCCATTAACGGTAATAGATTTTATTTGGTCTGAGGAAGCGCCTAAGGTGCTCACTACTACCACGATAAAAAAAAAAATTCAATAAGTCCGTGACCTGGAGGGCAGCCTTATTGGATATAGACGTGACCTGGAGGACAGCCTTATTGGATATAGACGTGCCATGGAGGGCAGCCATATTGGATATAGTCAGTGACCTGGAGGGCAGCCTTATTGGATATAGACGTGACCTGGAGGGCAGCCGTTTTGGATATAGGGTACACACAGGGTCGTAAGGCCATGATGAAATTTCAACATACAAGAACCCCTCGAATAGGCTCATGCTTCATCAGTTATAGGGCCCTTGAAAAACAACATTCATTACAATAATCAGTAAAATCGATGAGTGATCTGTAACATTGAAATAAAAGAGAGTCTGCTATCCGTGCTATTTGCAAATATGGCGGCTAAAAAAACTTTACTTATTCACCTGTAATTCCTTATTAGCGTATTGCATCGATAGTATTCAAATATATATTCTTAAAGAGAATTAAGTTATGCGATTAATGAGTAGTAATACCGTAAAGAGATGAGGACAAATACCAGGCAAAAAACAGTGTTCAAGTTCGAAATAACGAGTTCCAAATTGACAAATAATAAAGACTGTAGAGAAATTCTGCATCTATTGAGAAAACAATATTTAAAGATCTCAAAGCACTCCTTTATAAATTGGCAGTCTTACCATTTTCGGCAATCGATATACACCCACACACAATCGATATACAGCCTTAGAAGAGATTTCAAAAAGTAGTCAAATTTTGAGTTTCTGGAATATTACATCACATTTCTATTTTTAAAACTAGTTTTTTTCCTTTACCTCCCTCAGTGCGTTTGTGCGTGAGGAGGTCTGGAGGTCTGGAGCCTCTATCCATCGGAGCCATTCTTCCCGGTCACATCATATTTAATTGGACCAGTGTTTTCCCACTTCTTGCTCCTCTTCTTTGTATGTGATCTTGGCACAAAATATTTGGGTGGCCTCGGGGCGTCCTGCTCAGTCGGGCTTCCTTAGCTACCTTCTTTGGCTGCTGTTCTTCGTCCATGCGACAGACATGCCCGAACCGATCCATTTGTCTATTTTCAAAGCACTTGTAGTTTGTCTCTTATTGCCGCATTCCGAACACGTTGTTTTACCGATTTTACCACTCTGCGAAGGTACTTTATTTTTGTACTTGTAATGTGGTTTATGTGTTTTTCAAGCATAACCCAACATTCACTCCCATATGTGAGTGTTGCGAGGTAGACTGCTTTATATATCTATAGCTTCATCTTTTTTCCTAATTTTCGGTGTCCAACTACACTATTCTAGATCTGGTAATATATATATATATATATATATATATATACCGTTTGCTTTACTAATTTTGTTATTGATATCTTCATCTACTTTTCCAGACCTACTGATGATGTTTCTTAAGAAGGGAAAGTGGTCCACCTTTCCATAGTCATGCCTGAGCACATTGCGCACTTTACTTTTAGAGATGTTTAATGTCATTCCCCTCTTTCCATTGTATAAGTGCTTGCTGCATATTTTCTCTGGAGTCTGCCAAGAGTGCAATGTCATCAGCATAGTAAGGGCCCTGGGCTACGACAGGGAGCATATTCCATCTTCTTAGTAATGTTGGTGATGTTCTCCTCTTGGATATTTTATACATCTTTTTCACAAAACATTTAAATAGTAAAGGGCTGAGACTATCGCCATGCCTGAAACTTATTAGACTCTCTCCCGTCAATCTTCACTGGTATATTACTATTTCTATATATATTGCGATTATTACATCTCCTTGGATGTTTTTATTTTTTAAAACATTTTATATCATTGATAGAGCCAAAAGCATCCTTCAAGCCTAGAAAAGCTAGACTTGATAAGACAAATGCCATTGTCCTGTGGCCATGCTCCATCCAATACTTTTTTAAGAACAAATATGTCCTGTGTCTCCTTATCGGATATAAATCCCGCTTGTTCTGTTTCTCCACAAACCGCCTTAGCCTACTTTATATAATGGAATATGTTGTATACTTGATAAAGTAGACTCAACGAACTATAGTTGCTTACACTCCGCAGTCCCTTCCCCGCCCTTCTTATGGATTGCAATAGTAACATTAAATTTCTAATTCTCTGATACTATCCCGGAATCCCATATTTCTTAAAATTGACCTCTGGGGCCCATCACTAACTCTTTGCAACCATATTTGAGCAACTTCCCAGAGTTCCTAGAACGTCATGTCTTCCTGGGGCTTTTCACATCTTCATTTCCTCAATAACATCAATCATATTCTGATCTTCTATTGACTCTTGACTTGAATTGACATTAATGGCGATTGGAGCAATTGCATAAGTCTCTTTTTCGAAGAGATTCTCAAAGTGGGCTTTGTTTGAGTAAGTTCCTATTCTGGTCTTATATGGCTTTTTATGTTTTCCAATTAGGAGCTTAACTGACCACCAGAACTTGTGGATATTATCTTTAGTAGTAACTTTTCCTAATATACCTAACAAGTACTCAACAAAGAAGCCTATAAATTGGCCTATTGATGTAAAAAGTCTATCCAGTAAAATTTCTCACCATTGGCTATTGACCATTCAAATAATATATTTGTACATGAGTGCCTCTAAATGATATGAATAAAAAATATATTTTTAATTATTTAAAAAATTTTTCGTGAGAAGTCAAATTATTGTTATCAGTAAAAGAAAACAATATTTAAAACAAAGTTTGCGGTGATTGAAACAAAAATATTTTGCCTCACAATAGGCCTTAATGTGGTCGAATTATTTTGTATAGTAACATATTTAAGGGGAAAAAAGATGCAGTTTTATTATATTTACAAACAAACCACTTTATGAGAATGAATCGAAAACAAACGTTGAAAATCTCAAAGAATCTGAGATTTCGATTTATACATTACTACTGATAATAAAATTTGTTATTTTATAGAGAGGCTCACAAAGACGATGATGAGAGAAGCAAACCAAATTGGCTTATAAGTAAACTAAGATAAAACAAAATACATGATAAACCGTAAAGTCCCCCCTCAGTACAAATAGAGTATACTTCTCTCTTTCAAGAGTACTAAAAAAGGATAATCCAGGGCACGGAGCGGATCACATAGTCAACACTTGTGGAAGAGAAGGACCATTAAGGAATTGCTCAGGGAAACTAGTCAATCGATATCTCATGATATGAAGGCAAGAAGGTTAAGATAGGCAGGACATGTAGCTCCAAGTAATCCGTCAAGACGCCTATGAATGCCACAATAGTTAGCAAGAGACCAAACCAGATGGATGGACAGGGTCAACAAAGATGCTGCGGAGATTCATGTAGAAGACTGGAAATCAGCGGCCCAGGATAGACAGAGGTTGAGAAGGCGGCCAAAGATCTACAAGGTCTGTAGAGCCAACCGAAAAAACAATTTATGGAAGTTTGTATGTAATAATTGGTGGTTGACGAAAGAAGGAGCTGGTGATTAGGCTGGAATTTTGAATTTAAAATATTTTAGTATAGGTGAGCGTGTATCTTTTTGCCGAACTGTTGTTTGATGTTGATTTGTAGGGCGTACTTTGATGTTGATTTGTAGGGCGTACTTTGATGTTGATTTGTAGGGCGTACTTTGATGTTGATTTGTAGGGCGTACTTTCGAAAAGGTTTATCTCGGTATGTGTGCGTATTTAGTTTCTGTCTAATTAAATTGTGAAGACATGAAAAATGTATACAGTAATGCATCCAGTCGTCTACGGTAGGCTGGTTGATCGATGCGTTAAATGTTCATCAAATGTTTGTGTGGTGTGTTATAGTCCACTTTCTCGATGTAAGTAATGATTGTTCAAATGTTGTGTGGCAATTGTTTTTGTAAAATCAATGAAACCAATCAGAGTTCTTTTTGAATTATGTGCCGGAAGGGCAATAAATCCTTCGGGATAGATAGGTAACTACGTTTCGTGAATTTCTTTAATGAACATTAATGAAACCTATATTGATGCTCACGGTTCTTTTCCTCAATTGAGTTGGGAAAACAGGATTACAGGAGAAAAGGTAGGAACATTATATTACGTGTGAGGTGATAAGGATGAAGAGAATTTTCTTAATGAGATTTTGGATTTATCTTTTAAGTTGATTGTTATCAATTCTGCCACGGTTTCGTCCGTCTGAATTATAAAATGTGAGAATACTGAAAATATTCTGATTTGGCCGAATTAGCGTTGTACAGGCTCTAACGGTGTTTCATTGTCCAAGAATCAGTAAGTCGAGCATCAATATGACTGCCTGTTTTATCTTTTCGCAAATGGTTCTAGAAGCAGGCCAGCTTTTTTGTATATCTCAGTTCAGCTAACAGTTTAACTTGATGTATATATTTTTGTTTGTGATAAACTTTCACCGTTCTAGTGGAAGCTTAGGCTCGGATGCTATAGCCTATTCCCTTGTCCCTCTTCTACAGGGGTCAGAAGGTTCCGATCTGTTTATTTTTAAATGTTTTTTCATCTTTCTGAAATAAGGAGGAGATAGATTCTTTTTCCCCATTCGAAACTATTCCAGATCATAAAAATAATTTCCTATAATTCTTAAGATAAAGAAGACAATGATGACGTGAGACGTACTAACCTTGGCCCCATTGATGTAGAAGGAGAGGTTGGCGGCCGGGAAGGCGGAGCTGGAGCTGCAGTTGGCCCTCAACCTCTCTCCAGGAGTGTACTTGTTCTTCTCCAGCTGGATCTGGGGCCCCCTCTCGGGTTCCACTGCCAACATCAATGTCCAGCTTATAGCTCTACTTTATTTCCTAATGTAGTTATTGTCGTCAAGGTGGCCTTATTATTAAATTATTATCGACTACCTGTGACTACGAGGTGGGCCGTTCTAATGGCGGTGTGGAAGAGCGGGGCGTCCGCGGAGACCTCGCACTTGAAGGCCCCAGTGAGGTCTTTGTCCGCCGCTCGCAGCGCCACCCTCGTGCTGTTCGAACCTCCCACCTGCGACAAACATTAACAAATACCAAGATTTATATTTAACAAATACCAAGGTTTATATTTAATTAACTATAATAACTTTTAAAAGAATATCTTTGATTAGCCCCCCGCTTTTATGGTCTTCCCAAAATCCACAAACCCAACAACCCCCTCCGTCCTATTACATCTAACGTCAATTCACCATCTACAAAACTTGGGGCCACATATATTTCGTCGATCTGGTTAGCGTGTTTGAGAGGGTCAATGCCCAGGACATTGAAAAGGTGTGTCCGGAAAGCAATATTTAGTCTCTTTGCTAAATGCTGAAATTTAGGTAGAACCTGTAATATAATACGTAATAACTAAAAGGTAATAGGCAATAGGTAATAGCTAGTGGGATAGAATAGAACAGAATAGAAAAATAACGTTAATCTGGGGCTAAGTCCCTTTAGAATAACAAATATCAATAGAAAAAAACATTATATACGTATATCTGGCTAGAAGGCTAAATGATACAAATCATAAAGCGTCTAAAAAGTGACAGAAAAAATTTAAAAAGAAATATTTAAACAAAATAATAATAAGTGAATAAACTGTACAAATCTTGACAAGATATTATGCAATTAAAGAGAATAGATAAATCCATAACATCTGTTTAATGCATAAGCTAGCATGCATTAATATCTTTACATGATGTACATCTTCGTAAAAAACAAAATTAAAACTACTAAATAACACAACAAATTATTCTATACATTACATCCTCATCAAATGACTAACCTGCTTATAGAGCGTCTCTTTGGGAAGCTAGGAGAAGTTGGAAAAGCAAGGATTAAAATGACGATGTTAGGAGGGATTGAGTTCAACACTGTCGTAGAGCGGGCGAGAAAGGAACGTTCGAATGCTTTAGTTCTGTGGGAACGAATATAGAGATCCGAAAGGCGGGATCTTGTTTAATGATGAATTGAGGATTTGAATTGGAGGAGACTGAAGATATATGAAGGATGTTGAGATTTAATGGATTGGTATAAGAATGAACAGAGGAAATATTGTCCCCAGAAAGGAGGGAAGAGCCACTTTAACTCATCATAAAGGTGGCACGATCGCCTCGGAGTACCAAGCACAAATCTTAGAGAGCAATTTATTATTCGCTTTAATCTGTCTTCCAGCATTTTATAAAGGCCTCCATATACCACGTTACAGTAGTCAAATTGTAGGTATACATACATACATATATATATATGTTTCGAGAACAAAAAAATGTTTACTTACACTATTACAAAAATTTACAATGTTTCCTTTTCTTCAATGAATACAATGTTTACATAAAGTTAACAAAAGCGTAAGAAAATTTTTGCTAATAATTAAATAAAATGTTATGCTCATTTGTTTATTGCAAGTTCTTTATAACTTTGGTTCATATGTCCCTGTTCTTTGCCACAGTAGCCCAACAGTCTCCTACTCTTTGCACCTTCTCATCTCGTCATCTCGTAAATGGTCTTCCTTTCCTTCCTTCTCTTGTGGTCTCTTGGTATCCATTCTACTGGTATCCAGCAATTTTCGACCATCTTTTCGTATCGAGCCTGGCAACATGTCCGACCCACCTCCATTTCAGTTGCTGTGCTTCTTTTATTATGCTTTTAACTTTAATCCTAGCCTGTACGTTTCTGTTGCTGATGTGGTCTATTCTTCTGATACCCATCATACTTCTTGATAATTGTATTTGCGTCCTCTCTAATTTTTTGTAATAGCTTTCTGTTGCTGACCATGTCTGCGAACCATACAATATTACCGGTTAAACACACGATTCCAATCCCTTTGCCTTTAATCCTGTAGGTAGTTGACTTTTAAAAATGTGTTGCAAGCACCAGTATGTTATCCATCCCAGGTTAATCCTTTTGTTTATTTCATCTTTTCTATCTTTAAATGAAATGGATTGTCCTAAATAATTATATTGCTCAACGAAACTGATTTCATGTTTATTAATTTTATTTCTCCTTTCTGGGAATTTGTCAATATTTTTGTTTTGTCGATATTTATGTTCAACCCAACGAGTACACACTGTTCAAGGAGTTCGTTCATCATTTGTTCCCCTGAGTTAATTGGCAAAAATAACTATATCGCCAGCAATTTCAAATTCGATAGGTTATACCAATTTAAACTTATGTCCTTTTCTTCCCAGTTTAGCTTATTAAACACATAATTTAGTAGGCAATTAAATAAAATTGGAGATAGTGGACAACTCTGTTTAACACCTCTTTGGACTTCAAATATTCTGTTATTCCCATCAATGACTATGTTGACCTTTCTGTTTTCCTAGGTAGTTTTTAATATATTTATATATGTATGTGCAGGTGACCCTAGGATTTTTAAAGGGACTAAAAAATTCTTAGTTACTCCGTCCTTCGGAAGTGACGTTAAACGGGAGTCCCGAGCCTGTACGATGTCAGGTACTCGTTAAAAATCCCTATCCTCTTTAAATCTGGATAGGCAAAATTTAGAGCTCCCAATGTAGTATCGTCCGATTAGCCATAGCAGCAAAACATGACGTTAAATGAATAAACAAAATATTTATATATTCACGATTATTGCCATGCTCTTGTAGTGCCTGCCATAAATTGGTGTGATATATGGAATCAAACCCTTTTTTAAAGTCTTTAAATACCAAATTGGTGTGCAGGTACTCGATAGTGGAGAATTGAGGTGTGAAACCAACTTGTTCATAAAGATGGTTTTCATAAATAGCTGGGATTAGTCTATTTTAGTTACACTGTTGCGGTACAAATCCTTCCTGTAGCATTCTTTCAAATAAGAGCTTCAGAGGTTTAACGATGCCATTCTTTCCTAGAATAAGGATGTCATTAGTTATTCCATCTGGGCCAGGTGATTTCCTTTTTTTTAATTTATTAAATGCTCTTGTTACCTCCTCTTCCAGAACGTTTTCTTTGAACTGTCCTGTTTCTTGTTCTTCGTGTTGAAAGCAGTGTGTTGAAGGGTTATATTACGATTTATAGAATTTATTGATCGATATTTTTATTTCATCTTTATTGGTTGTTATTTTTCCGGAATCAGTTATAAGTTTGAGAATCCATTTTCTTTTCAGGTCCGATAGCTCTTTATTTATTTTTCTTGTAGATCCAGAGGTCTGTGAAATCTCTCTAATTCTTTCTGTTTCATATTCCTTTAACTCACACCTTATCCTCCTTCTTACAATTTCCTTATTTCGCAGTGTTCAATCTTCTCTGTTGATGTCTTGTTTTGAATTTCTATTTAATTGTTCCCTTCTATTGATCATCCATACGGTGATGGGAGAAAGCTTATTATTCTTTCGTTTCTCGGTTGGTTGTGGATCCCTCTGGTCTGTTTTTTAAGGTTCTTTAATAGTAGATTCCAGTCGATCGTAGAGTTGCTGTATTGTCACTCCTGTGCTAATATCTTTATTTTCAAAAGCTTCTACAAATCTGATATTCGTCTTCTGACACGTCACTTTTTCCATTATTGTGAGAATCCGTTCTTGACCTTTGTACATATCTTTTCAAACTCACCGATCTATTTTTGTTTTTTTCAGATCTGTTTTGGGTTTTTTCTTGTTTCTTGGAGTATTCGTTTCTTTCTAATAATATTCGGTGATTTGTATTCTCTTCTGAACCTTTTTCCCGGAAGAATTTCTTGAGCTTGGAGTTGTTGTAAGCTGAAGATCTGACTTATAGGTGCTTTTTGATTATTTTTCCTTTCTAATAAGTAGGTGAATAATTGTTCTCTTATTTTTCTGATTGCTGGCGGAAAATCTTTTTTATTGTGGAGTTGTTCAGATGCTTTTAGCATTTGTTTTTGTTTTTACAATTAGATTTTTAGTTAGCATTGAATTAAATTTTACTAAGGTTTTTTTTTTCTTTGTTATGATTGGTTTTCTAAAAGTAATCTATGTGTTGCAACTGGGAGAGCAGGTTCATTTGTTTAAGAATGTTTTCTATTTAACTGAGAATAGTTTGGTATTTCTTTATTCCCTTTATTCCAAATATCAATATACTATTACTACTTTCGTTTTTCTTTACCTTCCCTTGTTTTGTACAATTCCAATTATGTTTTTATTTTCAATATGTCTTCTTTAAAAACTGTTATATCCTCGTTTAATTTTTCCTTAATTTCATTTACATGCTGTTCTAAATTACCTAATTTCTGCAAGATTTCGTCTAATTTATTTTCCATTTTGAATAATTTTAAATTGATTTTACTTACGCTGATATTGTTTTGATCTTGACAGTTATCAGTGGTGCCAGCTTTTAGGCTTGTTGGTATTATATCCCCCTCCTACCGGCCGCTTGCTAATCCCATTAACAGTGCACCAATACTGCTCTTCCAATATCTCTTCCCAGGAACACTGTAACTGCACTAGAATTTGTCAGTTTTCCAACTGACTATAATCACACATGTTTGTAAAATTTTATCGCGATTGAAGCTCTTTTCACTATGAAATCAATGACGAGAGCGACCACGATGTCAACTGTACCGTGGCTCAGGCCAGACTCTTTAAAGGTACTTGCCTCTAATTACAGGCGATGTCGTGGTAGTTGGAAGGAATGGAAGAGAATTTCAGTTCAACCATAAGATTATTATATGATAAGAGAGGTTATTTAAAATATATATTACAAGACTACATTTCTGCCTATCTTGGTTTCAACAAGTTCACCCGTGAAAATGAAGGTGGCGGAAGAAGAAGCCGAGGATGCCTTATGAAACTAGGGAAGACGGTGTCCGGGTTGCGTTGCCAGGACTGGAGGAACGGGGGAGGAGAAGGGAGATGTTACACAGGACCGAGCACGATGGATCAGGTTCTACAGAAGGAACCTTCACAGTGCGTCAGCCGGTAGGTGAGCAGCGGATTAATAAAACATACATAGGTAACAATAATTTAAGCAATATTAAATTGAGTAACATAAAATGTTAAAAATGTCGATAGTATTTTCTCTCTCTGAACTAAATATATATAGGACTTTATGGGATTTTCAAAGCATATTAGAACTTAATGACACGATAGGGACTGGGCGGTGGGCAAAGGATTCCAATTATGCAGGGTTTTTCGAAGAAGATTATTCTGTGAGAGTGCATCGCCGTCGAGATCTTTGGGAGGCGTCCATATTAGCCCTAACCCTTACGCTTGGTGAAATTAAATCTTTTAAATATATTTATTGTCGTACAAACTAATCAAAAGATGACAGAAGAAACAGTAGAGTCCTTTTGGCGATCTAATTAATTAATTTTATCTTCTTTCATAATTTATTTATATTTTCATCAACTAGCCAACTATGTAGGCTCTTGAGAGATTTAAAGAGCCTTTTCAGCCGTTGGTTTTGCGGATTGGACTCGTCGGTATTCTTATATTTCTAGGTCTAGTATCTTCTAGTGTATTTCGGTGTCGTCAATGTTTTTAACAATGTCAATGTCAATGTTTTTGCTGCATATATTCACCTCATGAATTCTTTTCAGAATATTGTAAAGTAATTAAATGTACTATTTAGTTGATAGTCACTCGCGACCAAGCGAAAATTATCCGGTTCAGCCTTCGTGTGGCTATATTGACGGATCCGTGTTGTGTGGAATGACTATATTGACGGATCCGTGTTGTGTGGAATGACTATATTGACGGATCCGTGTTGTGTGGAATTACTATATTGACGGATCCGTGTTGTGTGGAATGACTATATTGACGGATCCGTGTTGTGTGGAATGACTATATTGACGGATCCGTGTTGTGTGGAATGACTATATTGACGGATCCGTGTTGTGTGGAATGACTATATTGACGGATCCGTGTTGTGTGGAATGACTATATTGACGGATCCGTGTTGTGTGGAATGACTATATTGACGGATCCGTGTTGTGTGGAATGACTATATTGACGGATCCGTGTTGTGTGGAATGACTATATTGACGGATCCGTGTTGTGTGGAATGACTATATTGACGGATCCGTGTTGTGTGGAATGACTATATTGACGGATCCGTGTTGAGCAGAGGAAGGCAGATGTCAACAGAGGGCTCGGTTATAATTAGATGTAATACAAATTGAACATGAGCACAGCGCTCTCCTTCAATCAGGTCCGATAATGTACAACCACTCATGTTATGGCTTAATCAATTTGTTCATGTTACTGGAGTGCATTCAAATGATCCCTAAACAGCTAATTCCAATAATTCCTTTATTGTTCACATCGCACCAGGTTTTCCATTTTATCGGTTTAGTTAGAAATATATGCAGAACATGAAATGTTCTCATAGTTACCTGCTGTAACTATGGACATCCCAGTGAATTGGCCGGCTCCTGTTAAAACTTGCGAAAAAATACATATACTTCTTTTAAATTTTCTGTTAATTGTTTTAATTTTTAACTATTTTTATTTGAAGGGAAAAGATATGCTCTCGGCCGGGATTCGAACCCGGGTCCTCTGTCTCACCGTGACAGTACTCTACCAATTGAGCTACTGGAGTCGCTTACGAGCCAACATTTCTTTTTTTTTAATTTCTGTAACTTTTGATCGAGTCTGGCATCCAGGTCTGCTGTACAAACTCCGTAAATTCTTACCTTCTACTTACTTCCTTATTATCAGTTTCTACCTCAGTAATAGAAACGTTAAAGTAAACCGTAATTTTTCCTACTTTTGCTTCTTTACCCAGTCTGCCGGTGTTCCTCAAGGTAATATCCTGGGTCCCATCCTATACACGATATATATATATAGCTGACATCCCAACCCATCCAAGTACTGTCCTCACTACGTACGCTGATGACACGTGTGTTATCAGTAAATAAGGATCCATTTGTTGCATCCCAATCTCTTCAATCCCATATCTCAAACCTTCAAGAATGGTGTCAAATTGGAGACTTAAAATAAATCCTAACAAATCCCATCAAATTACCTTCACCATTCGTCGTAAGCCTACTGATTCCTGCCCTACTGTATCCTTTAATAACATTCCACTGATCCCTGTCGAACAGATACGTTACCTAGGACTCCATCTGGACGTCTCACTTGGAATCCTCATACAAGACTGAAAAACTGCTCGACGTTTTCGCCTACTTCAACATTTACTGGACAAACGTTCCAAGCTCCCAATTAATTACAAAAGACTCATTTACATGACAATTATCAGACCTATTTGGACATACGGAGTTGAGCTTTGGGGCTCTACTAAACCATCCAATTTATCTCGTATCCAATCCTTACAATCCGAAATCCGTCGTAAAATCCTCAATGCTCCTTATTATGTCACAAACAAACTCATCCATCATATTTATAATGCCCTCTGATACTCTGAATTTTTTTCCGAAACAATCTTGGAGAGGTATCATTGAGATAGAGTTCCCAGGACTCATTCTTTTTGTTTTTTATTGTCCTCCGAGATATTGAACGGCATTTTTTATTGTCCTCCGAGATATTGATCGGCATTTTTTATTGTCCTCCGAGATATTGATCGGCATTTTTTATACTTTTTTATATCAGATTGCTTAGAGTAGGTTCTTTTTGAAATGATTTAAGTGCTCTCCTTCTTTTCTTAATAGTTGTTTTCAGTCACTGTCGTACCAGGGGATATTTTTATTTTTGGAATTAGTGTTAATTGAGCTCTTCGGAATAAAAACATTTGCTGATGCCAAAATTGCTGATGTAATATGATAGTTCATTTCAGTACTACTATTACTGATGGTATATCGGAAACATTTATGTGTATATTTTTTTGAAATCTTGCCCAGTCAGTTTTCTCTGTGATCCACCTTGAGTGTTTTGTTGTTTAGGTACTGCCATAAGGGAAACTGAATACTATGGGAAAATGATCGCTAGAGTATTGATCTCGACAGACCTTCCAACTTAGATGGGTGAATATCCTGGACAAACACCAGGTTAGGTCTATGGTGGAGAAGGTATTGTAAGCTGGGCTTAAGTATGTGGGCTGTTCTGTATTTAGAATAATGGAGTCAGTTGAGTCAATGATTCGTCTAACAATATTTCCCCGAGAAGAGCAGTATGAGGATCCCCAGGAGGTTGACATCACTCAATGTATAGGGAGGGGGGAGAATGTTTAAAAAATTAAGCAAGCTTTATCATTTAAGTTTCCAGGTGGGATGTAAATATTGCTGAGAAAAATAGGAAATTGATGAAAACTTGTACAACTATTGCTTGTACTCACTAACTTGTATCACTAACTCCGAAACTAGTTTTTTTATAAACAGCGATTAGAACACCACTACAAGCCCTATTATTATTTTCAAAATCGTTTCTGTAAATTATAACCCTTTATATTAAATTTTTTACTTGGAAGTAGCTTAGTTTCTTGAATACAAATGGCTATTGGTCGATATTTATCGATTATTAGTTATAATGCAATTGGGAAAAACCACAATGCAAAGCCTTATGTTTGAAATCTAGTAATACACAAACTTACCAGTCGACGTTTCGCCTATTCAGGCATTATCAAGACACAAAAACAAAAAAGGGGTTATGTGAATCACATCTCGAAGAAAAATGTGCAATACATCCCAACGATCAACACCCCAAAAAGGCTCCTAACATGAGACAGCACCCCACCACCAAGACGTTCAACATACAACTTAGCATTGTGTTTTTTCCCAACTGCATTATAATAAATAATAGTGTTTCTTTATGAGTTTTTGGCTCTATTTTATTGTATCGATTATTAGTTTTAGTTCCTCTTGTTTTCTAATTAAACCATTAAAATTCCATTGTATGATATTATTTGAAGAGGCCATGTTATGATGAGTAAATTATAAATTAAAATTATTAATCGATATTAGTTTTATTCTAGTTTGCTTCCATTTTTCTCTGCTCTTATTTCGGTTGGAGTTTGGATCGAGGCTTACTCCTTGGTCTTCTTTCTCTAAATAAAATGGGATGGAAGAGTGGTGGAGGGGGGGGGTTGTTGGACTCAGGAGGGTCGAATTTGATTGGTTTTCATTAGATTTTTTTTAGTTTACTTTGTTTATTCTTTAAGTTTTCTCGAAAGTTGTACACTATATTTTTCTGGGTACTAATATCTTTTTTTTCTGTATTTTTTGAGTTTTGTTTAATTATTTCGCCAAATGAGTTATTACATAGTGTTGGATTTTGCTCCTTATATATTTTCTTAGCCTCATTAAGGGGGATTTTGTTAGTAACCTGAATGGTTTTGATTTCTTTATTGATTTTAAAAATTAGGCAAGAACGATCAAGAGCACTTTGTGGGCCCCCACAGTTCGCACATTTTGCCGTTAGATTGCATCTACTGTTGTTTTCATGTTTAGCCTCACCCCATTGTATCCATCTGGCTTGCTGTTTACAAAGATGGATTGGATGGGCAAATACTAGACAGTTGAAACAACGCGTGGGATTTGGAATGTATTCTTGAACTTTGACCGTGTAGTAACATATTTTTATTGACTCAGGAATTTTCGGGGTTGGGAACGTTATAATATCGTAGCATCGGATAACCCCTTTACTATAGTTCAGACTACTATGGAAAGTAACTTTAATGGGAAACTGACCGGCAAAATAATTTTTCTCATTGTTTTCCGCCATTAGTTTCAATCAACAGTGTTCCATCTCTCATTTTTTTTACATTTTTAAGTTCACCCGCAAAACCACTAAGGAATTTACTTATTAAGAAAGGTGACACTTTATCAAAATCTTTTTCATCAGTTCGCTCTATTACTAGAAATGTTGGACTTACAGGTTGATTTTCCACGGTGTCCAGCAACGATTTCGTACGACCCCGAGACCGTTTTCTTTTTTCCTTGGGACTACTAAGGTCTATGAGCTCCCCCATAGATATATAGAAATATAAACTAAACTCGCACTATTAGTAAGGAAAATATAATAATAATAAATGAATATATATAGTAGAATGATGGTCTTAGCTGGTTAGAAGCTAGCAGCGCTAGGGACACGTCTTCTCTCTTCTAATTCCAAACCGCAACTCCCTTGGTAGGTAGATACCAATGTTTTATCTCCGGATTGGAACATGTAAACATTAAAAAAAATAGATTTTGGACAAAGAAATTCGGTAATTTATTTAGAAAAGAGGGAGTTCCTTCTTCATAAAAAGCTCCCGGATGAAGTACTCATGTAGCGCTAATGATAACGGAAGAAAAAAAAAATTAATTTTTATGAATGATGTTGGTTATAAAAAAAATTGGATTTTAAAGATCCATTATGAGAAGATTAATTGTAATCAGTTGTAAATTCGTAGGATCAGAACTTTTATCAATGATCGTGGTTAGTTTGATTCGATCGACTATTTTTGTCAAATTTATGGCATACTTAAAAGGGGTAATAAGGAAGGGCAAGAGTCCTTAGGAACCAATATTATTAGTTTATTGGAAAGACAAGATTTAGGTTTAGTCCAACAGTTGTTTCAAAGGACTCGCAATCCCATGAAGCATTCATAAAATGTTGCAACCCGCTTTAATCCACATCAGTGCAGGCTGGTTCCTCCGTATTTTACAGTTCATCCAAATGTCGATTACGAATATGAAGTTTTCTTAACCTTTTCATGAGCCTCAAAGAGTTTCCTTTATAAGAAACATAGAGAGCCGAATAACACCACAATGAGATCCAGATTCTTCCTAAGAAATCAAAACTATGCCTTCATTAAAAACAAATCTGAAATTTTTCAGTCTTAGGATCTTACTGATACAAAAACAGAATCTATTGTTTAATTTATTAGGGAGATTCAATGTAATTTATGAAAACTCCTTCAATAACAGTGTTCTTTAAGGTATAATATTTGTTCTTTAAGGTATAATATTTGTTCTTTAAGGTATAATATTTGTTCTTTAAGGTATAATATTTGTTCTTTAAGGTATAATATTTGAAATATAACTTGGATCTAATTATGATAGCTCTCAGTGTCAATTCACAAATAAATAAATGGATATCATTTGACAAGCATCCTACATTCATCTAACTGGCAGGTTCAGTTATGACTTTAATGAGGTTGTGAGTGAATTTTAATTGTAAGTTGAATTAGTAGAGGAATAGGACTTAGAATTGAAAAGAAGGCGGCCACAATGGACGAGACCCTACCTAATGAGCACCCTCCTCCTACGTTTGAATGGGACGCCGGCCGTGGACCGGACCTGGACCTGGACCTGGACCTGGACCTGGACCTGGACCTGGACCTGGGCCTGGACCTGGACCTGGACCTGGACCTGGACCTGGACCTGGACCTGGACCTCAAGCACTAACAAAGCCCATTACTGCCCTGTAATAACCCTTTCCATACCCTCCTTTCCTCCCCCTCTCCTTCTCTTACTCACTGCCTGTTCTTAATGAATATTTTCTCACAAATATAATATTGTTGACTAATTTTCTTCTCATTATTTTTGTAGCTTTTTGGCCATTCTTGGCAAAACCGAATATATTTTATTAAATTGGAACTGAGATCCCAAATGCGCCAAGACAAAAATAACAATGAAAAAAGGAACAGCTGCTACCTGTCCGTTGTTCCCTAGCTCGTATTTAATAAGCTGAATCGAAGAGGAATAGCAGCTCAAGAAAACAACTAACATCATATTTTTTTTAATCAAAGCATGACGACTTGAACTCAGCTATTTAACTTAGGTGATGTGACCAAAGAAACATCGTTTATCACTGAGCTAAATCTGCCACTAGGGGGTCTAATGTAGTTTCCTACGTAGTCGACGCTCAATGCAATATTTAAAACTCGAAATATCAACAAATGTGTCATAATAAAAAATCCAGGGCTGATATGGACTTGAGCCGGTCATACATATGACTTGTGCCGCACAGCTTCTCTCAGGTCTGGAAGCTACGGTAGCTAGAGCCCACACGGCGCCCTGCCTCTCAATTTGGCACCAAAAAAAACCTCTAAGCACAAATAAACTGTTGTCAAGTAATACAAACCACAAATTAAATTAATAAAAAATAAAAGCAAATTAAAACAAAGGGATACAAACAAATTTAATGAGCCAGCCATGAGGAGTATTGAAGTATCTTTCTCTTCGCTTTTCTACCTCATCATCCAGTTATATTGAAACAAAAATATATACATCAATTGTTGAGTAGGTCTTTTGCCTAATGTCTTTTTAACCTTTTTTTATCAAGTCCAGGTAACAGGGAGTAGGAAAGCGGAAAAACGAGTGGGTTTTGTTTGATATTGTTTCGATGAGTGGAATGTTATGTATTTGTTATGATAAATGATGTTAAATGATATATTTTACACTACAAATAAATAATCTGATGTCTCGTACTGATAACATGGATATTTCCTAACTGATATTGTTATAGCGCCGTTTTTATCTTTACTTTGGACTTAGGATACTTGGACGGTTCCTACGTACCTAAGTCAAAAAGTGAGGTAGAGATAGGAGAGCGTAATGGAGAGTGATTAGAACTTTCATTATGATCTCCTGTGACCTCAGTTTTTGACGTGTCGCTTCGTACGTAGGGACCGTCGACATAACACTTAACATGCGTGGCACTTAGGATACTCTTTTTGGTATCTACATAATTATACATATTTTGTTCTCATATAAATAGGAAATTGATTTATTGTATTAAAATTTATTGTCTGATATAACTAAGATGTCCTTTTAATGATTTGAACATAGTTATAGTTTGAACACAGGAAAAAATTCCAACGAAAAGCCCTTAAGTCTCCAAACTACAACAGAAATTGAAAATATCTGTCCAATATTTCGCCTATTCAGGCATTCTCAGGGTAGAAAGAGAATAACAGCAAAACAAAACGTGAATAATGCACCCAAGAAACATCCCACCACCTCCAAGGCTCAAATCCAACTAATGAATCATAAAGAAGGTTACTAGTCCCCGGCTGGATAAGGTTAGATAAAAACAGCTGATAAATACTCCAGAATTCTAAAATTCAACATACACTCATCAAACTTCAAAAAGCACAACAGAAAAAAATAGATAATAGTAAACAACATGAAAACATAAGACAAAAGACCATATAAAAAATGAAGGTAAGATTTTAATAAAAAAAAGAACATTATCAAGAAACCAGTGGACTTATGGCTATTCCACAAAATATATATATTAATATTGATAAGTAAAAAGAGACCTTACATAAATGTTAAGACCGTGGAAAAATCCAACGAAAAGCCCTTAAGTCTCCAAACTAAAACAGAAATCGAAATTATCTGTCCAATTTTTCGTCCATTCAGGCATCCTCAGGGTAGAAACAGAATAGGTTGTATGGAATCCGTCAGTTTTGAAGTTAGACATCTGAAATTTTGGATGTACGAGTAACTTATATTTTAAAAACATAATTAAATTGTTTATTTTAAATGATCTTTCACGAAACTTTATGTGGCAGACCAAATTCCACGCGAGCGAAGCCGTGGGCATAAGGGGCCCAGGCTAGTATATATATATATATATATATATATATATATATATATATATATATATATATATATATATATATATATATATATATATAATAGAAATGAGGGTTAGAAGACTCAGATTTAAGGTGACATGATGAGGTTGACAAATTCAAACAAGGATGCACAGAACAAATAAAACAAGAAACACAGAAACACGGCAATACACCTGATTTATAGCTACTGCAACTAAAATAAATTAATTGCTATACCTGAAAGCAAAGGTGGGGTTCAACCATATTGGGTTGGATTTTATATTTTGATATATTTCGAAAACAACGTGTGACTGTCATTTTATTTTACCAAGTAGAAACCGACCGTGATAGCTTTCGATGACATATTTCTATTTATAACGAACCGCCAAGATGGAAAATTGACCAATTAAGTTTATCAAAGCATATTTAATATCAATGTACATTTCTCTTTCGTATCGATTGAAGTTTCTTTTTATGCAGCAAAATATAAACATTTTTCTTGGTCATCGTTGACACTATAATAATATCATCCATAGTAAAAGTTATAGAGATTAGGGCAGGTCGTTGAGAATGAAAGTGGAAGTACGTAGAAATCTAATGAAGAAAAGCCATTAGAAAATAGTTTTGAAAAGTTAAATTAAAACTAAAAATAATATAATAATATGTTTTAAAAGTTTTAATGGTAAAAGGGTAAAATTTATAATTGTAAACCAATATTTTCTTCATTGATACCATTCTCAATAGATTACGTTTTTATTTTTCAATAAAAATAATCAAGCCGCTACTTGTTGTCTTGTCTTGTTATATCTGCAACCTCTACCACTAGGATTCATGAAAAGTCTTTCAGGTTCAATATGCGCTGCAGTTTTGACAATATTTCTTGAACAACGGTTGTGCAGAGAGATGATTTTCCTAGTGATAGAGCAATGCGAAGGATGGAAAAGTTATACTGATTACATGTTTTATAAAATTTATATAACGGAATGAGAATTGACAAATAAAATATGAGATAAGAGAATCGTAGAAGCGTGACGAGCTGTATTCAAATAAAATCCACTTGGAAAACTCACTTGCTTCGCCTAATTTACAGAGAATCAATGTTTTAGTGAAACTTGGACCTGAAGAAGCCTTTTTTGTAGACGAATGGGCCAAAAGCCCTTGCCCCCTCCAGATCGGGGTTTACGGAATTTACCTTATTAATTGTTTACCTAATTAATTGTTTAGGTCATGATCCACCGGAAAATTCAAGACTATCTAGAGCCTAAATAATCAGGAAGGAAGATTGAAGGAAAAAAATGTATTTTTGAATTTAAGTTTTAATTTTAATTAATTAAACATTTGAGATGCCAAATTTTAATTAAATTGAATTAGCCAACCTACATGGTGAAGGAAGTAATTCCAACACGGAACCTCATTCGATATTTAAACCAAATTTCCATTAAATCTATATAAAGTCAAAAGATAAAGTTCTTTAAGAAAATGTTAGACGAAAATGGTTTCTTGATACTAAACCGATTGAAATCTGTTTTAATGTTAAGTAGTCTTCCAAATTTAACATAAAAACGGGATATGGCTAGTTGAAGACGGGTTGTTGGAGGTGGATATTTGGAGGAGGATAGTTGGCTGTAACCAACCTTCTAAACTACAACCAATCCTAGGCTACCATCAATAACCAACCCATTACCATCTTCGATCTATAACCAAACCTCTACTATCTATTATGAATAAATAACCATATCTCTTTGATACCTCCTATCGCAGGAATAAAAAAAGTTTTCCATTCTTTGGAAATGTGTAAACCTCAATTGGGGATTTAGGCAATAATATGTGATGTGTTATTGTGTGGTCCTGAAGAGATAGATAGATTGATTTAGCCCGGGCAGAGGACACTGCAGTCGTAATGACATGAATGAATGAATGGGTAGTGAAATCTCTCGGGGCGAGGGCCCCTGCAACAGGTTCCACCTTCCTCCTCCCGGGTTCGTCTTCTTTTCAGATCAACCCCGAAATCTAACTGCGTCAGGATTTATTCCTGCTCCGTCAATACAATATTTCAAAGGTCCTATTAATAAAAGTTTCGCAATTCAAACTAGAAATTTTTATAATTTAAACTAGAAAATACAAAATTCAATATTAAATAAAGGTAAGGTAAATGCAATGAATGCTTGTTATCTTCGAGCCTCCATATCACTTAGCTCTTGCCGTTTGTGGGGAGAAGTTATAAAAAAAAAGTTGGGAATGCGCCCTGTGTTTTCAAAAGGTATTCCAGTTTACAAAGTAAGCACGGAAAAAGCTCCAACCTTGTTAAAATCTTTCAAAGTGCGTGTCACATGCAGAAACATACGTGAGTTGAAAGCAATGCAGCTCGTGTGAAGAAAGAGGCCTCTTGAAGATCAGCAGAACTCACGACATTTGTTGGTCTAAGATATTATCAGGTTGACAGAAATAGATCCTGAAAAGAAATAAGCCTGTGGGAAGAATGAGACCATGCCTTTCTAGGTCTTAGTCAATTATTTCAAGGGTTAGCTTTTGTGAAAGGTGGTTAGGGGTCACATACTCTCATCATGATATATATATACCTTGTACCTTATTGTTATAAATGGTTAGTTAAAGTTCTTTCATTTATCATATCATTTTTTAAATGTTACTAACTCGATAAATCATCAATTTATTTAAGTACTAGCTTATGCCCGCGGCTTCGCTCGCGTGGAATTTGGTCTGCCACATAAAGTTTCGTGATAATAAAAATAAATAATTTAATTTTTCTTTTAAATATAAATTACTCGTACGCCCAAAATTTCAGATGTCTAAGTTCATAACTGACAGATTCTATACAACCTTTGAACCCCTATTATATTAAAGGGGAAACCCTTGGGGTGGAATTATCCAAATTTCGCTCCTCAACTACACAAAGAACCTATCTACAAATTTCAAGATGCTAAGTTCCTGATTTGCCTTTAATTATGTACTACAATGGATTCTCCATAGTACCTAAAAAAGGCGGGGGAGACGGCACGTGTACCCGTGCGCCCCCTCATAAATCCGCGCTTGCTATAGCCTATGTGTTATTCTGATGTATAACCTATAATACTGTAAAGTTTCATCCAAATCCGTTCAGTAGTTTATGCCTGAAAGAGAGACAAACATACAAACTTTCACATTTACAATATTAGAAAGATGTACATTGGCTATAGCAATAACTTTACGGGGCAGGCTCTGCAGTGCCGCGATACTGGACGGCTATGAGGGTTTAGCGTGTCTGAAAGCAAGGCCTAAATCAGGCGCCAGGTCACAAGTGTTTCTTCCATTGAGTTTGCCAAACTATTTTTTTAAGAATAAACACATCAATAACCCATAAAATCAGTCAATAAAATAATAAACATATGGATTTATTATTTCCAATTATATTAATCGGCAACAATATCAGCCTAACAATATTTCTCTATTTTTTTTTAAATTAGGGAGTTAAAAATCCATAAATCGGCATTTGATTATCGAAGGAAGTGGATATACCAGCGAATTGGCAACGGCAGCAACTCAACGCCCACTTCCTCCAAGTTTACTCTTAGTGACTGAATTCGAAACATAAGTATTATTTTTATTAACAGGTCCGTTCTTTGACGTAGAGTTCGGGATGATTTTGAAAAAGACTGCACAATCACCTTTAGTATTGTTGTAACTATAATTGAGAACATTTGTATATACTCTGCTTACTTCTACAATCGACTCGATTTAAAAAAATAAAAGTGTGTGTGTCAGCTCCGACAGGAGACTGGAGTTACCACTTTCCGTTTCTAATGAATTTTAAATGTATTCTTGCCAAATAATCGCTCTCTACTGATACTTATCATCGCATATACTTTTTTTAATTTGTAAATAATTTAATAAACTATTTTAAATTAATGTGAACTATTATATTTAAATTAGAGATATATATATTTTTTATTAATCGTGCGAACGTTTCGGCCTACGTTGTAGACCATCTTCAGACCAAATAGTGGGTGCAGTGACTTGTTAGAGAACTAAAACTGTCAACTGAAATCTCACACACAGACACACATACACACACACATATATATATATATATATATATATATATATATATATATATATATATATATGGCTAAAGGCCAACCAATGTGTCGCATTGACTCGAGATCGGCTGTCGTCTGTTGGGTTGCAGCTAGCAGATGATAACACGGAGGTCCTTCTTGTCAGTAGCAGGAAAAGAAGAGAAAGTATCACCTGATCGAAAGCAACCCTGCCCTGCGCGGAACTGAGTTATATAATAGTCGACTTCCCCGTGGCTCCTATTCACCCGAGCCTCAATGTGGGGCACCAACCTGTGCGTCCACCTTCCACTGAATGCCATATCCCAGCGACGTTGCCACTCCCTAACTGTCCGCTTTCTTAATTTGTCTCTGGGAATGGGTTCAGCACTGTAATAAGAGCGCCTCCTCTCTTCAGCGATCAGCTCAATCGGTGGCATCCTGGCCACCACGCAAGCCGCTTCGTACGATACTGTACGAAACGCGTTGATTACTCTTAGAGCACACCGTCGATATACCGACACCTTCGAGCCTACCAGCATAGGTGTAAGCTCGATGATACAGGTGTATGTACATCCTGCCCAGGAGCGGAGGAGAGCGCAGAGCACATATTCTTCTTCTGTCCCCGCTTTCAAGAAGAAAGGATAGAGTTCCGACGCGTCTGCGGCTCAGATCCCACTGCAGATAATGTTGTCAACCTTATGCTGATCAACCAGGACTATTGGATGGCAGGCCAAAGGTTAGCAGCACAGGTGCTACAAAAGCTAAGAAAGGAAAAGAAAGAAAGGCGAACCAGGAGGTAGCTCAAATCAATGAGGCGGCACTCAGCCACTCCCCCCCATGATGTAATGCCTAACGGCGGTCCTGTGGAGGGTGAGAAAACAGGTCTAGGGAGGTGGTTTTAGTGGGTAAAAATCCCACACACGGATAGGAACGGGCCTATCCACGTCTTTGGAAGATTTCCACCTCCCAACTTAAAAAAAAAAAAATATATATATATATATATATATATATATATATATATATATATATATATATACACATATGTATATTTAACAGTTGAGATTTAATATTGTGAATTTATTTATTTGGTTAAATTTTTCTAATGGGTCAGTCTCTAATTGGAGGTAAATATGGATCTCAGTCCTCGCCTGTTTGATAACATATTGATTAATATTAATTCTATTCATGAAATAACTGACCTCATTTAACATGAAGTTTTCTCGGTCCATTATAACTGGAGGAATCTTCTTCAGTGGGGCCACCGTAGATACCTCAATTGGTGGTAAATTAGCTAGAGCGGTAAAGTTGTTCCATGTCACTACTAAGCGCTCCTTCTGCTTTCCCTGTCTTTACTTTTTTAAAGGGAGCCTCTTCTTCTGTGTCCAGTAGAGGTGTATTTAAGCCCAGCATGATCACTGCCTGTCCACTTCTTAATACACCAATCTCCTGTTCTAGTAGCACTACATACTACACACTGCACACTGTACACAATTAAATAGTCACTGCACAGCCTTTCTAGATAGCTTGTCAATTCCCTACTCTTATCAGGGGAACACTGCCCTGTCGTATGTTGAGGTTGTATCCTAGTGATATGAATGGACCCCAATAGCTTAAGGCGGAATCTAAATAAGAATAGTAATAGTGTTTGTTGGGATAGTTGTCTTTAAAAAGGCTTCTACACAAAAAAATACCTCATTTCAACACTAGGAGAATAAAGCAATAGAATACATTGTTACCATAGATACCACACGTATCTCTTCCCGCTTAGTCCGGGAATTTAACTTTTAATTTCTATTTATTATGTAAAACAAATAATACAATGTTATCGAGAATATAGCGTTAATCGTCACTTACAGCTAAATTCGATTTTACTACTCATAAAATTATCACACCGCGGGCTAAATATGAAAATCGTTTCTTAAGAAGTAAACTCCAAAATCCATTTGGGCCCTTTGGTATTTGTCCTTCATATAGTGTTTCTATAATAATAATAATAATGTATTTATTTATTCTGGGACAAGTCCCTATAAAATAACAATACATGTATTGTAAGCTATTATGTCTTAGAGTGTTAAATAATTACATTTAATTAATTATTACAAGTAATTTAGTAAGTGAGAAAGAATAAAAAAATTAACAAAAAAAATGTGAATTACCTACAATAACAATATTTTAGAACAGATTAGAAGAAAAGAAAGAAAAAAAATTAAAATAAGTTAACAATAATTATATAAGAGAAACAATTTATGGTTACATATATATCGAATTTATGCCAAGAAAAAAAATGAAGAAAAATTAAACATTATTATCAGAGATTTACATTTCATCCCATAATGATAAATTTATGTTGTTTTTTTAAATGAAAAATGTTCTATTTGATTTTAACTTCAATAAAACTAAATTAAAATGTATCTAGAACTACTTTAGCACTGATGATGACATTTCATTTGATCGATTACAATGAAGAGTCAACTTCTGCTATTTTTCTGATTCTGCTATTCGATGGATTCTGAGCCACTGTGGAGTCGACTCAACAGATCACCTCCATCATTTCCAGGCCGCTTGAGGTAGCTCTCTGAGTCGGAGCAGCTCAAGATACTCAAGGTTGAGCACTTGGCGAATGCCGGACGGTAAGCCCTGCATCAGGAAGCGTTCGAGAAAATTTCCAACAACTCAATTCGAGTTAATTTACAACTATTAAGCTGGATCTGATAGGCAGGGGTGGTTGAAGAGGCTAACGCTATTAAGGTACAAGAAGGTGAAATAGTCCATAATGTTTGATTGATAATAATAATGATTTTTATTGAAAAATTATTCATTACTTTTGTTTGTTTATGATCGGTTTTTGTAACATGTATTTTGGTTAGAGACCTACTGTGGAAACCAGCTGTTAGCGCGAGCCGAGGCGAAGGCTAGAACCTCACCTCCTTAAAACGACCCTTATGTTTTCTCATTTGGACATAGTTTATCGCAGCGCCGTTCTATTTCTGTCGTGCCTGGATTGGGTTTGGGTCTGTTCCAAGAGTATTCTTTTAGCAGACCCTTCAACTGCTAACGCAACAATGTAACAATAGAACTATATCGGTCATTCTCTAGTGGAATAAGATTAATAGAGAGTTCTCTAGGCAGAAGGATAACTCGAATACAGAATATATTTCACATTTCTAGCCATTGTGTTATCCTTTTATTGCTGTCTATACGTGGAATTGGGAATATTTTAGTTTTGTTACAATTCTCATTATTGAATAATTGAGTAGGAATACAAAAATAACCTAAAAAAATATTTAAATAGAGCGCTGTGAGAACTGCCGACAGAAGTGAAAACTCAAAACTTGTTATTTTTTAAATTCCTAAATCACAGTCTGAATTATTTTAATTTGAGTTTTAGGAAACTACTAAGGAATCGTATCGATAAGTTTTTGCAATACAGAAATAAATCGATGTAGCCGATTATCGTATAAAATCGATGTAGGCTTATCGATGGCTCTTCTAATGTCTTAGCGGCTACAACAGTGAGGCCTGGGGACTAAAAAAACTACAATTGAAAAAATCTACTCAATAACAGCTTCTTTCGTGACACTTTCGATAGTGAAACCCTTAGAGGTTAAAAAAAATATATAAATCTATGTCCTTTATGAATGCCATCAGAACTCAAGAGAGGGACTACTAGAAATATAGGCACAACAAAACGGTTCTGACTTAACAGACCTACTAGATCCCTGTGGCCATTAATCGGAGATATATAATTAATTATTCTAATCTCATCAATGCTCAACGATCTCATAAATGATAAGTATAATAAACGGGACAGGCCAAATACATCTTAAGATCTTAACTCAGAAAACAAGGCTCTCAAATCTAAGGGTCACCCATCGAGGTCCGCCTCAATAAAGGCATATTGTGCCGGTCTCTTGAGATTCTCGGCATCAATTTTTATTTATTAAATAAAATATCGGAAAGATATTGAAGAAGGCCGGAGCAGCGTGGACCCGCGACCTCCTCCACAACTACATCTATATACACAATCTATGTACACAACACATCTATATTTCTACCTCATCCACTCACTGGTCTACCCTCGTCCTACCTTCCAACTTTTATTCAATAAATCCTCCGTGAGTTTTGTATAGATGTGTGTGTGTGTGTGTGTGTGTGTGTGTGTGTGTGTGTGTACACCTTGTGCTTACAGCTTATTTCTTCATAAATAGGTTACTTAAAATAAATGTATAACTGGCTCAATTTGGGCACATATATAAACACAGATGGAAGGAAGTTAGGCTAGAAAGATGGGATTTGAATTAGTCAGTAAAGTAATGTCTAACGGAAATAAATGGTATAACAATGACGGATGGTTACGGCCTATTTCCATCTTTTTAGGAGATTTTGTTAATATTAAAAATAAATACATAAATAACACTAAAAATAAACCCCCGCTGTATTGATATCCCCCCGCTGTATTGATCTCCCCCCTGCTGTATTGATATCCCCCCGCTGTATTGATCTGTTGATGCATAAATAAGTTCATCATTTTCTATTGCAAAAGTCCAATCGACTGTTTATAATACTGTTATTTTGGTATCCAAAAGTTCAAAGTGCTATGTTTATAATTATCATTATTTCTTCTGCTGACGGCTCTCTGAAGACATTATTTCTTCTGCTGACGGCTCTCTGAAGACAAGAGGAGCCATTAAGAGGCATATCTTCGGCCGCTCTCTATTCACAATTGGAACCTCAGAAGAATTGATAGGCACCTTATTTTATTTTGGGAGGGGGGCTGTACAATAACAAATTTAAAGCATCTGCCGTTCAGTATTTATTAGTAACTAGTTTAGATTAAAAATATAGTTCTATTCATGCATTTTTATCTTGGGATAAGAGAATTAAGAGTTATTATGTTTAACAATACTAATATTTTTGTACGCTATCAACTGAGATAGCCATGACATGAAAGGCCGCAATTAACAAAGCTTCCCTTCTTAGGGCTCGAGGCTATTTTTATTATTTTCTATTCTCATTGTAACTTGGTGTTCATCTTACAATATAATAACAAACGATGTAGAATGCGACTCTCACATGTTGCCAATGCAATTAGGAAATAATAATAATCATTTGCATTGTGCAGTAACGTTATTATCACTAAAACTCTTTTAATATCTAAACTTTTTTAAGCTGCTCAAACAACCTAAAGGTCAATAAAATGAAAAAAAAAGCTCTTGTAAGTCGATTATGCAAATAATTTTGCTATGAGAAAAAATTCTTTTAATCTTGTTTGCCACGATATAAGAGCTAAAATGTCGTTTTCTCCCACTACAAGCTCCGATAGATTACTCTCGAGTAGAAATACTTTTCCGATCAAAATAATTTATTTTTGCTAAACCTAATGTTAGGAAACACTGTAGATGAAGGGAGTTAGAATTATGAGCTTTATGAACTCAGCTCTAGTCCAAGAAATGAGACGGAACCGAGTTAAGCAGTCACTGCCACTGTCATAGAAACACAATTCTATTCATCAGATAAAGTTAATAGAGCACTTCTTAAAATTCGATCTATTACTATTTAATGTAGTCAGATTACCAGGACGGATAAAAATATGTCCGATTTCTATTCATAGCTTTTCTCAAAGACTACTCAATAATTTTTTTTTTTTTTTTAGAACAGAAATCATAAAATCGACCCAGATGATTATCAAAACTCGACATTATCACCATTCGGGTAAATATATTTCAATAAAGCGGCCTGTCAAATTGAATTTTCATGTCAAATCAAGTCGTACATATTCATAATATACCAGCAGAATAAATTCCAAAATATTTTCTTAAATATGTTCGAAGAGAATAAAAGTATCCACTTTCCAATGCTGGAAAGATACTCACATCGACCTGTAGGTTAGGCCTGGGGAAGACCCTGGTGGGGGGAGACTCCTTGGGGACATAGCGGTAGAACTCCTCGTCACCTTGGTAGAACTTGAGGGAGTACAGCGGCGCGCCTTCGAGGTCGTAGAGGCAGTCCAGCTCCAAGTTGTCTCCGCTCCGCACCGCGGCAGGTGCTCGCAGCTCAACCTCGCCCAGGCCCAACAGTCCTGAAACATTATCGCAATTTTAGAACAGACTCTGAGGCCGTATATTATATAAAGTGTAGTTTCTAAACAAGTTAAGGTACATCAATCCACCATCATCATCCACCATCATCATCCACCATTCCGAATGATATATAAATTTACCGTCCTTTTCTGTTTTCAATCGCTCGTTGCGGAGAGGTTTCAATTACGCGTTTTACATTGAAATGAATTATCTGCTTATCGAACTTTTCACTGAAGAGGAGATTCTAATGAAAAATTAAATAGGTACCTTTAAATATAAACTATCTTTTATTCATTAAAACAGCCTGGGGCATATTTTCCCAGAAATTCTGAATTAAATGTATCTTTAATTTGGTTTATTTAAAAATATTTACAGTCTCTTGTTGTTAATATTACCGTTGAACTGATGAGACCCCTTGCCGTTTTAGAAATGACTAAACAATAATCACCCAATTCCTTTTGGCGTAGAACCTCTGACAAGGTAATAGATTGAATTGGTCAGGGGATGCAGTCAAACATAACACAGAATAAGCAAAAATCATTTTGTGTTATCTTTAACTGCATCCCCTCAAGAATTCAATCCATTATTACAATTATCCAGTCAACTATTTCCCACTCAAACTCTGAAAAAGTAATACATCCCAATACCTACACAAACAGTATTGTGCACATTGATAATAAAGATACGATAATACAATACAATTTTTATAATCAATCCCCTGGTAGTAGAAATGAACAACTATGTATGCACTATACTAAGCTATAATATACTAAGCACTATACTAAGCTATAAAATGATAGAGCCAAAAAAAAATAAATAAGTAATATTAATACTAAACCTTTCCGACTGTAAGCAAAATGAAAATTCGATGCCTAGTTTTAATGAGCAACTTCCACAAAGGAATCACTTTTCATTTTAATTTACTTCTCGACAAGATTGCTCTGTCATCTCCAGACCTGGGCTCTTGCAACTGTTTACATATTTGTTTTTTATTTAAAGTAATCTAGTCCAGATTCTGTGAACAAATGCATAGCTAGGTTTAGTTGTAGTCATTAAACCTTTCTTGTTTTTATGTTGTATTTCAGTTCGACCGAAAATTATTAAACTATCAATAAGGCTGCGTTTTACACGACAACACTTAGGAACACGTGCCAAGTCCCCTGTAGTCCACTCCACTGATTTTGATATAACGGCGAAAGATATATTGGATTTCAACAAAGCGTGCGACACGAAGTAATCTAAAAAACTTGGCAGATTTCTTCCAATCTTAGTAAGAATTCAATCGTGTCTTTGTTGGTAAATATAATAGGAAACTGGTTTCAATTGAAATGCTTTGATATTTAGCTGTGAGGTTTTTATTTTGAGCAAGTCACTAAGATAGAAAAATCTTCGTTGAGTAATTTCTGATATAATGTTTCAAATCTCAATATAGAGTGTTTGTAGATATAATCAAATCAAATAAAAATGAGTACGAATCTGCTTCTTTAAAGCACCGTTTGGTTGCTACAATCTAATAGTTTGGTTGCTACAATCTAATAGTTTGTCAGCAACTTCTTTATCGAAGTTAGTTTCATTAGTGGTCGGATTGCGCTCCTACACCCATTCATTTCATCTTTGATGCTCCGTGATTCGTCTTTCCCATGACCGGTTTGATTATTACACTGCATAATTAGGGAAGGGTCTATAAAACCAACAAATGTAATTGATGTAATTAGTATAAAATTGTTTTCAATCAATATGGAGTGGTTCACGGTCGGATTCACTCCTCAATCTCTCAGGTGATCTCGCAATCTCACTCGCAGTCTCAGGTGAGTAGAGTAAACCGCGTCCAGTCAGTTTTTTAGTCACTCACAAAAATTCACCACAGGAGGAGGGGATATCAAAGTAGATGAAATCGTTCATTCCCAAATATCGAAAAACTTATTCACAGTACTTTTTTTTTATCATTTGATTTTGTGAATGAAGGAAACACTTTTGGCAAATTTGAGCTCGATCTAGAAGTCAAATCAAAAATGCTAGCGCTGGTTGAAATGACACCCCGTGAGATTGCGCTAGAGTTTGCACAACAACCTCATCGGCTACCACCGCTCCTTTCTCAATATCGATTCCTACCAGCTGTCTAGTTTATAGTATGGTGTGTATACGGCAAATTGTGGTATGATATGGTACGGTGTGTTAATATATGGTAAAGTGTGGTATGATATAGCACGATGTGGTGTAATAATGGTGTACTAATATATGGCAAAGTGTGGAATGGTATGGCACGGTGTGGTATAGAATGACATATTAAGGTGAGCAATCACCGCTTTTTAAAGAGAGAGATAAGGTTTATTTAATGGCTCTTATTAAAGGATAGAAATATTCTCTTTCTACAACAATTTGTTATTAATAAACCTAAGTTAGTTTGCGGATAATTTCCTGGTTTTTGAGCGAATGTCTTTTCAAAGAGTAAATCGAGAGTATTTCGAAATTAATTTTAGTAAATTCATGCGAAGCAACTTTTCCAAATCGCGCCTATTATTTTGGAAAAACATCGGCGCACAACATTTTAGAGAAGCGCAAAATCGCCAGGAGCTTGTCAGAACCGTGGCAACATTCTGTAAAAGGAATAGGGTAACTTCTTTGCCTAAGTAAAGGTTAGGTTTCGCTCATGGACACTACTTTTGACTACAAGAAGAAAATTTTAATTGATAAAAGGTTTCGAGATAGCTGAAAAATAAAGCTGCTCGCCCGCGTTCAAGACCTTCCCATTTCAAAAAGGCCAAATAGGTTTTAGAATAAGATGATAAATATAGATTTATATTGTTATACTCCTAAGCCGTTCTATTAAGTGACCTATGTAATTGTGAACCAATCATTTAGTCATTTAATTACCACTTGTGTCAAACCTACAGCCACGTACGAGTACATACTTATTTATACAAAAGTTCTTAATGACATCAATTTGGTCAATAACATTCATTGATCTTTAATTTTCAAAGCTAATCAAAATTTTAGGCGATGATTTTAAACGAGAAGTTTAATATTGATAATGGTCCTCGTACATAAATAAATAAAATTCTATTTCGGTCTTAATTAATAGCAACGCCTTGAAGGCTTCGCGACAGAGCTTGCTGTTGTTTTAGATTCTTTGACGGAACCCAGGTGAGATGAGAAAGTTTCGAAAAAGAAGAGAGAATCATTTTGAGGTTGACTAAATCGTTTAATGACCAACTCGAAGCCTCGCAGCGGGAGAGTTTTCTTTGAAGTGAATGTTAATGAGAATACTCAGGTAATTAAACTTAATACCACGGTTTTCGGCTTGTCCCTTTTGCCTACTATTCAACCCACTTCTAACCAACCCACTACTATCAAACCCACTACTATCAAACCCACAACTATCCATCCCACTTCTAACCAGCCCGCTAGTATCCAAACCATTACTCTCCAGCCCACTATTAACTTAAATGGTCAAAAACCATCAAAGGTTGTCAGATTTTTGTCAGTGGATATCCCTCGTTCCCAGGTTGTTGGATCTGATAGGGAGATAGGAAGCTAATGAACCGTTTGAATTTTTATTAATTTCCCTATTGATATTTTGAAAATGTTGTTCGGAATACCGTGCTCAATAAAGGAATCGTTAAAAAAAGAAAGAAAGACCATTACAAATATTGCGGTCAGTGAGGGTACAGTAGGGACTGTACTGGGAATGGACAGGTATTAATTCTAACCCGGGCAGTTGAAGATGATTTGGTCGATGTTACTTATAATTACTTCCATTTATAACTGTAAACTTTGTAGAGCACTGCATATACAATTATTAATTTAACATCAAATCAACACTATTAAGTTATTTCTATCAAAAAATACTAAATGAGGACTTTCTTCAATCAGCAACCCAAAGCCGATCGTATTAGATGAGGTTTTTTGGATTTCTCGCTTTTTTACTTTGTTGTGCTTCGAGGTGTTCGTTGGAAAGTGTGTCTCACCACGACCGCCTGTGCCATTGTGCTAATGGAAGAAAAGAGGAATATCCCTTTTGAATTTGTATTACATTCTTACAAGAATATTTTGGAGTTAACAATAAATTAATGCAAACTGATCTTACTTGAAACTCCGTGAAGATTGAAGTGATTTAGACACCATTTATTTTATTTTGACAGGGAACTGTGAAGTAGTGAAGACTGCGCATGGAAATGGGTACATTATTGGAGCAACTATGTAAAAAAAACTGACAACTTTCTCCGACTCATGCTTGCTTTTACATTACTCGTATTTACATTAGTAATTGGGGGCAATGGTATGTACACTTGCCCCGATCTATCCAACTAGATAACAACTAAACCCCTGGTTCCCAGTGATTTCCTCCGTGGTTTCTGAATTGTTTGCCTCCAACATTTCTCTGATCTCCCGAACCTATTTATCAAAAACTGGACTATAACTAATAACTGGTAATTACAACTAACTCCTGCCATAGCCAATGATAAGTTGACTGTTGAGGCGATGTGGCAGCAATCGGCGTGCCAAGACCCCACTAATCTATTTATTTTCCGAAGTGACACCCACCAAACATCTTAAAAGTTGGATAATACAAAGTAGTTGGATTTTTTAATTTTGCACATTGGCACTAGAAAGATACTCCCCTGTGGTTGATATCTCCCTCTCACAGCAGTGAACGAACACATCCGTGGCGGCATAGCCTTCATGAAGGCCGGGGAATGGATAGCAATGAATGGCTAGGATTACTTCCTCTCAGCCATCAAATGGTCAGTAACTATCGCTATATTGACCTGTCCAACGGTTGGACAATCAATACTGATATATGGCTAAAGGAAATTGATCATCTGGTCTACGGATCGAGATACTCGTAGCTCACGACCCACCCAATCATTGCCTTGCTGAGCTGTTTAATGCCGTCCCCTTTATCAAGATCGCACTGCTATAATCTGTTGAAAATTATATCAACTGGGAAAATATTATTTTTTACTCATAGAAGATTTTCTATTAAAAAATATGGTCCTTAGAAAAAGTTAGTTAAAGTATATGTATTATTATTTTATATGTACGAAATGTAATCGAGAAAGCAAAATTATTCACTATATTGATATCAATAAATCAGTTATATTTAAAATAATGTGGATGATTTTTTTTATATTATTAATTATAATGATGACGTTTATGTCTCACTTAGTGATTTTTGATGAAAATAAAAGTATTTGAGTTTATAAATTGGAGTTTAACCACAAAATATTTATTTGGTATTTATTTCATAATATTTATTAGCAAAATTACACTTGTTGCATTCTGTGATGATCATAATATTATGCCACGATCACGATTAAGTCAGATTTCTAACTGGGTAGTTATTTTCATCGAAGGAATTTTATTAAAGAATGAAACTTATGAAAAAAGAGGGTTGGATTAATAATATAAATTTTTTAATTATTTATGAAAAAAACACTGTTTCATACAATGTCAAATCTTTCAAGATATAGTATAATCCTACTAATATTATAAATGCGAATGTTTGTATGTTTGTTTCTCTTTCACGCAAAAACTATAGAACAGATTTGGATGAAACTTTACAGTAATATGGGTTATACATCAGAATAACACATAGGCTACAGCAAGGGCGGATGTAGACATTTTTTTAGGTACTGTGGAGAATCCATTATAGTACATAATTTAATGCAAATCAGGAACTTAGCATCTTGAAATTTGCAGATAGATTCTTTGTATAATTTAAGAAAAAAATATGCATAATTCCACCCCCCAAGGGTTTCTCCCTTCATATAATAGGGGATAATAGGTTAAAAGGTTTTATGGAATCCATCAGTTTTGAAATTAGACATCTGAAATTTTGGATGTACGAGTAACTTAAAGTTAAAAAATAAATTAAATTATTTATTTAAAATGATCTGTCACGAAACTTTATGTGGCAGACCAAATTCCACACGAGCGAAGCCGTGGGCAAAAGCTAGTTCATAATAAATGGAAAATAATTCGACTTGCATTTCCTTAAAAATTAACTGGTCGGACTAATAAAAAAGAGTCTTTGAAACAAGAATAAATGTATCTTTACTTAAATTACATTATATTATCTTCTTACATGTATCTGGGTATTTATGTACATGTCAGGGCACAATAATTCTTAAAAAATAAAATCAATATATATATAGTTATGTGTGTGTGTGCAAATAAAACTCGTAGAATTACCTAGCTGGATATTTCTTACGGAAATATAAGCCAAATAGGTTAATAGGAACAAGTTGGTGACCTGGATTATACTAAGCTCAAATTAAGAAATCTTTCAACAACACGATATAAAAAATTTAAATAAAAGTATAATTTTCATGTGGATGTTACTGGAGTACATATTTGTAAATCATTCATTCATTCATTAAAGTGAGTAAAACCATTTTTCCAGTAAAAAATTTTCTTTATTTTAAAAACGTTTCGACTTTTTCAATTTTCTTTTCATTAATATATTCTTACTACTCATAAGTCCATTAATATTTGAAGAATTGTACAATTCCTTAATTAAAGATACTAATATTTATTAACAAAACGGATAAGAAGGTTACAATTAAACTATTAACAATTAAATTATTAAACTAATATAAATTTATAATGACAATATTCTAAATATTATAATCTAGGCCTAGCTCCTATTTAATTATTACAATAATATTAGATATTACTATTTCTAGATAGCTTAACTAGTTACAATAGTTTCTATGACTACAATTTATAACTAATAATTAACACTTACAGTTCACTAGTCCACCGACCGTAAGATTCTTCAAGTATCACAAACTGACACACAGTAACACTTATTACACGGAACAGTTTATTACACTCGCGAGACTGTTACAGTTCACTGATATACTTATTACACGGGCTGGTTCAACACTGACTAGTTTATCACACTGACACTCACTTATCACAGATCTTGCGTGGTCTACTCTCAGGCTAAGACTGACTGACTCGAGGTGAGGGAAGTGTTTAAATAGACAATGAGGGGAACATTCTAGAACACGAAGGGGCCAGAAAATTCTGGAATCTTCTTGTTAAATTAATTAACAGTGTTAAATTAATTGATTTAAAAGTTGCGGATTTGAAACGGGAATTGGAGGAACGTGATCTGGATTCATCTGGAACTAAAAGTGTGCTGCAACAGCGCTTGCGTCAATTTTTTGTAGATTTAGGGGAAAATCCAGATGACGTTCTGTTTGAAACTGATTTAAGCAGGTTGTCTGCAACTTTTAAAAATGAGTTAAGCAATGTAGAAAATAAGTTAGGTAATGAATTAAGCAATGTTAAAAATGAGCTAGGTAATGAGTTAAGCAATATAGAAAATAAGCTAGGTAATGAATTAGGTATTGTTAAAAATGAGCTAGGTACTGTAAAAAGTGATTTATTGGATACATTAGAGTCTAAGTTAGGTACATTAGAGACTAAGTTAATGGAAAATGTTGAGAATAAGTTAGCCGATGTAAATAATAAAGTAGCTAATGTAGAATCTAGGTTAGGAGAAGAGCTGAATTCAATTAAAGACGAACTTAGGCTAAGAGTCGAAGCTCTCGAGGGACGTATGAGCAACCCACCGACAAACGACACCGACCGTTCCACAGAGGGCAGCTTTCATAGGGCCATCATCCCACCGAGCTGCGAGAGTAGTTGGAAACGACGGATTGTGCAAACGGGGTCAATGACCTAAGGTCATTGTAGGGCGGGGGGGTGATTAGTGAGGGCGGGAGGGGGTGACCTTGGGCTAGTGGCTGGTGTTTGTGTGCACAATGTGGCAACAGTGTAAGGAATTTATTAGATCTGGCAACGTCGCATTTGTTTACATTGCGTTTCATTCATGTAGTGGTTTGACCTTTGATGACGTCTGGTCTTATATTTGTTTACTTCCGCGTCGACGCGGCCGGTTTCGTCTGTGAGATCACCTTCAGGGCTGCTTTAAGTGGTTTTTATAATTTATCATCGGTAGTTAACCTGTTGCATTTGTTTTCAATGGTGGGGGTGATTGAACTTTGTACCGGTCTTGTGAGATGGGTGTGACGTAATTTCATTAAAACATCGTCGCTTTGTTTACATTTGAGTTGTAGTAGGAGTGTAAATAACCTTGTGACGTAACGGGTCATTGACCGTGTGACGTCAGAGCATGAACCTGGTGCATTTGTTTGCAATGGTGGGGGTGATTGAACTTTGTACCGGTCTTGTGAGATGGGTGTGACGTAATTTCATTAAAACATCGTCGCTTTGTTTACATTTGAGTTGTAGTAGGAGTGTAAATAACCTTGTGACGTAACGGGGCATTGACCGTGTGACGTCAGAGCATGAACCTGGTGCATTTGTTTGCAATGGTGGGGGTGATTGAACTTTGTACCGGTCTTGTGAGATGGGTGTGACGTAATTTCATTAAAAGAAAAAACACTTATCCTTGTATATTTACTGCCGCATTGACAAGTATTCCCGTGTCTTAGGGTATTTTGTTTACATTGATGTGGGGGTATAGAACCCTGTACGTGAACTGGTTGTCGGCCTGTGAGATCGTCGCTTCGAGGGGGTCATGTTTTAGTTGAATGAGCTAATGCATACCCGTTCGTCGCAGGGTGTCGAGGTAATTATAAATTTGCTCCTTCGTCAATTGCCCTTACTTGTTAGTTTATCATGGGACGTTTGACAAGTAGGAACTTGAGGTATGAGAAAGACCGTCTGTCGACATTTGTCGGCTGGACGTCACCAGTGAGTCCTTTGAGGTTAGCGTCTGCGGGATTTTATTATTTAAAAGTCTCTGACCGAACAAGGTGTCCATTTTGCGGAGTAATAGTGCACGAATGGGAAGAGTTTGACGATCCTTTATTAGATCATAAGAAATGGTCTGAAAATTGTGCATTTATCAAGTATTTGGATCAACTGGAAAGCTTGCCGTTAAAAATAGGTGATGTAATTGATGGTGAAGAAGAAAAAAGATATGGGTGTTGCTGATACTCGCAGGAGACTATGTATTTTTCTACGTCAACTCAACGACTTGAAAAACTGGATATCATTGTATGAAAAAAAATTAGAGATAAATCATTTAATAAAAAATTTAGAAAAACTTCATCTTCCCACCTCCAACGTTTAAAATCTCTCAGTGTCGACGTTGTAGCCTTGCGAGATGGTTGTTTCACGTCGATTGGAATTAGTAACTGATTATCCCATAACTAGGAGCAAACTAGTTCGAGTCGGTGTGTGCGATTATGTGCCTACAATCGCCGTTATGGATAAGAAAACAGTTGTTTATATGGATGCAGAAGAGTGGAAATTCGTTGAAGCGCAGATTCCTAGGATGCTGTCTCTATTACAAAACAGACGTAACAAGAAGGTGGATGCCGATGAGCGAGTAAGATGTAAAAATGTACTTTGTTTATATTCTACGAGGGGTAGAAACAGAGTAATGAAAATAGAACAGGTTTTTCATTGTTTATCAATGTTTAACCAAAGTCCATCGACTCTTGAGTCTGTTTCAGCATGTTTTAACAGGATAGAAACGACTAAGCTATGTACGAACATTAAGAAAATCAATGACTCGCTGGTCTTGATAACCAAGATGGTCGATCTATACCAGAAAAATGAAAAATGTCAACTCACCGAACCTGCGGAATGTGTGCCGATTGATTTTAGTATTAATACCAATACCCTTTTTTATAATTTAAACGAACTTAACGATATATGTAATAATAATTAATGGAATAAAAAGTGTAATTGTATCGATATGAAAAAATATATAATTGTTTTCTATATTTCGTTGCATTTATTTTTACCCAACACCCTTCCTATAAATTAAAAAAAAAAATAAGGTATAATAAAATAATAAACCAACTTATAAAATGTGCATTGTTTATTCATAACAATAAAATAATGTAAACAAATAAAACAAAATTTCAAAAATACATATAGTACAATTAATAATAAGTAGAGTCTTCATCAATGTAGGAAAGTCTTCGTTTCTGGATAAATTCCTCGTCATGTTGCCATTCCTCAGGTAAGTTGTCCCAGATATAATCCAATGTACAGTCCAAAACGTACAAAAGCAACGAGCGGGGTAAAATTCTCAATTCTTCAGTAGTTAGAGTTTCTATGCCTTCTTCTCCCAAGCGACGTATTACAGCCTCCATTCTGTCCATTATCAAAGTGATACAAGGTCCTTCCTGTCATTTTTATAAATACTCCTTTTCAAACCACAAACACTGAGGACGACTCGCCTTATGGTACTTGAGAGGATTGATTAGTGATTTGGAATCATAGACCAGTCCGCAGTATACACATTTAACACTATCCTTGACTCCGCGTATAAATCCTGCAAACGACAGCAGATGATGAGGCGAGTCAATGTTTCTAAATGATTGCTTACGTACCTCTTCTTTATTGAAATTTAAAGCCTCAGAATTTTTTCTGACCCATGCAGCCAATCGATGGGCTTGATTTAATGAGCAGACAAAGGAAGTGTTCAAATGAAAACTACATGCAATCTTATCATTTTCTAAAATTTTCAAGTTTGGACAGCCGAAATCATGAAGATCGTAGACTGGTTTATCGATAAGTTCTTCTATGAAATTGCATTTTTCCATTCCTTTTCCCCATAATGTGTCATAGTCTTCCGTGATGGATAGTAAGAAATATCTCATATCCTCATATGGTACATCACCATAGTTCCATTCCAGTCCGTGAATATGTTTCTTTACCCAAAGATTTGTTTTCGACTCACCCACTTCTCCGACATCTCGAGGTGGTTTGAAAAACCAATGCCACGATGAACCATGGCTGATGGAGATTACAGATAGTTCTTTAACGATCAATGAATTAGAAGCCGAGCGATAGCCCTGAAAATCAATGACCGCCGAACGCATTATATGCTTCAGTCAATGTCCTACGGTGAAGTGATATTTTTTGCAGTCGATCTAAGCTCTATATATACATGTTGTTTCAGTACATTTTACGGACCAAACCGGTTCCCACCTCATATTCTACAATTTTATCGTGAAGAATAAGACAGTATGCCTTAGTATTTGGCGGAAAGTTCTCACTCGCCTCTAGTAATACACGAATATCAATAGTCGTACTTTGTATTGCTTCAGATTGTTTAGAACAATCTATGATGGCTATAGGTGCGAATGTCTCAAAATCAGATCGTGACAGTAGAGGCTGAGAATGTCTCCTATTATAATAACTCTCTTGAAACTCTACATACATTTCGTAGAGGAGAGCCACTTTTCCTTGTGCAAAATCTAAATTCAAATCGTCATAAGGATATTGTTCGCTATTCAGATAGAGTTTCAAATTTTTCAATTTGCAACTATCAAACTGACTGCTGTCTTTGGTAGCGTTTCTCGTTCGATCAGTCTGGAATGCGATAATAACATACCGCGGCTTTTCTAAATTTGTCGATGTTTTGACAGTCCAATTTTCCTGCTGTGTTGCAGGCAAACTAGGGTATTCGTAAAGATCCCATGATCGAAACGGAATTGATATGACCTTGTTTTTGTCAACCATCTTCAGCAATCTAAGACGTTCTTGATCAGAAACACGAATATGAGGCATCCTCCAAACCACTTTGTCCAATTTTATTTGGACGTTATCATCGTTACCCTTCACACAGTTCAAGTCCGTACTAGATCGAATCAAAACGAGTTCGTGCTTAAGATTTATTAAAATTTTTCTATAGTCCTCACATATTCCTAAAAGAATATCCAGGGGCAGGCATGCGCTGAAAAATCCGTTTTTGTCTAAGGAAAGAGTATTGTTAACACCGGGCATCGTCCATCCCGCATTTTCTAGCCCTTTGACATGAGTAGGTGAAAATGATGCATGACCTTTAAGCGTTGTAGTTATTCCAGGATTTCTCACTCTATCAACTTCAATGCCATTCAATTCATATCTAATCTCGTCAAACAAAAACGCAAATGCGTTATTAGTCAATTTTGAAGTAGCTCCAGGAGTACCATCTTTTTTTAAAATTCGTCCTTCAAGATAAACATAACTTAATGAAGGAAACGTGTAGACATCTTGTTGATGTATAGGTATTCTGATTTCGTCGGACCTGTTAAAGGTGTTCCCCGCATACGGCTGATGTGAATGATACTGGAATTGCGTAAGGGAATCATCAAATTTTATATCTGATGTAATGTTGAGTATGTTATTCATTTTTTCTTATTTTGTAACCGAAAACCGCACTGTTTCAAAAAGTTAGCGTTTGCAGTTGTTAACTGTCTCGTCAATTTAGGATTACTAATTCTTAACATGGCTTGCTCTCTCCTTTTATAACGAGCTACACTATTATTCTGCACACCATCCATCGTAAAATCAATCCCCATTTTTCTTCAAATGTATTCTCAATGTAACAGTTTCTCCCCTAAAGTCAATAAGTTCTCCGTCTTGATCCACTAACCGAACGGTAATATTGTCAACAGTCCTCACGTTAGTAGGAAAGTAAATGACAGGATTCGGGGTTTCTATTATTTTATATCCTGGTTCTACAGCCGGAAAGAATTGGTGTATGCTATGATCCGGATCTCCATTGACATAAGACCCTACTGCGATGTTACAATGAATCGAAATAGTGTTTACAGAAAGAATTTTCACAATACCATCCGATTCGCTGTACCGATGCACTGGGTTGATGACATGATTTGGACGATGAAAACCCAACAGTGGACCAATAGAATGGGGCTTGTCGGGGAAGTTGAAGTAGACCGGCTTCGTTGTTCTAAGTTCAGCCTTTAAAGTATTCTGATTTCCTCGCAGCATAAACCCCGCACCAGGTTCCTGGTGAGCAATTTCTTCGCGAAGAAAAGAATTTAGTGCATCGATATCATACGATCCTTCAGGTATCTGGATCGTCGAATTTCCAAAATAAAACTTATCGCTAACATCCTTTCTTATATTCGGAATAGTATTGTATGTGTCAAAAGATAATAAACCAACTGTATAACTTGAGCCTAATTCCAGCGGAGGTAAAAAGTTTGCATGAAGAACACTAGAATTTCCCGTAAACGATACTGTATAGCTCATGATTATGAATGATCAAAATTTATGAGAAACATCAGCTAAATACTTTAAGCAGAGATGTCCGCAAATCTGAGTATTCCACTTCTGATAACGACGTCTGTTGTAAGTTATTTTTGAACCCTTGAAATAGTCAAGTAGCTGTGGTGGTGGTTTCAAATTTCCAAACGAATCAAAGTATTTCACAAGATTATCTTTTTTCACATAACACACCCAATGAGAACCAGGTTCTGAACTTGTTTGCAAGTTTATAATAGCTGTCTCATATTTATTCGGATATTTAGGGAGATTATCGATCATAAATACTCCACGAAAATTTTGAATATTTAAATCTTTAGCCATATAATTTAATTCAAGATCGGTCAACGGTTTATTTGGTAGTCATATTTTTCTAGGTCTTTTTTGTCGGCTTATAAACAGACCGTAACCATCCCTGTGGGGCTTCAAATAAAGTCCATCACCAACTTTCTGACCTTCCATTGCCATGTTATGTCTCTTTTGCTCGTCTAATTTAAGTTTGGCCTCTTTCGTCTCATTGATCGCTTTTGCCACACTCGCAGCTCCTCCTGCCAAAGATCCTACAGCGGAAAGTCCTGCCATCAACGGTACAAGAAATTGGAGAAAGCCTCCCTCCTTTGGTAGCGGTAGAATTCTAGGCGGTAAAGGATTCACCTTACCGCGTAAATGTTTTTTAGCCTTCTTATACGCCACTTTCGATGCGTTCAGAATTGATGATACATCATCAACCTTTGACGATTTAACCAAATCCATAAAATTTATCTTCCCTTTCTTTTTCTTATTTTTTAAACCTGAACCAGTTTTCCCTTTCGCCTTCATGACATTTGTAACTAGCCAAGCTGCAACTTTTTCTCCCCATGACGAATCTGAAGCTTTAACTCGTTTCCAAGCATTATCAGCTAGGATCTTGTCCGCTTGTTTGCGACTATCCATAATCGTATGTTTGCGATAAGCTATATCGTGTTCTTTACAAGCTCTATCAAGTTTGTTTATTCCACTATCACCCGCAATTAAACGTTTTTCTAATTTCGTACCCGGCCCGCAATACTGATATCCCGGAAGGTGTAATTCAATTGGTAACTTGTTAATAACACTGTTCAGCAAGCCTCTTCCTTTGCGAGTCCTACGAACCATACTGTACTTGGAAAATAAAGAACTGAGATATATATATATATATATATACAGAGGAAAGATGATGTTGTTTGCATTCAGAATGAAATTAGTTAGACAAGGACAACGTTTCTCTACTACTGACTTCTCCCCTGTTAAGTGGGATTCAGAGAGGAGGCACAGTTCATTATTACCAAGCACCATTAGGGCATCGATTTGTGGACCAAGCGGATGCGGAAAGACTAATATCATGATTGGACTTTTATTAAATCCGAATGGCTTAAAATTTAAAAATGTGTATCTTTTCGGAAAAACTTTACATCAACCGAAATATCAATATTTAAAAAGTATCATAAATCTAGTTCCTGAAATAGGATTATTCGAATTTGAAGATGCAAAAGAATTGCCTCAAGAAGTTGAATCCAATTCGGTCTGTATATTCGATGATGTGACTATGGAAGATCAGGATATAATTAAACGATATTTTAGTTATGGTCGTCACATGAACCTTGATTGCTTTTATTTAACACAAAGTTATGTTTGTATCCCGAGACACCTTATCAGATGTAACTTTAATTTTTTAATAGTATTTCCTCAAGATGAGTTAAATTTGAAACATATTTACGAAGAACATGTAAGCACTCCAGATTTAAGTTTTTCACTTTTTAAAGATATGTGTTCGTTATGTTGGAAAGATTCTTTTAGTTATCTCGTCATTGACAAAAGTAGAGACCTGAACAATGGGCGTTTTAGAAAAGGAATCGATACATTCATTGTGGATATATAAAGAGCATTCATGGGGGGTGTAACGGCAGTCATGGACCCAAGAGTCACTCGTGAGATTATAAAAACTAGCGAGATTTTGAAAAACAAATATCAGTCTTTGAAGCGTAGTCTCCAAGATATTGAAAAAGGTCGACAAGAATTCTTTACACCCGTGCTTCAACCTCTAGAAGACATTAAACAATCAGTACAATTGTACCAGGCCAAACCGGAAGTCTGTTAATATTTACAGAAAATCAGCATTAGTGCCAAAAACATCTTATTACAAAAGAGCTACAAACATTTCATCCGATGATACAAAAACTAATCCTAGCATAGTGATAGCAATCTAATGGTTATAAATATTACAGATAAACGGTAATAATAATCAACCTTGTCTGTGAGTTACATTCGCATAGTTGCATTCTCGGTTCTCTATATTTCCATTCCCATATATGGTCATACCATGTGATGACAGATTCGTCAGAGCATGAGTCATCGCGATGCAACCTACCCGTTTTCCATTATTCTTTGCTCAGCGGTTATATTTGTGTCCATATATGGTCATGATACCACCTATTCCAAGTCTTTATAAGCGTTCCCTCTTCAGCCACTGGCCTACGTCACTCTGTTTTGCCTCCGTGTTATGCTCTCCGCTGTCGCTAGTCACTGCTTAAACGTAAGTTGTTAAGCTACTTGTTTTAACTAATCTTAACATTATGATAAAAATCTTGACAATATTGAATCATTTTAACAATGATTGTTATAAACATTGCAGATGACTCTTTTGAATAAATTAAACGGTCTTACAGCCTATAAGACAATAGGAGAATTAGAAGAGGGAGCGGCATATAAAATACTTAAACTCAATTTAAAAAATACTGAATACGGCCAATCACTGCATGCCATCATAGAGGGAGAGGAAGGAGAACTCATCCGAACCTTTCTTCCAAAGAGGTACCGCGAATGTTTCACCGATGAAGAGATAGAGCAGTATGACGGTGAGTTTTCATATCATTAATTGTTATTGCGATCAATTAAATTAATACTTAATTTAAAATTTTAAAATTATTAATACTTAATTTTCAGAATAAAAAAGTAAGATTTTTTTTTATTTTTAGGATTATTGAAGATGAAATACGGAGGGAAGTGCAAAAATACATACATCATAAGTTTTAGTAAATAAGAAAAGCGTGAATATCGGCCTAGGGGAAGTATCTGTGTCATAAGGTATGGATGTTTTATGTACAAAATGTGGGCTCTTATTACAAAATTTAAGTTCTCATATATGTAAATGGGAATTTCATTCGTGCACAAATTGCAGTCGCGAATTTAAATCAAATTTTAGCTGTTCACGACATAAAATTGTATGTGAGAAAAAAAAAAAGCGCATCAGTTCCCTTCAAGCGTTCGTGGGCCACAGTAGCCAATCGTTAGCAATGGAAAATTTCCAAACTCCTGCTGGGTCATCTTTGAAACAATCTCAACTTCATTTACCATTTAAAAAACGGACACATTCAAACATACCATCTTTCTCCAGTGTTAATAGTGCAGAAAAAGGAATTAGTTCTCCTAAGAAATATAAACTTTATCATAAGGAACAACTCAGTAGCTTAATCACGTATGAACAAGGCATTAAAAAGGCTGCATTTGGTAATACAGTTTTAGATTTTTATATTGAAAATCGGGATAAAAACATAATTCCGAAAACATTTTTAGAAGTAAACAAAGAAAAATTGATTAAGATTTTAAAATCATATTTGGCTCAATGGAATATATTTAAAGTTAATCTACAGTTAGACTGTACATATAAAAAAATAAGTCAAAATAATGAGGAAAAGTCCGATATGAATTTTAAGACTAGTCAGCAAGTTATAGATTCTTCAACCGATTTGGACGAATATATTAGAGAATCATTCGAAAAAATAGTCTTGGAATTAGATTCTTTTGAAGCTAAAGGTTCTGGTTGGACATTTGTATCATGTAACTTTCTATACTTGCATTTAACTAAATATAAACCTCTCAGCGGGAAACAATTTATTAAATTGCCAAAAGTTATAGAAAACAAGCATGCCGTAATTAATGTAAAAAACGTAAACAATGATTGTTTTCGATTAGCAATATTAAGCAAAACTATTGGTTCGAGCAATCCTAAGTCGTATGAACATTTTGATAATAATTATAATTTCGATTGTATTACATATCCCACTTCCATGAAAGACATTAAAAAATTTGAAAATGTAAACAATGTTTTAATTAATGTTTACGGTTTAGATGAAAAAAATGATATATTTCCTTTAAGAATAAGCAAAAGAGAAACCTACAAGGAGAGATTTGACCTTTTGTTTCTTCAAAATGAAAGAAATTCGCACTATTGTTACATCACAAATTTAAGCCGGCTTGTTAGTAGACAAATATCCGATGACAAATCTGCCAAAGAAATTTGTCACAGATGTTTAACATCTATTTCCTGGGGATATAAAACAAAAAGCGGAAAAAACGCGGAAGAAAGATTAAAGGAGCATTTATTATTTTGCGGTACGCATAAACCAGTGAGATCGGATTTTCCAGTTGCTGATAAAATCAAATTTAAAAAATTCGAATGCACACAAAAAATTAAAATTGTAGCATATGCAGACTTTGAATCCTATCTGGAACCAATTGAGGGTCCTTCACAAAATCCATCAATTTCTTGGACAAAATCAGTTCAAAATCATAAAATCTTTTGTGCATCACTTATGGTCAAAGCGGATATACCATTATTTAATCAACAACAACCATCAATTTTCACCGGTGAAAACTGTATGTCAATGTTTATGGAAGCATTACATGAATTGGCTAAAAGAGCTGATAAAATATATGGAAATGTCGAACCTATGGCTGAAATGAGCGAGCAAGAAAAGTTAATTTATCAATCTACTGATTTATGCGTTATATGCCAGAAAACTTTAAATAACGATGAGAAAGTACGTCATCACGATCATGTAACATCTAAGTTTATTGGAGCGGCTCATTCCAATTGCAATTTACAAGCAAAAACTCCCAATTTTATTCCGGTATTTATGCATAACTTTCAGGGTTATGACTCGCACTTTATTGTTCCTTTTTTAGCCGACCATGAAGGAGATGTTACTGTAATTCCAAGTAACACAGAAAAATACATAAGTTTCACTAAAACATTTAAAAATTGTAAAACTAAAATAAGGTTCGTAGACAGTTATAAATTTTTAGCAGCTAGCCTAGACACCCTAGTACAAAACATGAAGAAAGATTCTGTGAATCATTCAATCACATTCCCTCATTTGTACCAGTTATTTTCTGAAGAAACCAAAGTTGAATTGCTGACAAAAAAAGGAATTTACCCGTATTCTTACATAAATTCTTTCGCGCGGTTGGAGGAAACTAAGTTACCTGCAATAGAGAAATTTTACAACAATTTAACTTTAGAAAATATTTCTAATTCTGATTATCAACATGCTCAAACCATTTGGAAAACCTTCAATATAAAGAACTTAAAAGAGTATACCGAAATGTATATAAAAACAGATGTAATTTTATTATGCGAAGTCTTTGAAAAATTTCGTAAACTCTGTATAGATATATATCGCTTAGATCCAGCCTATTTTATGTCTCTTCCGGGCCTTAGCTATGAAGCAATGTTAAAAACTACAAACATTGAGCTAGACATTATAAAAGACCTAGATATGGTATTATTTATCGAAAAAGGAATTCGAGGAGGTATTACACAAGTTGTCAAGCGTTATGCCAAAGCAAATAATTGTTACGTAGATGATTATGATCCAAATCTGCCCATTAGCTACCTAATGTATGCTGATGTAAATAATTTGTATGGTTATGCAATGAACTGTTTCCTTCCATATAGTGATTTTAAATGGCATAATGAAGATTTAGACGTGTTAAACGTTCCCGATGACTCTGAAGTTGGGTACATACTTGATGTAGACATTGATTACCCTAAAGACATACACGATTTGCACTGTCAACTACCTTTATTACCCGAAAGATTAAAACCCCCTTGCAATAAAACTACAGAAAAGTTACTAACGACACTCACACCAAAAACCCGTTATATCGTGCATTATGTTAACTTGAAACAAGCTATAAATCTCGGGATTAAATTGAAAAAAATACATAGAGTTTTAAAATTTAACCAAAAGAATTGGTTGGCTCCATACATTAATTTAAATAGCAAACATAGAGCTAAGTCTACCAATCCTTTTGAGTCAGATTTTTTCAAACTCATGAACAACTCCTGTTTTGGGAAATTTATGGAAAACGTTAGAAAACGAATAGACCTAAAAATTGTAACAAATAAAAGATCGTTAAACAAACTAGTTAAAAAGCCAAATTTCAAAGAGAGAATAATTTTCACTGAAAATGTAGTATCCGTCCAGTTAGAGAAGGAAAAAATTGTATTTGATAAGCCCCTTTATGTCGGTTTTAGCATACTGGAACTTTCAAAGGTTTTAATGTACAAATTACATTATGACGTATTCTTAAAAGCTTATGGTCCGCAAAATATAAACCTGTGCTATATAGACACCGATTCACTTCTATACCTTATTAATACAGAAGATATATACGACGACATAAGTAACAATTTAAAAGACTATTTCGATACAAGTAATTATCCGACAGAGCATCGTTCTTATTCTGACAAAAACAAAAAAATTGTAGGAATGCTCAAAGATGAAACAGCTGGAGATCCAATTGTTGAATACGTTGGCTTAAGACCAAAAATGTATTCATTTATAACTAAACATGGTTTACTTATAAAACGATCCAAAGGGATTAAAAAATGTGCAGTTCGTGAATTCACATTTCAAGATTATTTAAATACTATAAGAAATTACGAGTCGATGTACAGTCAATTTCAAATTATACAATCAAAAAGACATCAAGTGCAAACAGTATTAATAAATAAAAAGTCTCTTTCCCCATATGATGATAAACGCCATACAGCAATTAACAATACAGATACGCTACCTTACGGCCATTATTCATTGCATTAGTTATATAATTGTTAATTGTTATATGTAATTGTAGTTATAAGTATATAATAGTTGTAATTAATTAATTCTAAAACATTAATAAATGAATAAATAAATGATTACTTAAATCATAGAAGTGTAGGTTAAAAAAACCCAAAAAAAACAAGAACATTAATTATCAATCACTAGATTTTATTTTACATGTTATAGCAGCAACAAGTCAATAAAAAAATCCTATTTTATATTTTAGGAATGTTTTTAATAAACGTTTTGTTGTAACAGGATTAAAAAAAAATAAATAAATGTCTAATATCAGAGTGTTTTTTTCTTCTTTCACAACATTATGCAATATCCTTTCTGTCAATCCAGCTGCGTTCTTCCCGTCCTTTCCATTTAGGCACCAAAGAATATACATTGCTTTGCAAGTACTTTTCCGTTTTTTTATTACGAGCATCAATCGGTTTCATACCTATAGTTGAATGAAAGGATGAATTATACTCATGTAGAATCTGGGGTAAAATATCTAAAAATTTGTAATTTCCTAGTAAGCTGAATGCTTTCCACATTTTCGCTTTCAATGTTCTATTAAACCTTTCTACAATGGAAGCCTTCATTGAGGTAAAAGTAGAATAATGATTAATAGAGTATTTTTTCATCAGAGAATTAAACTTTGAGTTGTAAAATTCTTTCCCTTGATCACTTTGAATATAATTCAAAGTACGATAGTGGTGTCTGCTCTGACGGAACTGACGTCACAAGGTCATTTTTACGCACTACTACAGCGCCTTATCATCCGTGAGATAAAGTATGAACTGCTGAGAAACGCATACTGGGAAGCGGGGAGGTGGACCAGCTGTGACTCATGCTCTGACGTCACACGGTCAATGCCCCGTTACGTCACAAGGTTATTTACACTCCTACTACAACTCAAATGTAAACAAAGCGACGATGTTTTTCTTTTAATGAAATTACGTCACACCCATCTCACAAGACCGGTACAAAGTTCAATCACCCCCACCATTGCAAACAAATGCACCAGGTTCATGCTCTGACGTCACACGGTCAATGCCCCGTTACGTCACAAGGTTATTTACACTCCTACTACAACTCAAATGTAAACAAAGCGACGATGTTTTAATGAAATTACGTCACACCCATCTCACAAGACCGGTACAAAGTTCAATCACCCCCACCATTGAAAACAAATGCACCAGGTTAACTACCGATGATAAATTATAAACCACTTAAAGCAGCCCTGAAGGTGATCTCACAGACGAAACCGGCCGCGTCGACGCGGAAGTAAACAAATATAAGACCAGACGTCATCAAAGGTCAAACCACTACATGAATGAAACGCAATGTAAACAAATGCGACGTTGCCAGATCTAATAAATTCCTTACACTGTTGCCACATTGTGCACACAAACACCAGCCACTAGCCCAAGGTCACCCCCTCCCGCCCTCACTAATCACCCCCCCGCCCTACAATGACCTTAGGTCATTGACCCCGTTTGCACAATCCGTCGTTTCCAACTACTTGCGAGGACTGCCGGAAAAAATAACAGGATTAGTGGACGAATCATGCCGGGAACTCTCGCCTGAACAGAGCGAGGAAGTGAAGAAGATGATTATCCGATGGCAGGACGTTTTCGAGATCAGCCCAGGGCTACGGGGTAGAACGGATATCTTCCAGCATAGGATTGACACCGGGGATGCTAAGCCCATCCGACAAGTCCCGCGGAGGCTGCCGTTAGCCAAACGGGAGGACGCCGAGAAGATCATCAAGGAGATGGCGACTGATGGTGTCATTGAGCCTTCGAGCAGCCCCTGGATGTCTCCTGTTGTATTGGTGAAGAAGAAGGACGGCACAACGAGATTCTGCGTAGACTACCGCCTTCTGAACAACGTCACCAAGAAAGACAGTTATCCGCTCCCCAGGATTGATGACCCCTGGACACCCTGGAGGGGTGTGAACTTTTCTCTACCTTGGATCTCCGCAGTGGATATTGGCAGGTTGGAGTGAAACCTGAAGATAAAGAGAAGACAGCGTTCTCGATTGGGACTGGACTCTGGCAATTTACGGTAATTCCATTCGGGCTTTGCAATGCTCCTGCAACATTTGAGAGGCTGATGGAAAGCGTGTTAAGAGGTCTCTCTTGGAAAATTTGCCTGGTATACTTAGATGACATCATTGTGCTGGGAAAGTCCTTCGCTCACCATCTGAAGAATCTGGAGAAGGTCTTCGAACGACTGCGTGCAGCGAACCTTAAATTGAACCCGAAGAAGTGTCATCTCTTCCGAAGGCAAGTCAACTATCTAGGGCATGTTGTGTCGGACAACGGAGTTGCCGTTGACCCAGAGAAGATTGCAGCGATCACCGACTGGCCAGACTCGAGATAAGCACCAAGTAAGAAGTTTTCTCAGACTCTGCACCTACTACAGGAGGTACGTGAAAGGATTTGCAAACATTGCAAAACCTCTTACCAGGCTCACCGAGGAAAAACGGAATTTCCTTTGGGATCACGAATGTCAGGCATCCTTTGAGGAGTTGAAGAAGAAGTTGAGTAGAGCTCCTATTCTGAGCTATTCACGTCCCGAGGGCAAGTTCATACTTGACACAGAAGCTAGCAACACCGCTATTGGAAGCGTCCTTTCTCAGCTCCAAGATGGAGAAGAAAGGGTTATTGGATATTTCAGTAAAGCGCTCTCAGCTCCGGAACGCAACTACTGTGTCACAAGGAAGGAGCTTCTAGCAGTGGTGAAATCTATAGAGCATTTTCACAAATATCTATACGGCAGAAGATTCCTCCTGAGAACGGACCACGCGGCTCTAATGTGGCTGCTACGATTCAAGTCACCAGAAGGACAAGTGGCGAGGTGGATATAGCGCCTTCAAGAATATGACTTTGAATCTGCTCATCGCGCTGGAACGAGTCACCGAAATGCGGATGCGCTCTCTAGGAGATCTTGTGACGAAGAATGCCGGCATTGTTCTCGACAAGAGGAGAAGCAGGCAGCAGTGTTGAGGACAACGGTGGTCATGGATAGTTGGCAGGATGCAGAGGTGTCAAAGGAACAGGACGAGGACCCGGACTTGAAGCAAATAAAACAATGGAAACTATCGGAGCAAGGAAGACCAACCTGGCAGGATGTTGCTCCAATGTCGAAGAATGTAAAGACTTACTGGGCCCAATGGGACTCCATTCTAGTGGACAACGGGCTGCTGAAACGGGCATTGGAGAACACGGAAGGAGATCAGCGCAGACTACAGCTCATCGTCCCAAAGAGTAAAGTGCCCGAAGTACTCAGGGAACTTCATGACGGAGTATCTGGCGGCCACCTTGGAGTTCATCGTACATTGGAAAAGGTACGTGAACGCTTTTACTGGGCGAACCTCAAGGACGATGTGTTGGACTGGTGCAGGCGTTGTGCGACTTGTGCGGCCTCTAACGGTCCCATAAGAAGAAAGAAGGCCCCAATGAAGAAGTACAACGTTGGATCGCCGTTTGAGAGAATAGCAATTGACATCGCTGGCCCTTTCCCTGTGACGGATGAAGGTAACCGGTATATTCTCGTGGCCATGGACTACTTTTCCAAGTGGGTGGAAGCTTACGCCCTTCCGAATCAGGAGGCAGTCACGGTTACGGACGTACTGGTGAAGCAGCTCGTCAGTAGGTTTGGAGTACCCATGGAACTTCACGCTGACCAGGGACGAAACTTCGAGTCTGCAGTCTTCTCCGGGATGTGCGAAGCACTGGGAATACGGAAGACCAGGACGACACCTCTTCACCCTCAATCCGATGGCATGGTAGAGCGCATGAACAGGACTATGGGTCGATATTTGTCCAAAGTGGTCTCCGACCATCAGCGAGACTGGGACCAGTATCTTCACCTGTTCCTGCTGGCTTACCGCAGTTCAGTCAGTGAGGCAACGGGGCAGACTCCTGCAAATGTGGTATTCGGCAGAGAACTTCGGTTGCCTTGTGATTTGAAATTCGGTTTCAAGCCTGATGAGGAAATTGCCGGAGAGGAGTACGTCTCGGATCTACGGAAGCGACTGGATAATATCCACGAGAAGGTTCGCACAAACATCCAGGGAGCAAGTGACAGAATGAAGGAGCGTTACGACATCAGGGCTGAGAAGGGTGGCTACCAACCTGGAGACTTCTTCTGGCTACATGATCCTCTAAGAAGGCGAGGCTACTCACCTAAACTTCAGAACTCCTGGGACGGCCCGTTTGAGATCGTCAAGAGGATCAATGACGTCATGTATAGGATCAGGAAGCAGCCTAAAGGAAAACCCAAGGTAGTCCATTTCAATAGACTGGCCCCGTACAAAGGAGACCACGGCCCGAAAGGATATTGGTGTGCACGTTCAACCCCTGGAAAGAAAGTGCGTCTCCATCAGTAGAAGCTCATAAATGCCCGATTTCTCCGGACTTGCTCTGGGGCAGAGCACTTTTAAGGAGGGGGCAGTGTTACGGGCGCCGGCAGGAAGACGGAAGCAAGAGGATTAGCGGCTTAAATCCGTCAGCGGGAGAAGTTAAAATAGGATTAGGACCGTTCTAGATCGTCTCCTTTTGTCGGCAAAGGATTAAGAAGATTCCAGAATTTTCTGGCTCCTTCGTGTTCTAGAATGTTCCCCTCATTGTCTATTTAAAGACTTCCCTCACCTCGAGTCAGTCAGTCTTAGCCTGAGAGTAGACCACGCAAGATCTGTGATAAGTGAGTGTCAGTGTGATAAACTAGTCAGTGTTGAACCAGCCCGTGTAATAAGTATATCAGTGAACTGTAACAGTCTCGCGAGTGTAATAAACTGTTCCGTGTAATAAGTGTTACTGTGTGTCAGTTTGTGATACTTGAAGAATCTTACGGTCGGTGGACTAGTGAACTGTAAGTGTTAATTATTAGTTATAAATTGTAGTCATAGAAACTATTGTAACTAGTTAAGCTATCTAGAATTAGTAATATCTAATATTATTGTAATAGTTAAATAGGAGTTAGGCCTAGATTATAATATTTAGAATATTGTCATTATAAATTTAAATTAGTTTAATAATTTAATTGTTAATAGTTTAATTGTATCCTTTTTATCATTTTGTTAATAAATATTAGTATCTTTAATTAAGGAATTGTTTAATTCATTTTAATACCCAGTAGCCCGTAACATTATCATATAATTGTAAAAATCGCAAGAACTTGCTTTATTTTATAGGTGGTTTAATGAATAGTTTTCTTTCTTCCTCAAAACGCATTCTTGTTCAGTCAATTTCAATTTTGAAGTTTATCTTCAACGATTTTGCACTCTTTTTTTACACAACATTTTAAACTATGGATGATTTTTTAATACAATTTTTATATTGTACACATTTGTTTTTTTAGGCAACTTTAAAAATTTGGATATGATATAATTATTGGTGATTTATGTGCAATAATTTTGGTCGATACTTAACCTAATGTCAGTATAATATTCCTTTTTCAAAGATAGGGGCTTCGTAAGACAAATGCTATCAGAACATGTTTTTTTTTTTTATTTCAACAAACATCTGAGGTGAGGAAAAATCAGATACAATGACAAGACGCACCTGTTTATTTGAATTCGGAACGCTAGAGCGCTCTGAAAAGCTCGCCCTAAGTTGGCAGCCCTGATGGAGGATTTGGCGGCCGCTCCTAACCAAAGCCAACCTAATCCCGTCCTGTTTAAAAACCGGGCGGTCTTCCGCTAAGAGAAGGAAATCTCCTTTTTGTTCTAACCTAAATCCAGCTAATCCGCGTTCTGTCCGGACCGTCCTTTGGCTTACCACCAACCCTAACCCAGTTTTTTTTCTTTTTCTCTCCCCGTATATATTTCATGCTCTTCAACTTTTTAGTATTTTCATACTTGACTTTTTAAAAAACTTGGTCCATCCTATTATGAACAATGTGCCTAACTCATATCAATCTCACCTTCCTTCACTCTATCCTAAGAAGAAATTTCATTTCTTCAGAAACTGACGATTAGGTCACTTTTAATGAATAATAATTAAGCCAGAAGAAGTATTTATTTCTTCATTATTATTTTGTAAAATTCTTATCGACATTTAATGGCGAAAAACGAACTCTCATATGTCGACATTTGCAAATGAATAAATCCTTCTTTCAATTTAAAACTGCTTAACATTTAAATCGCATTTAAGCATATGTAAATTGTTAATACTTTAGTTTAATTTCGACATTTAAAGATCGCATCTGGAGAATGAGAATGTTGTTGAAATTACTACTGCTGTTTACTCGATCAACAATTTTTTTTTTAAATATATTATTATATATTAATTTTTTAATTATATACAAAATTGTTAAACATTGGTGGGATAATCCCTTACAATGAAAATTATTTTACATACAATGGTTGTTACCGGTTAATAAGTTTTGTTGTTGGTGAAATTAAAAAACCCAACAAAAAAAAGAAGTACACAGGATTACTAATTAATACAAAATTTATGTATAACAACATGTACATATATAAGAAGATATAAGGATATATATATATATATATATATATATATATATATATATATATATATATATATAACAATATAAAACATTTATTTAATAGTTTCAAATAAGCATTTTTTTTTTTTTTTTTTAAATTTATTTATTGATATTTAAAACTGTATTACAATTATACAACAAGTAAATAGAATGCGTGATCAAATAAGCATGGAGAATAAATAGCTTGCAATAATACCTATTGCAGTGATAACAGAGCGAGATAAGAAGATTTGTTTACTACTCAAGTAGTTTCTGTAGCGGCAGGTTATGAATATGTTGTGTGAAGTGATATTTATTTCTATATTGTTACATATTAATATTATTGGAGTTTTATTGATGTGTAAATTGCTAATTATTCCGTTTATGAATATTGTGAGCAAGCTAAATGCAATAAATATTTTAATTGTTCGATAGTTAGACACGGATTGGCCCTAAGCCTCGACTGCAGCATCAGCAGATCTCCCCACCAGCATAAATAGGTCAGTGTAATAGTGTACGCGTAATAGTGTACGCGTAATAGTGTACGTGTAAATAGGCCAAGCAGCTCAGTGTACGCGTCGTTATTATTCTATCTTATGTAACTATCACTTGTAGTTTGTTTTTATACCAATAAAGTTTTTTTAAGTAAGTTCGGAAGTTCAAATTTATAATTGATGATTAACTTGTTTGGATTTGTTGCAATATCCCTTCATTTAATCTAGTAGATATAAAATTCCTTCAAATAAAATAAACATTCGGATATTCCGTCTTGTGCTTCTTTCTTGACTAGCTTGGTGACGCTCGCTTGAATCCCCGATGTACAGGCCTCCCGGTACACAGTGTAAATAATTTTTTTTTTCTCATCCTCCAAAATTTTATTTACAATATAATACAAATTTACAAGAAATACCTGAAAATGCTTCTATATGAACCAAAAGCCTTCTGTTACCTTTCGGTTTATATAGAAGCATTTTCAGGTATTTCTTGTAAATTTATATTATATTTTAAATAAAATTTAGGAGGATGAGAAAAAAAACAGTGTAAATAAACTGTTACTTGATTTGTTTCGTTCGGCAAAAATATGTAGATTTTGCAAGTAAGAAACACGTGAGCAAGCTACTCAGGGGGGAATCCTGTAGCGATGCTAACAATATTTAATGATTAAATTAAATAACCGCGATTACCTACTCATCAAATGTTGGAGGTAATATTGAGAATGTGTTTTATCCAAGTACTTTTTAATAATTTGTCGTTATATAATGACCAAATTACACAAAATCATTATAAATTGTAGCCTATGTGTTATTCTTATGTATAACCTATATTACTGTAAAGTTTCATCCAAATCCGTTCAGTAGTTTTTGCGTGAAAGAGAGACAAACATACAAACTTTCGCTTTAAAATATTAGTAGCATATATTGTGTAACTAACTAGACTTATACTTCGATGTATTAAGATAATTATGAATTGAAAAATTATTTAAAATCTGTTACCAGAAAGGATTACTCGACAGAGCTGCAGCTTTACTTAGTGCTCGAGAGAGGTGCAGCACTACTTGGTAGATATTCTGCAGGACAACTAAAGGGAAGCTGATAGGTGGCACTGGTGACTGAGGTGGAGATTAGGTTTGGGGGGCAGCTAATTGGAAGGAATTACAACAATCCTTCATAATTTCCTCTTCACGATTTTCTTTCCCTCTCATATTTCCTCTTTAGTTTCAACATATTTTCCCTTCCGTAATGTTCATTTTGGACAAGCGCGTTAATGGACAGTTCCAAAAAAGTTAAAAATACTTAATGACCATCCCGTTCGCTAATAAAACAAGGCGGATACTACCGACAACCATAAAAAATATTTTCATTTTCTACAACATTTATTGCAGATTGCGTTTGCTGTTATCGATTAATACTTTAATGATTTTTTTAACCAACATTCGAGACAAACTCAAAAACAAATCCACGAATTTTTATACCTTTATTATTTATAACAGTTCACAGCACACGCTGGAGTGAGCAACAACGTCTCTGTGATACTTATTTCTGTATTCATCATCTTTCTTCGTACATACATGGTATTTTACATAGTTACAGTTCGTGTTTCAGTCAAGTGAAATGTGAAATTTCAAAGCAAATAACTGATTCATAACTTTACTACAATAATTATAATAAGATGGAGTGTTTCAAGCGACATCAGAGCATTATCTCGTGTGCAAGCCGCAGCGGGTCCATCCCCACCACAGCCAAGGTAGGAGGACTCTTATCAGTTACCAGTACGGCCCCTGGCACCGAGGCTGGACCGTGCAATGGCCAGATCAGTTCTGTTGCGAACTTTTTATTTATTTTATTATTATTATTATTATTTTTTTTTCCTTTCATCACCAGTTATATAAAACACCAATATGAAATTCCACCACCAGGTTTTGTCTAGCAGAGCAGATAAAAAAGCAAAAGCCAAGAGAAGCCGATCCCTTGAGTCAACCACTAGAAATAGTCCGACTAAACCGAAACCCAATAAAAGGCGCAAAGTTGATACGCCTCCTGTGACTCCTGATGATAATTCAGAACCCGAGGCAGGGCCATCAAATCAAAATACCCAGTTAGGGTCATCAACCCTGGTTGAAGACTCACCATTCTACTCACCAAACAGATATCAGCCACTGACAAATCTTACTTGTGAAGCAATGGAGTCCACATCGGCCCCTAATGTGCATAGGCCACCACCTATTTTCTTGAGACATATAAAAAACTTTAAACTCCTCTGCACCCAATTGAACAATGCAATAGGCTCTGGAAAATACTACTGCACCAATAGGACTAATGACACAAAAATTCAATCAGACACGCCCGAAACATACCGCACAATTGTGAAATACCTTACAGAAACCAAGGCTGAATACCACATATACCAATTAAAGGAGGAAAGAGCCATCAGAGTGGTGATCAGGAAATTGCACCCCTCCACCTCTGCAGACGTCATTGAAGAAGAACTCATCGCAATGGGCTTCAAGGTCAGACAAATAACAAATGTCTGCAAAAACAATACTGGGCACCCTGAGTCAGGCAACAAAATTCCACTGCCTCTTTTCTTCGTTGACCTAGAACCAACACCCGGGGTTGAAAAAATCTACGAGGTAAACAGACTATATTATACCCAGGTTCAAGTTGAAAAACCTTACCCTAAGAAAGACATTGTGCAATGCCATAACTGTCAATCCTACGGGCACACCGGGAACTACTGTCACCACACTCCCAGGTGCGTCAAATGCGGAAAACCGCATAAAACCGAAGAGTGTATCAAGCCGCGAGAAACTCCTGCTGTCTGCGCATTATGTCTTAAAGGACATCCGGCAAATTACAAAGGTTGTCAAACCTACAAAAATATAAAATCACGCGTTCTGGCAGCACGTCGGCCCACCGACGAAGCGAGAACCTCAAGAAGGACACCTTCAAAAATTGTAAATGGAACTGTTTCCTATGCCGAAATGTCAGGTGGTCAGCCGAATAGTCTCGGGGCCACGCTGCAACCCGAACCCTCCAAACACATCCCTGTACCACAAATCAACCCTATACAAGCACAAAATCAGCCCCAGCAACCACAAGATTCCATGAATAAAATTCCTATTACCCCACATATACCTCCTCCTTCAAATGCTACTAATCTCCCGACACTTCTCACATCATTCCTCTATGAATTCAAATCAATGGTCACACCATTAATATCACTCCTAAGAAAACTTTTTTCCCATCTCTTTCCTGTCCCACAACATCCTTAAATGACATCCACCCTACCTATTCTCCTTTGGAATGCGAATGGTATTCGAAACCACACTGACGAACTAACATCTTTACTGTTTGAAAAAAAAATTAATGTAGCCTTAATTACCGAAACTCGACTTACCAGTAAACGGCAGCTCAACATAACACAGTACCAAACCTACCGGACTGACCATCCTGATGGAAAAGCTCACGGTGGTACTGCTGTCATACCAGTCCATCAATCCCTTTCCCAACAGTCATTTCCTCTACCTTCAAACGATCTCCTTCAGGCTACAGCTGTTTCAATCATAACCTTTTCCTTTCCTATCACATTAGCATCGGTGTACTGTCCTAATAAATCCATCTCCGATTCCCAATTCAGCTCTCTCCTCGATTCCCTAGGGATCCATTTCCTTTTAGGTGCAGACTTTAAAGCGAAACATCAACAATGGGGATCAAGAACTACTAATTCCCGAGGCCACATGCTACTGTCTGCACTTAATTCCCACAACTCCAGTTTTATTTCTCCCGGCACTCCTACATATTGGCCCACTGATCCAAACAGAAATCCTGATCTCCTCGACTTTTTTATCCATTGTGACTTAGGTCCTCTAAACTATTCCATAGAACGCCTTGATGAGCTTTCCTCAGATCACAGTCATTTGATCCTTACCCTTTCTGTATTCCCAATACCCAAACTTCCACCGCCATCATTTATTAGAGGACCAGTTGACTGGAACCTTTTTCACCAGTTTGTATCCGACACCGTTGACCTTAGAGTTTCCCTAAAAACACCCCAAGAGTTAGATGATGCAGTCGATTCCTTTACCAATTTGATCCAGCAAGCAGTTTGGACTGCATCTTCACCTCGTCCTTCCTTCAAACCCCGCAAGAAAAACTCATTACCACAAGATCTTAGGGATCCTATCCTTACCAAACGCCGTTACCGATCCCTTTGGCAAAGAACTAGGCATCCTCACGATCGGAGACTGTATAACTACCTCACCAAACTAGTTAAAAAGAACCTGACAACCTATAGATCTGAAACCTACAATGCCTATCTTTCCACACTATCCGCTTCTGATAATTCCCTTTGGAATGCTACCAAAAAGATCCTTAAATACCACCCTATTTCCCATCACCTCCGCGACGAGGGGGGGGGGGGACCGTGAAGTCGGTTCTTGGTCTGCATCAGATGAGGACAAAGCAGAAGAATTTGCCAAACACCTTTCAAATACATTTATTCCACATCCTGAAACCAACCCTACGCACGTTTCCAATATTAATGAATTCCTCTCTTCACCCATTCCACTATCCTTACCTTCTAACGCTGTAAACTCCTCTGAGGTCAAATTCCTCTTACAAAAATTAAAAGTCCGCAAATCTCCTGGACATGACCTTCTAACCACCCAGATCCTTCAACATCTTCCTCAAAAAGCGATTATTTTCCTTACCTATCTATACAACTGTATCCTTCGCACAACTCACTTCCCTTTGTTATGGAAACACTCCATCATCATTCTATTCCCTAAACCTGGTAAACCACCAAATGACACTTCATCATACCGACCCATCAGCCTGCTTCCTATTCTTTCTAAAATTGTTTAAAAGATCCTCCTGAAACGAATCCTACCCATAATCGAATCCAATATTCCTTCAGATCAGTTTGGATTCCGTCCCAGGCACTCGACGATCCAGCAGGGTCTCCGAGTTGTCGATCACATATCCTCTGCTCTTGAAAGCAAACAGTACTGCACAGGCGCATTTCTGGACGTAGCACAAGCTTTCGACCGGGTATGGCATGCCGGTTTGCTGTTCAAGCTCAAAACTCAGTTACCTCAATCCTTATTCCTTGTCCTTCGATCCTACCTCTCTGATCGCTACTTCCAAGTGCGCTGTGGTAACGAATACTCCAATCTTTACCCAATTCAAGCTGGAGTCCCCCAGGGCAGCGTCCTGGGTCCTATCCTATACATATTGTACACCGCTGATATCCCAACTACTCCTGAAACCTTACTTGCAACGTTCGCAGACGACACTGCCATCCTATCATCTCATCCAGATCCTGAAATGGCTTTCTCGAACCTCCACAGGAACCTTTCATTCATTGAAATTTGGTTTAACCAATGGCGGATCAAAGTCAACGAGGAAAACTGCAAACACATGACTTTTACACTTCGCCGGAGAACATGTCCTTCTGTCTAATTCAACGAAACCATCCTACCTATTTCCGACACAGTACGATACCTTGGCTTCTTCCTAGACAAAAGGCTTACATGGAATCCTCATACAAGGAATCATTAAAAGACAAGAACTTAACAGACGTTTCAGCCAACTATACAGATTACTATGTAGGGCCTCCCATCTTTCAGTAGACAATAAACTACTAATATACAAGACGATCATCAAACCTATCTGGACCTATGGCCTGGAACTGTGGGGGACCGCAAAAAAATATCAGACGCATTCAATCCTTTCAATCCAAAGTCCTGAGAACTATTGTCAACGCTCCTTATTATGTCTCCAACAAAACCCTCCATAATGATCTCAACATTCATTTTGTCCTCGACCTCATCCCTACTAAATTCTCAAACTTTCACCAAAACCTTGTCTGTCATCCCAATCCCCTGGCTCAGTCATTATCCAGTTCCACACATCCATACAATCCACCCCGCCGCCTAAACCCGCAATGGCCCCACGACTTGTTATAATAATGCTGTTTGGAGTACTGGCACTGGCCAGATTCTCCACTCACGACCTGTGTGTGTGTGTGTGTGTGTGTGAAGCGCCCTTAACCAGCTTCCATTGGAGTTTATTCCAGTGACGCGGCCGGAAAAGGGGGCAAGGGCCATCTGAACTCCCTCTTTGCCCTCATTCCTGGTGAAGAAGCTTAGTTCGGGGACCCAGGCAAATTGTAAATAGGGTTTGAATGTGTACATTATTTTATTTATTTTTATTTTTATTTAGACTTCATTTTATTATCATTTTTGCTTTAATTTCCTTTTATTTTATATATGCTTGCGTATGTATATATTTATTACATTCACTTATTTTATTTTGTTCATACCACTTTTTTGTTTTGTTATAGAATGGTTGTAGCTACATAGCACCATTACTTATTGCCCACAAGTGGCAGATTGTAATGTCTGAATAAAGTGTTTAAAAAAAAAAAAAATTTATACTGTCACTGAAAGTGTAGTAGTTCAGTGTGAAGGTCTTGGGTTCACAAAATAACCACCACCAAGGAGCAATCACTTGCTATAGTTTAACAACTTTATAGGAAACAAAAAATTCTTATTTCAAGTTCAGCGTGATCTCGGCACAATAACTCCCCTGCACAACAGTACAGGCCTATCATGTGCGCAGCCCAATACCTATCATGAATTTTAATGGCCACAGGTTGTTCCATGCATTACTTTTTCGGAGATCCGCAATTATATTCTCGAACTGTAAGGATATTTCCGTTCAGACTATGATAAAGGAACGGTGAAAGGCTAGAAGACTGTCTCGAAAGAAGCCACTGAGGTTACAACGGAATCAGATTCGCTCGCTCGTGTTGGGTTACCGGATCTCGGCTCTCACTAAATGGATTCAATTGTGTTTACCGGGCCTGTTAGAAGCCTCATGTTCTTTTAATGTCGCCCTAAGAAAGAGAAAGAGCAATATATTTATCTGTTACGCTAAATAAATTCAAGCCCGATATGTACATTTTTCAAGTTTACACTTCTTTACCCGCGTTTAGCAATTTTTGGTAAAATAAGGGGATAAGGGGAAAAACTTATGGGTTTGGGGTGAGACTGGTGACCCTAAGCGACCTGAGCATTAGTTAAACAATTTTAAATGAATTACAAATTTTAATCAATATTAGATGGAAAATTAGATATTGATTGATTTAAGAACAATCATATTTAACTAAAAGGTGGTTCGATAGTTGTGAAATTGATAATAATAATAACTTAAAACATTAATAAATAGTTGTATTTTTCATTTCCCCTAAAAGAATTTTTTGTCATAGTTAAATGTCTTTTTTTATGAAATGATTGAAAGTACAAATGATGTGAGTATTGTTGATAAGGTTGATAATAATGCTAAAGATGAAGATAAAGTTGATCCAGGTAAATATAAATTTAAATATAGGAATAAATTATATAACTATAAACTAATTATTATTTCAAATAAATTATTGATATTCTTTATTTAGTGAGTGCAGCCCATTATATGTTTTGATTAATAAGTAAACTACTTTAAGATGCAATAAATTCTAATAGACCAACAATTAATATTTTATTTACAAATTTATCCGTATACATTTTCAAACAGTTTATACATAGCCTTAACATTTATCTTTATACCCTTCAATTGTTAACGATTGCTGTAAGCTGTGTTGGCAATTATATTTACTATCATTAAATCCACCCGAAAACTTCAATAAACCAATTATAAAAGACGCAATTTCTTAAATAACATGACTTGATCCAACAACCCTTCCCGGAAATTCTCAGTTGAGATTCATATTTTATGACATGCTTGGACGTCTACTGAACAACATATTTAACTTTTGAAATTAATACACATATAGCTTTCATTAAATACTCATAATTCTTTAAAGATTTGCATTCCGAATCACAGCAGACACTTGATCCGGTTCCTTGGATGCGGCAACACCACGAGGGTCTGGCCAGGAGGAAGGGCTGTAATTAATTTTGATTTGATGAGAAAGGTGGAGCTAAAGCTGAATGGTATCAAATAGTGAGGTGGGCTGAGGCTTATTTGAGGTATCCGAGGCAAAATTATGCTTCCCTTGCTTAATTAAAAGGATCCCTTGGAAATAAGAGAAAGGCTAAAGCAATTAGGTCACGTCGAGAATGAAATCCTTCACCAGCTCACTAGTTCTCTCTTCTCCCTCTTCAATTTTACCTTTTTTTACAAAATCGTAAAAAGCCTCCAGAAAATTTAACGACACGATATTCATGAGACTTTCGCGTCAAGGAACGTGAAATGTATTGCAATGAAACGGTTCTACAATAACTTTATGCGCTCGATTAATTTTTAGTATTATTTGATTGAAAAACCGATAAATGTTTTATAGTTAGTACTCCATGTATATCTACAGTGATTACTCTATAAAAACAATCTGCAAACATTTTTTTCTCAACTACTACAACTAAGTTATAAACAATTGTATAAGATTAAAATACTTGAATTAAATACTGTAAATTCGCAAAATTCTTATATGCAATTTAATTGATTGTAGCCAGTTCAACACGCTAATTTTGTCTGTTATGACAAAGGTCAATGTTCCATACATCATAAAATATTCAGGTTAAATTGTCTCTATAAAACCGTTAAAACAAGTGTAAGGCATGAGACCAATCTGATAGAAATTGTGGACTATTCACGGAGACGTTATTAGTAGAAACCAGAAGTGTTGCCTCGGCGACCTGAGTTTCGAAATTCTCTAAGCCACACTAAGTATAAAGAGATATTTCTTCATAAACTATAATCGAGGATCTTGGCAAAAGGTTAAACAATTACAGCTGAGTTTATTTAGTTTCCAGAGGAATCCGCTCAATTTGGCTATATTGGATAATTAGTGTGAATGGAATTGGTTTGATACAATTAATCGATTGATGCATTCGATAGGTAGAGGCTATCGAAGAAACAAATACTCGATTATCTGAGTAATGTTTTTGGCATCCTAAAATTTAAATAAGGATATTTTAAGAAAATAGTAGATTGCATTAAATGTAAATGTGATTCGAAATATCTTAATAACAATTAGTTGGGTTCCCCTGTGTTGAGAGTGCCGGGTTGCAGCTGACAGCCCCACGTTCGGACCCTGTCAGATCTGCACACCATCCTATGGCTTAACCAGCCTCGTACGTAGAGATTGAGCGTGATCCGGGAAAATCACCATATCATATCACTATCCATTTGGATAATTCCACCCCCAAGGGTTTCCTCTTTAATATAATAGGGGTTCAATGATTGTATAGAATCCGTCAGTTTTGAAGTTAGACATCTGAAATTTTGGATATTTGAGCAACTTATAGTTAAAAAAAAAATTATTTATTTAAAACGATCTTTCACGAAACTATGTGAAAGACCAAATTCGACGCGAGCGAAGCCGTGGGCAAAAGCTAGAATAATCATATGAAAACCAAATTAAATTAAAAACATGATTAGTCTGAATTGCTTTAGAAATTTATATTTGCAGCGCTTTGAAAGTAATTTAATCAGAGTGATTCTATTTTCGATCGTTTCCTCAACCGCTATGGTCATAAACCTCCTCATCATAAAACTTCCTCGGATAGTTCATAAACCATGTTGAAAATATATTTTCTATTTATTTAATATATTTATATTTTCGTATTCATATATATGAAATTGATAAAAATAGATGAGAGATATCAACTAATGAGAAGAGCACAGTACCAGGGACGACGAGGCTGATGACAATGAGGATCATGCCCGACGGAGGATCATGCCATGCCACGAGCCGCGGCGGTACCACTCCGCAGGAGGTTGGCCACTCACTGCCGCACGCCGCCTCCCCCCCCCTTAGCCGCTCCTCTCGGCCCCCACCACCCGCTTCTTCAAGCCACGTGACATCCATTTTGGCAACGAAATCACTGTTACCTTCAGGATGTTCCTCTGGTATTTGCCTTTTTGTAATCTACAAATGGCGATCAATTAATTAAACGACTTACAACTATTTACTAAGCTGATATTTATTCATATTATCTCTACTTTAATAATAACAAGATGTAGAATGAAACGAAAGGCTTCAATAGCATACATTATCACTCGAAAAAAATATGTCAGCTGGAGGCATCGAGAAATGGCGGAGAGGATTCGGCGAACATATTCAATTAGAAATGATATGGATCGCAGAGCATGTTTGCGGAAATGGTGTAAAACATTTCCTTAAACTCCACTCGAGGTATGGAAGTTTTTACCCTCACACGATCGAGTGAGGCTGATTCGGATAGGTTTCCGAAACCATAATCACTATTTATATATTTTTCACTTATTCAATATATTTATTTAAATATATACTAAATGTTTAATACTCTTAAATATGACTAAATGTTTTCGATCATCAAACTTGGCGCTATGTAGTTGAAGAGCCGTTCATAAAAAAATTAATTATAAACTGCGCAAACAGGAATATTGTAATATAATAGGAATATTGCCAATTTTGAGGAATTTACTTGGCGTTACTTTTTATAATATTGGTATAATGTTATAGCAGTTAACTCCGCCCGCTCCCTCCTCCTGAGCCAGTTGCCGATCCCAAGCGCAGGCAAAGGAGGAGGGTTGGTTCGGTGGGCTAACTATCCACTAACTAACCACTAGGCTAACTATCCACTAACTAACCACTAGGCTAACTATCCACTAACTAACCACTAGCCTAACTATCCACTAACTAACCACTAGGCTAACTATCCACCGACCGATAAAAACCGTAACGTTCAGAAATATGTAATTTTCAGTAATTTGACCCCGGCTAGGAAACATGTACTTGATATAGCTTCTTGCAAGTTAAGAGAATTTAACCGACTTGGATCAACCGAAAATCTGGAGAGAGAACTTGATAAATATCAGATTGATTTCGCAGCACTGCAGGTAATACGTTGTATATATATTAAAAGTGCGAGGGGAGGATAGGAATATTGTCCTCAATGACGTCTACTATACTACATATTTTCATAGTATATATAAATAGTGATTATGGTTTCGAAAACCTATCCGAATCAGCCTCACTCGATTGTGTGAGGATAAAAACTTCCAAACGTCGAGTGGAGTTTAAGGAAGTGTTTTACGCTATTTCCGCAAACATGCTCTTCGACCCACACCATTTCTACTTGGATATGTTCGCCAAATCCTCCCCGCCATTTCTCGATGCCTCCAGCTGACATATTTTTTTGGAGTGATAATGTATGCTATTGAAGCCTTTCGTTTCATTCATGTGGAAGCCATCGACTAGGAGAACTATCTGTTTATCAACAGTGGATATCAAGCAAACGTGAGAGGAAATGGCTTCATGATCAGGAAATCAATCAAGCAAACAATGATACAGGATAAACTTATCAATGAAAGGATTTGCAATGTACGACTCAGAGGAAGATTATTCATAACTACAATCATAAGTGTACAGAAGACAGTGTAGAAGAAGAAAAGGATGTTTTCTACAAAGCATAGGAAAGAGAATACGATTTAATCCCGAATAATGGTGTGAAAGTAAACATATGTGATGTGGAGGCAAAAATAGGGAAAGAAGAACCATAATAGGAAAAGAAAGCAAACATGACTATTCTGCAATAATTAATTTTGCAATGGGAAAGGGACCCTTCATCGGTAGCAATAAATTCCCAAATAAATACATACACAAAGAGATGTTAGATCAACTTTCTGTAACAGATCATGGAATCGTTTGTGTGGGCAAAGGCCTAGCCACAACAACTTGAACTTCATTGAGGACCTGGCTTACACTGACAATATTCCTACCGTCCCCTCGCACTTTAATGCGCTGCGATCCACTAAGCAGGGTTCCAATTGCCACTCACTTAAATAAGGGGCTAAGTCTAAAGAACGAGTTCGATCAAGGTCGTTTGATCGATTTTCGAGAAACATCTAAAAACTTTAATTTATCTAATTTTAAAAAAACTTTATTTTATTTAGATAAAATAATGCACTAAAGCATTAGCGGTTAATAGCTGATAGAGTTTGCTGTAATCCCTGCCGTTTAGCCAATAAGAATCAGGAACTCATCTTCCTGTCATTTATCAATGTAATAAATAGCTACGAAGAAAAAGAAACAAAAAAATTCCTATAATATATTATATATATATATATATATATATATATATATATATATATATATATAATATATTGTTTATTAAATACAATTAAAGTTTAATAAATATATTTTATGTTAATTATTTTATAAAAAAAAATTTCTACTTTTCTTTATGACATACTCGCACTTCCCAGTCTATTTTCTTCTGTACTTAAAGCAGGTGTAATTAGATCAAAACTGAGTATAGTTTTCCAGTCGGGTAAATTTTGAAGATGAACACATTGTTGAAGTACTTATAGTTTTCAATACTTTGTTTCTATTTCACAAACTGCGAAAAAAAATGAATGTACAAAAATCTAGTTCAAATTTTTATAAATTTTAGAAAAATATCTTAAATGAAATCAATTCAGCAATAATAAATACGATTTAATTTTATTTAATATATGTCAATGTTTTCACTAGTAAACCCACAAAATTAAGCAAAATTAAGCGCTGAAATTACATGGAATAAGTAACATAAAATGAGATTCATTATAGTAATTTTGTTCACAACATTAACTCAAAACACAATTATCAAAGACGATTCACGCAAGGTTTCGAACTCGACGACATGCGACCCTGTGGTTCATCTAAGACAGGCTATTGAACAAAACTCCGCCACCGGAAAAATAAATTAAAAAGTTGAAACCATAATTTCCTGAAGAAGAGGTTTCCTAATAAATGGAGAACAAATGACTTGGTTACCATTTCATCAGTCACCGCAATGTTAACTTTAAAAGGCAATCTTATTCTTCAGACAAGTGTCCTTTTAGGAGCAACATTGAGCAATAATATTTAAATTTACAAAGCGAATTTTTCATTTCGCAGGATTTCCCCCCCGACCCACACCCATTCAGGAGGGTTCGTATAATTCGGCAGTTGTGCAGCGGTGACAATACGAAGCACCAGTTTTTGTCACATTTGCTTTCCTGTTTCAATGCTGCGACATGGTCTGCCTATTTCAGAACAACAGCAACGAGGAGAATTTCTGGATTGCACTCTCCCCATGGTCATTTGTATTCTCGAAAGGCCATTTCCATACACGTGAAAACTAGAGAAATAAAGGAAACATATCTTTAAAGCTTTCATTCATGTGAAATCAACTTAATGTAACATTACAGGGACCAATTTTGTTGAGCAAGGGTTTGACTTGCACAAGTAGACCAGGGCTGAAAGAAAGCCTTTGAAAATGGTAAAAAGTGAAAAAAATTATATTAAGATGAACCCCATTGGAAAAGGAAGATAATATAACAAAAATGAAAGGAAAAATAATTGACGGCGATCTGCGGTCGGGAAGTGGAAGATGAGAGGGTGGTTTAAGTGTAAAAAACGGTTTATCTGGATTTCCTGCAAAACTACAAGTCCTATGGAAAAAAGTTAAATGGAAAAGTTGTAGGTAATAAAAAGACCTACAACTTTTGTATTTACACTTTTTTCACATAACCTCAAAATTTATGTGAAAAATTCAAATAACCAAGTTTTTGGTTTTTTATTTTTATCTTATACAAAAATTTTATTTTTCACGAAATTTGGTGAAAACTTACATTTTTATGTCCTAAACAGACTGTAATTTTTTAAATTTTAAATATTTATTTTTTCACCTTATTTTGATTTAATACCGAAAAAGCACCCTGATTTTCAATCGAAAATTCTCACGTTAAAATATCTGTTTTTTTAAAAAAGACGGGAGATTTTTATTCGTTGAAATCTCTACTAGTCAAGGACAGGATCTCTACTAGTACATTTTTGCACTTGATTACTATCAAGCTGAATCTTCGTGAATAGCTTCGTTTTGATGAGACGCCCAACAATTTCTTTTGCGAAAATACTCGATTGTGGTATCTAACAGAGGTAGCAAGGATAAAATATGTCGGTTTGATGATTCTCAAAAATTTATTACCAACAGGATTTTTTTTTGTTAAGTCTCGAGATAATTATCTAACTTATTTGAAAAAATATGTGTCCTACAATATGTATGGTTTGATCAAAGAGTCCCCCCCCCATCCAACATGTATTGATAACGAGGTCATAAACAATGATTACTAACCAGCTGATTTTTTTTTTTTTACTTAGGTAATCTTACTAATATTATAAATGTGAAAGTTTGTATGTTTGTCTCTCTTTCACCCAAAAACTACTGGACGGATTTGGATGAAACTTGACAGTGATATAGGTTATACATCAGAATAACACATAGGCTATAGCAAGCGCGGATTTAGGGGGGGGCGCACGGGGGCACTTGCCCCCCCCTCGACTGTTATTTAGGAACTGTGGAGAATCCATAATAGGACATAAATAAAGGCAAATCACATGATAATAGATGTTAAAGTAAGAGAAAGAAGATGAGTGAAACTATTTGTTTTGATGTCCTACTAATGCTACTATCTTACTAATATTATAAATGTGAAAGTTTGTATGTTTGTCTCTCTTTCACGCAAAAACTACTGAACGGATTTGGATGAAACTTTACAGTAATATAGTTTATAAATCAGAATAAACTATCTATAAATTTGTAGATAGGTTCTTTGTATAGTTTAAGAAAGAAATTTGGATAATTCCACCCCAAGGGTTTCCCATTTAATATATTAGGAGTTCAAAGGTTGTATAGAATCCGTCAGTTTTGAAGATAGATATCTGAAATTTTGGATGCGCGAGTAACTTATATTTTAAAAATATAAGTAAACTATTTATTTTAAATGATCTTTCCCGAAACTTTATTTGGCAGACCTAATTCATTGCGAGCGAAGCCGCGGGCAAAAGCTAGTATTTATATAATTTAACAGTCATATTGTCCTACAAATTGCGTGGTATGTTATCCCGGCCCCACGCTCAGAAATCGACGGTGAGTTCAATACTATATAGAACTAATTCCCAACTGTAGCAAGGCAGCGAATTAGTCTAGTTCAAGTACACAATAATAATTGTACTATTGTTAATAATATGCACTGGCCAACACTGTCTGGCTTGATAAAGACGAAATAAACAATAGCCGATCGAATCTACCATCGGCATGTGTCTTTTGTTTCTCGTTAACTTATAAATAAAATAAACTATTTCCTATTGACTACTACAATAAATTATTTTAAACAATTAAGAACAAAATAACAACAATAAAATAGTAACGATTAGAAAAATAAATATTTATATTACATATTATATTTACAATAGGTGAAAATTAAAATAAAAGGAAAAATGTTCTTTTCTTTTACAAATTACTTTTGTTTTGATTACGATTAATAAATAAATACTCTTTATGATGCTAATGAACTATACGGCCTTAACACATGGTTTTTTTTTGGTGGATGCTCCAATTGAATACATGTTTGAAATTCGTGAAATTAAAAACCAATTCATTTTCTGTATTTTGCTACAAATTCACACCGGTACGCATGCGCAGATCATTGCTTACTGCATATTGGGTACCCCCGTTAGAGTCCATAAGCGTGCAAATTTTTTTCAGTTGACCACGCGTTTTATTTTGTCTCTCGAGAAATAATTTCAAGAAATATTTTTTGTGCAGCAAAATAATTATGGAGTGTTTTTTGTGTAATTTGTTTTTGCGAAAGCCCTACTTTTTGAGAGAAAAGAGAAGAAGTGAAGAAATTTACCAAATACATTTGACTTCCTTGCAAAACTTTTCTATTTGCTCGAAAGCATCATCAACATAAATACCGAGATGTTGTATTGCCTGAAAATTGGAATGACCAAGTAATAGGTTACTATTCCTCTTGTTACAAAGAATTTCGAGTGAAATCTAAATATTTGTCTTATGAAAGGTAAGTCGATCGAATATTTTTTAAAATATTTAAAAATATAAAAAATTATAACATCAACAATAAAATAAAAGCAATATTTTTTTACTTTATTTTTAAAATAATTTATTAAGTCCATATTTTCACGTAATTATGTAAAATCGAGCATAAGTATTGTGAAATTATTGTTACATTCTTTAAACAATAATTTTAGAAAGTACATTATGTTTTACATATTTTCTTAGTAAAGGGGAATGCAAAGACCTGGCCAGACATACTGTATTTAGGATAATTCGTGATTATTTTTTGTAAGATTTTTGCAATATAAATAAAATCTGGGGAAGTACACCGTCGAATAATATTTATAATGTATGAAAATAATATTAAATAATACAATATTTATAATGCCGTACTAAGTTTCAACCATTGATGTCAATAGTTTCATAACATTTTTTTAGAAACCAATTCCAATTATAAATATGGCCAGTATTAAAATAAAAACATATCGAATATAAAATTATGCTTCAAAATCGATTACAACTCTCAAACAATTATGTGACATTCATGTCAACATAAATAATTCTATCATATAAAATCATGTTATTACAGTCAGATATCACGAATGAGGAAAGTGAAATATATGAAGATGACAGCGATGTTAGTAGCGAAGATTATGAAGATTTATCAGATATCAGAAAAAGAAGGAAAACGAAAAAATAACAATTCTTGTCGGACTAGTGCACAGAAGATAGAACTAACTAGAAGCGGCATGAGGGCCCGTTTGGAGGGAGGCAAGTGAAGCCAGCTCCCAAGCCGTCCCCCCACTCCTCCCGCCCCCCCCCCCACTCCTCCCGCCCCCTTAGAGCTGAGAAAGTGTTGCAGCGCTCAGTTTATTTAGCCCAAGAATTCCTCGTGTTTTATCTTGTCGGGGTAAATACACCGTGGAATGTTCCAATTGGTTATTTCCTTAGTAATACTATTACTGGGGGGGCAGCTGAAGACCTGATACCCCAAACAATAACCAATCTTATCTTGCCGGCAGCCAATATAGTACATTTCATCTCCCCACCGCTCTAGTTACTTTAATACTTCCAGCACCTGCACTACCTACTATCGTTCGTCTTTATGTGGTAACTTTTTATATATAGTAAAAAATAATGGGTGACAAAGCAGGAAAAATGAAGCTCATTCGGTTTATAGAGTATTTTAATTGTAAACTACATTACTTTTAATATTATTGTCCTTTAAATAAAACAAGTGTATTATTCTTCTAAGGTCACCTGTGGTCTAGTGGTTAGCGTAACAAACTACTAAACCCAAGATCGCGGGTTCGTAGCCCAGCAGGTGGCCCTAGGATTTTTTTAGGGAGCAAAAAATCCTTAGTTACGCCGTCCTTCGGAAGGGACGTTAAACGAGGATCCCGAGCCTGTACGATGTTAGGTACTCGTTAAAAATCCCTATCCTAATTCAACCTGGATAGGCAAAATTTAGAGCTCCCACTATAGCATCGTCCGATTAGCCATAGCAGCATAAAGTGACGTTAAATGAACAAACAACAAAGTGTATTATTCTTTGCACGTATCTTTTCCAGATTCAGATTGTCATAAAAACGTTTCGATTCTTGGTACATTCTAGTTTTTAAATATAACATTCCCACTGCACAGATGATTGATGAGTAGTGAGAATCGTCCTCTAGAAAATGTGTTACATTAGGAAAAAAAGTTTCTGCCAATGCAATACTTTATTAGGAGTGATGCGAAAGCCCCCGACTTGGGTGAGTCTTTTATGCTTGGACATGTACCTAGACAATTTTTCACTTATTTTACAAATTTCAGTGACATCATCACTTGGTAGGCTCAACCCCCTTCGGTCCTTTATTACGTTTTATAAGTCGTCAATTTCCAATGGCATTCGGATTTGATTCAACAGCTCTCAAACATTCTTCACATTTTAATGTCAAATTCAGTCTTCTCACTATAAATCCTGTAATAGAAATAAATCGTCGCGTGAAAATCTGAATGACACATTAGGTAACGATATGATTAAAATAATGTACTTATTATAAATGAGGTAATGCGTTTATTATTAATAAAAATTGTTATTCTTATTCAAAATTCTTTGTAAAATTAACAAATCAATAAATAATGGACATGGAAAATTAGATAGGTACCTGAAATGTATTCTACAACATCTTGTGACGTGTTTGAGCTACACATAATATAGAAATATTTTAACCCTCTGTGTAATAAGGCCTGATGAAACAAATAAGTCAAGTAATATAATTCTCAACAAAAAAAATTTCCAGGAAGTGCTTATACAATGTAGGGCTTTGTTTCTAGTGAATTGAATCCTTCAAATAAGAAACATTCCAGTAAAATGTATCTATTTTTAGAAACAGTTCCTAGTAAAAATTAGTTTAATTATGGCTATGGATTTTTTAAATAACTAAGGAGAAAACATAAAAAGGTGACGTCGGATACCACGGGAGTCCCGGAAGGACCCCAGCCACATTTTTGAGAGAAGGAAAATTTGTGAAAATTCGAAAAGGCTCTCTAATACTTGCGTTTCAGTTCCTAATTATTCCAGACAGTTTTGCGTTAAAATTCATTGAATGTGACAGATCAATCGATTTCTTCAAACGAAGTTTCAAAAATTAGAAACATATGGGACCTAAATTACCCCATGGTACTTGGAGGGTTAAGTGAACTATGAAAATATTACATTTTGTGGTACATTTAATTATTATATATAGTTAACAGTTAGGTTTCGGACTTACAGGTGAAAGGTGAGAGGAGGGTTGAAAGACTTGTCGGCATTATTTGTACTGCATCCAAATGCAACACAACAAGGCTATTTTGCTAAATACAGGTTCAGTGATCAGATCAAAAAGTATACAAAACTCAAAGACACCACAAGATCACACAATGTTGAACAATATTTAAATAAACAGAAGTACACGAGCTATGTAAGAGAAGTAAACTTAGCGCTGCAGCACTTGGTTGGGGCGGGAAGAGTGGGGGGGGGCAGTGATGGAGGGGGACAGAGGGGGGGGGGGGCAGTGGGAGCCTGGCTTCACTCGCTGTACCTGGCATGCCGCCTCTAGTTGGTTCTATCTTCTGTGGACTAGTGATACATACCTGTTTTCTTGTTGGACATTGTTTCATTTGGGGAGAGTATACACTAACCTATTATGTAATATTTTTGTCCTACAGTTAGTAATGAGAAAAATGGTCTTGTGGTATTAACAATTTCTGAATTGTGGATAACGTACCACGCAATTCGTAGGACAACATGACTGTTAAATTATATAAATATTAACTAAGTAAAAAAAAAAAATCAGCTGGTTAGTAATAGTTTTTTATGACCTCGTTATCGATACATGTTGGATGGGGGAGACTCTTTGATCAAACCATATATTTTGTAGGACATATATTTTTTCAAATAACTTAGATAATTATCTTGAGACTTAACAAAAAAAATCCTGTTAGTAATAAATTTTTGAGAATCATCAAATCGACATAATTTATCCTTGCTACCTCTGTTAGATACCACAATCGAGAATTTTCGCACAGGAAATTGTTGGACATCTCATCAAAACGAAGCTATTCACGAAGATTCAGCTTGATAGTAATCAAGTGCAAAAATGTACCAGGGATCCTGGACTATACTTTCTGATGGTGTAAAAAAAATATACATTACTATGGTAAATGCTCTCAGAAAATGCAAAGAAACGAAAAAACTCGAATTCTATATATTTTTTTTATCATTATGTACAATGTACATAACCTAGATAGAAATTGGCAGATATACTAACAAAACTGTCACTGTTGTGGGTCAAGATATTGATCTTTTGGTCTCTTTGAATCAATAAAATTCAAATAATCATGACATTTATTGTGTAATAATAAGTGCAATAACCGTGTAATAATAATTGTAATTATAATAAATAGCTCAAAATTGTACATATTGATTTAAAAAAATTCGGATTCAAGTTTTTTCGTTTCTATGCATTTTCTGAAAACATTTACCGTTGTAAGGAATTTTTTTTTTACACAATCGGAAAGTAGAGATTTCAACGAATAAAATACCAACCGTCTTCGTTAAAAAAACAGATATTTTGACCTGAGAATTTTCGATTGAAAATTAGGGTGCTTTTTCGATATTAAGTCAAAATGAGGTGAAAAAATAAATATTTTAAATTTTTAAAAATACAGTCTATTTGGAACATAAGGTAAGATTTCACCAAATTTCGTGAAAAAAAATGTTGTTGTATAAGATAAAAATAAAAAAACAAAAACTTGGTATTTTGAATTTTTCACATAAATTTTGAGGTTATGTGAAAAAAGTGTAAATACAAAAGTTGTAGATCTTTTTATTACCTAAAACTTTACCTTTGCCATTTAACTTTTTTCCATAGGACTTGCAGTTTTGCCGGAAATCGAGATAAACCATTTTTTACCCTTAGCCCCCCCACTTCCACTTCTCGACGTATTTAACTTCCTAACCTATTTAATTGTTTAATGCAACCACCGCGAGCTAGGAGTAGAAAGACCAGTACGAAAGGAAACTGCCAACTGCTAACAATCGAGCATAAAGTAAGGACTGAAATTTTGTTGACTTTCAATAGTGTTAAGGTACAATAAATGGTTATTTATTTTCAGAGCTGATATTCAGAGTACAGTGAGTGTATTGTGTATAGTATATAGTGAGTATAGTATAGTGTATAGTATTGTGTATAGTGAGTGTATTTTGAGAGCTGATATTCAGAGTACAGTGAGTGTAGGTGCCTACAGAAATCTAGAGAAGGTATCGGGGTATTTAAATCACATTGATAAGTTTTCGTATAAATTCATTTCAGAGAACCTTACAATAGAACAGTGACTATTAAAACAAATGTAATAGAAAATATCCCTAAGAAATGCGAACCAAAATTAAAACGATAAATTGTTTCCTTTATAAGTTTCCAAAGTATGCCTCGGGAGATTGTTAAAATAAAGAAGTTTCCAAATCTTCACTATCCTCAGGCATATTTCAAAGCACCCTTGATCTACCAAGATATCGAGGAATGTTAAAAATCCTTTATATGCTTTTTTAGGAAATCTATTAAAATGGAATGCCCAATGTACATACAAGAAGAAACTCAATTCTATCGCATAAATAATCTATTGTATTAGAGGAAAGTTGGAGATGCGATGATAATAGAGAGCCAGAATCAACCGACGATAACTGGCGAGGAATGGCCTCATTGGAGAAGAAGAGGCAGAAGGACTTTCAGCTTTCTACCAATTATAGTAACTTGTGTAAAGCCCTGGAAAGTCGCGAACAATTATAGTAAAAAATTTATTTAAAAAAAAAACAATTATAGTAACTTAGTCTTGGAAGGTCGCGAACAATTATAGTAACTTAGTGAAGGTGTTGGAAGGTCGCGAAAAATTACAATAACCTAGTCTTGGAATGTCGCGAACAATTATAGTAACTTAGTAAAGATGTTGGAACGTCGCGAACAATTATTGTAACTTAGGGTACTAGTATGTTTTAGGGCCTGTTGACATCAGCGCACTCAGGTGTCACTTACCTCAACTATTTGGACCGTGTCAGATTATGCTGCTTACAATGAATTTTAAATAGGCATTGCCTTTCATTATGATACAACAGAATTTTAAGAAATTAAATAAATGAGAAACATATAGACAAAATTAAACTAGAAATAATTAAACATTTATTAAAAGCGATATTCATTAAAAAACAATTTTTAACTAAAATATAATAATTTTTTTAATTTTAAAATAAAAAGAAATATAACAGCTGATTTTTCATCAGTCACCGTGCGAAAAATCTTCAAACTCCAAGTCATATTTGAAGAAAATAATCAAAAACACATTCACCTTTAACTTGACAGAAACAATAACAAAACACTAGAAAGGTTATAACAGTAGGAGATGGTTAAGAAAACCTGAGCGCACTGAGGTCAACAGGCCCTAAAACATACTAGTACTTAACTTAGTGAAGGTGGTGGAAGGTCAACAGGCCCTAAAACATACTAGTACTTAACTTAGTGAAGGTGGTGGAAGGTCAACAGGCCCTAAAACATACTAGTACTTAACTTAGTGAAGGTGGTGGAAGGTCAACAGGCCCTAAAACATACTAGTACTTAACTTAGTGAAGGTGGTGGAAGGTCAACAGGCCCTAAAACATACTAGTACTTAACTTAGTGAAGGTGGTGGAAGGTCAACAGGCCCTAAAACATACTAGTACTTAACTTAGTGAAGGTGGTGGAAGGTCAACAGGCCCTAAAACATACTAGTACATAACTTAGTGAAGGTGGTGGAAGGTCAACAGGCCCTAAAACATACTAGTACTTAACTTAGTGAAGGTGGTGGAAGGTCAACAGGCCCTAAAACATACTAGTACTTAACTTAGTGAAGGTGGTGGAAGGTCAACAGGCCCTAAAACATACTAGTACTTAACTTAGTGAAGGTGGTGGAAGGTCAACAGGCCCTAAAACATACTAGTACTTAACTTAGTGAAGGTGGTGGAAGGTCAACAGGCCCTAAAACATACTAGTACTTAACTTAGTGAAGGTGGTGGAAGGTCAACAGGCCCTAAAACATACTAGTACTTAACTTAGTGAAGGTGGTGGAAGGTCAACAGGCCCTAAAACATACTAGTACTTAACTTAGTGAAGGTGGTGGAAGGTCAACAGGCCCTAAAACATACTAGTACTTAACTTAGTGAAGGTGGTGGAAGGTCAACAGGCCCTAAAACATACTAGTACTTAACTTAGTGAAGGTGGTGGAAGGTCAACAGGCCCTAAAACATACTAGTACTTAACTTAGTGAAGGTGGTGGAAGGTCAACAGGCCCTAAAACATACTAGTACTTAACTTAGTGAAGGTGGTGGAAGGTCAACAGGCCCTAAAACATACTAGTACTTAACTTAGTGAAGGTGGTGGAAGGTCAACAGGCCCTAAAAAATACTAGTACTTAACTTAGTGAAGGTGGTGGAAGGTCAACAGGCCCTAAAACATACTAGTACTTAACTTAGTGAAGGTGGTGGAAGGTCAACAGGCCCTAAAACATACTAGTACTTAACTTATTGAAGGTGGTGGAAGGTCAACAGGCCCTAAAACATACTAGTACTTAACTTAGTGAAGGTGGTGGAAGGTCAACAGGCCCTAAAACATACTAGTACTTAACTTAGTGAAGGTGGTGGAAGGTCAACAGGCCCTAAAACATACTAGTACTTAACTTAGTGAAGGTGGTGGAAGGTCAACAGGCCCTAAAACATACTAGTACTTAACTTAGTGAAGGTGGTGGAAGGTCAACAGGCCCTAAAACATACTAGTACTTAACTTAGTGAAGGTGGTGGAAGGTCAACAGGCCCTAAAACATACTAGTACTTAACTTAGTGAAGGTGGTGGAAGGTCAACAGGCCCTAAAACATACTAGTACTTAACTTAGTGAAGGTGGTGGAAGGTCAACAGGCCCTAAAACATACTAGTACTTAACTTAGTGAAGGTGGTGGAAGGTCAACAGGCCCTAAAACATACTAGTACTTAACTTAGTGAAGGTGGTGGAAGGTCAACAGGCCCTAAAACATACTAGTACTTAACTTAGTGAAGGTGGTGGAAGGTCAACAGGCCCTAAAACATACTAGTACTTAACTTAGTGAAGGTGCGAACAAATTTTAATCCAAGTTTCTATGTATTACACCCTTGAGTATAAACAGACAAGGCGTTATGGCGTGCCCCGCAAGTGGTTTCTGGCTATAATATTGTTATATGAAGTAATGCGGAACTTGATGGAATTCTCATGGATTCAGGGCAGAAACGTTTCAAATCATTTCAAGAAATTGCGTGACGCGCTCACTACATTTCTTCATTTAGGTATTTCAGTTCTTTTATTTTTTAATCTTGATATAGCAGCCAGCGAATAACAAATTGTAATAATTTCAATAAAATTTAGTTTAGAACGATATATGTTTAGTGTTGAACATCGTGACGCAAGAAGCAAGCGGGCAAATGGCACACATTGCACAGAGGCCTGATATTTCTAGAGCAAAACAATATGAACTCATATTTTAGAAGATAGAGTGGCTTTATTATTGAAGACTTATATCGGGCAATCAAAACAACTATTGACATCATTATAACAAAAATATGAAATAATTCAAACAATCAAACAAGTAATATCATAAATAATTCATATCAAACAAGTAATATCATAAATAATTCATATCAAACAAGTAATATCATAAATTACTTAAAACTATCTAGAGATATTATTTTTTAATACAGAGATAGATAAATTTTAAAACAGTAATATGGAATTGAAACAGTTAATATAGAAATATAACTAATGAAATAAAGAGACGACGAAAGGGCTATCCTGGGATCCTCGCCAACGACCGGGATTGGCGGTTTGCCATTTTGAATGAGTTATTGTCATTCATTAAAAATGTCACGTCCTACAACCGGGAGGGGGGAATAGGTTGTACTCCCCCCTCCGTATAGCGGCCATATCTATGTCTAATCCCAGGATTAAAGGAATTACCATCCAGGAAGGATTACGCCTCTCTTATCAATAGATGATTACTATCACCTAAACCAGCTTTCTTATCAATAAACCATTTAACTATAGTAAGTTAGGAAAGCATACACTTGATAAAGACGTTGTAAGTAATCATTAACAGTTTTAGGAAACATTTTATTTCTCACTGAGTTTAAAAGATTTTAAAAATGTAACATTCCAATAAGCATATTCATTTCTTAACTTTATAAATTATTTTACTAAAATGTGTGTTTATTTAAAGAATATTTTTTATTTTTTAAGAATAAAAGAAGTTATTTGTAATTTTTTTATGAGTGAAGAGAAAATTATCCGAAAAATGATGTCAGTTTAAATTTAAATATATATATATATATATATATATATATATATATATATATATATATATATATATATATACACACATGTATATATTTATGATGTTATTGTGGAATTTAATCGTAAATGGATTATTGATGAGAGAATATCCGGAGAGCGTGGTTGTGCAGGCAATTGCGGATGACATAATTTTACTTACACAAGCTGACAATGCTCGAACACTTCAAGAATTAATAGATCAATACACTCAAAAAATTGACAACTGGGCACACGAAAACAAACTAACTTACAATACTATAAAATCTACATACATGATTTTCACCAGATCAAGGACTTTACCAACTTTACAGGTAAAAATTCAAGGACAGCTTCTACAACAAACAAATAAACTAAAATATTTAGGAGTAACATTTGACCCAAAAATAAGATGGAACGTACATATTAAATTACTGGAGACTAAACTACTGAGACTTACCAACAACTTAACGATAGCAGCTAGGAATACATGGGGACTAAAAACTGAAGTATTGAGGATACTGTACAAAGGAGCCATATTACCAATACTAACGTACGCTATTAACATCTGGCACACAGGACTGCAGAGAAAATACAATTTACGGAAACTTCGACGTGTACAGAGATTAATTGCAATCAAAATGGTAAAAGGTTTCAAGACATAATCTTATGAAGCAGCCTGTGTACGTGCAAAACTGATCCCCATCGACTTGATCGCTCAACAGTACACTACATTATATACCTTACTTCGGATCAACCAAGACTGTGACGGGATACTTGCCGATGACGTTGAACGACCTATTAACTATAAAAATTGGAAGCATCCTGCACATTTCCCAGAAATCAAACAACCTGCAAAAGAAGAATATGCTGAAGCAGAAATTTATACAGACGGTAGTAAAGATTGTGGAAATGTGAGATGTTCAGCGGTATTGTTTAAAGACGGTGTACTGACTGATGTAAAGAAATACAGACTTGGACCTAATTGCACAAACAATGAAGCTGAACAATACGCTATACTGAAAACACTAGAATATATACAGGCATTTAATTTCCGCAGGACATCAATTTGCATACTAACTGACAGCCAAAGTAGGTTATACAAACTCATTAATCGAAAAATTCATGAACCGCTGATTGAAGAAACCAGACTTACTTTACTCCACTTACAAAATGCAGGATCAACTTCATCAACTTCAGGTGGGTGAGAGCGCACTCTGGCAACGTGGGTAACGAATTAGCTGACAAGGCCGCTAAGTCAGCTGCCAAAGACGGCTCACTTTCAATACTCGACAGCAAATTGACTAAGACTTACTTGAAACACAGACAAACAGTTACAAATATGGATCAGTGGCAAAACACATGGGATACGGCAACTAAAGGATAACATCTTAAACTATACATAAATGACTTACATGAATATTTTAGAAATAACAAAATAACAACTGACTTCTACCTCACACAAATGTTGACAGGACATGGATCCACAAAATCCTACTTGTATACATTTAAACTTACAGACAATAAGACATGCCCTTGTGACTTTACCATCGAACTAACTTACTTACACCTAATATATGACAGCAGACTAACCGACGAACCAAGGACTAAACTTATCAACCATATGACGCAGGACAGTTGGCAAATCAGTGTAAAGGACTTATACTGGAAGTATTTCCAGCAATTCAAGGTGTTTGCTAAAGCAATGTGGTTAATCATCACTACACGAAATCAATATTATAGGTGAACAAGAATTTTAGTTTTGTTTTCAATTACTTTGTTGTAATTTTGTGTTTTTTCCTATTTCTTTTTTTTTTTTGTTCATCTGGCTTAATATTCACTATGATCAATATTTTTATGTTTAAGTTTTGTTTTTTAATGATGTATTTTCAATTTAGCCTTTAGTTTTATATATAAATAATACAAAAAAAAATTTAAACAATAGAAAAAAAACAACATGAAAGTACAATTGTATGTAATCTTACTAATATTATAAATGTGAAAGTTTGTGTGTTTGTCTCTCTTTCACGCAAAAACTACAGAACGGATTTGGATGAAACTTTACAGTAATATAGGTTATACATCAGAATAACACATGGGCTATAGCAAGCGGGGATTTAGGGGCAGGCGCACGGGGGCACGTGCCCCTTCCCATTCCCGACAGTTTTGAGGTAATGTGGAGAATCCATTATAGTACATAATTAAAGGCAAATCAGGAATTTAGCATCTTGAAATTTGCAGATAAGTCCTTTGTATGATTTAAGAAAGAAGTTTGGATAATTCCACCCTTATTATAATAAGGATTCAAAGGTTGTATGGAATCCGTCAGTTTTGAAGTTAGACATCTGAAATTTTGTACGAGTAACCTATAGTGAAAAAAATTAAATTATTTAAATAATTAAATTATTTATTATTTTAAATTATTGTTAAAAAGCACTGCCAAGAAACTTTATGCGGTAGTCCAAATTCTATGCGAGCGAAGCCGCGGGCAAAAGCTAGTGCTATTATGAATGCGAAAGTTTGTGTGCTTGTCTCTCTTTCATGCAAAAACTACTGAACTGATTTGGATGAAACGTTACAACAATATAGGTTATACTTCAGAATAACACATGGGCTACAGAAAGGACGGATTTTGGGGAGGGCAGGGGCACATGCCCCCCCTCTCCCCGGATGTTTTTTATGTACTGTAGAGAATCCATTATAGTACATAATTAAAGGCAAATCACATGATAATAGTTGTTAAAATAACAGAAAGAGCATGAGTGAAACTATTGTTTTGGTATCCTACTAATATTATAAATGCGAAAGTTTGTATGTTTGTCTCTCTTTCACGCAAAAACTACTGAGCGGATTTTGTTGAAACTTTACAGTAATATAGGTTATACATTATAATAACACATAGGCTACAGCAAGGGCCGATTTTAGGGGGGGCACGGGGGCACCTCCCCCCCAGACCGTTTTTGTGTTCTGTGGAGAATCTATTATAGTACATAATTAAAGGCAAATCAGGAACTTAGCATCTTAAAATTTGCAGATAGGTTCTTTGTATAATTTAAGAAAGAAATTAAGATAATTCCCCCCTCAAGGATCTCCCCTTAATACAGTAGGGGTTCAAAGATTGTATGAATCCGTCAGTTTCGAAGTTAGAAATCTGAAATATTGGATGTACGAGTAACTTATAGTTAATAATAAATTAAAGTATTTATTTAAAAAGATATGTCACTTGAAAATTTATTTTGCAGACCGAATTCCACGCGAGCGAAGCCGCGGGCAAAAGCTAGTGTACTATAAATGTAAGGAACATGCAGAACAATAAACGTCCTTCGCGTAGGGGTACTGCGTGAAGGGAAAAATAAAAATAAAATGTGTATATATATATATATATATATATATATATATATATATAGACACTAATCCTAAACAGTATATGTCAACATTGTAAATACTATAAATAGAGGATTGTAACTTGAATAAATCAGGGTTTAACTAGACTTCAAGCGTGTTGTTATTCTCCCAAACTTCTCTTTTTTTTTATGTTTTATGTGCCGATGCTCTTAAGTTTTATATATATATATATATATATATATATATATATATATATATATATATATATGTGTATGTGTGTGTGAGTGTATCTGTAAGCTTCTTAGTTTTTGTATAAGGAAGAAATTCTTAGTTTTTGGATTTTTAAAAATTAAATAAGAATTTTTCCGTTGCAAATTTGTCCGTTGCAATAGATAAAATCAGATTCATTGATTCGGCACAGCGGTTTATCATTCTTTCTTTTTTTATTAAAGGGCTTATTTAGTTTTTAATTATAATCTACTTTGAATAAATAACTTGTTGTATCACCCTCTATAATCTGCACTAAAATAGAGTAAAACATTTTATCCAAAACCAGCAAGTCGGGAAAGAAAAACGAATAGCCGGAGCTGGCAAGTCTTTCGAAGGGACAGAGCAAAAGATCGGCAGCAAACCAAGAAGATGGAAGATGATCCGCTGGAGGAATGTGACAGGTGAAACTTGATTTTAATAAGTTCTAAAGGCTTTGTCGAAATCAGCTCATTTTAAACTATTTATAACCCAAAGTAGAATTCGATTAAGGCAAAAACGGGTTGTGATAATGACCTACATATAATAGTTTCATTAATTACTAAACCATAAATTTTCACAGGGTGAAGTGACGAGCCTTTCTGCGATATGAAAATAAAAAATAAAATTGGTATTTCTGTAAAAGTGGGACAATGGCGAGTGGAGATATTAATGAAGGCGGGAGATGTACCAGTGCCAGCTGGCGATACAGACACCCACGTGCTGATTTGAAACATGAATTGGCAGCCAGGTGCCATCCACCTCGATGATGTATTGTTCTTTTCTTCATTACAGTAAATCAATTCCTATCTCGAGGGGGTCTATCTTCGTCTCGAATCACATGCCTCGCTGCCACCCTCACCTCATTTCCTTGCATCAATCCCAGCTTATAAATCCCTGGCACTACGATCCACAAAGGGTCTTGGGTACAGCAAATGGAAGAGGTTTGTTTAATGATTTTAAGCCGACAGAATACCTTCCAGAAGATGACGCTCAACCGCCAGGATTTTCGTGTTACCCAGGGATTCCCACTTAATAAAGACTGGATGACGATGAAGAGATCCCACTAGGTCAATTCGGCTGATAACGGATTCAACAATTTATCTGCAACAGCCGACTTCAAACCCTCGATGAAGAGACCAGTACCCTACTTACTCAGCTACCCCGTTCACTAATAAAATTATAAGTTTTAATAATAATTCTAGTTATTTACCTTCGGATCAAAAGCGGGCCTTTGTATAACTTGCAAGATTATATGATTTGTAATCAATTTTCACTCAATATATCTTTAAGAAGTTTTTTAATAATTTTTCACCCCCTCTTTCTTTTTTATTTAAAACACGTTCGCAAAAGCAGGGTGCACACCGTTGGTAAAAAATACCACCTAGAAACTCTATAAATGTGTTACAGGTCAACTTGGTGAAAAAAAAGGATAGACCTTTTAGCTATATGCAGAAGGTACACCAAGGTGTCCGATTTCCTTTAGGGTTTTCTTTAGTCGTTCCTCAGTAGAGGAAATACAAAGAGATTTTCAGGGATAAGCAAAAATATAAATTAAACTTGATAATTTTTATTCTATCATTTTTTTTTTGTATCAGTAGTAATAATTATCGTCGGACTATATTTTCTTATAATCACAGACCTGATTGGGTGTATTTGTCGCTTCTGATAGGGCCGAGTTGATAAGAGAAAAGAAGTGGAGCGACAGGAGAGTTGTGGAGAGGACGCGCTGTGGGTACGAACCGTCCGCAGCAGATCTCTCTCCATCAGCGGCACTCCAACCTGTCCCTCCCCTCCACCTCTTCGTCATTCGGTCATCATCAATACTCTATATCGAGGGCTTGGTGTATTCAACTTGTAGGACCAAAAGTTTTCAATCAACTGGATTATAATTCTTTTCTTTATCATTTGTTCAAGGAAATTTACAACTGTATTTTACTAATACAATAAGTAAATAGGATGAATTTATGAATGGTATTGGTATGAATAAAAACAAGTAGAGAAAATGACCATTGGTAGTACTCAAATAACAAGTTCAACTTGGGTCACTAGACCATCTTCTTTTCAGACGCCTCGGAGAATTATCAGGAATTGAAAAGGTTGCTAGGTGTGAAATTAGTGGGGTTTTCAGTAACAAATGGGACATTAAGGTTGTAATGGATTACTTTGTTCATAACAAAGTAAGGAGCATTGAGGATTTTACGAAGGATATTGGATCGTAAGGATTGAAAACGAAATGATTTCGATGATTTAGTGGATCCTGAAAGCTCTACTTTGTAAGTCCTGATGGCTCTAATGATTGTCATATATATGTATGAGTATTTTGTAGTTAATTGAGAGCTTAGAGCGTTTGTCTAGTAAACGTTGAAGTAGCCTGAAACGGCGAGCTGTTTCTTGTCGTTTCTGTCTAGTATGATTATAATGCTGGAAATTTAACTACTAAAAGGCAATCCTTGAAACCATTTTCCCTTATCCTCGTAAATATAAATTTTACCATCGGAACTCACCCTCTTCCTTTTTTTATCTATTTATGCTAACAAAATAAATATAATGTAATTTTTTTTTATGACATTTTATACTGAAAGTCCAGCATAAAAACCGCGAGTAAGTTCTAAATACCATAATTCAAAGACCTTTTCGTAAATGTATTGGGTAAAATTTAATAAATTATGTTATATTTGTACAATCGTTTTATAAAATGTATAATGCGGACTTATCGGAGGATTAAGTTCATCATATTTGATTACCAGTTTGATAATCGAAAATTGCTACCTACATTTTTTCCCGCCAAAAATAAAGACGATTAGAAAATGCAGAAAATTCAAGAACGGAATGCAAAATTTAAACATGTTTGAATAAATGTCATCGGAATTTCACGCAGTAACTAATTTTGCATAATAACAGACAATAATTATAAATAAGGAATAAAACTAATCGAGGCCATGAGGTATCCCCAACATTACACAAAAGTAAGGGCGTAATAACCCCGCTGTTGATCGCCCCACAACCTCATCCTAATCCTAATCCTAATCCCCAACATTACATATCTTGGACTTCAATGGCCTCTACCTAAGTATCCTTAATATTAAATATTTATATTTCACTGTTTCGTAAGACCCCTAGTTATGTAGTAGAGGGCGGGTAAGTTCCAGTGAGTTGGGGATCACAACCTTCCCTGCCCTTCCTCAAACATTATCTTACTGAGGACCGGTAGCTTTACTTAATTACCTTGAAATAATATAGAAATAATGTCGAATTAAAAAAAATGATCAATTAAGAATTACTAAAACTTGTGCCAAAAATAACAAAAAATAGCATAGAAAGAATCGAAATATATATATATATTTCGAATATATATATTATATAATATATATATTATATACTATATATATAATATATATATATTATATAATATATATATATTATATATATTAAACTAATATATATATATATATATATATATATATATATATATAAGTTATATATATATAAGTTAAGTATGTATCAATAGACTAACAAGATTAAGTTTAGGTTAAGAATCATGGTATTGTTTTCATTTCTGTATAAACATTAAATATTATATATAGAGCTGAAGAATAAATAAAGTCAGTTGATATTCAAATGCGTACAGTTACTCTGCCCTAATTTTATCCTTTTTTTTATGTTATTTATTCAGTCTTATTTTAAGTTATATATATATATATATATATATATATATATATATATATATATATATATATATATATATATATATATATTTTTTTTTTTAAATGAATTACAAATGTTAATAATTTATATTTATTATGAAATATATATTTTATTAAATATATATTTAATCAGAATATAAATATAAATTTTCCCAAACAAGTATATTACAATGTGCCTACCACCAATGTGGAGATGATTGGCATATTTATTAAATAATTGTGAAAATTAACACCTTTTTGTGATATCATTCATTATAGGTATTTTATCACTTTCTTTATTTGTTTTAGCTAACAACTCCTCGTTAGAATACTTAATTTTACTTATTACTTTAGACAACTTTTAGGCCATCATGAGGGCTAAAGTTACTAAATAATTATGAGCAGTACTACAGAGAGTAAATAGTAAATAAACAGAAATAGCTGGATTGATAAAAATATGAGGCACAAACACAATGGTGTTGACCAATGAACATGAAATAAGAAAAAAAAAATTACAGAAATGAAATAATAATATGGTATGACAATTAAAATTACACAAAAAACTAAATTGGCAATCAAACCTTTTGATATACATTTTTTAAAAATAGGTAAAATAAGAAAAAAACTTGAGTATAATAATTATTAAATAAGATGAGAAATACATAGTTTTGTGAAATAATTTGATGATTACCTGCATAAGGCATATGCGAGAATTAAAATAATGTTAAAATAGTTTAGAAATAAGTTGAAACACCGATGAATGATTGTAAGTTATGAGAAAATACATTAGCAAATGTTAATCAAATAAAACAGCTTGTAAAAAGAATGAAACAGTAAATTATTAAGTTATGAAAGCTTAAAGAAATTGCCAGAGTTAAAGAAAAAATAAAAACATGCCAAAAGAATGCAGAGTCAACAGCTAAATAAGTAAGTAATGAAAACAGCACCGGAACTGTAAAAACCGTTTATTAAATAGATAATACAGTAATAAAGTCATTTATTAGATAGATAATACAGTAATAAAGTCATTTATTAGATAGATAATACAGTAATATAGTCAAAAGTTCCTACTTTTAATGTTTATTCCTGATCCTCCATCTGCAACACATTTTGGGTTGACAAAACTAGGGCAAACATAATTTTTAAAAATATATTGTTCTATTGATAAATAAAACTAATGATAAAAGTGAGTACATTTACATTTGGAACTTTACCTCCCTCCTGAGATTCTAGCCCCACCTGAGGCTTTACCCCCCTCCTGAGGCTCTACCCCACACCAGAAGCTCTACCTCCCACCTGAGGCTTTACCCCCTCCTGAGGCTCTACCCCCCACCTGAGGCTCTTACCCCCTCCAAGACCAGCTTGATTCTCTATCCCCATTTTGCTAAAATACTTACAAGACTGATATGTAACAAACAATAGAAAATAATATTTTAAAAAAATAGTTATTTTATAAAAATAGTTATTTACAAATGCAAATGTAAATATAAAATATAAATACAAAAATATAAAATATAAATACAAATAACTATTTTCTGTTTCTTCGTAAGATGGCCTAGAATGTAGGCCGAAACGTTGGCATGATTAATAAAAATTAAGTTTTGCTTATTTTTGTGTTATCATTGACTGCACCCCTTGACCAATTCAATCCATCATTTGAATTATCCAGTCAACTATTTTCCACTCAAACGAAAATAATATTTTATCATAACACATCACATTTATGTACCAAGACATTAAATTAGCAAGTCCTTAAATAAATAAAATATATAAAACATTTTTTTATATACAATTATTTAAGATATATGAATATGTGATGGCAATCGGTGATAGCTGATCAGAACCAGAATTAGAATCAGCAAAAAACATTATAAAATAGTAATTTGAGATTCATAGGTTATAAAATAACATGATCAAAGAGAGTCGTTTATTGAAATATTAAAATTTATGATGAAGATTACTATCAAGGAAAAGTTTAATAATTCACTAAATTATAATTTACCATAATCTATTTCTAAGTTCACTATAATTTCCCACAATGGTTTTTAGTCTATAAAGTTGCAGTTGATGAGGATCAGAATATCAGAATGTGAGAAGTCAATATCCGAGCAGGACTAAACAATATTCAAGAAGTCAATATCCGAGCAGGACTAAACAATATTCAGCGCTATATTCACATTATTTCTTGATTAAACAAGCAAAAAATGTGAAAAACTCAATTTTTGAAATTGAGGAGTTTTAATCCCAAAAGCCTCCTATCTTACATGGATAAATGGAGTTATCCACTTTTAATCCCAAAAGCCTCCTATCTTACATGGATAAATGGAGTTATCCACTTTTAATTCCAAAAGCCTCCTATCTTACATGGATAAATGGTGTTATCCACTTTTAATCCCAAAAGCCTCCTATCTTACATGGATAAATGGAGTTATCCACTTTTAATTCCAAAAGCCTCCTATCTTACATGGATAAATGGAGTTATCCACTTTTAATCCCAAAAGCCTCCTATCTTACATGGATAAATGGAGTTATCCACTTTTAATCCCAAAAGCCTCCTATCTTACATGGATAAATAATGATCGTATACAGGGGCCCATTAAATCAAGATTGCCTCAGTCTCTCCAAAGACAGCCCATCGCCAGATCAGTACAGCATTCTGGACCTCATCATCATTTTGTTTTATTTCTTTACTCCTATATTTCTTGGGTCATTAATGTGGAGACCTGTGAGCGGAACCCCAGATTACATATACCTACTATTCACCACTTAGTCTAGAGAGGGTTATCCCCTGCCAATGGGTACACATAGCATGATGTTGAATTTGCTTCACTAGTCGTAGTGTTGGCGTTGGATGGCTCTTTGATCATCTCATCCTATCTCCTCCTTTATCCTAGTCTGAATTCATCTTAGATACGCGCTATCAAAGGCTTTCTGGTACATATTATCAACAAAAAATGAATTTGTATCCGCCTGCTAGCCATATACTCCCATAATCATCCTGATTTTTTCTTCTTTTTCCCCCTTCATAATTACTTTATTTAATTTTCTGTCGAGTTTTTTCAAACTATTCTTTAGTGTTATTTCTTACAAAACCTGCCTAATAATTAGTTTAAAGCAAGTATTTTGAAACATATTGACTAACACATGAAAATTTGTGTTACTTCATTCTCTCTACCTTCTTTAAAATTCTTATGAGCTTGAATGAAATGAAAGTAATTATGATTCAATACTATTAATGTCATTTATATTTGTTATCTCATTGTTCTTTTATAATTTATATTATTTTATATTTAACTGGAAATCTATTTCATTACTTAGCAAGGAGGAAATAATGATTTTTTAGGAGAAGATGTTAGTCCTGGTTACAAGATTAGAAGAACCAAAATCTGATTTCACTCCTTGTCCAAATTACCTCAAATGGTTTATTCTTAAGATTTTTGAAAATCTAAAAACTAAAAATTTGGTTGCCCTCTTTGGAATTATATAATTTAAATAGTTTTGAATATTTCTTCTGCATTGCAAGTTTTGCATTGTATGTAGATAAGATTTGCATTAATTTACACCATAATATAAAGTTTTGAAAAAAAAAAAGAAATTAAATTTAAAATATAGTCAAGAATGTTTTAGGTAAATCGAGGATGTAGAAAGAAATACTTTTTTTCCCAAAAACCGAAACTATGTTATTTTGTCCTTTTTTAAATATGTTTTTCATTGTAATAAATCCTATACACTTGTTTTATTTTTTACAATTTACTTTTTAAAACTAAGAAAAAGTAAATGCACTCTTAAATTGTCACAGCCCATAAATTGAATCTATTCATGAAATGTTTCGACCATGTTTTCAAATTCTTTGCCAATGTGTCGCTTGAAAAGCTACTAGCTTCCTCGGGGCTTAATCTGAGACTGAAAATGTCCTATTCATCAGTTTTAATACCAATCGGGTAAGAAAAAGTAAATTTTTACAATAAATTTAATGATTAACTGTAGTTAAAAGTTTCTTAAATGTGCATGGTATAGTTAAATATTTGCTAAAAATGTGAATTTCTATCAAATTCTAATGAACTTTCAAGCTCCTTGTAATCACAGCTGATAACAAGGATGATTCAGGAAATATCCCATATCAACTAAAAATTTGTTAATTCTTCAAATAAAGTACCACTTACAGATAATCATTTGCAGAAATAAACAATTTTAATCGCATTAACATAAATACCTAATTTTGAAAGAATTTATTTATTCATTATTACTACTAAAAATACAAATAGTATTTATTATTAACATTTTATTAAAAAATTTGGTATGTTATTTATATCAATATATATGTTTAAGAAGTATTTGCATTGTATTGTATAATTTAACCTTTGATGAAAATCAATTCTGACCTTCAAGGAAAGTACAAATTTCTGTGATCATATAGTGGCCAAAAAGAGAGGTTCATAAATAAATATAATAAATAGATCATGTATATAAAATTTCAACGTTTGATGAATAACAATTTTTTTGTTATGTGGGATACAAATAGATGTACATTCACAGGTAATAACAAAATGGGTTCAAGAATAATCAAAATTTCATTGAACTTTGTACATAGAAAATTGTAAATATTAAAATACTTCCTAATCGTGTATATTGAAGAAAAAGAATTGACATTTCATTCATCAATAAAAAGGTTACAGATAGTAACCTAACCTACATTATGGATTTCATTCATATTTCTAATGTTTTTAATAGCTATGATTATTATGATGTAGCTAGTTTAGGTTTTCTGAGCCTTTATGGATCAATATATGTTTGGGGAGGGAAGGCTATTCCCTAATTCCTTAATGAAATTAAAAGCCTAGATGCTCAAAAAAACATGCATTACCTGCCGGTACAAGGAGGGGAGAAAAGTTACGTTTGTAGGGAGCTGGGGTACTCTGTGCCTCAACCAGCGACTCTCTCATGGTTTTAATTGTTCAATAAATTTTATTATCTGATAAATTTAATAATTCATTGATTTTAGTAAAGGTAAAAAAAAAAAAGTTGAGGTTTTGAGAAACGTTGAACTGTATACCCCACGTCCTTACTTAAAGGTTAAAGTAAATAACATCTTTATTGAATATGAAATGAGCTATTGAAGGTATTAAGCTTATAATTGTACTTAACTAAATAAAGGAGTATTTTGCATTTTTCTTCAACATCTTTGATCCATATTACATGGTGTGAATTAAAAAATACCAACTATTTGAATTGACACCATTGTAATGTAATAGCTTCTAGATCAATTTTTAGAAACAGGCCATTCTTTCAATAGCAAACTGATAGTCGTCATCAGAAGAAATGAATCATAAAGAACAATAAACAACCACAAAAACAGTTTATTTTCACAAATTCATTACTGATATAAATCATTTTTTTTGGGATTAAGAATTTATTTTGCAGTTAAACATTAATGAAATTATCTTGATCAAACCAATAAGAAATATATGCCTCATTATTACAGAAAGTATAAGTAATTACTTGAATACTTTGTATTTGGTAATTATTCCACAGGCTTCGAGTCACAACAAATTTTAACTGTCCATTTGTTTCCCTTTTAATATTTTCCAAAAATAAATGTTATCACGAGCTTTAGTGTGGAAAAAGAATGTAATTATTGGAAATGTGTATACTTTGGTAATAATTTCAACTAGAAATGAACGTTTCAAGAAACCTAAACATCTATAATAATTTATTCAATTTGTATAATCACGATAATTTGTATTTTTGGAAACTATTAAAAAAGAAACGAATAAACAGTTAAAACTTATTGTAACTCAACTCGAAACGACAACCTGTGGAACAGGTACTGTAAAATTTGATTAGATAAGTAATTACTTACATTATTACTTACTTAAGTCAGTAATTTACTATGGAGTAGGAGAAAATGGTCCTGGGTGAGGTCAAAACTATATTCTTAAATAGTTGCTCACAACTTAAGAATTTATTTTTAATCTCAAACCGGACCATTTTCTCCTACTCCATAGTAAATTACTGACTTAAGTAATAACTTATCAAATCATATAGGTATGGTCAACAAGTAATAATTCAAGGGTAAGTAATTTACCTTAATTTTTTTAGGCTGCTGACTGTGGACTGATCCCACCACTGGACAAAAATAAAAATATTAGTTAGAAGGAAGAGCACAATAAAACTAGTTTATTATTTTTTTAAACTTGATCATAAAACAAAGATAGTACCTAATAGAGGATTCAAAGAAAATCTAGAAGCTAGCAGTTGATAGAATGTTGAACTAGGGTTATTAGGGTATCTAACAAGTCTATGATCATTTACTTCTTCAATGCTGTTTTTGTGTCATATCAAGTTTCTAAGGTTTTAGTTTGAATACTAAAATAAATTTTAAAGTACCTACTGAAGAAATACTGCTTCATAGTTAGAGATAAGGTAATTAACAACTTCCAGAGTTTCAGATTTTTAAAAAGAATCCTCCTTATATTGTTAACGTTTTACGCCTTAATATCGTACTTCAGAGTTGTTCAACAGTTCCAATTGCTAAAGTAGAAAACGGTGACAATTTCAACTACAACGTTTTATCAGTAATGGTAAGAGTGCATTATACTTAACACCGCCATGATAGACGGAATTGGCGGACTTTCCATAAATTGTTAAATTAGAAAAAGTATAATTAATCATTCCGAATAACAAGAGGATGATAATTTTACCAACATATTAAAATTAATAAATTATCTGTTATTAGAATATCAGAAATAAAATGACAAAACAAACTGCTTCTAAAAAAAATCATTACTATGCTGACAAAAAAATTACGTTATTATCTGAATATTTTTAATTACAAATATGTAAATCACGTTGGTTTCATGTTTATTAAACGCAATCCGCTTCTTTTTTTATTCCTACTTTCTTCTCATCTTACACCCCCCCCCCAATTTTTCATGTTTGGTTTGTATGTTACAACAAGTAGGGTAACATTGCATTGAAGGTACTCTTATTATTAGAAAATTTGTTGGGTATACAATTATTAGAGACGCAGGCTTATAAAATGAATAATTTTTCAACTGGATCAAGATAACCCTTACTCATTACTCAACAACTATTTCTTTATAATTCATAATGGCAGCACTGCTTCTTACTGCATTCTAGGACTAATGTAGGCAATTGATATACCATATATTTTTCTATCTATCACATCCAAATTATACTATCTTCAACCAGGTAAATTATTTTATTATAGTTAATTATCAAAGCATTTCATAGTTTATGCTTTCCATTTTTATTATTATTGCCTAAAAGCGAAGGGTTAATTGTTTCAAATACAAAAATTTAAGGTGGTCAGAAGGAGCAATTGCAAAGCGATTACTTCAATGAGACCTAGTTGATATTACAAATAATCTAATTATATATTGATGTAAAGAACAGGATTGCAGTTTTATCAAAGTTGTTAAATACTCTTTTTAGAAAACTGTAAACATCTATAAAGTTCATTATATAAAAGGAACCATTCTGGTAATTCATATATTGTTATGATATCCTAGACACACATAGATACCTCAAAAATATAATTGCAGTTTTGTAGATAGATATGGCAAGCCAAAATTATTTGGTCTATTTACCACAAAATTGGAAGAAATATTGATATATATACAAAGTGCCACTTCTGCTAAGTCTGATATTCTGTATCTTTGTTGAAACTTGTACAATACACTTTTAAAATAAATCATAAATTTAAAACAATCTGAATTGTACAAACATAAACACAAACAATTTAAACAAACTTTCTTAAGTCTCTAAAACTTTGTTTTTTATATCTCCAAGAAAATACAGGGGAAAAAGATATGAGCAAAAGAATATTTTACTAGTGCTATACTAAACAGAATACACTTTTAAAATAAATCATAAATTTAAAACAATCGGAATTGTACTGGATCTGCTTATCTTATCTTTGCTGAAACTTGTACAATTCCGATTGTTTTAAATTTATGATTTATTTTAAAAGTGTATTCTGTTTATTATAGCACTAGTAAAATATTCTTTTGCTCATATCTTTTTCCCCTATATTTTCTTGGTGATATAAAAAACAAAGTTTTTAAAAAAGTTTTAGAGACTTAAGAAAGTTTGTTTAAATTGTTTGTGTTTATATTTTTTTATAATTATTGGCCATTTTTTTTTAGTTTTAAATATTTTTATTTTTTAAAGAGAAAAGATAGGTCCTCGGGCGGGATTTGAACCCGGAACCTTTGTCTCACCGTGATATCGCTCTACCAGTTGAGCTACCCTAGGCCACCTGCCGGCCGAGGACAAATCTGTTTGTGATTATGTTTGTTCAATTCAGATTGTTTTAAATTTATGATTTATTTTAAAAATGTATTCTGTTTATTATAGCACTAGTAAAATATTCTTTTGCTCATATCTTTTTCCCCTATATTTTCTTGGTGATATAAAAAACAAAGTTTTTAAAAAAGTTTTAGAGACTTAAGAAAGTTTGTTTAAATTGTTTGTGTTTATATTTTTTTATAATTATTGGTCATTTTTTTTTAGTTTTAAATATTTTTATTTTTTAAAGAGAAAAGATAGGTCCTCGGCCGGGATTTGAACCCGGAACCTTTGTCTCACCGTGATATCGCTCTACCAGTTGAGCTACCCAAGGCCACCTGCCGGCCGAGGACAAATCTGTTTGTTCAATTCAGATTGTTTTAAATTTATGATTTATTTTAAAAATGTATTGTACAAGTTTCAGCAAAGATACAGAATATCAGACTTAGCAGAAGTGGCACTTTGTACATATATATATATATATATATATATATATATATATATATATATATCTATATTTCTTCCAACTTTGTGGTAAATAGACCAAACAATTTTGGCTTGCCATATCTATCTACAAAACTGCAATTATATTTTTGAGGTATTTATGTGTGTCTAGGATATCATAACAATAAATGAATTACCAGAATGGTTCCTTTTATGTAATGAAATATGCCTCTTTTTAGCTTTTGATGTTTTATAGTCACAGTAATTATTTGTATACCTAAAATTTATTCAGATAGGACACACAAAATTGGTGTTACAAAAAATAAAAATAAAAACGCTTTGCTCAACAGTAATTTTATTAACATCAAATCAATTGAAATTTCACCATTTAACATCGTTTAAAAATTAGTAAATTATCAATATAAAAAAATCATATGATTATGAATACTTATTACAATATGTATCAGAAATATTCATGCACAACTATATGAACATTAAACATTTATCATACAAACAATACTTTGTAGGACTTAATATTTTGTATGCCTTCATTACACATTACAGGTGCCTTAGCATGGAATCTAATAATTTTTGTGCGATGAAGTGGGGATTGGATTCCATTCCAAATAGTGTCCTCCAACTTTTGCAAATCTATTGATCAATGTTCACATACTTTTTTTTTATGTACACTCAATTGGATTGATATCAGGTGATTGAGAAGGTGTCACAAACCCCTTTGAGGTGTTTCCTCTGCTACAAAATAATCCTAATTTAGGGTCAATAATCAGTAATAATTACTCAATTCCAAAAGTCAGGGCTATTGTTTATATTCTTTTTACCAAATTCTAATATTTTCATTTTGTTAGCATCTCTAATGTAATTTTTTTCTGAGCCCTTCTTCCATGTAAATCATTTCTTTGCATAAACTTCTTCTAGTTTCAGAATAACATTCATTCGCCAATTTCGGAGCATTGATTTTTGGATTTTTTTATTGTTTCTCAATATGTCCCTTTCATCATGCACAATTACTTTTCTTGGACGTTCAATTTGTTCTTTAGAAATGATTGTATTAGTCTGTCGGTATATCTTTAACCGCATACACAATTTTAATGATTTCTCTGAGTGATGGATACTCACTATGAAGACAAATGATGAATATACAACAAGTTGCTGTGAAAATCCAGACTTACACTTACTTTAAATATCCAAATTCCTTAGTTTTTCAGAAAGATTTTTCAGATACTCACAAACACCTATAATTGTTTTTAGAGTTGGCTATATGATCCTAGGGGACTTTAAAATGTGAATTTCCATTGAATTCTCTAATTAGAAATATTTAATGATGAAGATTGTCAAACTTACTACATGTTTCGTTTAGATATAAGGGAAAGTAAAAAAAAATTAAATAAAAGATATATCTTCTTTTCCTTCCCCCTTGTACCTTTCAGTGTGGAGAAGCCTCAACCCATCTCATCCATTCCTCTTTATCTTGTCTGAGTTGTCTCTTCAGAACAAGATTTTTCCCCTTCTTCTCTTCCTACTTGCGGATTTATTCATTGTAGGCAATCCTGGGTCTTCCTCGAGGTCTTAAGCCAGTAGGTCTGGCCTCCATTATCTTCCGTGGGTCTCGGTCCTGACTCATCTTGCATACGTGTCCAAACCATCTCAGTTGTCGCTTGTACAAGGTATCCATTAATACAGGAATCTCTAGTTCTTCTTTATTTCTTTTATTCCTTACAGTCTCTTATAGTTTTGCCTGCTACTCTGCCTAGGTATTTCACTTCTACCGCAGTGATGTTCTTTTCACTAGCAACCCAACTCTCACTTCCATACATCAGGGTAGGAAGAAATATCGCTTTAAAAATATGGAGTTTGACTTCCTTGCTTACTTCACGTTTACCTACAATGGTGTTTGTTACAAATCTGGTAATAGACCTTATATGCTTTCCTTATTATGCTTGAAATTTCGGTTCAAGGCGCTAATCCCTTGCTTCCGTCTTCCTCTCTTTGACCGTAACAATACCTTCTGAAATAGAATCTGAACAACTTTCACCATCCCTTGTTCTCTATATTTAATCATTTCTGGTGAGATTTGGTCATATCCTGCAGCTTTGCCAGTCTTAATCTTTTCCCTTGCTCTTTCCACTTCCTCTTCCCAGATAGTATCATTTTCATTTTCCTGGATTTCCTCTGTCACCAACTGAATGGTCTCTGTCAGATTTTCATTAAAAAAAACATTTCAAAATGCCTTTTCCATCTATCTAGGATCCCTTCTGATTTGGTAAGTGTTTTACTGTTCTCAAACATTATATTTCTTATTTCCTCGACTTCTTTGTTTCTCAGGGCTTTGGTTGTCCGCTTGTAAAGTATTTTAATATTATCATAATAGTCCTTGTTTAGTACTTCCCAAATTCCTCCCAAGGCTTTTTCTTAGCTTCACGAACAATAATATTTGCCTCGTTTCTTCTGAGTATATATTGTTCAAAGTTTTGAGTTGTGTGAGCCGCCTGATATGTTTTCCAGGCCTCTTGCTTGCTTTTCACAGCTGCTTTAACTTCTTGGTTCCACCATTTAGAGCGTTTTCCTTTATTACTTATTTTTTTCAATCCACAAACACTACTTGCAGCTGTTAGGACTATTTCTTTCAACTTTTTCCTTAATTCATCAAGTCCCATTTCCAAATCAATGCTTCTTAATCTTTCTTCAAGTAGTGGAGTGTACTCTTTGCTATATAAAAGATTTATCAATTCTTGAAAAAGATCATATTATAGAGTGATGGTAAGAAGTACTTGTGTACAAAAAAAAACAAATTATAAAACTTGTTGATATAAGAAAATAAAATTTAAAACAGTATACCTATTAAAAATTAAAATAACCCCTTACTTTATAGGAGCAAGTCGTATTAAACTCCTTTTGGAAAAATATATTTGCACTTCGCAATTATTTTGAATTAGCAGACATTTGTTTTTTATATTTTGTGAATCTTACTTGAAATTTTAATTATGCTTAGTTATGGAAGCACAATCCTTAATGGTTCCCTCAGTATTAATTATTTTTTCAAAGTATTCACGATATTAAAACAATTAGCAAGTTGATATCATGCTGAAGATTTGGGAATTGTGTGCAGAGACTCATAAAACGAATAATTTCTAAACACAAACAACAAAAGTTTTATTTGGAAATAGCGAATTTTTCAAACATCTTTTCACTTTAAGATATATTAAAAAATTGAATGAGGAAGGAGGAATTACTTACTAGTAAAAAAATTGAATACCAGGACCCGAGAAAAAATAAATGAAACCCATAAGAATCCAACAATAAAATATTTAGATCAAGGTAATACTGTTAGCAAATATAGTCCAGACAACTAGTGCCACGATTAGTTAGAGGGTAATGAGGCATTGCCTGAATTTTCATTGTAAGGAATGAGAAGAAACCATTTATTTGCTACATCCATTAAAACTGTGCAGTGTCTGCAAGCAAATATTTAAATTAACAGTTCAGTCATAGTGAAAATGATTAATTTTTCTGAAGAAAATAGGTTCAATTTTTTAGTCAGATAATTGGAAAGGTATTTTGTTACAATATAAAGAATAACTCGTTGAAAGAATTCTTAACATTGAGAATTTCAATTGTGCAAACACTTTAAACTTTAGTTTCAAACTTTTTAAGAATCAAGCATTCACATTAGAATGCCTAGGTGCATTAAACACAAGCACTAACTTGACAGCCAATCTCAATAATCAAATACTTGTAAAGCGCCCATTTAAGCAAAAAAAATATTATTTTCTCAGATATATTTATATCACCTGAGTCGGAATATATAAATTTAAATTAACAGCCCATTAGTGGTCTTCCATTGTGGCCTTTATTATATACTATTGCCTTTGGTTTATAGCCTTGTCCTCAAGTACCAAAGTTAGACAACAAATTTAGTTCTATAGTATATCTAACTCGATGTGGAAATGCTTTACTGTATCTATCTTGTACAATGCATACAATACAAATGGTCAAGGATGCAATCGATGAATTTTTCAAAAATAAATTAAACTAAATTTATTTGTGCCAACGTTTTGATCCAATATTATATATATTGTTGAGGTTCAAAAAATATGTTAAAAATAAATCAAAAATCGGCATTTGAGCCTTCGAGGTGGTGGGATGTTTCTTGGGCGCATTATTCATGTTTTGTTTTACTGTTATTCTCTATCTACCCTGAGGATGCCTGAATGGGCGAAAAATTGGACAGATTATTTCGATTTCTGTTTTAGTTTGGAGACTTAAGGGCTTTTCGTTGGATTTTTCCACGGTCTTAACATTTATGTAAGGTCTCTTTTTAATTTTCAATATTAATATGTTTTGTGGAATAACCATAAGTCCACTGGTTTCTTGATAATGTTATTATTTTTTGTCTTGCATTTTTACTTTCATTTTTTCATATGGTCTTTTGTCTTAAGTTTTTGTGTTTTTTTCTATTATTTATTTTTTCCTGTTGTGCTTTTTGAAGTTTGGTGTGTGTAAATTGAATTTTGAATTTCTGAAGTATCAATCAGCTGTTTTTATCTACCCTTATCCAGCTGGGGTCCAGTAACCTTCCTTATGATCCATTAGTTGCATTTGAGTCTTCGAGGTGGTGGGATGTTCGAGGGCTTTTCATTGGATTTTTCCACGGTCTTAACATACATCAAAAACTATCGATGTTTAGCGTATCAATCAGACCACTGTAAAGTTAACGTAGATTTCTGAGCAGTTTATTTAAGTAAATAATTCTAAAACTTATTAAATACCTTTTTATTTATTTAATCTTCGGTTTTTTCAATTAAAACACAATTTTTGTAAGTATACTTGATTTAAATATTATACAAATGGCATTGCTGCTCCCTACCGGCGTCTCCCTCCATATTACTCACTCGTGACAGGGGCATCCAGGGAAGAGGACCTCCAAAGTATTCTACTCTACATGTGGAGGTGCCAGAGAGAGTATCTCTATATTTCTTCTCGAGTATGAGGCGTCCAGAAGACAGGACCTCTCTAGTTATTATCACTCGCTGTAAGGGCGTCCAGGGAAGAGGGCCTCCCAAGTTATTCTACTCTGCAACAAGGCATCCATGTGAAAAGATCCCATAATATTATATTACATATCTATATATTAAAATATTAAATTCTTAACATTATATATATATATATATATATATATATATATATATATATATATATATATATATATATATACATCAGGGATGTATTTAAAACATAATTCTCATTCTTTGTGTTGCTCTCAACCCTGATGATCGCCTAAAAATAGAGCCAAAATGTTGCACAAAAATAAAAATCTTTTTACTTCTATGTGTAAAATTTATTGATTGATACTCCCCTCCCTTTCATTCAGTCTGAAAGTGTCTCAAGTAGTTTTATAAAGAATACATAAAAACAATTATTTATTTTAGCTTAAAATTTCTAAATAGTTATAAATAAGAACATAAAAAATCTTGATCATTCCTAAAAATTCATAATAAATGCATAAAAAAGTTAGGTTTGTATTTTAAACTAGTTAGCCATTATGAAGTTATCTTTTTATGATAAATTAAGATAATAACAAATATTTAAAATTGATGTCTTTTTCTTCTTTCTTCTTTGCCAATGCTATAGATTAAAGTGAAACTTGGCATCCTACAAAAGGCATAACCTAGGATTTTTAACTGGGCCATCTGCCAGGCTACAAACTCGCGATCTTGGGCTTAGTAGGTTGCTATGCTAACCACTACACCACAGGCCCAACTTAGAAATGAAAGCGGAGTTACAGTGAAAAGTCAAATACATTGTGCTTAACACTTCCTTAAGTCCCAAATAATATATGATAAATCAAATAGCTTTAAGATAAAAAAAAATCATAGATCTGCATTTTAAAAAGCTAAACTAAAGATCTATTTTTTTCAATTGAAATAAGAACTACCAATCACTGGGACTCACCTGTGGTGTATTGGTTAGTTTTGCATTCTATGTCCCAGGTCATGGGTTCATACCCTCGCAGTTGATCCTAGGGTCTTGTAAAGGAAGTAAAAAATCCTTGGATGCTGTCCTTCAGAAGAGATGTAAAATGATGTTCCTGAGCCTGTGGGGTGTCAGGAAGTCATTAATGATCCCTATTCTAATTACACCTCATCATCAGTGGTGCAACAACCCAGTTATTGAATCAGAGCCTTCTCTAGTGAAAAAAAAATTATTTGCATAAATAAATTATGCTTAGATAGGCAAAATTTTACTCCCACTACAGCATTGTCTGATTGACCATAACAGCATAAAGTGATGTTTAATGAATAAACAAAAATGATCACTCACTAAATGATATACAGTTGTAATAGGCGGTGTTTTATTTCCTATTCAAGCTCTTAATGAAACTAACTCATTAATAATGATGGTCCCATCCTGTTAATTTAGTTCCTAGTCTGAAACATTACTTTATACCTTCTTATTTTTCTCATGGCTTCATAAATTCAGATACTAATTAAAAACAATGCTTTAATGTGCTTCTGATTCAACTCTTAAGCACATCTCAAGTTGTGAGTAAGAAAGTGTTTTTAGTGATTATCTAACATTGGAAGAGAAACCAAGTGTTTGATCAAAATAATTTTGATGATAAAATGAATGTTAAAACTTAGTGAATAATTTTGTTTTATATCTTAAACCTGTGATAAGTTCCAAAAGGGATTTTTTTTTTTTCAAAATTAAAACAGTTCCTAACCAATAGAAGAAGCATAAAATGTTGTAAGTGTACTAAAATGTATTTAGTATATATAAGGTCAAATTATTATTAAAGATAAATAAATGATAGTTTTATTAAAATTATATGCAATACATCATAGAATAAATGAAACATAACTGATTAGGTATAAATAATTTGATTTTAGTCTTAAAATATATATATATTTTTAAACTATATTACATATGTATATAATATATTTATCTATCAAATGGTTGGTGGTTGATTAAAGAATTGAAACCAAATTCAGCTATAAGGGTTTATATTGTAAATCATAACATATCAAATGGCGTTAAAAAAAAAAAAAATAAGTTTTAGCTAGTCATAATATATCTGATTGAGAAACATTAGCCATGGACTGTTCATTTGTAGAACTAATATTTTTCAAGGTTTAATATTCCTTTATTAATTAACATTATCATAAACTTACAAGATATTTGGAAATTTATTGAACAACAGTTAATAAAATGATTTGTACAAAGTATAACTAAAACAGAAATCAGTGGGAATACAGCATGGACAAAATTATATTCTTTCCAAATTAAATACTTATTTCCTAATTTTTGACCATAAATGCATTTTAAAAACCTTATAGTTTTTAATTTATTGGTTATTATAGTTTTTAATTTATTTATTATCATCATCATATCATATCGTGGATGATATAATTAATGTATGTTACGGATATTTTTACTATTGTTCCTAACGATAGCTTATTTAATTTTGCTTTCATGTTAGTTTGATCTAAACTAAACCTTTGAATTTATACTTCTGCAAATGGTTTCACATTTTATATCTTTAAGAAATTGGGTAATGCTACAATGCATATCTATACCTACCTTATGTTACTTGCATTTATGTTTATTAATCTAAATATAAGTGTTCAACACATAACAATAAGACAATCCTGAAATCAATAGAATTTTATTTTGAATGAATTCAAGTGGCTTTTGAATTTTTTTAAATTTATTATAGATGTCAAAAGTTTTTCCTGCCTGTTTGGTCAGTATTAACAGCCAATATTGGTGGACTGTTAATTGAAGTATATTTAATGGATGTGGGGCTCATTGAGGAAAGTTTGGTGACCCTTTATCAAAGTGAGTAAATCAATTAATTATGAACATTATCTAATTTTAATTTTAAATGGGTGAGAAGCTAAGTGGTTACTAGTGATCTTTTGTTCAATTAGAAAAGCACTGCTTTGGGCAATAAATGCATATAAATACATTTCCAAAAGCAATGTTGGTCAATATTCAATTGATAGGCCACAGAGTCTTAGAGTCTCTCCCCTACTGTTAAGAGCTTAGCTGTGTGTCTGCTGTTTATCCTTTTAGTTCTGCAGTTCTTTTTGGTTATTACATTCAAGAATTATTTTTCGTATTTCGTACACTATTGTTGTTATTGTGTGAACTTTTAAAGTTAAAATTGGTAACTATTGTAAACAATTTTGCATTACGATAACATTAGCCAGGGCTGTGGTAAAGTATTAGGGACAGTTGTTTACTAAGCCTAATTCTACGAGCCGCGTAAACAAACAGGTACCATATTTATTAGTATTGTTATTATATCGCTTTATCTTTTCATCTTAAAGCAATTAAACTATATTATAATTAAAATGGCTAACTGCAAGATCTGTAACTAGTCAGCTGGCAGAGATGAGAAAGCAAGATTAATATTAGTGTTACCTGCCAACATTTAATGAATGAAAATTTGGAGAGATTATTAAAAATAGAAACTCTTCTGGAAGAACAAAAGCGTCAGGTTGAAAAATTATCAATAAAAAATAGCTCTCTGAAAGCTAAAGTCAGCGACTTAGAGAGTCGTTTAAATCATGCAGAACAGGCCTAGCTAGGAAGAACTGTTGAGATGAGAGGCATCCCGGAGAAGCAAGAAGAGATCCTGATTGCCACTATTTTAAGCGTTGGCACAGGTCTGGGCGTTAAGGCGAGTCCAGATGATCTGGACCACACAGTACGACTCAGGCCGAAACAAGAGGGAACAACAGGTCCTATAATTGTATGATTCGTCAGGCAAACCCTAAGAGATGAACTTGTGCGACAGAGATGAATCAAGAGAGACTTCTCAACGCGCCACCTCGGCTGGGGAGAAAATGAATCTCACCATGTATATGTATGTGAAGCCATGACGCCCGCCAATAAGCACCTTTAGTGAATTGCCAGACAGAAGAAGGGAACAGCAGAAATTAAATATGTCTCGTTTAGTGGAGTTAAAGTTAGATGCCGGCTGTCAGACAGCTACCCAGTGGTCATCATAAGCAAGCCTAGCGACCTGGACGTATTCAGCTAAACATGTTATACTGGTCACATCGATTTGGAAGATGCTCTATTACTTTGTATTAAAGACATTTTAATTTTATTTTTACTCATCCTCTGGTTTTATTTACTTTTAATTTATTTATTTAATTTACTCATATACTTCTTTTTTGCCTAATGTTTAAACTAAGTATAATTATTTACTTTTCATTTATCTGTGTTATGAGCCATAGTATCTATGCTTATTCTTTATTATTATTATGGTGCTATAACACGTTGACGCCACCATCCAGGCCTCCTCAACCAGCAGCCGCCATAAGTCTCTGTCCCGTGCTGCTGCCATCCAGTTGCAGACTCCCAAGCTCCTTACATCCACAGTCATACAGTCGATCCATCGAAGTCGGGGACGGCCAATTCTCCTCCGCCCATGGATGATCTCCGTCAGTAGTCTTTTTGGAGCTTCCTCGTCGTCCATCGCCAGCCCAAATCAGGCGGTATCGCTTGATCAGAGTCACAATCACAATCAGGCTTCCCATAAAGAACATAAACTTCGCAAAAAAGGAAGACAAAAATCATTTTGTATAAAACCTTGATTCGCCCAGTCCTTACACACGGAGCAGAGACTTGGACAATGGCCAAACATGCTTACAAGGATTTAGCCATATTTGAGCGCAGGATCCTACGAAAGATTTTTGGACCGGTGTTAGTTGGTGGAGAGTGGAAATGGAGGACAAACGAAGAAGTTTATGCTTATTCTTTACTTTTTATATAATATTCCTCCGTGATTTATTTTTTAATTTTGTTAAAATTATTAGAGACTTGATAATTGATTTTTTTCAATTAGTATATTACTAGTTGCCCACGGCTTCACTCGCGTGGAATTAGCTCTGCCACATGAAGTTTCATGACAGATCATTTTATAAATAATTTAATATTTTTTTTAACTATAAGTTACTGGTACATCCAAAACTTCAAAACTGACGGATTCCATACAATATTCGAACCCCCTATTATATTAAGGGAAACCCTTGAAGGTGGAATTATCCAAATTTCTTTCTTAAATTATACAAAGAACCTATCTGCAAATTTCAAAATGCTATGTTCCTGATTTGCCTTTAATTATATACTATAATGGATTCTCCATAGAACACAAAAAAACTATCTGGCAAGTGCCCCCCCACTAAAACTTTCGCATTTATAATATTAGTAAGATATCAAAACAATAGGTTCACTCATGTTCTTTCTATTATTTTAACAACTATTATCATGTCATTTGCCTTTATAGTAAATTACCTATAAAACGTACCCCCGTGCCCACCCTATAAATCTGCGCTTGCTATAGCCTATGTGTTATTCACATAAGAGGATCTGAACCAAATAAGTCAATGGGCAGTGACTAACAAGTTCAGGCTGAATGCGGATAAGACAAAGGCGATGGTAATAGGTTCCAATCAACCAATCAACTCCTTAAAAAAGTTCCTCATTCCCCAATCCTGTACTTAAAAAATATTCCCGTCAAATTTTTCCTTACAGTAAAAAACCTCGGAATCACTTTAGACCAATCTCTCTCCAGGAAAAGTCATATTTTCAATGTATCTTGCCGTACTTTTTCTACCCTGAAGAGACTAAACTACATCTGTCACCTATTTCCATTTGAAACTCGTAGACTCCTAGTTACCTCTTTAGTATTCCCTCACTACTGCTGCGCTGTACATGGGGTGTCTCAGTGGAGCTCGACGCCAAAAAAAAATGTTTGATGAATTGCTTTGTACGCTTTGTCTTCGGGATCTCCAGGGACGCCCCTGTCTCCCGATTTTATGAAGAGTTGAGGTGGTTGTATCCTTCCTATCGCTGTAAGTATTTCCTTGCATCCTTCCTCTATCAAGTTATCCAATCCCGCTGTCCATTGCACATCTATGAGCTCCTCAAATTTAAATCCTCCATCCATTCCCATGATACCCGTTCACACCCTTCCTATTTGTATATAGAGGCCCATCGAACCGCTGCTTTCAACAGATTGTTCCTGATTCGGTCCTGTTCCCTGTGGAATTCTATTCCTTCTTTCATCCGCTGTTCCAAGACCCTTCAAATCCTGCTTATTTGATTACTTCATATCCCTCCAGTTCCCCGAACAGTATACATAAAATTATCGATAGAATATTATTTATTAATTTTTATTTTTATTTTTAATTTGAACTACTGTTAAATCTGCATTTTTTCATTATCATAAGAAGCTATTTTTTAATTTATTATTATTTAATCAGCTTTATAGATTGACTTTTCTGCTTTTTTTTTTTTCTTTGTACTCGAAGGCTCTAAAGCCCACAATAATGTACATTATGTTATTCTAAAGGGACTTGTCCCAGAATAAATAAAGAATTTTTTATTATTATTATTTTGGATTTCTCGGCTTGTGCCGGATAAATACACCAACCCGGGCCAAGGTCAAGGGTATGGCCCATTTTATAGTTAATTTGGGATATTTGAAAATTTTCTAACGATGCTGGCAGTTCCCAGCATTACCGCTTTCTGTACTTCTTCCAGTCCCCTAATTATTTTCAGCGTCTTCATTGATCTAATCGTTTCCTGAGGAACTAATCCATTGCTGGATACAACAATTGGCAGTAGTTTTACATCCACCAGTCGGTAGAGGTGCTTAATCCCTCACAGAGCTCCTGGTACTTACGAATTTTTTCGCTCAATGTTTTAGAAATGTTGTCATCAGCAGGAACCCCAACTTCGATGATGATGGCCTTTTTAATTTTCTTATCTAAGATTAGTATGTCTGGTCTATTGTGGGGTATATTATGGTCAGTGATCATAGTTTGATCCCAATATAGTTTGACGCCATTTTTTTCTAATATTGCCTGTGGCTGGTATTTGTAAAATGGGTGATGACTGTTTATTAAATTATATTTTTGAGCCAGTGCCTGATGTAGGATCTTTGCAGTATTATTGTGCCTAGCTAGATATTCTTTACCAGCTAATCCCTGGCAGCCAGAGGTGACATGTTGAATCAATTTGTATGTTGCTTTGCATATGCGACATCTGTCTTCGATTGCTTGGTGCAGAATGTGTTTTCTGTAGGAGTTTGTTGCCATGACCTATTCCTGTATTACCAGAAGGAATCCTTCAGTCTCGGGGAACATTTTTGCTGTGGTCAACCAATGGACAGACGCTTCTAATTTGATGCCCGAAGTATTTAAAGAACTGCAAAACCTCCCATGGAGTGGTTTACACTTCCATGATTCTGTAAGACTCTCCTCAGTTGGCATTACTATTGGATCTTGCCGAAGCAAATTCAGTGCTGTATAGTTGCAGTCGAGGGCAGCAATGGTTGACAGCATCGGTGAACTGCTATTCATAAGATAGGTTCTAAGCATTATTATTCTTAGAGAAATAATTAATTATGATTCAAACAGTGTTTTAGTTTTAATTATAATATTGTAATTAATATTGTGTTTTCACAAAATATATATATATAAATAAATAAAAATAAACAAGGATTTAATTATAAAAATAAAACACATTTATTTAGGATTACTTATCACACAATGAAAATGATACATCTTAGTTTTTCCCAATATCTGTTTACCTTAAACTATTTTACTTTAGTTAAACTCTCGTGTCGAAAGTGTTTGGCTCTTTTCAAAGCGAGTTGAAGAAAATTTGATCTCTTTTTTTAATTTTTTTACGAAAATGAGTGCACACACAATGTTATGAGTTGGATATTTAACATTTTAATGATGGGAAATCTTTAAATGAAATAGCCGAAATTATTAAAAAAAGCCGTTCAACTCTCCAGCATATTATGGAGAGATTCAAGAAGGAAAAGCGCATTGCAAGAAACAAAGTTAAAAGCACTAGAAAAATTTTAACTTATAGGGATGAGACTTGGATCATCAGGGAAATTAAAAGGAATCCACGTTTGAGTGCACCCAAAATAGCCACAGAACTATCTACACGCTTAGGTAAGCCTGTAAGTACAGAAACATTGCGGTCTATCCTAAGAAAAAATAAATTTCATCACGAGTAGCTCGGAAGAAACCCTTCATCAGTAAAAAATATAAAAAAGTTAGGGTGCAATTTACAAATGAATATTTACTGAAGGACCCTGAGTTTTGGAAAACTGTAATTTTTGCTGATGAAAGTAAATTTAATATTTTTGGGTTGAACGTTGCTATGTGTGGAGGAAACCAGGAGAAGAGCTAGCGAAAAAAATGTACGCCCAACTGTGAAACATAGGGGTGTGTGTTATGGTGTGGGGGTGGGAGTATTCTGGTTTGGAAATCTTCACTTTATAGATTGAATAGTTAACAAGCATGTTTACATAGAAACTTGAAACAAAGTGCGGAAAAGCTGGGGCTCAAAGACAAGTTTTGTTTTTACAGGATAATGACCCCAAACATTCTGCCATGTTAGTTAAGGAATGGCTCCTGTATAGCTGCCCCAAAGTTATTAAAACTGCACCACAGTCACCAGATCTTAATGTAATAGAACACCTGTGGGAAAAATGGAGGTAGAAATTAAAAAACATATGATTTCTCCCCGAATATCTCCCCGAAGAATGGAACAAGATAAGCCCGGAATGCATCAAAAAATTGGTTGACTCCATTCCAAACAGACTAAAAGGAGTGGTAAAAAATAAAGGCTTGCCCTACAAGGTATTGAACTAAATTAATACTATTGAAAAATTAATAAGAACTGAAGTGGATCGTTTTGACTTTGAGGTGTATCATTTTGACTGTGATGTGAATTCTTATTCATATTTTGTTTGTTAATTTTTTTTAATAATCAAAGTTGAATATTTTAATTTGTTTGAGTTTTTACATATTAAACATTGATGTAAATAAATGTGTTGATGAATTTCTGGTTTTGCTTCCTATAACAATTTAAGTTTTTCTTTCTCGCTACTGGTACAATTAGTAAAAACTGCAATTTCTAGTTTGATTTGGCAATTTAGTTACACCACCTGGTGCTAGAAATACTACAGATGACAGATCACAACATTTTTACTTTATTGCTTTCTCTGGACCATACTGTTGAGGAATGAGTTTTGCTTTTATCATCTTATTGAAAGGGATGATCCGCAGATATAATACCTATACCTGACATTGTCATTGGAAATTTCCATTGCTCAGCATAGCGCCTGGCAAAGGATTAACCTTGTGTTAAATACATATTTTTCTCTAAAAATAACAAAGTTGCGCAGTGCCTAAAATGCTTATAAAAGTATACACATTAGGTACACGCTTTAAGTTTCTTAAAGAAGAAACTCATTTTAAAATGTATTTTTAAAAATCAAATTTTAATTAAAATGAAGCCACAATTACTCTCATGAATCATAATACTCTTGTAAAAAAATAAAATAAAATAAAAATCTATTGCTTTTACTAAGACTTTTACTAAGACTGTTAGTTTTTATTTATTTTCCTTCCTTCCTATCCTTGGATTAGTAATAATACCTTTTATATCTCCATGATGCAATGAAAGCAGAGTTAAAAATGCAAGTATTTCAGACAATTGATCAAATATTGATCTAAAGTGTTTCAATAACTTATGGTTCTTAATTTTTTTTTCCTGCTGGATTTGATTCTGGTTGATATGGGGAAGTTAAGGGCCCATCTCATGGTTTGTACATCACAATCAGCCACCAGTGCTCCTGGTGGAGAGAAATCAAACTGATAACTTACAATCTACTGATTAGGTAGAGATTATTTGAAATATAAGAATTTAAGAAAGAAGTGTCATAGACTGTTCTGTTGGAAGAAGGAGATCTTTCAGCATTACAAAAGTAGGTAATATGGGCTACCAAAATTATTTCCAACCATGCTCTTCATTCTTCTGGCTGGAAATATCAAGATAGTTTAACCTAAAAAAGTACTGAAAGATAGAAATTTTAAAACTAAAATTTTAAAAAAGAAATTTGAATTTTGTCCCTTGAGGATAACAAACTAACGACTATTGATATTGAGGATAATGCTGATAATTCATAATTCTGACAATACATATGATAATACATAATGCTGATAATCTCATTCTTGAGGCAGCCATAAGTGAATCCGAAATACAGTCTACATTAAAGATAAAAGAACTAAATGGTCTCATGAGCTATGGAAATAAAGAAAACCACAAATTATGATGCTTGGAGGCATTGGACTACAGAAAGCTCTACAATATCTTTTCCAGAAAACGTTTGCTGAAAAAGAAGAAGTACATTCCAAAGGAATGAGAGTTCTTTCTTTTAATTTTCAACCATTAAAAAAAAAAGGAAGGCCGCCATTGTTATTCAATATCTTTAGCTAATTATAATTAGTGATGGTTTTAGCTGCTAAAACTTATCTGATAACAACTGTCATTAAAGCTACTAATAGGGCATCTAAAGGCATAATTGTTACCTTTATGAACCATTATCGAATGAATAAACAAATCAGAATTTGATACTTTCTGAATGAGTAAAATATTTGTTAGCAAGGTAGTAAGTTCTGCTCTATTTCATATTCATGGGTAAGATTTAAAAAATAAATAAACAAAGGACAACACGGAAAGTTGTGGAATTTGAATAATAGGACACTTATTCAACATTACTACTTCAAGTTGTGGCATTTTGACTATATTGTCTTTGTAGCTGCTTCAAATGAAAACCTAGTTTAGTTGTGAGAAGCCTTCTCAGAATGAAAAGGAAGGAATGCAATGCAAGGTGGTGTATAGAGATGGTGGTTCATGGCAGGGAAAAGGTATAAGAAACAGTCGAGGACCGGGAAATGAATTTATATATATGAGATATAAAATTTATCTATCTTGGGCTTTTGTCCCTGACAATGACTGTGTGACATGATCATTTAAATTGTTGTATAGCTACAAATCCAGTTGCTGTATTTGCACTCTCCAATTCAGTTCTTTGATGACATACAGTGGCTCAGAGTGACATTAATATGCCCTGTAGAAAGAAAAGTTTAAATGATTTCGGGGACAAAACCAGCAACTCTCCAACGCATTTATAATAAATATATAGTATTTATAATATCAATCTCAATATGTACAAACAATAAAATTTGAAATATTCAAATTTTATTATTTAGAAAAATTTACAAACAAAAAATGAATGAATAATTTCACTTCAGAGTCATAATGATCCACTTCACTTTTTATTAACTTTTTAGTACTACTAATTTATAATCCTTTTATCTAGTTAATTATTAAATTAGTTCAATATTTTTTATATCGTACTTTGTTGGGTACCCTCAAACATTGATTATGTTTTATTTCTCTAAACATTGAAAACGTTTCATTCCTGTCACTTAAAATTTTTCCTGCAACTTTAACTTTTTTTCTGGCAATGTGTTTTTTTTTTATTTTTGAATCTCTCCAATATATACTGGGAAGTTGAACAGCTTTTAAAAATAATTTTGGGTATTTGATTCCTTATTGTAAGGATAGAAATAGTTGGGGATGCAGTCAATTAAAACACCATAATAAGTGCATACTCATTTATTTATAAAATAAGGAAGAAATAGTTGGGGGTGCAGTCAATAAAAACACCTTAATAAGTATAACTTATTTATTGTCGGCCGAAACGTCGGCACACAATAAATAAGTTACACTTATTAAGGTGTTTTTATACTTATTTATTGTGAGCCGTGAACCTACATTTAGGCCATCATACTATAATAAATATATAGTATTTATATATATTTTATATATATATATATATATATATATATATATATATATATATATATATATATATATATGTATATATATATATAATAAATTATATATATAATACTATATATATAAATAAGTATGCACTTATTATGGTGTTTTAATTGACTGCACCCCCAACTATTTCTGTCCTTACATTAGAAGTTCCAGTCAACTATTTCTTCTCTAACTTGATTCCTTATTGTTAGAATGTTGTATGATCAACTCACATTTTTTCAGTTGACTTTGATAAAAACCTAGCACTTTTGACACATTAGTTTAACAAAAGGAAAATAGTTTAAAGTTAACTAGTATTGGGAAAAACAAAGATTTTACTATGAGATTGTAATTATAAACAAATGTGTTTTATTTTTATTTTTAAATCTATGTTTATTATTATGTTTAAGCCCAAATAATATATTACTAGAATGTTTATTGATTACAATTAATTATTCTTTTTAATGTAATATAAGTTGAACTATTTATTTATTCAAAGATTCCTATCAATATCCAGGTGTATCATTTTGACTGTGAACCACGGTGTAACTCAAACCTTCCTCTAGGATACAAAATGTGTTAATCTATTTTTTAAAAGAAAAATATATTCTGGAATGAATTATCATATTAAAGAAAACAATAGAAGGAAGCTGTTAGTAGGCTAAGTTTCATATCATGATGTGGAATGGAATTGCTAGTATTGAAAGAGGATTTGACAAGAAGGCACATCATCAAATGTGGCCAAAAGTCTTTATTTTAACGGCTGTTGTAATCGCTTAGTTATTCGAGTCCAGTAAATTGATTATTTGTTATTCGTTAATTAATAACAAAGTTATTATTAAAGTATAAACCTCATGTTGGTGTAAAAATCACATAAATATCAGGAGGAGGAGGGTTCTTATGGTCCCATTTACCAGGTACGCCTCAGGAATTAATATTCCATTCATAGGATAACCGCTTACGAAAGCTGGTTTTGATATAAACCTGTTAAATCTCCATATGGATCAGTCCAAGAATGGACAAGTGAACAGCCATAATAAATATATATATTCATATACTTATACATACCTACACACAGACACACACATATATAGTAGAGTTAGGAATTTCAAGGGCCTCGGGAAAGGAGAGGATTATTATGATGGAGCGGACGTGACAGTAAGTCGAGGCGGAGTGAGCTCTTGTCGAACCGCTGTCACTCGCACCTGATCCAGCTTCTGCATTTTTTATCAAGTCTCAATTAGGATCCTCCGCAGCCAGCAACTGCTGCTCACTAGTCTCTGTTGCTGACAGTAATGGGCTTCTTGTCATTCGATGGCAGCTAAATGTTCTTTCAGAAGACAGTTAGTCAATGTGTTAGGTATCGAGATTAATGCTGAGCTGAAACGTTTTGGAAAATGTAATATCAAATCGCGCAAGATTGGATGTGGCTAAAATAAATATTTGTGAAATAATATCAAAGATTTTCAAGGTAAATAATTTCTTCCATAAACTGATCGAAAGGGGATCGCTGACTTAACTACCTCATAGCCAATATAAGAACAAGCTTTGTAAGGAGTAGCTCTCAACTCAAGCGAGCGTTGATTATTATCTGAGAGTTATTTATTCTGTTAGCAGCCGTGAATCGGCCCAGCTGATGATTTGGGAACCCTGGTCCTTTCCATTTGGTATAATGTAAATGAAAAAGAGTTGTCTATTCGGAGGCAGATTGCGGCCGATCTCAGCCCACAATTATTTCTATGACGAAACGTGAACATTAACGTAACTAGAGTTGACTCATAGGGGGGTTAACCCCCACCAGTCAACCACCCTTCAAAAAAGATGCCTCGTAATACAGGTATAATTTATATTATACTATAAATCATGTAGCTTCAAATTAAATAAATTTATTATAATTTTTTATAAATGTTATTTTGGAAGTTATAATTGTTATTTTCATTATAAATGTTATTTTTGGAAGGACAATCAAGAAATAGCTTTTAAATACATTGGTACAATAACGTTATTGGTTACAATAACTTACTATACATAATTGCATAGGGAACTTTCTAGACCCATCAACACTTTACTTCTAGATTCTAAGAATTGTCTAAACTGTTCTTCTCACATTTGCGATCTTATTGTTGCCACTAGATGCCACTACTGCTGCTATAATAATATAATTAATTGTAAATAAACACCATTACGTTTATACTGTGTTTGCACTTGCTTTTTTTGTGTTTTTGACATTATTGACCCTTACTTCTGTAATCCCACAATAATAACATTGAAAAAGTAAAATCCTTCAAATTTTTATTTCTTTTAAATTGTTAGATACTTACAATTTTTTTGAAATTTTTTTCTAAGCAGCGGGAGGGGTTACATCCCCAATAACCTCCCCCCCCCTATGAACGTGTGAATCTTTTGCTTGCTCCTTAGGCCCTGATAAGACAACACCCATGTTGCCGGTGTCACCCGATAGGTGGCAGGTGGAACATAGCTCATTTATGCGTACCTCGAGCAGCTAGCCAGTTCCCTTAGAAGATCCCTACAAGCTATAGGCCCACAAGATAGATCAGAGGGTGCTCGGGCAGCTAGCCAGTTCCCTTACAGGATCCCTACCAGCCATAGGCCCCACAAGATAGACCAGAGGGTGCTTGGGCAGCTAGCCAGTTCCCTTACAGGATCCCTACAATCTATAGGCCCACAAGATAGACCAGAGGGTGCTCGGGCAGCTAGCCAGTTTCCTTAGAGTATATCCTACAAGCAATAGACCCCACAAGATAGACCAGAGGGTGCTCGGGCAGCTAGCCAGTTTCCTTAGAGTATATCCTACAAGCTATAGACCCCACAAGATAGACCAGGGGGTGCTCGGGCAGCTAGCCAGTTTCCTTAGAGTATATCCTACAAGCTATAGACCCCACAAGATAGACCAGAGGGTGCTCGGGCAGCTAGCCAGTTTCCTTAGAGTATATCCTACAAGCTATAGACCCCACAAGATAGACCAGAGGGTGCTCGGGCAGCTAGCCAGTTTCCTTAGAGTATATCCTACAAGCTATAGACCCCACAAGATAGACCAGAGGGTGCTCGGGCAGCTAGCCAGTTCCCTTAGAGTATATCCTACAAGCTATAGACCCCACAAGATAGACCAGAGGGTGCTCGGGCACTGCCCCTCCATCTTGGGCTATCCTTCACCCTCCTCTCTTCATTCCCTCTTTATTAAATTTCTAACAAATGACATTAATTATCGAGGCTAAGGGGCGATAAGGAGATATTAATGGCCGGTGGGCGGGGCTCACCTATGCCTCCTCCATCTGACATATTGCCTCTCCACCCTAACCACAGTTTATTTCCAAAAGTAAATAATACAAGGATTAAAATAAATCTTATACAATAGATGTAGTATTGAGAATTGCTATTGTTGTAACTTTCCTTGTTTATTCATTGATTCTTTTTTTTTTTTTTTAAATTGTTGCTTTATCTTCACAATTTAAAAAAATTTGTGGTGAAGCGCTGTACAAAAGGTAACTTACCTATCATAAACTTATAAACTGACGTTTTAACAAGTTTATAATTTTTATTTTATTTTAACTTTATCAAGGATTTTACTGTTGTCAGATTGAGTAAATACTAAAAACTGCTTGAAGGGAAAAAATACAGTTACTAAGCTTTTTTTTTTCGATATGCTTAGACAGACTCCTGGATACATATTTCTGCTGGACCATATAAAATATTTAAAAACTTGGGATGAAGTAGCTAGTACTATTGGTTGAAATCCGGTTCCTATAAATGACCCGGGGCTTGCTAAGAACTACTTGAGGGTTCATCCTCATTCCTACTAAGGATTTAGTAATAAATTTACATTTGCATATTAAAACTCAATTGGATCTGGGTTAAATTTCCCTGATTGCGTTAGTTACAGGAGCCTGATAGATCTAATAACCTTACCTGAAGGCATTATATTTGAAATATTATACAGGCCCTGACTGAAGTGATTTCTGCGGTTCTCGGCAAAACATTCTCGGCCTCCAGCGCCACTAATTTCGACTACTCGGTTCACTAATTGATAATCTTAGAATATAAGAAGAAAATAAGTTGTAGTGCGCTCAGAGCTTAGTGCACTACTGCTCCTTTGCTGATCAAGTTCCTATTGGTCAAATAGTTTTGGTACTCCAAGGCTAATGACTTGAGCGCCTTGCAAAAGTAACCCCAAATCGTCAGCCTCGCGCCCTATTACGTGTCTTCAGGTGGACTTGTTTATCCTTACTCCTTATTTAATTGGAAGATAATTACTTAAAATACACATTGTTGGCAACGAGAATCTTATTCTTTCCAGACTTTAGGAGATAATTTTTAACGTTTCCATTATTCAGTGTTTAAATTCACTTACAATTGTTAGAAACGTGCGACAAGAAAAACCTGCCTAAGTGTGGAGAAATAATACCATTCTGTTCAAGTGGTGCCTTCACGAGAGAAACAAGCGGTTGGATAAAGAGTATAAGGTTTTTAAGGAAGAAGGAGAGAGACGGTGTGACAGCGACGAATGAGGCTGAAGGGAGAAGAGCCAGTGCGATAAATCTGGAAGCCATGCTCCTGATAATTGAATCCGATAGCTCCTCTTTACCTCCCCGGAGCTCTGTCTTCGGCTATCGAGGACGAACTGAAGTAGATATGTTGTCACGACCAAACATTTACTGTAATTAAAAATTCTGGTCTCCGTTCGTACCTCAATGCATTGTAATTCAAATAAACTAAAATTAATACACTCATTATGAAGAAGAAACCGTTGAAGAGCATTAATGGTTCAATCTAAATGATCTTCAAGATGGAAGGAAAGATTTTGGACTTGAACATACAACTTAGTTCCTACGGGATGTTACTGTTACTGTTGAACAAAAGTTTGGCACCATCGTTTGACTTTCTTTTAATGCTGTAGTCTTTGCTTACCATTTTCCTCAATTTGTGTAGAGGACTCTGCCAGTGCCTGCCAATAGTGGGTTGCGTTCTTTGTGGATCATTTTGTTTTTCTACATTAAACAAAAAATGGAAAGAATTCAAATTTTATCGTAAAGTTATTATGAATCCCTGTGCGATTATTATTAGTTGTGATATCATTCGAATTTTCCAGCAGATTTCAATGAAGGTTTAATGAAAATGTATACCAGTTTACTGATACAAACACTTGATACAGAAATCATTGTTTCTCAAAGGAAATATTAGTGGGTTAAAGATACCTGGATAGATCCTCTAGATCAGGGGTTCCCAAACTTTTTTGTACCACGCCCCCTTTTGTTGAAATGAAAGCTTCTCGCGCCCCCCTTAACAATAAATTATGTGGGCCAAGGAACAAAACCAAAACAAATAAGTATTACATTGAAAAAAAAACATTTATTTATACTGCCATAATGTACAACAATATCAGTTTTCATAAAATACAAAAATTATCAATAAGAGAAAAATAGATTAGGTTGGTTAGTGAGATGGATGGGCTTCCATTTTTCTTACTAGCCTGCCTATTCGTGGCTGAGTTTTAGTAAGTGCACAACGCAAGTCACTAGCAACATCAAGTTTATTCCGATAGTTTGTTTTAATTGCCACATGTGTTGAAAATGGTTTTTCGTACAAATAGGTGCTTGAAAAAAATATAAACGAAGAGCTTCCCGTGATACACTAGGATACACTTTGAAATATTTTAACCAAAATGAAGGTGTTGCGACACAAAGGCGGTGGAGTGGAGGTGACAAAGCAAAGGAAGACATCAACAAGCCTCCACTGATTGATCCTCCGTTCTCTTCTTAAACGTAATTATCTTAATGCCTCAGTTCCTCTTCCTCTGCGGCACGCCAGCGTTCGTTTTGTTTTGTTTACGAGATTTAACAACATTATCGATTACCATTTTGATTGTAGAAAAACTAATACTTCATCTCCTTCTGTTTTGGAAAAAATTGCTGAAGTAAAAAGATATATATATATATATATATATATATATATATATACATTTTTATTTTGAAGAGAAAAGATTTGCCCTGGCCGGGATTCGAACCCGGGTCGTCTCTCCGTGGCAGCGCTCTTACCATTTGAGCTACCAGGTGTCGCTTCACAGTCAGGACAAATCCGTCTTCTTCACCGATCCTTCTCAATTCTTGCGATGTATACACGAAGAAGAATGTTCATTGAACGTCCGTATTCCGTCCAGGGCAAATCTTCTCTCTTCAAAATAAAAATATTTCAAAATTAAAAAAATTAATAATAAAATATAAATAATATAATGACGTAAGTCAACAACATCCTAATTAAAGTAATGTTCATTGAAAATACTTCCTCTTGTATACATTGCAAGCATTCCGAGAACACAGGGATACGGGATCAGTGAAGAAAAAGGATTTGCCCTGTCTGTGAAGCGACCCCTGGTAGCTCAAATGGTAAGAGCTAATTCTCTGTCGAAATTCCTCAAAAACCCATGTGATTAGAATTGATAGATGTTGAAATGTTTGAGGAGTTTCTTTATGATTTTTTTTCTGAGAAGTTAATTATGGCAGTAGAAGTGAATCAAAACGCACCTCACTGCGCGTTATTAGGAATGACCTATCCGTATAGGTCCTTCTCGAGGCAATGACTAATACCTGTTGTAGAAGGGCTATCTATTCTACACTATCTATATAAAAAAAGGAAAATGAGAAAGGAATAGAAGAATGAGATCTAGATAGCCGACTTCCACCTAAAAGGCCAGAATAATAAGGAACAGAGGTAGAAGTAGACCTAGACTTCTAGACTAGGTAGGTGTTAAAGACGACCTGCGGTCGTTAGGCGTCGAAGGGTGAAGAAGGGCCTTGTCTGTGTCCGAAGGCAGGTCTGTGTGCAGGAAGATTGCCGAGGAGGCCAAGCTCATGTCAGGAACGTGTCGCCGTTAGGGATTGAGCCAGACGTGGTGTTCTTGGTAGACCGATTTTATAGCTTCAGATCTGGATGGACCTTCCTTACACGCGGTGCATCGTGAAGTTCTCTTTCTCGAGGTTTTCCAGTAGCGTTCAGAGAACATGAGAAATAAAACCGATAGAATAGGATGAGCCGACGAAATAGTTGACTACCGCAGGGAATGCTTTGGCAACTTCAATACTATTGCAAATTGCAATCGACGTAGAATGAATCATATCCATCATATGTACAAGATATTTAGTGAAGAAACTTAATTATATGGAATGCGGATTAGGTTGTTGCTGAATATAATTTATTATTCGAATAATTGAATCTTCACCTAATTAAAAAGTACCTGAAAACTACCGCTATGTTCCTGTCCTGTCCTTAATCGTCCTGGAGGATCCAATTTAATTCAGGAGAAGAGCCCTCATCTGATTGGCTAGCGGCTGATCCTTCTTGAGAAGTCCGGTTTTGGCGGACATGAGACCTTCCCCTAAGGTATTTAGGCAGCATTCATTTCTCATGGGTTATTACCTCCGCCACTCCATTAGCCTTCATAAAACATTAATTTGGACTCTGTAGAAATGTAATACCAGGATCTGCTTTAGTCTCGTATATAATCTTTGATCTTGGAATTATGATATCATTTTTCTGTAACGTATCAGCCTTCCCTTGGTTTTTTTTAAATTTTCTCAGGTAATATCCTTTTTCTGTCTAAGATAATACGTTACGAATCTTTAAAAAAAATATTTAATTATAATAATTTGTCAAGATATTGTAAATTACAATTTTCCAAAACAGTATCGGAAAGGAAAAATAAATAGTTAAATGTTATCCGATAGTTGATGAGCATGGTCAAAACGTCAATTTTAAAATAACTAACTAAAATTCTGTCATTTTCTTTCTTCATTATTAACATTCAGCGCCAGAAACACTTAAAATTACTTTTTCTACCGAGCAGTGTAAAAATTGAGAAATAAAAAAATTCGTTCACATAACATTGCATTTACAGTTAATAGTAGAATAGAATTTATCACATACGCTAACACTTATCAGAAAAAATGGAAAATCTTATTTGGAAAAAATGGAAATATTTTTCACTTTTCTCAGTTTAATAAAATTTAGAATTAGTAAATAAGTTAATACTTTAACCTTACGGTCACTTTGCGATTGCCATTGCACTTAATACCTTAGGGCCAGTATCACTTTGCGATTGTCATAGCACTTGAATTTCTTTCTCTGTCATGGGGCTGTTGAAATTCTTCAAGAGTTATCTAAAATTCGTAATGTTCTTTTTAATACCATAAATAAAATTATTCATACGGACGTTAACAAACTGCGTTTTGAAGATATGTAACAAATAAAAAGAGACTTGAGAAGCGTTTGATTATTATCCGTATGTATACAACAATGTATTATGTATGTATGTATACAACAATGTATTATGTATGTATGTATACAACATTGTTTTTGAATTTTGAATGTTTTTGTCGTCGACTAATTGGAGTTTACTCCTTAAGAAACGATTTTCATATTTAGTCCGCGCTATGAAAATTTTATGAGGAGTAAAATTGATTTTTAACTAAAAACTGTCCGTTATATTCCTTTCTCGATAAGATTGTATTATTTGTTTTACATAATAAATAGAAATTAAAAGTTAAATTCCGGGACTAATCGGGAAGAGATACGTGTGGTATCTATGGTAACAGTGTATTCTGTTGCTTTATTCTCCTAGTGTTGAAATGAGATAATTTTTTGTGAAGGAGCCTTTTTAAGAGGCACCTATCCCAACAAACACTATTACTATTATTACTATTATTACTACTCTTACTTAGATTCCGCCTTAAGCTTTTGGGGTCCATTCATATCACTTGGATACAACCTCAACAGACGACAGGGCAGCGCTGCTCTGATAAGAGTAGGAAATTGACTAGCTAGCAAGGCTACTTGCAGTGCCTTTTTAATTTAAATTTAATTTAATAGGCAGCAGATTGGTGTATTAGGAAGTGGACAGGCAGTGACCAAGCTGGGCTTAAATATACCTCTACCGGACACAGAAGATGAAGCCCGCTTCAAAAAAGTAAAGACAGGTAAAAAATCAAAAAAGTGATAACTGTTCTACAAGGTATCACTATAAAATATATACAAGACACAATACGCCACGTCAATAGATTTGTATTCACGGTTGTGAAATACATCCCAGGAAAGGGTATCCTACCACCCCAGTGCTATAAATGTCAGCAATCTGGACACACAAAAAACTACTGCAACCACACTATAAAATATGTAAAGGCCGCTGCACACGGTCAGTTCGGTGTGTTCATTTCAATGTGCTTCCCCTTGGAAGCTCCAAGCTCCAGCTGGTCGTAGTACCACAATTTCGGTTGGTAAACGTCATCCGCACCCATACCGCTCACCAACCTTCCTATTTTTTTTAACTCCTTCAGAAAAGCACTCCTTAAACTGTTGATTTTCCTCGTTACTACCGATTTGTTTGCGAGGGGATCGATCTCTTTAAACTTTTTAACAAGAATTTTGTATGATTCCTCTTGTTTTTGTGTTCGCCCGGATGTAGAATACGCATCTTTTCTACAAAGTACTAAAATGACAACCGAACCACAACCAGTCAAACCTTGCTCCACCTCCATCAGAGCACCTATATACCTCAACCACCGAAGACGGACCAATCGAATCTCATGATAGCTCAGCTCATGGCAAAATTTACTTCCATGATGTGTGAACTTACAACCGCAATTCAAGGATTAACAGGACAAAATTAAACCAAATAAATAAATTCACAATACTAAATCACTACTGTTAAATTACAGATAATAATATAGCAATGTTTGATTATTTACGTATTGGAAAGTTATATAAATATGAAATTGTATTAATACAAATTGCGATTATAATATAAATAAATACAATATATAAAATAACTCGTTAAAAATCCCTATCCTAATTAAAACCTGGATAGGCAAAATTTAGAGCTCCCACTGTAGCATCGTCCGATTAGCCATAGCAGCATAAAGTGACGTTAAATGAACGAACATAAAATAACTGAACGTGAAACGTTATCAAGATTAATAAAAAATAGGTTTTGCTTATTTTTTGTGTTATCATTGACTGCACCCCCTCACCAATTCAATCCATCATTGAATTATCCAGTCAACTATATTCCAATCAAACATCTATTTTAAAATATTTCATATTAATTTAAAATAGGTTTTTTATAATTTTCAAATAAAAAAAAAAGCAATGAAACGTATCAGCAGAGAATTGGCAAGAACACATTTAAAATCTATTAGAAACAGAAAGGGGTAAATTCCAGTCGCGTGTCGGAGCTGACACACACACTTTTCATTTGATACTTTCAGATAAGTTTGAACCTGTTGCAGATATTTAATTACCTTTTCCATGGTTTGGCACAAGGGGCTTCTCTTGAAGCTCAAGAGTTTCTCGAAAACAGAATTGTTTAAGTCCGACAGGATTCAGAGCTATCTTCAAAGCTCTGTCTTAACAGATCTTAGTCGGTTTGCCATAGGGATCAATACTTGCACCATTATTGTACATAAGATATACACACGACATTCGACAAAGACCCGACATACTGACAGTAACATGTACTGACGACACTACCATAATCATCAAACGTCAAGACGCGACACAGGCCTCACAAAACTTAACTTTTCACATCACTTGTACTCTTAAACGTGAAACATGCCTTCCCGTTTATCTTAATAATTCACTCATGCCGCAGACAGAAAAAGTCAATTCCTTGGACTAACGTTTGATAGGAGAATGACGTAGAGTCCTTACGTTAAGATGAAACGCCAATCCATAAACTCAATTTAATGTATTCGTTATTAGGGAAAAACTCAAAATTGGATTTAAGACAGAAATTAAACACGTACACTTACTTACTAAAACCAGTTTCGACATTTGCATTGCAAATTTACAGCATCGTTAAACAGATTCACTGAAAACGACTGCAAACTTTTCAGTCAAAAGACTTATCACCAAAGCACCATGGTACGTCAATAACAAAACTCTGCATATTGACTTAAAAATACCAACGGTTGACGAACACATACGAACATACTACAAACGCATTCATGAAAAACTACACGGACACTCAAACCCATTGATACAACAAATCGCCTCGACTCTCATCCCTGAGAACACTAGGAAGAGACTAAAAAGAACGTGGATGAGGGATCTTATCATTAGAATATTAAGGCAAGCCATTGGTGAGGTACCGCTGGATACTGTTCTTCTTCATGCCTTTGATGTCGTTCTGTATTATTTCCCTGTCAGCCAATCTGCGGATTGTCAACTATTTGTATATGACAGGTGTGGATAAAAAAATTAGTATTTAAGGAGTCAAGAATTTTTTGTGAAATGGACATCTTTTATCCCACAAAAAAAGGCTGCTGTCGAAGCTTATATAGCAGAGCAGAAGGCGGCCTGTAGATAGGCCTGTTGATATTGGGGGGGGGGTGCGGAGATACGTTTTGGTGGCCAAGGAGGGCCGAGATACGAAGAGGACGCCGTAGGATAAATCTGGACGCAGCGGCTGATAAAGCGGAACAGAGAAGACACAAGTGTTGCTGATTTAGCCCCGCTGCGTGCCGGCCCTCGGGGGCACGTCTCCGGACCAATATCTCACCCGACTTATTAATTCCCCGGCTTACTTCTTCTCCTTCTTCTATACCGACAACAGATAGCGCGATAAATTTAAGGATAAGTCTCTTGAAGGGAGGAGAAAGAGCTACAACCCTAATCTTTTTTATTTCAAGTGCTTTCTCGATTTTTATTACACGTCTCTAAAGTACTCTATTCATATTATATTATTATTCTCTAAAGTACCTTTTTACATTTCTTGCTTTCGTCCTATGATGCTATTTTAGAATGTATTTGGCTTTTAAACCTGGTTTAGCTGTATCAAATGGACTGTCGCACCGGGTTTCGATTAGTAGGAGCTAGCTGGACAAAATTATTTTTTGGTATTTTTGCATTTCTTTCGACTAATTAAGTATTGTAATTATTAAAAAATGGTTTTTAATTAATTACCAACTGAATTTAAGAGGATTCCTTGGATAACAATTAGAAAAATTAAAAAAAAAACAATGTATAACTAAGACAATATATATAATAATAAAACTGATAAAAATTTATTTTTTTTATTTAAAAATAAGTGTGTGTGTGCCTATATATATATATATATATATATATATTCATTCGACCATCCTAACATCTTTCAATCATAATTATCCAAACATTTTTAATCATAACTAATTAAAGTTCTTTCGTGGTAAATAAATGCATAGTAAGAAACATAATAAAATGAAAGAATTGCTTGCCAAAATCATTTTTATTTTCCTTTCAGAGTCCTCTGCAATGTTTTAAAAATTAATTTTGGTCTTCCTTTGGGTACATCTACCATTCTTCAACAAAATATCTTCTCGAAATAAAGTATTCTAAAAATAATGTTGTACTCGAGTATGCAGGCTAATATGTGTCTCATTGTTCATAGGAAAGGGTAGCTATTAAATACAGAAAAATTAGCCTGGATACAAATGGGAAAAAGGCATATTCATCATTTCAAAGTTTCAAAATAAGGAAAAACTCTTCGGCCATTTAAAACAAAATGAATATAGTTTGATTCTCAGAAGACTTTTTTATTTCCAAAAAATAGCTCTTACCATTACAATTAATAGCCATACTAAACGAATGGTTCGATAAAAGTTGTTGGACAATAAATTTTTGAAGTTGAAATGGTGCCTTGAATTCCACTGATTCATTCTATTACTATGATTAATTTGGGCTCTAACCCTCAAGCTGTGAAGTGTATCAGACTTAAAAAAATATTAGATTACCATATTTGAAATTGTTTACAATATTCCAATACCATATTTCCGATTTCTAAACATGATTTTTGTCCTAGCTTGTACTAATCGAAACAGTATGTGCTGCTTTGATTTTCCAGAAATTATCCATTTATCAGAAATTTTGGAGTTATAGTTAGCCAATCTTGTTTTAATTTTCCTTGCAGAGTCCTCTGCAAGGTTTCTAACATTTAATTTGGTGTAAAAGAACTATAAAATAAAAAAATGAGGGTGTTTCTACCATTTTTCAAAAATAAACCTGTCTCGAAAATAAGTATTCTAAAATTTAAAAAAACAATGTCGTACTAAAGTGTGCAGGCTATATTGCATCTTATTTTTAAATGGAGAGATGCAGCTATGAAATATATAAAATTTAGCCCGGATACAAGCGGGTACATGTCATTTTCATACCTTTAAAGTTTCAAAATGAGGAAAAATCCTTCATGAATTAAAAAAAAAATTATTCACTTTATTATCAGAAGATTTTTTGAATTGAAAAAAAATAGCACCTATGAGTAAATTTGGCCATTCCAACTTGTATCTTCTTGATATAGATTATTCTTCCTCAAGACGCCACGAGTCTTTAATATTTCTCTTCCCTTGTCTTTACCTGCTCTCTCAGTCTTTTGAGGACCTCTATGGCCATTTTTTTCACCGCTGCCGCTGTTCATCCGATTTTAGCAACAACTCACTAAATTTTCATGAGTCACCTTCTTTCCACAAGCCAGCTCCAATCCCCTTCTCTCTTCAGTGAAGCGGGTACATTAAAAAAATACGTGTTCTAATGTTTCCTCTACCGCCATACACGTTGGGCATTCAGCACTGTCGTCCATTTTGAATCTGCACTGGTAGGCTCTAAAGCATCCATGTCCAGATAATAGTTGTGTTAGGTGAAAATCCACCTCACCATGTCTACGATCATACCACGAATCTATGTCAGAACCTATGTGTGTGTGTGTGTGTTCTTCATGGGTTTGGGGGAAAATCTTTCATAAGACGAAGTGTAACAATTAAGAAAAAAAGTCACACAATAGTTTGAGGTTCCTATTCACTAAAAAACACCTCCCAATTTTCCTTTTTCCGCCCCACGAACAGCCGTCCAAGCATTACTTCGTGTGGGGGGAGGGGGCAGAAGGGTGAGATAGTAATCTACCTCTCCATGTTTCCGGGATATCCATTTTGATATATCGACTATCAGACGGTGTGTCCATCTTCCAGAAGATGAGGCATTCCATCATCTCTGCCTATGACTTCATTCTTCTTTAGCCAATGTTACCCAGTGCGCATTTGGCTTTTCTCATTTCTTCAAAAAATCCGGCTGCGTTCATTTGTCAAAAGATCTATCGGAGGCATATCTGCTATCAAGCACACAGCATGATAGGACACAGTGCGAAAAGCTCGGGCTACACGCAGGGCACTTCTTCGATGCTCTGATAACGTTACAAGCATAAGACTCCACTTGGCAGGCTCCAGATCGGTACTGCGTACAAAAGTATTGAATTACCTACATTAGCTAGAAGCTTCCTTCGATTTTACCTTGGTCCACCGAGATATATATATATATATATATATATATATATATATATATATATATATATTCGGCATAATTCTGGCCAATTTGTTAATTACTTGACTGCTGCTAACTTGGTGCAAGTATTCATCAAAACGAAGTCAGGCGTCAATCTGAACTCCGAGATATCTAATAGACGGTGTATGTGTGTTTTTTTTTACGTGGGCAGGTGGAAATCTTCAAAAGACGCGGATAGGCCCGTTCCTATCCGTGTGTGGGATTTTTACCCACTAAAACCATCTCCCTACACCTGTTTTCCACAATGCCGCTAGGCATTACTTCGTGGAGGGGAATGGCTATGTGCCGCATATTAGCCATTTCCATCTTTTAGCTTCTTAGTCTAAATTCCTCTTCTTCAAGAAGGCACCAGTTTTTGCTGATTTTCTCTCCTTGTCCTTTCCTCCTATCTCAGTCTTTTAAGGACCCCTGTGGCCAATTTTTTCACCGCTGCCCACTGTTCATCCGACTTTAGCATGCAGCTCACTCACTAAATTTTCAGGAGTTACCTTCTTCCAGCAGGCCAGCTCCAATTCTCTTCTCTCGTCAGTGAAGCGAGTACATTCAAAAAATACATGTTCTGCTGTTTCCTCTACCGCCACAAACGTTGGGCATTCAGCACTGTCATCTAGTTTGAATCTGTACTGGTCGGCTCTAAAGCAAGCGAGAGAGAGAGAGAGAGAGAGAGAGAGAGAGAGAGAGAGAGAGAGAGAGAGAGAGAGAGAGAAGGGGGAGTGGGAGGGGGGGGAGGGAGGGAGAAGTGATATAGTGAGGTGCTCAATGCGGGTAATTAGCCTAATAGCCTGGCCCTCGCCGATCTGTCGTTATAAAATTGTCAATTAGCCGTAAGTGATGAATCTCTACCTCCATCCTCGATCCGACTGCCATAATGTTCGTTTATATCTCCATCTGTCGGGCCCCGAGCGAACACACATATTGCTAAAACATACTCACTAATATTTGGATATGGCGCTCCAGATAATTGCTATATGGCTTCCTTAGGCGTTATTATTAATTATTTAGAATTCTCTGCCTAGCTTTTCTCAACTTGCAGTCAACAGTCAGAGGCCTAATTTCATGAAAAAAAATGTGCGAATTAAATCGATATTGCGTGGACGAACTTGAACTGAAATCTGTCTGTTATGGTTTGTAATGTTCTTCAACGAGCGGATGTTTCCAGCTCAGATATGATTAAAGCACTAATTTTATGCTCCATTTTAATGATCCATAATGAATTTGGACTTTTAACATCGCCACATAAATTTGAGATTTTAGTATTATTAAATTTCATTAAAGGAATTAGCAGTGACGTGAAATTAAAATTTAACTTTAGCAGTGACAGAAATTTCTTTTAATGGGAAATACGAACAAGGCGTTTTCAGTTACAAGTTAGAGGTTAACTGCCTTGTCTGACGTCGATATTACTTCATCACACAAGTGCTTTATTTCATCTAATATTTGGGTAAATGAAAATTAACGAAAGCAGAAATCGATCGATAAAGTAATTATGAAATAATGGTATCGGTCGATTGTAGATGATTGTGATATAGTTATTATATCGATTATAGATGATTGGGATTACTGATAACTGATGTTAGGCGAGCCTTCTTATCAAAATGAAGTCTGAAGACGTTATTTATTATGGTATTATTTACTAAATATCTTCTTCTAATTCCTTGGCTCTGCAACCCACCGACGGGCCTTGGCCTTCTCGACATGTTCCATGCAGCGGCCTTCCAATTCCAAAGCTCCTGTAGTCCTCGCTGACTCCATTCAGCCATGGAACACTAAATATCTAATGGCGATATCCTTTGTGTCATATGTTCTCAAGTGAGGTAGTTGCAATTTTGCTTGAAATAAGTGACATCAGGAAAGGTTGTCTCAATCAAGACGACACCCGTAGGCTTTGAGACGTCCTTCATTGCACTTGGTATTAGTTCTATGCCTCAAGTTCTTAATTCGAATGAAAGTGATTTCATCAGCTTACACCCCCACATTGGTTTCACCGTTTGATTCGGTAACGTTACATTCCCAGTGGAGTCACTGAGGGATCTTACTCATTGATATTAGGTTTTTAATTTAAGTAATGCTTTTTTTTATAAAATAAGTCATTCATGTATAAAAAAACAAGTTCAGTCAGTCGAATGCTTTATAAACTATTTGACTATAGATTTTTTTTATCACTAACAATAATGTGAAATACTTTATCTATCTATCCTACGTCGAAAACCTTTCTTTACTTCCCTTTCTCTTAAGTTACAATTTCATAAAGTCTTCCGGTGATAAACTTTCCCATTCATCATGATCAGGGTTTAATTAAGAAAAGTGCATCGAAGCTGAAGAGAAAAAAGCTTGTATTCAATAAAAAGTTAAAACTAGAAGATTACAACAAGGTACATTCCTGTAGGTTTAGTATTTTATTGTCATTTTGGCTCTATTATCATTTCCTCCCACTCATTATGCTTCGAAATGCACTTTCATGAACACCGCGTCCATTCATGCGGTGGCGACATAGGACTAAAGGTGAGTGCGCTCATTGAGGGCGGCAGTGATAGAAGCCTAGCATTCACACGCTTTATCAGGCGACTAACAACAGGAGTGAACAAGGACAATGGTGGATCGGAGATGAAAAGGAGTCGGGAGTGTGATCGGAGTGGATGAAAGCAACGAGTACTGATTGGGATGGCTTGGGATGGGCGGCCGGTGATCAGAGCGGCTGAATGGACTGATCGGCGGGGTGATCCTTTTGATCCGGTCAATAGCCAATGGCGGCCGTACACCGCCTCGTCCGCTTCAGTTCGCAGGTAACTCGATCCGCCCGCTACGATAACAGGCCTTCCTTTCGCCATGAATCGCCATTAACTTGGCTTTGGCTCGACCTTTTTACGTTTGCGTATTTGCGAGGTTTTAGATACACTTGCTAGTTTTGTTCAGTAAATAACCATCGATTTTGGACATTGACTAGTTCATGGAGTTCTCCTATATTCGAAAAAGAGTGTTCTATGTCCCTCCAAGTTTTTACTTCCATCCCGACTCGGCAGATGGCCTCAAGATTTTTGGAAGGAAATCAGGAGATTGTGCCGTACTCTCTAAGGTCCCTATCCTAGTTACATCTTATAAACAAAATTTATGACTCTCATTGTAGCATCGTCCGATTACCCTTAGTAGCCTAAAGTGGCAATTACTAAATTAATAAATGGCGTATAAGGTTTTCTTTTTTTCGGTTGACTCTACAGGCCTTGTAGATCTTTGACCGCCTTTACCAGCTTTCTCCACCTCTGTCTATCCTAGGCCGCTGATTTCCAGTCTGCTACATCAGCTCCTCAGCATCTATGTTGACCCTGTCCATCCATCTGGTCTTTGGCCTCTCACGTGGTCTCTTACCAACTATTATGGCTTTCATAGTTGTGTAGGGGCGTCCTGAGGGATTATTTGGAGCTATATGCCCCGTCCATTTTAACCTCTTTCTTTCATATCGTGAGATATTAACTAACCAGTTTCCGTGAGCGATTCCTTATTATAACATACAAAAATCAAACCAACAAACATGTACACTTAGACATTCAGATTGTCCTCCACTAACACTTTACAATCCACCACCGCCCAAACAAATCCAGACAAAATACTTTGGGCCTTAGAATGGACTGAAGACTGATATGAAAATTACGAGTGACTAATTGGAAGGTTGACCCGTCGACTATCCTCTTTAAGGTGACTACATTACCATACATATAAAATGTCACTTACTGACATAATTATTATTTACAATACAATACCGCTACTTAGACCGATATGAACTTATGATTTCAGATAAAGACCATTCAAATCAGGCAAAATCCTTCATCCTTCAAGTTTTATTACTTGTTACCTCTTTTACGTAACTAATAAATCATTGTACAAAAACCTGAACATATCCGTGACTGAAACAATCATGAAAAACAACAAAAACTTTGATGATTCACTTGCTGGACACCCAAACTTATTGGTACAAACATTACTATCATCCACATTACCAGGTCTCTGAAGCAGGGTTAAAACATGCTAAAACTGCAGCGAGATAAAACATGCTAAGAGTGCCTTCAATGGGAGCCTAATACGAGTTCAATATGTGACTAATGTCATTAATATAATTTCTCTTAATTAATGTTTATATTATTATATTTTGTATCCTAAGATACATATTCTCCTTGACTTTCCGGCTTTGATGTACTATTTTATATTTACTAGTACCATTTTAGGAAAGGAATGAGTTATCTATGTGGCAAAGTGATCTTAGAATGAAGATAAGAAGTAAACTATAACTACCCCGGAGTGACTAAATGCCCCCCCCACCAGTCAACTCCTTATATTCTCTTCCTCCCCCAGCCAAGTCCTTATCCTCAACTCCTTATATTCACCCCCCCCCCCTCCACGGCCAACTCCTTATCCCCCCCAGCCAACTCTAATCTCGACACGTCTCCCCGGGAGGCCCTCGGCTAGCGCACTTGAAATCAAACGACTTTATATCCCTTCCCTTTTCCCTCTTTCCTCGTTGAGAACTTTTTCCCTCAGGGCTTTGCCGAGGACTTGGAAGGCCTTAAGCACCTTTAGGGACTTACTGATATCTGCACAAACTCCCCTGAGATAAACATACATAACGGCTTCTCGAAGTTCTGATTCGCGAAATTGACACTGAAGTAAAACTGTAAAACCGTTGTTTCGTTTCCCGCTTCAGGTGTTGAACTTAATCGATTCTTTGTCTACAGCTCACAGAGGTTCCGGGTTCGAATCCGGACCGGAGGCTTATCTTTTCTCTTTAAAATAAAAATATTTAAAAAATAAAACAATGTATTGTAACGGACTGAGTAAAATTAAGTTAGGTATATTAAATACTAGCTTATGCCCGCGACTTCGCTCGCGTGGAAGTTGGTCTGTCACATAAAGTTTCGTGAAAGATCATTTGAAAAAAATAGTTTAGTTACTTTTTTAAAATATAAGTTACTCGTATATCCAAAATTTCAGATGTCTAACTTCAAAACTGATTTCTTGATTTGCCTTTAATTATGTACTATAACGGGGAGGGCACATGCCTCCCTATGTTAACCCTTTAGCGACCTTGAACTACTATAATAGTCCGGTGTCAGGTGGGCTCCACTGACCATGGACTATTATAATAGTTTTGCTTCTCCGGCGTTTCTAGACCGTGAGCTACATAGCAGTTCAATTCCTAGAGCCATCTAGGTGTCCGCATGATAAGCTGGGATACTTTTTCTTGACAACAGATGTCGTACAAATTCACTTTTGGCTATATTATTTTTCGTAAAGTGTGCCTGTCGTATTTCGGCATTTATCACACTCAAAAGAATTTTTAATTGTATAAATTTGTATATAGACATTTCAAAAAAATAAAGTATATGTATAAATTTGTATATAGACATTTCAAAAAAATAAAGTATATAATTGTATAATGTTTTAAATAATTAAAATTAATTTACAGTAAGTAATTAAATTTTTTTTTTTAAATATGTTTTTAAATTCACCAGTGCCAGTCCATTCACCATTCCAAGTCCGGATCAAAAAGAATGATGGGAAACTATAAGGAATTAAATTAAACAACATTGATAATAACAACATAATAACAATATTGATTTCAGAGTCAAAAAGTAATCGGTTCAGCGGGCACGGTTGACTTTTCTACCACTCGGTCCAGCCAGCCCGCTCTGGCTCGGCCTTATTCGGTCGCTAAAGAGTTAATATGTATAACCTATATTACTGTAAAGTTTCATCCAAATCCGTTCAGTAGTTTTTGCGTGAATGAGAGGCAAACATACAAACGTTCACATATATAATATTAGTAGATATCAAAACAAACAGTTTCACTCATGTTCCTTCTGTTATTTTAACAATTGTGATCATGCGATTTGCCTTTAATTGTGTACTATAATGGATTCTCCGCAGTACATATAAAACTGTCGGGGGGCACGTGCCCCAGTGCCCCCTCTAAATCGACGCTTGCTGTAGCCTATATGTTATTCTGTTGTATAAGCTATATTATTTTAAAGTTTCATCCAAATCCGTTCAGTAGTTTTTGCGTGAAAGAGAGACAAACATACAAACTTTCACATTTGTAATATTAGTAAGATTAATAATTGTTAACAGGTCTCTTCTGCATCAAGGACGCGCTGATCAAACAGGTCAAAGGTCCAATTCGAGAAATGAGGTCGGATATGACTCAGAGCTTTGTCACTTCTAGTCGACCTTAATTGAATATTTATTAAAATTAGATTTAATTCAAGAATATTTTTGCTAATTTTGACCACCCGTGGCAGCACCTCCGGGATCCAAGGGTAAAGATGTTTACGCTAGCTCAGTATAAGTCAGAGTTGAAAACTGGTATTCTCGGCGAGGAGAGTCGTGGGCCACAGGAAGGAAGATGAGCTGCCCAGGCTGGAGAAGTATCGGGACCTGATCAGAAGCCAGGTAGAACAGGTATGAACAGGTATACTGTAGTCAGACTAGATTCTGGGTGAAGCCATATGGTAGTCATTTCTTGATAGAGTCAATTCTGACAATTAAATTTGTTATTCCTTCATCGCGTTTCGGCCACAAAACAGATATTAATCTTTTATTTAAGTTGTAATTAGTATTAGTGCGTAGAATAGAATTATGGTTAGAGAGAATGGAACTTGTTTAAATGTATTTAGTATTAGGCTCCATGTGATTATTGTTATGGATCATGGATCTTGTTTTATATTGAAATTATTATTTTCCTTTGTGATTATGGGATAATGATTATTGATGGTGAATATTTTGTAGTTGTAATTATTATTTTTCTTAACGATTTTAGGGCTATTCTTATTATTATTATTAAATGTTAGGTGTAATTGTATATTATTTTGGTTTAATATAATAGCGGTTTATTTTTTGATGAATGGATGTTTTCGGTTTATTTCTTTATCCAGTTTCCCTACGCGACCTCGACGATATCATGTCATCACCAAGCCCTTTTTAGGTGTCCAAAAAGTCCTAGAGCAGGTAACGGAATTATAGTTTTTAAAAGTGTATCCGAAATACGAAATGCTCTAAAAAGATTTAAAAAAGTTTTAATTTGAAATACCTCCATCGTAAACCAACGACTTCCTGTTCTCCTGTATCGTTTAATAACATCCAACTAATTCCTGTAGAACAGGTCCGGTTCTTACGACTACATCTTGACAAACCTTAACTTGGAATCCTCATACTACCATAGAATAAGAAACAGCTCGCCGATTCAGGGTACTTCAACATTTACTAGACAAACGCTCTAAGCTCCCTATTAACTACAAAAGACTCAAATACATGACAATCAGTAGACCCATCTGGACTTACGGAATAGAGCTTTGGGACTCCACTAACCCATCGAATTCCTCTCGTATTCAATCCTTACAATCCAAAATCATTCGTAAAATCCTCAATGCTCCTTACTTAGTTACGAACAAAGTAATCCATGATGACCGTGATGTCTCGTTTGTTGCTGATTTGGCCCGAATCTGATATCAATCTTTTCATGACAAACTTCATTCCCACTCAAACCCACTAGTTTCTAACCTCGCAACCTCTTCTACTCCTGATAATCCTCCGAGGCTTCTGAAAAGTAGGCCCCGCGACCTTCTATGTTGAATTTTTATTTGAGTATTACCACCGGGTAGTTTCTCTACTTGCCTTTATGTCGGGACATGATTTATCTTTCATTATATTTACTCGATGTATTCTGTATACAGTTGTAAATTTCAATGAATATATATATATATATATATATATATATATATATACACATACACGTATATATATATATATATATATACATATTTTTTTTTAATTTGAAATAATATCGAAATCATGAATAACTTGTCTTTGATGTACTTTTTTCCGAAGTAATTTTCTCAGTTTACTACTTGTTGAGTAATACAGCCTATGGTCCACTTGTAGTAATATCATAACATCAGTTAAAAAAGCAACAAGTACATGTGTTTAGTAAAATCAAGTTATATTTTATATTCCCAAAACATCAAATATGTTTTCTTGCACATTATTCCTTCTTTTGAAAGATATGCCTCATTGTCTTAAATAAAAAAATGTTGTTAAAATTGGTAGAAGATTTATCCACCATTTGTCATTTAGTTGAGGTGTTGTCACCGAAACGTGTAGATGTGGATTGTAGTAATTTCAGTTGTTTTCGTTTTCTAGAAGCCTGAACTATCGAAGGATGAATGCCTTCATTCATAAAGCTACAGTTTAGAGAATTAAAGGCTAAAAAAAATCGTAGCGGATCATTTGTTTTTATTGAAGTTTGAAACAAAGCAGAACACATTTCTCCAAAGAACTGTAGGGCACTAACTCTCTCATGTTCACATAAAAACCCCTCTCGGATATGAAGTGGACTGCAGATGTGACTGGGGCATCAATGGCTCCATCGACGAGTTTTGTCGTTACTTTCTCTGCTAACGGCTAGGTTATTAATTAAACTTAGATAACAATTATAATTCTCAATATTTTCTTGGTTCCATACGCATCATTATATTATATATTCATCGATACTATTTTCGTTCCATCTCGACATTTCTTTTTTGCTTCATATAAGAAAAGGAAAAAAATGATTTTGTTTCAAAATGATTTCCTGTAATATGTCTGTATTATCCCATTTCTTCCCTCAGTCTGAAGTATACTCGTACATAGCCTTGGGGGCAACCTGTGGTCTAGTGGTTAGCGTAACAAACTACTAAACCCAAGATCGCGGGTTCGTAACCCGGCAGGTGGCCCTAGGATTTTTTAAAGGGAGTATAAAATCCTTAGTTACACCGTCCTTCGGAAGGGACGTTAAACGTGGATCCCGAGCCTGTACGATGTCAGCCTGTTCTCGTTAAAAACCTCTAAACTAATTAAAACCTGGATAGGCAAAATTTAAAGCTCCTACTATACCATCGTCCGATTAGCCATAGCAGCATAAGGGGAAGTTAAATGAACAATCTAAACTAACTCGTACATAGCCGGTTTCGATGGCAGGAAAAATGACTACTATATTATACTTTTTTATTATTTTTATTTTATCTGCAGACAAAAGTAGGTTTAATGTTCCGTCTGATTAGTGAAACATGATATGGGGAAAAGCTTTCATTCGCTCCTGTAATTGCTTAATATGCAGAAGTGGCCGGAGACACTCATCAAGATGCCATCATCCTCTAGCTCCCCAAGCGGGTCAAGACGAATCGAAGTAGTGTTAGGTAACAGCTGTAGCCGTAGCCTCTTCCCCTCCGCTACATGAGTATCAACCTGCCCTCAGCGCCACCTGCCCGCGCCAAATCCCACTTTGATGGGGCCTATTAAGGATATTAAGGTGAGAGGCGCGCTGAAGAATAGCGGCTGGTGATGAATGATAGTGAAAGTTGCTACTCAAAGGCTCGTTAGCTAGCAGCTGCTGTCGATGCCCCCGGATCAGGACCTGGCAAAAAATTAGCCGGCGGCGGCTGCGTGGTGACTGTGTGCCCTCTATCTTCGCGCAAGAACAACTGCAGCTGACGCCTTTCATTACCAGCCTCTTCGGCCTTAGTCATCTCATCGTCGAGTCGCTTTTGGATATGATCGTCAGCTGAACATTACGTGTTAGAAAATTTGTTTTATTAGCGTGCTTGATATGTATTGATATGTTAACTTAGCGTGCTTGATATGTATTGATATGTTAACTTAGCGTGCTTGATATCTGACACAAGAAAATATAACAATGATCATGAGTATTATGATATCAAACCTTTAAATTGAAATGATAAAAAAAAAATTATCTTTTGTTATGCCCATGTTTGAGATGCATCGATTAACAATTATTTCGCATTTTTTCTTATGGTACAGGTGGACTTTAATTGAAACCACCTGCTTCAAGCTTGTTGGCGATTGAAGCTGGAGGACCAGCCTTACTTAATTTGGTATGGGATGAAATTAAGAAATTGAATGCGGTTGACTTACCACTCTCGTGCGGCGCCCACAGATACTCAAATAAATTATTGCAGTTCAGGATAAAAGGAAAAAAAAGGAAAGGAAGATGGAAAAGTCCTGATTTTCTTTGAGCGTCGGAGATATGCGACATCCGTTTGTACTTGCTTCAACATTGAGACTGGTCGCTAGGAGCGGGGGCCAAACTTTCACAACTTACATCAAAGGGTATAAAAGGCGGTTTTATTTACTTATTTTTAATCAATTAACTTGAAGGGCCCAAACAAAGCTAAACATAGAACGCCAGTTTGTTTTGTAGATAAAAAATTATATTCTAAGGTTGTCCGGTTATCACCATGTAGAGTATAGAAGCTTGTAGCGAATATTGTTATGTGTTTCTTGTGAAACAGGATTGTTGCCAAACAATTAAATGATTCTTTTGAGACATTATTCAGCTTCGATCCCTCAGCCCAAGTTAATGGGAGGGGGGGGGGCGCTGGATAGGGTGCCCCGGGGTGCAGTCAGAGCACTCTGTGTAATAATATGTAAACTGCTGTCGGTTATTTTGCACCTGACTTGTGTGTCCCGCGGCCATCTGCATAACTTAGCATTCATTGCCACCAACTGCCAGGATCTGATTTAGTAAATCGCCTCCTCAAGCAGCCCGCGTCTTCAGCGCTTCCACATTTCCCTTTATAAGTTCCCTCCCTCCTCTCTGACAGAGGGTTGGAAGGAGTCGGGATTAATGGTCGAGTTCTTTCAACGGTGGAATGTCAATTATGAAACCAAAAAAAAAAACTGTAGCACACTAGGTGGCGGAGGAGTGTATCTAATAGCAATAATTGAAGAATTAAAACTGATTACTCTATTCTGGCAGCACATTAGATCGCTGATTCTGTTCGAGTACGACCTAACAAAATTAATATTCTTAATATTGGTTTTATCATTATTTTCATGTCAGATTTTAGTATCGTTCTTTTTTTTTGGCGTTTGACATTGTTAAATGTTTCAGAAGGTCTTTAAGAACAGGGGGTGGTTTCCAATCTTAACTCGATTTCCAATAAAATTTCATTGTAATGCAGTGGTTTTAAGACACGATTAATTTGTATGCTAATTCGGCTTTTTTGTTATCATGCTCTTTTCTTTATTATCATCATCATCTCTGGCTTCTTAAACCGATTTTATTTCAACTTAAATAAAAGCATTGGATCGATATGGTAGCAAAACCTAAAGGAAGAAGCAACATCCTGCACACCGTACTGATTGCACTAATTAGAATGATAATTAAGAGCCTGAGGTGCGAAGGACCGTGGCTGGTCCCGATGTGCTCGCATTAATATCTCCGGTCGAGGCCTGCCCCCTGCCTCTTCTTATTGATATCGAGCTCTCGGGGCCTACTTCTTCTCTACTTCAATATGTTTCCTCAATCAACATGGCACCAGCTTGAAGCGTGCCCTAGCTCTGCATCCCATCTATCAGCGACCTTTTTTCTTCATCGCTGGAGGACCTAAGGAGGTAGTTGAACGAGTTTTGATCCAAGTACAATATAATAGGAATTATCTGTAGATGACGAGGCTTGACACCAGGGGCAAAAGGACGGCAACTCGACTTCACTTCCATTATCGGTAACGTTAACATCTTCAGTGAAGGGTCGCTCCTTTCCTTCTGTTTGAATCTTAACTAGCCGTTCCTGTTTTTGTCTTTCAACCAAAAAATGTTGGAAGAACTGTTGGATATGAAAAAAAAGTTTATTATCAACTAACCTATCGAGTTGTGTATGAATGAATCGTTATGCCCATATTCCTAAAATATATTTTTTTTTAGAATTCTACTTTCAAGTTTTTTGTTTGGTATCCTTTAAATCGAGAAACTTGTGAAGGTACGTGTGTAAATAATGTTTAATGACCCCTGGAACAAAATAATATGTTACGTCTTGATGTAAACGTGCCCTCTTTTTGTATATAATAAAACTGGCGAAGAAGTTTAGGTCAAATAAATAGAGTTATATTACGAAAGAGATTGTCGGAAATAAAAAGCCGCTGAGAATAGACCTGATTGGAGGAGATGATAGGTTACCTGACAGGGCTGAATGAGCCCATTTGATAATCGGACGTGGAGGGATGGTGGCTATGAATGCGAGATGCCGGGGCCACCTCGGCTAGGCAGCACCCGCCCCCTCCGGCATCAGTATCACTTAGCCTGGTCTTCATTGCACTTTGTTATCTTTCCCATTCCTTCTTCCCATTCCTGGTCCCATGGCTGTCCTGCGCCATCTCCTTCATCCGAATAATGAGTTGTTATCCGAGTGTACAACTCGTCTTTACGATTTGTGAATTACATTCGTGGATTTATATATTTGATAAAAGTTAGGCTGCATTATTCTTTTCATTTACAGAGAGAACTCGGTCTTGTAAAGAAACCGGGATTTTTGTTATTCGCGTTGCTCAAATTTTTCATCGACTTTTATAAACTCTCAGATTTGTTAACCTGCGAGTAGTTGATAATATTTTAACACGTGGGGAGGAATTAGCCTGAGGGCATGAGTGAATATTGAATAATAATTTAATTCAACTTTGATTAATATAAGTTAAATTAAATTTAACTCTCCCTCCACTTTATGCACCCTTTGATCCATCCTCCACATCCTCTTGATTCTTGCTCATCCCCTTTTTGGAACATTCATTCCTGACTATTAGTTTCAAAAGACACAAACACACACACATACTCACATATATTTGTTTTTCCCCGACAGCAAAGAGAAATTTCAGGTTTTCAACTCGAGTAAACTCTTTTACCAATCTGTTTATAAAGTATCTTGCACGTAACACAAAGATAACGATTCATTTTTAGTTAATATTAATTATTTCGTAATTGGCTCACTCATAGCTATGACTACTACCACTACTCTGCCGAAATCTGTTCTAACTCTCAGAGAATTGGGGCTATAGCACTTCCCGAAAAAGTATAGCTTATTGATTCTAAATAACATTGGACATGGGAAATTACTATTGATCTGAGCTGAAATTTCTACCCTGAAGAAAGAGAACAAAGCCCGGCCAATAAGACTTAATATTGTAAAATAAAATTGTTTTTATCAATTGTCATTGTTCTAGATTACTAAGCAATTGTTCCAGATTACTTAGCAGTAGACCTTTTTAAAAGACTACTCGCGGACGAGTATGGATTAAGCCTCCTATAAGCGCCCCCCCAAGATATTGCCCCCTCCGTGCCATCGCCATACCATAGCCCTCCGTGCCATCGCCATACCATCATCCTCCTGATGCCCCTCCCTCCCCCCCAGTGCCAGGCCTCAAGAGTGCACTGGCTTTGCATCCCGCCTAATGACACCACCTCTTCTTCCTCCATAAGCCACTCTCTTCCGAATCCATTAACTTCCTGGCCTCTCCTTCCCCTCAGCCAGAAAACAGGCTTCGTTTTACCTCGTTTTTTCCTCCCCTCCTTGTCTTTTTTCTGTGTAGAATCGATCTGCCTTTTCTTTTTTTCCCTTTAATTTAATCTTCTCCTGCTTTTTTTTTATATGTTAAACATAATCATATTCTTCTATTATTTTATTAAAATTAAAAACTAATACACGTAATGGTAACTCGACTTTCGATGCCTTAGTTCACATATGAGTTAAGTGCCGAAAACAAGATTTTACAGGAGTCAAATCCTACTAATATTATAAATGTGAAAGTTTGTATGTTTGTCTCTCTTTCACGCAAGAACTACCGAACGGATTTGGATGAAACTTTAGAGTAATATAGGTTATACATCAGAATAACACATAAGCTATACCAAGCGCGGATTTAGGGGGGGGCACGGGGCACGTGCCTCCACCCCGACAGTTTTTTAGGTACTGTGGAGAATCCATTACAGTACATAATTAAAGGCAAATCACATGATCATGGTTGTTAAAATAACAGAAAGAACATGAGTGAAACTATTGTTTTGATATCCTACTAATATTATATATGCGAATGTTTGTATTTATGTTTGTTACTCATTCACGCAAAAACTACTGAACGGATTTGGATGAAACTTATTGAGTAAAATAGGTTATACATCACCTGAAAAATCTAAAGGTTAATAATAAAGAAAGAAATTAGAGCCTTCCATTTTTTCATCCTCTTCTTAAAATGCGCGCAGTTACAGTAAAAGAGATCCTCTCCAACCTAATCCAGCTTAGAAATCTTCAAACCTACAGGGGCTAAGAAAAAAAATCTCTTTTACTGTACTGCGCACATTTTAAGAGGAGGATGAGAAAATGGAAGGCTCTAATTTCTTTATTAACTTTAGATTTTTCCGGTGTTGGGGCTCACCGTGTCCTTTTCCTTTTATTTGATTATTTTATTTATTTCTCAGTTCAGGCTGAGACTTTGTACTTGATCTTGCAACGTTTTTGGCCGTTCTGCTGGGGTGAGTGTTCTGAAAAGAGGGTTAGTACTGTATTTCAGACTGTCAAAAAATATAATGTGTCTGCATTTTATGAAGTCTGTAACTGTCGGTAAGTCGAGAGTAGTGTGTAGGAGGTCCATTTTTTTTTGGTTATTGTTGTGTGTCTCACCATGCGCTGCAGTATGCCATTTTGAAACTGTTGGAGCTTTTTTGCTGTTGCTGGTGTGATGGTACTTAATAGTGGTGATCCGTAGAGGAGTGCCAGTCTTAAGATGGTCTTGTAGATGGTCAGCTTGAGGCGGAGGGATAAGTTAGGAGATGTGAGCAGGTTGTTAAGTCTGTAAGACTTGGTCCTAACCGACCTGACCTTCTTCCTGCAGTGGTAGGCTAGTTTCAGGTGTCGGTCAAGTGTGACACCTAAGTAGACTATGCTGCTCGCTGGTCTATTCTCGCGTCCCGCTACCCTATAGACCTTAGGGAGAGGGCGGCGCTTTTTTCCCTGAAATGAGAAAATTATGCAGTCCGTCTTTTTAGGATTCACTGTTGTATTGAGTCCTTCTAGCTTCTGTGTGATGCTCGCACAGACCTCCTCCGCCTGCGGTAGAGCTCTCTCTGCGCTGATCGAGCTGCTGTAGATCGCTATGTCGTCGGCATAGGCTGCTACAGCAGCTTTTTTGTAGTTGGCTCCAACAGTTTCAGCTGTGTATATCGTGAAAAGTACTGAAGATAGCACAAACCCCTGAGGTACTCCGCAGGTGAATGCGATAGCTTCCGATGCTGTTTCACCGATGCGGACTGCTGACGTTCGCTGTTGAAGAAACGATCGTAGGACCGAGTAGAGCTGCTCCGGAAATTCGTTGTCCTGTAGTGTCTTGCATAGTAGGCTATGGGACACTGAGTCGAACGCTTCCTTGAAGTCTATGGAGATCATAGCGGTCGCTTCGTTCTTGGCTGTGCACTGGCTCACTTCCGCATGTATCTCCGTCAGGTTATGATCCGTGCAGAGGCCTGCCTGAAAGGTGGTTTGCTCCGGTGGGATGAGAGCTATCTCTGAGCAATATGTCTTGAGATAATTGAGGACAATTTTCTCAAAGACCTTGCCCAGATGCGGAAGCAAGCAAGCTGGCTGCAATCCCGACTTCATGGGTTTGAGTAGAGGAAAAAGAATAGCTCTCTTCCAAATGCCAGCAAAATATCTTAACCTGAGGCAAGAATTATATAAATTGGTCAAGTGAGCTATTCCTCTTCTTGGCAGGTGTTTCAGCAATATGGTTTGTATCCTGTCGTGGCCTGGTGCTTTATTCCCCTTCGTACGACGAAGAATCGCCTTCAGCTGCTTCGGATATACTAACTCCTTTCTTTTTGTTTCCTTTCTCTTCAGTAGGTAAATCAGTTTGTGCAGGATCAGTTCTTCTGCAATGATTCCACCATAGTGATCTGAAAACTTGGTAACCTGTTCTTCTATTGTCAGCAGCTTGTCCCCTTCATGGAGTAGTGTTAAACTTCTCTTCTTCGTGCTAGTTTTTAACAGCACTTTTCTGCATTTTCTGTAGTCTGCGTGCGTGGACCTCAGTTTTTCGGGCCACTGTGCAGTCCTCCATTGTTTTATCAGACTGCGAATCTGCGTGGTAAGGGAATTTACCACCGATTTTGCCTCATAATCCTTAGTTCTATACCATTTATTCTTCCACTTATTGCGGGTGGCGATAAGGTTTAGGATGTGATCTGGCATAGGACGTAGAGCTGGTGAAAGTGACCTGAATTTTGGAATGGTTACGTCTGCGGCTCTTTTGATTGTTTCAGTGAAGAAGTCCACGTTGGCGTCCACGTCACTTCTCGTCCGGAGTGTGGGAACTGTTGACAGTACGTTACGGACCAAAGCCCTGTATGTGCCCCAGTCTGCTTCCTTATATTTATACTTCGTTGCCGCTGGAACTGGTATATCCTCGTCTATGATATAGAGCACAGGTCTTTGGAGGTGATAAAGTCCATCGTTGAACAATCCACGAATCGATGCGGCTGCCTCGTGAGTAGAAGATCGATGGTAGATGTGAACGATGGCTTCGCTCGATGTCTGAAAGTGTGGGTGCTCGGATGTACTACAGTGAAAGGAGTCTTGATGAGTTTACTTCCGGCTTTGTTGCTCCTGATGTTGTTCCAGATTGGGTGCCGAACATTTAGATCACCCACTACCCAATAGTTGGTCTGCTTGGCGCACTCGGCTAATATCATCGAGAAGATGTCTATAGAAGACCTGGGTCTTCTATATAAACCTGTGATGATAGTGGGTTTGTCGAGTTGCACCTGTACAGTTTTGTGGTGAATTCTCAGGTCACTAGTTGCTGTGGGGGGAGTGATCTCCACCGAAATATTATTTATTTAAAATGATCTTTCACGAAACTTTATGTGGCAGACCAAATTCCACGCGAGCGAAGCCGCGGGTATTAGCTAATTTGATAATAATTTAACACAAAAAATGCAGTTCAAGTTTAAGCACACAATATATTTTTGTAACCATCACAGCTCCTCTTTTAATTTTATATCAGCAAATGATCTGTGACTTCCTGATTACAACTTTACAATATTATTTATATGGCAAAACCCATTTTTGAAGAAAAAAAAATGCACTTAACACATTTATGTATTAATGTATGTACATTTGTTTTGTTTTTTGTTTTTTAGTTTTGATATTGTTGTTGATAGCGAACACCTCTACGGCCATGATGTACGCACCGAGGAGGTATCGAGGCCTGGCACTGATCCGCTCTCAATGGGAGGCTCCACTTCAGCATTGGTCAATTGCCCAGCGACTGTCTAATGTCCCGGATGCCCTGTTTCAGTTTACATTTAATTATGAAACGGAAGCAGCTCAATGTCTAGAAAGGCTGGGAGTTGATCAGGGCTTCCGAAGCGTGAAAGCTCTACGACAGTCGCTGCATGAGAATTCTTTCGAAGAATGGGCTAATTGTAGATGGCAGGGTGTTGGAGTCCGTCATTTCAAGGAGACACCGAAAGCCAATATGTTCATATGCAAGAAACAGGTACTTTCGGGGTCGGAGTGGACCAACGGCCTAAAACTGAACATCAATTATGCGCCTCTGCGTGGAGTCCCAGGAGCCGGGGGACAGGCGAGAGAAGTTGGGTCCCTCTGTCGCAAATGCGGCAGAGAGTCAGAAACACCAGCCCATGTGCTGGGAAAATGCCCCAACAACTCTCTCCACATAACACGCCGACACCGCAGGGTCAAACACGAATTAATGAGGCTCCTAAAGGAAAAAGACTTCGCCTGCTTTCTAGGTCTATTGTATCGACACGGAGGGATCCACAAGATATGCAGATATTGTCGTATTTCCGAAGACCGGAAAGGTAGCCTGGGTGTTGGATCCGACTGTGAGATTTGAAAATAATGACCTTGACCAGGCGGGTGGAGTGGAAAGGAAAAAGAAGGAAATATATGACAAATGCATCCCTTTCCTGAAGGAGAAATTCCGCGAGACCTTTGGAGAGAGAGAGAGTTCACCGTGAGAGGCCTCTGGTTTGGGTCTCGCGGACCGATTCCGAAAAGAACATGGAGCTTCCTCGATGACCTGGGTGTCAATGGCAGGGATGTGCAGGAGAATATTATTCTTGACTCCCTGGGGATAATTCACCATCATATATATAGTACCTGATACCACACACGCTTTTTTTTTTTTTTTTTTTTTTTTTTAATTTATTTATCTTCATAAATTGTACGTTTATCTGGTTTGTATTTTCTTTATTTTCTTGTGTATGAAAAAAAAAAGAAAAAGAAAAGAAAGTAGAAAACAATTAAGAATTGTACTGTAGTTTTTAAGTATGCATTTTAAACAAACAAATTTTAATGTACATTATGTCCGATTGGATTGATCAGTATGCTGCGTATTAAGACAGCACTGCTGAAAATAAAGCATTTCTCTCTCTTATTTTTTCTGGCGATAACACACCGCTGTTTTGCAGCTTTTCGAAAGCTCTTATCTGATTGTCGATACATTTGCGCATATAAATCATATCTCGATTAAAGATTACGTAAAATGTTTTCAAGTATCAAATCGAAGCAATATGCAACTGATATGAGTTTGCTGTTTCTAGAATATACATTTTAGTAACTCATGTTATAATTTTCAAAAGGCATTTTGCATATTAACTTTAACCCCAGATATTTCATATAGGCTTAGTTCCGATGAAACGCTGCTGCAATCGTCTTCCTCCTTCCTCAGCGGATCCAGTGCCGTGAATGATGGATGGGACTGCCATGACGGATTGGCTTCGTGGTCCTGAGGCCGGCCGGCATGATGCCTGCCTGTCTAGTAGCCACATCTACGAAATCGATTATAATCGATTTCGTAGATGTGGCTACTAGACCTTTTATCCTTTTACTAGACCTTTGTCCTTTTAAAATATTAATTTACTTAATATTAGGTATCAATAAAAAGCCTCGCTTGTATTCTGTTAATCTTGCAAAGCTTTTATATCAGTAAAGCACAATAAACCTGTTAGGTATTACAATCAATTTTTGTAGAAGGTACTTGAAAACAATTTTCGAAATAAAAAACAATGCTGTAGAATATAAAGCAGGGTGAGATAGCAACTTCAGATTTCATGAAAGCTCTGATAAATACTCTTACTCATATCACTCAATCACTAACTCTGAAATTTCTTTTAATTGGATAATTGGATTGGTGAAATAAGTTGCAGAAGTTACTCTCACATACTCTTAACTCACATAATCTTGCAGAGGATATACCTGCAGGAGGAACCAATTGGGCCGAACGTTTTGTACATTTCCTTGAATCTAGATACATAAGCGATAATGGAGATTGGCACATCCTGGAACTTCTGATCATTTAATATCGTTAGCCTCCTATCACTACTCACTAACGCTGACAAATAAACAATAATCTTAGAAGGACCTGATCTTTTCTTTGAAATGGATAAGGATCCTATAAATGATCTAAAAAGAATGAAATGTCCTGATTAAGGATGCAAGGAGATGGGTTAGTCTAATTTAAAGTTGTGTCAGGAAGATTGGAGAAGAGACTGCCTTGGCTCGAAATGACTCTGTAGGGAAATGTTACGGTTCGCGGCCTCGGCGCCTCCTCGTGTCCTTACGGAACGAGGTAGGTGACTTCTGGAGATAAGAGACTTCTGGAGATAGGCATTTTTAGAGGTAGCTGACTTCAGGATCAATTTTAATATCTTTTTACAACTGCACGATAAACCTCGAGCTGTTTAGTGTCCAAAACATAACCTCAACACGGACATTGTATTATAAGAGAAGATGATAGTAAAGATTTCAGTTTGAAAAGACAAGATGATCTAATTATTCATTTTCTTGTTTATATTGCCTGGTTGAGTTTAGAGGGAACAATTTTGAAAAATAGTCGTTATTCTTTTATTTACTACGTTAAATGAATCACTTTCGAGTGTTGTGTACTTTTCTTTTATACACGTTCGTTTCATTTTTTCTGAACCTGATATGACTATCCTTTCCTTGTCAGAGATTTGGATTGCCCGATTGATTTTGAATCTCATCGTATTATCTTGGATTATTTTTTCTGTCATTATAGTTCTAGTAAACCCTTCTCCTTTTTCTTAAACCAGTTAGTTTTCATTTTCTTGTTGCAGAGAAAGTACCCAATTCTATTGCGCGGTATATTTGGGTTTAGTCTGAAGATGTGTCTATAAAAATAAGATGTCTCTCACTGTACCCTAGAGGGTTTTCGATTCTTTAATTAAGGGTTTTCGTTTAAAATAATTTATTGATATTGAATTTGAAGTCTACGATTTTTTTTGGAGTTTACTTCTTAAGAAACGATTTTCATATTTAGCCCGTACTATGAAAATTTTATGAGTAGTAAAATCGAATTTAGCTGAAATTGGCGAGTAACGCTTCATTCTCGATAACATTGTATTATTTGTTTTACATAATAAATAGAAATTAAAAGTTAAATTCCGGGACTAATCGGGAAGAGATACGTGTGGTATCCTTGGTAACAGTGTATTCTGTTGCTTTATTCTCCTAGTGTTGAAATGAAATGCCTTTTTAAGAGGCACCTATCCCAACAAACACTATTACTATTCTTATTTAGATTCCGCCTTAAGCTATTGGGGTCCATTCATATCACTAGGATACAACCTCAACATAAGACAGGGCAGCGTTGCTCTGATAAGAGTAGGGAATTGACAAGCTATCTAGAAAGGCTGTGCAGTGACTATTTAATTGTGTACAGTGTGCAGTGTGTAGTATGTAGTGCTACTAGAACAGGAGATTGGTGTATTAGGAAGTGGACAGGCAGTGATCATGCTGGGCTTAAATACACCTCCACTGGACACAGAAGAAGAGGCTCCCTTTAAAAAAGTAAAGACAGGGAAAGCAGAAGAAGCGCTTAGTAGTGACATGGAACAACTTTACCGCTCTAGCTAATTTACCACCAATTGAGGTATCTACGGTGGCCCCACCGAAGAAGATTCCTCCAGTTATAATGGACCGAGAAAACTTCATTAAATGAGGTCAGTTATTTCATGAACAAAATTAATATTAATCAATATTTTATCAAACAGGCGAGGACTGAGATCCATATTTACCTCCAATTAGAGACCGACCCATCAGAAAAATTTAACCAAATAAATAAATTCACTTTATAATATAATACATACATAAATTCATATTTAATCTCAAGTGTTAAATATACACACACACACACACACACATATATATATATATATATATATATATATATATATATATATATATATATATATATACTATATATAGGTCTATCTAGGTAGCTATCTATAGTAGCCTGATTGAAATTCATTTCTTTGACTCTTTACGACATACATGTCCAATCGCACAACAGGACCAACATGCTCGAGGCTAAGGTGCCTTTGCAATCATGCTCACTAGGGCTTCATAATTGTTTTATGATCAGTTTAACCCATCGCCTTACAATTATTTCTATAATTACTTTTTTTTATAAATATGAAAATCCGTATTCATAATGATTGTTACAATCATTTAACTGTGTACTTTTATTATCGTTATTTAATAATCATTGAAAATTCAATTTTTGATGAAGGGATTTGTGCCCTTCAACAAAATATTGAATTTCAAAATAAAATATTGAGCTAAAAATAAAAAGAGGAGGTAATATGAATACTAATTTTTCATTATAGTTATTATTACTAATTACAAAACAAATTTGTAAAAAAAGTGGACCAAATTTAATTGAAGTATACTGATTACCAAAATATAACCTGTACAACTACAAAACATGAAGACTCTTGGGTCCATTACGAGGTATAGACTGTTCAGTTTGAACTGTTCTGTTACAAAGGTTGTGTAGGGAGGTGATTTGCCCTAGATCACATTCAACCACCATGTTTTCCCCCTAATTTGGGTACCCACTTTATGGATGCTGGGTGAGTACCAGGAGGGTCCCAGCTCACGAAGGATCCATCCGCGGCTGAAAATAGATTAAATAAAATATACCACAGCCGGATTAGAACCCGGAACCTTCGACCTTCGACGAACTACTCTTTTTTTTCATCCACACCTATCAAATAAACATTGGCCATCAGCAGATTGGCTGACACTAAAAGTATAACACAATGAAATGAGAGTCATGAAAAAGAACAGTAGCCAGCGGTACCTCTCCCATGACTTCTCACATCCGCGTTCTTTTTAGTCTCCTCATAGGTGTTCCCAGGCATGAGAGTCGTGGACATGTGTTGTATCAATGGGTTTCGGTGTCCGTGTAGTTTTTATTGAATGCGTTTGTAGTATGTTCGCACGTGTTCATCAACCGTTGGTATTTCTAAGTCAATATGCAGAGTTTTGTTATTGACGTACCATGGTGCTTTGGTGATAAGTCTAAGTACTTTTGACTGAAATGTTTGCAATCGTTATCTGTAAGTCTGTTTAGCGATGCCATAAATTCGCAATGCATATGTCCAAACTGGTTTTAAAATGTATGTGTACGTGTTTAATTTCTGTCTTAAATCCAATTTTTAGTTTTTTCCGAATAGCGAATAAATTAAATTGAGTTTATGGTTTAGTGATTGGCGTTTTTTCTTAATATGAGGGAGGACCCCATGTCATTCTATTATCATACCTTAGTCCAAGGTATTGCACTTTATCTTTCATGGATAATTTGTGGGATGGGTGAGTTATTAAGGTAAATGGGAGGGCAGGTTTCACTCTAAGAGTAAAAGTGATGTGCTGTGACTTTTCGTGGTTCAATCTAATTTTCCATAGTTGACACCATTCATCCAACTTCTGTAAGTTATGCTGTAAGTCTAGTGATGCCTGTGTCGCGTCTTGTTGCTTGGTGATTCTGGCAGTATTGTCAGCGAAGGTTGCTGTCAGTTTGTCAGGACTTGTCATAGGTAGGTATCCATGGCATGTCATAGGTATATGTTATGTACAATAGCGGTGCAAGTATTGATCCCTGAGGCACACCAGCTAAAATGGGTCTTATTGAAGATAGCTCTGAGCACTGTCGGACTGAAATAATTACTACTACTGAAGAAAAATTACTACTATTAATTTCACCCAATCATGTCAACATTACACTGACAATTACATTCAGTGCAATGATCAATCTTCTATGACAATATGTGTTGAGTTTGACAACTCCATTCCAAATAAATTTCAAAATACCACGTTTCGGCAATGTGAATGTTCAAAATATAAATGCGCTAGTCAAATAAAAAATTCCCAGAATTGTGTGTTATAAATTTCTTTGTTAAAAAATTTTCCGCTGAATATCCCTCGGACATTGACAAATGCCTCATAATTTCATTTTCAAATTTCGTTACCAAGGAACGAGCTCTCGATTGTCATAAAATTATCTCGTCTACTATCAATGTCCTAGGGATATTATTACTGAAAATATATTTATTATAATATATATAATTGAATGTATCATAAGTTTCATACTAGCATCTAACTCTATAAACTCCTAACTTCTGATCAATTAAAACTGATGGGAATGAATTGATCCGTTTCGATAAATTGATGCCCCCACACTACATACAGCACACACACGAGCGGAATCCTGTCCTGTAGCAACAACATAGAGCACACACACAAGCGGAATCCTGTCCCGCAGTGCAAGGACAAGGCTACTCCTCCCCGACCTGACAGCCCCCAGCAGCAGATAGATGTCGTGGATAAAATTGACCCATGATCCCTCATCTGCCCGGCCTTGATAGGCGCTATATGTTGTATTGGCTAAGCCGGACGAGGGAGGTCTTCTGGACCTTTGGGGCCACGTACAGAACAATGTCATGGCTGGCTCCCTCCCTACATCAACCTTTATTATTTTCTTCCTGCTCTCATTTGCCATTCTTTTTAGAATAATTTATTGATATTAACAACTGTAATTATATTACATCAAGTAAATCTGCTGTATGAACAAAGGACATGAACAAATAAAACACTTGTGGAGAAACTATCCATTATAGCACCCCATGCCATTCTTAACATGTTTCTTATCGATACCATTTTTTAAAGAAAATTTTGTTGTAGGTGTAAAAAAAAAAAAATCGTTTTTAATCCATTGACCATAGATTTCTCCGGGTTTCGACCGTGTCGTAAAAGCCTTTACCCAAGTTTCGCTAGCTTCAGGGCTTAATATAAAACTTAAATTTTCTACTGAGACTGAAATAACCGTCTGCGTAACTTTTATTTAAAAATAAGTTAATAAGATAAGTTATTGTATTTGATTCGAATGAATAATGAAACTTAGGGTTGCATTGTTTTACTCATTCGATTGATTTACCTTCAGAAAGTTCAGATACGTTACAAGCGTACGAGAGCTTTCTGTACTGTACTTTGTAGAGGTGTAGGAAGATATTTCGATAGCACCCGGCAGCTACTAGCTAGGTTCAGTTTGAATATCGATCGGAGTATTGACAGGGATTGACCTCAGAGATAGCCAGGCCTTCGAAACGTAAACTTGTATGTTTAATAGTAAAGATTCTTCTTTATTATAATTAAACTAGCAATAATAACAATCTAACATCTATAGTAATCCGATAAATGGAGAGCATAGGCACGTTCTTACTATGCCTTGCCCCAATTGAAGGCATCCTAAGCCAGCGAGATGGGAATAGAAAAAATCTTTTGCATCCGCTACCACGTCCGCTATTACATCCATCACAACGAGCTATATAATTGTACAAACTGTTTGCTATATATAATATAAACATTTCGTCTGTCTTTTTTCATCACACTAAGGCCGCGAGATCTGATTTAACTAACGTAACTTGCTGAAAATGTTTGAGTCGACATCGTACATCGACATCACGTGAAATCGATTGGAATTCCTTTCGTTAAATATTTATTTATAATCTTGGTATTTCTTAAGCTTCTTTACACGAAATGTCTAAAAAGTTCCCTGGAGAACATTTCGTATATCATGACTTATAAAAGAAAAACTTTAGGTACACAGTAATACCCCGTGGGTAAGTTAACACTGAGGCGAATACCTAAGCAGCCCTTTTGCTTCAAGTTTTCTTTGAAATTTTTAATCTCTTGCATAGTAGTATAAAGTTTGTTCCAGGAAAAAAAAAGTTATTTTCTTCATCTACGTGAGGCGGCTAAGTTTCGTTTGCAAGCAATGTGGGTCAAAACATTATCACTCCTTTCAATTTCAACTTTTGCAATTAGTGAAGCAAAAATATTATTAGTAAATTAATAAAACTGGACTACTAAAATATTATAAAACAATTTATTAGAAAAATAATGGATTTAGAATGACAATATAACATGATGATACATGATGACACTACCTGATTATTAAAACAGTTACTTAGACCACTTTTAACCACCAGATTGTTCTGTTGTCAAATGTCCTCAAGCACTATTCCTGGCATTTACTTGTGCTATTTTTATAATACAGTTGTAAATTGCAACGGACAAATTATGAAAAACAAAACAAAAAAACGTCCTGGAAGTTAATAGAGGCTAGGTGAGCACCAACTTAATATGGGCTAGGTGAGCACCAACTTAATAGAGGCTAGGTGAGCACCAACTTAATAGAGGCTAGGTGAGCACCAACATAATAGAGGCTAGGTGAGCACCAACTTAATAGAGGCTAGGTGAGCACCAACTTAATAGAGGCTAGGTGAGCACCAACTTAATAGAGGCTAGGTGAGCACCAACTTAATAGAGGCTAGGTGAGCACCAACTTAATAGAGGCTAGGTGAGCACCAACTTAATAGAGGCTAGGTGAGCACCAACTTAATAGAGGCTAGGTGAGCACCAACTTAATAGAGGCTAGGTGAGCACCAACTTAATAGAGGCTAGGTGAGCACCAACTTAATAGAGGCTAGGTGAGCACCAACTTAATAGAGGCTAGGTGAGCACCAACTTAATAGAGGCTAGGTGAGCACCAACTTAATAGAGGCTAGGTGAGCACCAACTTAATAGAGGCTAGGTGAGCACCAACTTAATAGAGGCTAGGTGAGCACCATAAATGCCTCTTGTCATCTAATTATATATATTCTTGTAGCCCAATACTTCCACGTCTTTATTCAATGACTTATTTCTTTGATATCGAATAATTTAATTCACTACTGCATTTACCAATAAAAAAAATGAGTTATTGAAATAATTGAGAAGATGGGGAATTCAACCCTGTTATTCATTATAAACACAAGTTTACAGATCAATAACAATTAAGCACCTTTGTGTACTTAGTTTAACGCTTTTACCAGCCCCAATTGAACCGCACGTGCTATTAACTGTAGGTTACCTCATGGTTACCCTGGTGAATATCTTCTCCAGGTGGAAAGTCGGGATGATTCCGTTGTTCTGCCAAAAACTGATTTCGAATGGCAAAGGTTTGATCCGTCTCAACTTTGGCCCGCTCCAGGTCGAGTACTAGAGGCAGCGTGGGTTTTGAGCCATAGAGTTCGCCTCTCTGCCGCGCTAAATCTCTCTGGCCTCTTTCCTCGCCTCTAAGCTGCTATTTTTGTTTAGCCATCTATATCTATCGTCAAATCTTTTCGGTAAAAGTTCAATAATGTGCAGAATTTAATGTTCTATCAGCCTAGACAAAGAATGAAACCAACAAAAGAACTACTTCATTGCAACAGGTGTTTTTTTTTTGTTATTTTTCTCTTAAAATTTTGATTTGAAATTATTTCTGTCACACGTCACCTACACTCATAACAAGAAAAAAAATGAATATTATTCCATTCTGATTGAAAATGAAAATGACAAATCCTGTTTAGTTTTATCATAATATAAAGGACAGTTCAAATTTTGTTCTAAGCTGTGTCCTGTCATGTCATGCCCTGTCACGGGAGTAGCTTAGACAAGAAGCAGTGTTCCTCCGCCAGAGAGGTCGGAATCGACCAGCTGCTTTCCCTGGACCACTTAGCCTTGGCGGAGAACATTAAGGCGATAGTTTCAGTGCATTCTGCGCCGAGTGCAATGCCGATGTGACCGGAAATGTTATCGGTATGGAGGTAGGAGGGGGCGTGGATATGAGCTCTCTCGTATTCAGCCCGCGATCCTCTGGTTGGGGATTCTTGGAGCAATATCTATCTAATCATCTGAATTTTATCGAGAGTTCCCTTTGCAGTGCCTCAATGATGCCCGCTCGAGAATATTTGATCAGTATGTTAATTTGCAATAACCAATTTAAAGATCAGATATTTGATTTCTGGATGAATTATGAGATTGCGAATAAATACGCAACAATAACAGTCCAAGAATATCGACTCTCAGCGTTTATGGAGAGGGAGGCATCTGTGTCTGAAACTAGTATCCAATCTGAATGGTTCATTCTGAACTATGAAAAAAATATAAAGATTCGATGAGTTAAGACATCTCGAATCGCATTAGGATTGCTCAGCAAAAACAGAATATCGATTAAAGAGGTGTTAATAATAAAATTTATTATATAATAATAGCTTATTGTGGATGAAGCATTGATATTGCTCAAATCTTTTCTTAGATGTAATGGTCTTAAATAACAATTACAAACGTAGATAAATCGTTTTAATAAATAATTATAATGAATCAGGATGGTCATTTTGTATTATCAGAAGATCGGATTGTACTGCCATCTCACAGCGACATCGCCAATCCTCCTGTCGCGATTAGGCCTTCTGGTAGGAGGTTAACAAATGCTATCAGGATTAGCTATTTGGGGGAACGATACTGCTCCAGTGAAAAAGGAGCGGGTGAGATCGGAGACAATAAATATGTTGAGCTGGAAGGAAGGCTCGGATTAGGCTAAAGTATGAAAAACTGGGAGCTCCATCCTCTGAATTATTGCATGAGATATGGTAGAACACCTCGGCCCGTAATCCATGCTCCACCTTACTTCCGCAATATTCCGGAAGAGAGTGAGTGCAATTTTTGCAACTTAAAGTGACCAAATTGAGATCCAAATGATCCAGGTCAATCCATTATCAAATGATCCAGGTCAATCCATTATCAAACTCGAAGGAAACAACGTCAGCGGAGTATTTGATTTGATTTTTTCAGTTATCAGTAAGTAAATCACGCTCCTTTAAAAAAAAAAATAATTAGCAATATTTAGCCTTCATTTACAATCCGTCAAATATCTCATCTTTATTAACTTTTATAAAGTATCATTTTTGACACTATATTCTTCTAGTGCGCTGGGAAGATTAGGTAGGGTCAGCTGTGATTTATTGAACGAATTATAAAAATTGTCACCAAGAAAAACTTTAAAAACCAAACTTACCTATTATCGCTGGTCTCTTGAGTAGCTTTAAAGAAAATTGAAACTCGTTTTAATATATCATAGAATAAATACTACTAACAAGCCATATTTTGTGAGAATTAACATTTCATTAGCAATATTAACAACCTTAAGAGTTTGAAACACTTCATTGACATTATTAGCAACATTAAAATTTTTAACAGAAATATTTTAACTGTTGCTAGGTATTGTCTAGATTACACTCTAGGTCTCAACTCTACTTCTTTTTGTAGTAAAAAGCATTTCTGGATACCTTTTTATTTAAAATCAAAACAGGATGATGATAACCGTGAAAAAAGACGCTATCAGTGAATTCACAATTAATAATCATAAACAATAAGATCACACACTAATCTGAACACAGAATTAACACTTATAAATTATTTTTGGCAAATTAAAAAAAAATGTCGCGCTTATTATTACTCAACTGCAGTGCTAATCCTGATTGGCTGAAATTTAAACAGATAAAAATATTACTGTTTTCCTTAGAACATGATTATTAGAACAATAAAATCTCTAATTGATACTTTATCATATACCAAAATATAGTATCATGTAACCTCCTGGCCAGATATATATTATGTTTCTTTTTCTGTTCATGTTGGTTATTCTAAAGGGGCTTAGTCCAAGAATAAAGTTACTTTTCTGTCCTGTTCTATTCTATTCTATATATATCTATATATATATATATATATATATATATATATATACATATTCTGGTTGGTTTATAATTGAGGTATAACAATAAAAAAGAACGTACTTTAGGAATAGGGACTTTGATGAAATGTTGGCAAGGCACAACTTATTTTTAATATTTAATATTGGAATGGTTAACATGAGGCGGGTATGGCTTAGGTTGGTAGCAAGTCGACCAAGGAGCTGATGAATACGGAGCCACTGGGAAAATGAACCGCATTGCACCACGACTTGGCTCCGCCATGAAATTTCCAAGACCCACTCTCTGGAATTGCCCTCACAGCCATTAGTCATTTATTTTAAACAAAACGTAAACAGGGTACAATTGCCTACATGTACTAGTCAAGTAATAAAGTAATATTTGTTCAATTTTTTAATGAATAACGGATTTAAGTAGACCTTAGTCGAGAATAGCTAGAAAGATATCTCGAGATGAACGTAGTCGCTAGCCCTGACAAGCATACTAACTACATCGACTACAGCTACTACTACTGCTACTACTACTACTACTACTACTGCTACTTCTACTACTTGTTTAAATAATTGTTTTAAATGACGACAGAAACATAATACGCGAAAACATTATCCACTTATTTTTGGAGAAGCTGTAGCAATTCTACCCTGCAGAGTAACAACTGAAAGGATGATACCTAAGAACTCGCAATACAGGATACAAAAAAACTTCGTGGGAAGCCATAGTTTCCAACTGCAGATATAAAACACAAAGTAGCCTTTACCTTCTTCGAAGATAAGTGGTGATTTGTATCCTCCTCGGTGTGTTATATCTCCTCCCAGCCAGTCTATGGAACAGTTTGAAACAAAAAGAAAACAGAGGAAGATAAAGAAGTTGGGGCGGTGGTGAAATTTATAGTTGGGAGAAGCGATTCCCCATCGTCCTCCTTCGGCTAGCAAACTGCCTTAAAGGATAATATTTGTTCCAATCACCGGGTTTTATCCTTGAAAATTACTGACCAGAAGTTAAAAAAAAGATTTACCGAGTAGATCTGTCTTGATTCCTAACGTCGAACATTTGATAGAAAACCAATTTCAATGCTTTAACTGTTTAATTGACATATTTTGGGAAAATGTGCGCAAGAAATAACAACGAAGCAAGGTCAACTCTAATATTTATATCTTAAATAATATTAGTCGAGTTCAAAAAATTATAATAACTTTATAGAGAGAACTGTTTATTTGTCCAGTTTCAATTGTGATGCTACTACAATAGCCCTGAAGAAGACCTGCAAAGTGGGTCTTAATGTCTCCTTCCAAATAAACATCTCTCCCTATTTAAGAGAATTTTTTTACCTTTACCCGGATCATTCTGACGGCAATGTTCAGAAACTGCAGAAATTAAATCGAATTTCGTCTATTGAATACTATATCTTTCAAAAGGTCGTCTAAAATGTCCAAGAAATGTGTAATATCCGCATTATCAAAACTGTTATGTTAACAAGAACCAGTTTTTAAAGCGAGTGTGGAAAAATAATTTTTGGATAAATATAATACATCTCTCTATATCCTCGAATAATAAAAGTTTCAATTATTTCGTCCTCACATTTATATGCGTATGTGTAGGGAATTATACTAACTCTTCATCAGTTTTAATTTTAACTATATATCATGGAAATTCCGTTATAAAATCAATCAAAAAAAACTTAGTGTATTCTTTCTTCAAACCACTGCTTCGTTTCACTTTGTAGTTTTTTGTTATAATGATCACTCCATGAAACAGCATCTTTCATTTCATTTTTCTATAATTTGTAAACCATTATATACAGCGATTAATTATTAGGCAATTTATTATTGCGATGTATATATAGGAAAGAAATACGTTTGGAAACCGCTTTCCTAGCAATGCTGTTACGCCATAGAACCTCACTGTATTGCTTCGACGATTTATATCGCTGCTATTAGACAACTGGAGCAGGCTGTGTAGCAGAATAGCGCCACGTGGATGGAGATGAATGAGATATTGCAGAGCACTGGAGGGGCTGAACGAGCCACGGGTTTGGGTCCGGTCCAAACGAGGTAATAACAGTCGCTTCGTATCGGCTTGTGGCATCGCATTTATCAGCTTGTGGCATCGCATTTATCGGGCTTCGGCTCGTCTCAAGTTATTATTTCATTCATAGCTTTTAATACTTTGACCTCAGGGCTGGCTGAGGAGAGGTTTATTTGCTTTTGAAGACCTCCTAAGTTCGATATGTATCTTAAATATATTATATGTTTTACGCAAGATAAAAGGCGAGTGTGCGGCAATTGAGTTCTTCCTAATTCAATAGACTGTTTGGTCTTACAAAATAAATATAGCCATTAACCTGGTCGATGAATATAATATCTGCTATGAATTAATTTTGTCCAAGATCATTCGCAATTGTACTTGGATGGTAACTGTCGACCAAACATTTAGATTGCCCGAAAAGACTTGTTAGAGAAACCCAAACCTAATTGTATGACAATCCCTCACACTACTATTTAGCCGCCCAGCAGGCTGGGCCACTTCCCACAGCTCGTGGTGTCGAGGACTCTCACTGCCTTGGCTTCCTGGCTTCATGGCTAAATGGCAGTCTTTCAAGGTAAAGTATTGAAAGAAATTAGGGCTTTTCATTTTGCCCGTGTCCGCCTGTATACTTTGGAAAAAATACCAGCCTTGTTATTTCATGCCTACAGGTTATTAATGAACACGCTGAGAAAGCGAGTTGAGTTGGTCTGACAGAAATGACGCCCCCTTACTCCAACTAGCGACACATGGTCAGATGCCATACATAAAGTGCAATACGTGGCCAGCAGTAGTAGTAGTGCTCTACTGCTGGCCACGTACTGCTCTCTACTACCACTGCTGGCCATTTTGCCACTAGTTCTTGGCCTAGGAAGTGATATTGGCCTCTGTTACAATGAGTTAGATCAGACAGAGTAAGAGGAGGAGTTGTTATAAATTGACTGTGTATTTCTTTACTGTTGACATTGATACAATCAGCAATTGTGCATACATTGATTTTAGAGAAAACAGTTAAGCCGGTAAATTCATAGAACCTGTAATAAAATTAGCTCATTTGATTATAATAATAATTTTCGGTAAAAAGTTTAGTCCTGAACATTTCTTTTGTTTTAATTGCTGACTAATCCGTTTTTTGTGATTATATTCATGGTTATTGTGCTTTAAGTTTTATCCTTTTCCTGAAATTACCGTCACTTACGGTATAGGGATATGAATAGGTATACCCTCTCCTGTGGTTTTGTGGCAGGTTCATCACAAAAAGAAAGAAAGCAGAACGCCGTTCGCTCGGGGCCAGATTTATTTTACGCTGAAATCGAACTCTGATAGGAGACATTGTTTATAGAGGCAATATAAAGGTGATAGGGAGGGATGAGGAGGGATCAATTAGAGCGATAAGATGGGGGGGGGGGATCGGAGGCTATGTGCTGGCGGCGGCAGCTCCTGCCCGCTCCTGGTCCTCGCCACTCTGGCCACATCCTCGCTTCCACGTCGTTGTAAAAATATGACTTTGCATCTTCATGCCTTAGCCTAACTGCCTCGGGGTGGCTGTCGTCAGGTCTGCCTCTCGGTTCGTGGTGAATCATCGGAAGAAATATCTCCTCCAACTGTCTCAACTGTTGGCTTTTAACAGTCAATGAATTAGTTTAAAAATACACTACGGCGTTCAGATGGTTTAGTTGATTCGTTGCTGCCTTATTTCTCGTGGTTTTAGTCTGGTAATGAAAATTAAGTTTCGGAAGCATGACGTTACTTGATTATTGCTGTGGAATTAGCCTCGGATTTTGTCATTTTTCGTCGATACGGCAATCTCAACGGTTTTTATTAGCGACACGGAAGGTCCTTCGGTTAAATAGACAAACATGACTGAAGGAGCTATTGGAAGAGCTGCTAAAGTACACAACATAGGTGTAGAAGCGATCCAAGAGCTGAAATGCATAGGCATAATTAAGAACAAATTTCATACGATATATATGCTATAGATGTCACCAAAATGATAATACTTCTGGAACAAACCACAAGAAGACAGTCAGAACAGACTGATGATTAATTTCAAAGCTGTGAACTACTAGATCTGTAATTTACTAATTATAGGTAGATTTCAAAACTATTTCATAGTGTACTAACATAGGTGGCTGAAGAAGATGCAAAGGAAACCTTTTTTTAGTAATATCGAATGACATAAAATAGTCTTCGGAGATTCAAACGCTCGTTATAAAGAGCGGTACCTTCTTGACCCTATGCTAGGAACAACACAGCACTAGGATATGACGACATAGAAGCTCAACTTCGGAAGGCTGGTAGAAATGGTGTGACGGAATAAAAGCTCAGCTTCTGTGATCAACAAGATGAGCGGACGAGGTCGAGAGGGATGCAGAGGTAGCATTGTTGAATCCACAGCTTGGAGGATCTTGTCTCAGGACTGAGAAGAGGGGAGGCGACGCCTGGATGCGGCCAAGACCTGTGGTGAGTTGTAGAGCCAGTTTTTATTGATTGATTGAAATAACTGTTTGTGATTGAAATGTAAATAAGCTATAGTATACGGAAATAAAATATATTTCTTAGGTCCACCCAACGTCAAATAATTGCCACAATTTTAGACTCGAAAATTGTTAATTGAAGTAAAGTTGTGGAATCGTGGATTGAAAAACATTTTATTGGTGCTTTTAGAGGCGCCCAGATGGGGGGGGGGGCTTTATGAAGGCTCTTAGAAAATTGAACTGAAATATTGCAATAAGTGCAACATAATTCTACTATAAACACTTGAGAGAAAAGTCCTAAAACGACTAGCTTGTCGTTTTCTGAATATTTTTTAATTTATTAAATCGAAAATCAACTTCTCTTTCTCGAATCATAATATGCATTTTATAACTGTTAAATTTTACTTACATGAAAAAAGTCAAGTGAAGTACATCATGGATTAGCCAAGTTAAAATAGATTTACAAATAGCGAAAATATGTACATGTTACAAACAGAAAAAGATTTGGAAGCAAGGCAGAAGAAATATGGAAAGTAATTCCAGACAAGGGAGTATTGAAGAAACCGAAAACAAAATGGACAGAGGAGAGAAAAAAGACTGTTTAGAGAATTCGTGATTCTCTTGGGTCCATTCGCAATAAAATATAATTATATTTTAGGTACTATATAATTGTAAATATTTATTTAAATTTTAAATAAAAAATATTATCTTTTGCTAACCCGAAGGCTCGATGCCGATACCACTCTTTTTCCAAACTTGATGGACCACTTCCCAAGCACAAATCCGTGAGATCACTCTACGCCTCGCTCTATCTCTCAGACGCCTCCCAGGCTGCATACTTATCTTTGCCCACGATAATTTGTCTCGATTAGTTAGAGTTCATTTGAAAGAGTGAAACGTAAAACCCTTTTTCATTTATTTTTCATATAATAAAACAAAATTAATACAAAAATTGGTTTGACTAATCCAGACAGATTTTTGATGTGTGGACATGACGTATTCCGGTGAGTGACGTCGCCGCTATGACAGCCAACATTGTCAAGTTGGAGCTTTTTCTCCCATCCGAGTTCTCAATTACTGTTGATCCCTTCATCGTAACTCTATCGGATTACACGGCCGAAAAAGGAAGCTCCCATCCTGGACCATTTATAGCTCCTATAAGAATTAAAGGAGCAGAGGATTAAACGGATGTTGTGAAGAGATACGGAGCCTGGATAAGCGGAAGCCATTGATGGAACCCGGGCTTCAGATTGAAAGATCTGCCGAGCCGATAGAGGACGCTCTCCATCAATCCTCTTCCCATTTAAATAGATCTCCTTACATCCTTCTTTTCCTCTCGTTAATCGAAATACGTTGGATGGCTGATAGCCTGCGTTATGTCAATTAGACTAGTATCACCATATAACATAAAATATGTTTAGCCTGGTAGAGTTCCAAATTTTAGGCTTGGAAATTATATGCTCTGTATCTTATTATTTGAGGAAGTATAACAGAACGAAAAAAAATTGTAAATAAGATATAGTATAATCTATCATTTTTAAACCTCCTGTTCGTTACTTAATTGTTTATTCGTACTTATTTAATAATACTATTATTAAAATCATTAAAACATTAAATATAAAACTAGAGTTTATAGAAAATTATTTTTTGCGGTATTATCAACTATTTGTTATCCAATATTAATGAAACGTAGAGCATTGGCGTAGGGAGTTGGTGGCCCCGTAGCCCAGTATTCTGACTGCAATCAGCCACTCCAGGTCCTCCAGGTTGGGGGTTGGGCATATGGTCAAAAACCCTATCCCTTAATATAAAATATTTTGAAAGCTAATATCAGCCTCGGAGAAGGCTGGTAGAAGCAGCCAATGATGTACGTGGTCTGTAGAGCCAACCAATGAATGAAACACGTAATTAGCTGTCTTAAGGAGCACGATGGCTAATTTTAGTTTCAGGTTCATATTTATCGAATTCAAGTGTACCGTTCATTCAACTCGAGTTTCGTTTTGTTTCGAGTTTATTATTGTTGTAAATTTCAAGTTAATGTTCTTCTGAATTTGGTATGTTGCAAATTTACTTCGTTAAAAAAATTCATTTTTGGAAGTGATGAGAAATCGTGGACGGATAAGCATTTTGACGGGTCAGTATATGTCACAAAAGACTTCTCAAAATGGCCACCTCACTGATAGGTAAGTTCTATCACCTTATCATTTTTATCATTATTATTTTCATTATCATTTGAAGATAGTACGAATAAGGAAATCCAGAGAAGACTTTCATTTGGTTGGAAACAATACTGGACCCTCATTTCTATGATGAAAGGCAACTATGAAATGAGGCGTTGAGATGCAAAAGGGGATAAATCCAAATTTGAAATTTTTTCTGGAAACACAAACATATACATAATTCAGGTTATTATGAGATGATTATTTATTTGAGGCAATTTTTTTTAGAAAATTTAGATTGGCTTTGGCATGTTTTGAATGGCGAACAATGTACTACTGCACAGAGGACGCTAAATTTGTGAAAAACAGAAAAATTAAAAATGATTAAATATGGATTTATCCCTTTTTGCATCTCCACGCCTCAAATGAACCTTAAAAAGCTAATTTATTTTATTGTTATATGATATAATTTTTTAAATATGTTATTTGAAAAGAAAAGATATGACCAGGACCGGGATACGAACCTGGGTCTCCCACCTCTCTGTGATGGTGCCTTAATTAACCATCTCGGCCATCCTGGTTCGCTTCTCGGTCAGTCATATCCCTTCTTTCCACTGATCCTATATCTCCGAGATGGTTAAGGCACCAGCACGGGTAGGTGGGAGACCCCGGTTCGTATCCCGGTCCTGCTCATATCTTTTCTTTTCAAATAACATATTTAAAGCTAATCTTTGACAGCTGTGTACTACCCGTAGTTACATACGGTACTCAGACTTGGTCCCATACTAAGGCTCAAGCTAATGAAATGTACTTATGGCAACGTGCAATCAAAACAAGTGTCCTGAAAGTAAGGAAAAGAGATAAAGTGAGATGTACCGCAATAAGAAAGCAAACGAACTTCAGGGATGCGAACTTTTCCATGCAAATACAAAAATGGAAATGGGCAGGACACCTAGTGCGCACTACGGAGGAGAGATGGTCAGGTAGACTCACCGACTGGATACCATACTACTGGAAAAGATGCAGAGGAAGGCAGCCAATAAGATGGAGAGATGTTTTCAAAAACTTGGTGGGCCCCAATTGGGCAAGAATTGCTCAAGATAAGGTTAACCGGCTGGAATTAATTTGGAAGTTGACGCCACTAGAGCTGGTCATACTCCACTCAATTTAGACCATACTCCCATAAGGAAAGTTCTATAGAAAGCTGAAATATAGTATTACAATAATTAATTCATCTTTCAAAAAGAAAAATCTCATTATTATTTAAGTTACAATATTAGGCACTTTACAAATATGTGTATATTTTTGTAAATATTAATATTTTTTTTAACCATTTTGTTTTATATTTTTCTTTATACATAATAAAGGATTAATTAATTCATTCATTCATCATGTTTATCTCCGGCAATGGTAAAGGGACTAATCGAGCCGAGCCAAAGAGGGCAGGTGTGGCGCATGCGTCTGGCTGGTCCTGGAAGTTACCTTAGACCGCTTTGAAACTTTGCCGGAAATGATATTATTAGGATTAGCAATATGAAGCCATTGTAAGTTTAAACCGACGCTCCAACTTGTTTAAACCGAAAACTTGTTAAACCCGACCCGCCCTAATTAGATACATTTAGCTTGCAGTTATAGCCCTTCCCGCGACTTAACAACTTTTTTGTCAGTTTTCAAATAAAGGATAAAGGTTTCTTCCGAATCTCTCGAGTTTTCTCCGTCTTCCTGCAATAATCTTCTTCTTCTTCTCACGAAATAATCGTCACTAACTTTGACCGAAAACAAACTCGGAAAGCGAATTCCCAATTTTGCAGGTCTTTGTTATTATTTCCCTTTTACTTTTGTTGTGAAGTATTGATAGTGATAATATTGATACTAGGCAAGGAAGAAATGAAAAGCTCTTGGCGAGCACAACTCTTTTCATTTATTATTTACAGTTTATTAGAACTTTGAGATTGTTGAATTTCGATACTCTCTCATACTTTTTTTTGTGTGTAATGTAACATATAAATCGGAAGTTTTTGTTTTTCCAACAACACTGAAATAACGTAAAGAAACAAATAGCGGTCGGTTAATATTTACTCTTCATTAATCAGCTACGAAATATCCAGGAATGTAGGAACAAGTTTACAGCCATTCAATTTTAATGTTATAATCAATTCATTCAAAGTGCAAATTTTACCGAGTGCTCAGTTGTAGTGCTCGATTGGTAGGTATCGTGAAATGAATACATGGACCTTGTTCAACGAATGTAACTACTATCACCTAGTTGTATCACACACACATGAAAATATTTATAGTTAGCCATAGCCTTATAAGAATCCTGCACTCTTCCCTGGAAGTAACTGCCAATAGAACTGGTCGCAAATAGAAATGACTCATTGGCAATGGCTCCATTTAAATATACACTATGGTATTATGCACTCCACATAATTTAAATGTACCTTTTACATCTATTCATACATGTTTTAATGAAATCAGTAATATCTGACTAACTTATGACTTTCCTTTAATATTAATCTATAAATTACTGGCTCAAAAAGAGATCCTAAATCAAATAGAAATCTGACTGCCCAGGAACAAGCATTACTAAATTATAACTTGTTACTTATTTCAGGTTAGCGGAAACCATATTAAAAATAAGATATAGTCGAAGATATTGAAACAGATTAAAGTAATGTTTGATGTTAATGCTACCCAACTTAAATGTTGGATGTTAATGCTACCCAACTTGAATATTTGATGTGAATGCTACCCAACTTAAATGTTTGATGTGAATGCTACCCAACTTAAATGTTGGATGTTAATGCTACCCAACTTAAATGTTTGATGTTAATGCTACCCAACTTGAATGTTTGATGTGAATGTTACCCAACTTAAATGTTCGATGGAGAACGGAGATAGTTGGGGGGTGCAGTAAAAAAAAACACCAAATAAGTACTAGACTTATATTTAGTAAGTGCCGACGTTTCGACCTACAGTGTAGGTCATCTTCAGGGCTACAATGGGAGAGGAGCCCCTGGCTGAACAACAAACGATTGAGATCAAATGAAGAAACAATAAATAAAAACAAGAGTCGGATTCACACTGGCGAATATATTTTCTTTGGATTTCCAACCTCAAGCAAGCGGAAAATATTCAATAAATAATATTCTCGGGACGGGGAAGAATGCTTTCATTTAATAAAATCCACTATTATTCAATATATTAGTTTAATTATGACCATTAATAAATATATTATTTATGTTCCTGGAATGAAGTGGTTTCTCCTTTGGCTCGATTCCTTCTCCAGGATACAGGCCGTTGTAAAGACGATGAGAAAAGACACCCCTTCCCCGGACGAGGCTAATACAAACACACACACACCCATAGGAAGAAGATACACACACACCCTCACACTAAGTGGCTCTGCCCGCTGTAAGTTGATACTCTTCGGTGCTCCCTCGGTAACTCAACTCCTGTAAGTACCCCCTGCTCGGTGGTCAGTCCCAATTTAGTCCCTCAGAGTATCCTTATTGGTAATGTAGCCTCCACCTACCCGCTATATCCTGTCGGGCCTCCTTAGGGGCCTGTCGTTAGTATTTACACTTCGCAATTAATTAAATTAATGTTTCCGAATTCGGTTGGCAACTAAAATATTCGCTTCTATAGGTCCAATTTCGATTTATTGATCATTTAAAGGTTTAAAGTGTATACAAAACAACTTGCTTATTTTAAATTTTGGCGGTAACAATTTTTGGAAAAAATAAAATACAGCAATCTAGTTCCTTAAATGGAAAGTAAGCGCAAGATAATGTACAGAGTAATGTAATAAGTAATAACGTAGAGTGTAATGACATGAAATATTTTGGATCTTGTATTCAGAGCATGGCATTTGTTGTACTTAGTCACTGGCTAATTAGAAACCTATAATAATATGAAACGGATTCAATAGGTTTCATAATTTTATTTTTTTTTATCACATACAGGATTATTTTAGGACTATACATATTTGTTAGTACCCTTATACATCATACAGTGCTTTCATCTTCCGATGTTGGTAAAAAAAAAACTAAAAAAATTATGATAAATATAAAAGCGACCCTGTTTTTGGAACAAAAACAAAAGTTATATTATCCAGCAAGTAATTGTTATCAGATTGGCAATTGAACAAAGATGTTACAAACACGTACTTGTAACACGCACTCATGACATAACTTTCATTAAAAAAAAAAAATTAAAAACACGGCTGCTTTAAAACCTCTTTCTTCATAAATTAATAAATCACTGTTAGGGTGTAAGTGTCAGAATTCAGAATACTAGAATCCTTAAGTCTTTAAAATAAAAGAAAGAAATATCTGTCAATATTTCGCTAATTCAAGGAAGCCTCGCCAGGACAAAAGATTTTTTTCAACACCTCCTTCTCCTCGCCAGTTTCATATTTTTCTTATGCCTCCTATGTTTGTTAATTTTGATGCGACTCTGCTTCTGAGATCATCTCGTGTTATCAACTGAAGGGAATCATTCTTGCAGAGGATGTAAAGTCCTGGTCAGCAATTCAGATCTTTGTGACTCGAAGGCATTGCAGCTAGGACATAAAAGGTCAATATCCTTCTCATGATCATGAAGTTTGTCCCGAAAGCCTTATTGCCCTGTGAGTAATTGCGAATTGCAGTATTCCGGGAGAATCCAGTTTACAGCTAGCGATGCCCGGATGGGAGAAAGTATTTCCTCATTGGTGTACCTTTCACCCACCGCCGAACCCTCTCATTTTTGCGTATTTTCCATTTCTATTTTCTGGGGTTTTCGTCTATTTCTGCACGAATATTGTTCAGTAGACCTTCCGAGCCTTCCTTTTTGAGGGTTAAATTTGAATAGATCTTCACGCAGGAAAAGGTCGATGGGAACAGCTGCCGCTTAAATGTGAACCGTCTTGCAGCAGAGCCGTCCGCTGAAATGCCGCCAACCTGGCATGCTGCCGGTGAGACATTTTCGAATCACGCAATCCCAATGCATGTCGCAGAATTCCTTATGTTGTAAATATTCATTGCGGTCGGTTATCTCATACCACCATAAATAATATAAATAAGCTCCAACAAATCGACTAATATTGTTCAAGGCCTGAGCCAATGTATGTGATGACGCTAAATCCTCTACTAAACCTTATTCCACTGACTCACGTGGAGGCATTCTTGTGCCTCCAATATAAGGTGTTATATGATATCACCTACCTGATTTTCATCTCATTACTATAGATTGAGTCTTAGCAGCGGAAATCTTCTGTGACTACTTCCGTCCTTCCAGATTGGTGCAGCGCACAGCTTCTGATGTTATTCCACATCTGCTGTTAGACGCCACAACAGCAGGAAGATCATCCAAGTATGCCGTGACAGGAAACCGCTTCTCCTCAAGCTCTCCCAGGAACATGTCAAATATCAGCTTCCATAGGGCCGATGCTACTGATCCTTGAAGGCACCTCCCCCTCTATGGAAGCTTCTGTCTCGTAGGAACTACCGCTGATCCTGAAAGTTGCTACACACAAAGGCTTATTAATTGCTGGGGATTTCTTAATTATGCTGCCGAAGCTCTAGAGGCCATCAGCACTGTGAAAGTTTGAAAATATGGCAAATATTGGGTTGTCCGGAAAATAATGCAGGATTACGCTTTAAAATTAATGGTTAAACACTGTTTTTATTTTGGATCAATTTGGTAAATATAGAATTTGGCATTGATTGTTTCACCAGGATTCAAGAAGATGTAATGAACCAGAACAAATAAAGTCCACTATCAGTAACCATCTCCTCTTTTGGATGATTTGGGGGCTTTGGAAAAGGACGTACTGCTTCTCCTTTGTCCAGTCGCTGTCCAGAGTGTCTGCTGTTGTCGTACACACTGATTGGTGGAATCTTTCATAACAACTAGTTGGCTCCTCAAGATTAATTCTTCCGAGCTTAGCACCTCTTCTATCTGTTGATTAGATCCCCAGTGTTCCAGGAGACTGTATCTAAGCGTATATTTGTACATTCTTTTGGAAGTTATGTCGAAACTAAAGAAACTTAGGTGTTACCCCTGCTCACGTAGCTTGCAACGACATCTGCCATCGTATATTGCCTCAGATCCATTACGTCGAGGTTGTGCCCTCTCCCCCCCCCCCTCTCTCCTTCTCTCACCCCCTCTCTCTCTCTCTCTCTCTCTCTCTCTCTCTCTCTCTCTCTCTCTCTCTCTCTCTCTCTCTCTCTCTCCCTCTCTCTCTCTCTCTCCCCCCTCACTCTCTCTCTCTCTCTCTCTCTCTCTCTCTCTCTCTCTCTCTCTCTCTCTCTCTCTCTCTCTCTCTCTCTCTCTCTCTCTCTCTCTCTCTCTCTCTCTCTCTCTCTCTCTCGCTCTCTCTCTCTCTCTCTCTCTCTCTCACGGATTATAATTGGGCGGGCCAATCCTGCCGGCAATGCGAGATATCATTGTGCCCTCGCAAATGGTAGGAAGTCTGGGACATTTTGTATTGTCATCTCCTCTTCAGTCAACACTCTGCCCTTTTTGTCGTGCCCTCTGCGGGTACTTTGAAACTTCAGGACTCCAAGAAGTACTTCTTGAGGTATTGTGCTTTTATGAGCAAAGCACAAGCACTGAAGGCGACATTTAAAATACTTTGTATTGCAAGTAAATTACTTATATTGCATTGATATAGTCCTTTAGAGGTTGGCTTGACATCTATTTTGAAACAAATATCCCATAATTTGTTTATTCTAATTCTTCACAGAACATGCTTAAAATCTTCTCGAGGTACACCAGTTGCATAACCGATATGGTACAGGATCGCTACTTGATTGAATGACATGGGTCATTTGCTGTAGAGGAACTGGAGAAGAGGCGAGCCTTTTTTCGACAGGGGCCAGCTAATTGGGAGTTCAAAGAGTGGCGCCCTCAGTGTCCTGCGGGACTTCTTGTAATCAGGTTATCGGCTACCCCCCCCTTTCTTTTGTCAAACTAATCCTGGCCTGGCTTATGGAAATCGAATTAGGGGGCGATGCGCGGCATACCCTATGGGCCCAAAAAATAACGGCAACTTCTTTAATGATAGCCTTCGCTCTGTAGAAAACCAATTTCCTTTAGCCCAACGTGAAACTATGGTGTGCATACATATATACATATATAGGTGATGGATATTATACTGCATTAATATTATCTATTTATGATATATTGTAAATATATGTGTGATATGGTAATAGCTGATTTTATATTTATAAATTATTGATTTAAAACAACTTAATTATACCAAGGAACGATATATATTATATTTTTATATATAAATATATATATATATATATATATATATATATATATATATATATCATTTATTTTATTTTTTATTAGTAAACGCCAACAGAAGGCAAATGTGGAATAGGAGACACTTCGATTGAAAAAGATTTCAAAGAGAGCAGCCACAATTCTACAAATGATCGTGAAGTACTCACAGGCTTCTAAGGACAATAATGATTTGGTAAATAATAGTTTGGTTTCGAAAAGTAAAGTAGAAATGCCAGATCTCCAATGTGAAATAGGAGACACTTCGGTGGAAGAAGATCTTGAAGAGGACAGTCACACACTTTAACCAGGATATAAAATTAAACCTGATCCATCAATATCAATAATAAGAATGGAATGTTAACGAAAACATACTCGCGAGGACGAAGTAGGGATCGTCTACTCTAAACAGGCTAATGTTTTTCTTTCACTGAGTACATCTATCTTCTTGTCCATTTTATATATTAAACAATTATGACATGTTTAAAAATCGAAGTCCGCCTGATTTCTATATCGATTATATAGACATCAAGTTCTTAAACCAAACGCAATCTGCAGATTAATTTGGTAAAGCTTGATCCCGGCGGGTAATTTCTATAAAGCCCAAACTCTCCGAGGCAGGAAGATTAAGGACCTCTTTCCGGCTCTGAATTAGACTAATCCTGCGCAGGAGTGTGTCAGGGGTGCCAACCGTTCCCCTGGGGACCATGAAGATCGCTAAGGACCTCCCGGGGGAGAGGGGGGGAGGAAGAATCAGTACAGGAGCGGAGGAGATCGCTCCCGAGGGGGCGCTGCCAATTATGGCCGTATTGTCGCGGCGCTGGATGATGTATCGGATCCATCCTTGGCCAGCTGTGTGCCTGCTCTGTGTGTTTGTGTATTCCTTTTGTTGTTGGTGTATGTGTGTGTGTTTGACATGTTATGGAGGAATCTTATCATCTTATAATATATATTAGTATATTTAATAAATTGGAATGAATTATATACATCTTGAATAGACTGAGAAACTGTTTAAATAAAAATAAAGCTATATTGAAATAACATAGCTTAACAGTCAAATAAAAGTTGGAAACAAACTATCCCGTAGATTCCCAAGTTCTAAAGGACTCCTTCAAGGATATCCTATGTCACCTACCCTATTCGAAATATTTATTCAAGGTGCTACAAATGAATGACCAAGAAAATGTCGAAGGATGAGTCTACAAATGCAGAAAGACTTTTACCTTCACCACCTATTATTTGCAGATGACCAAGTCATCTTAGCCCAGAATAAAGAAGACGCACAATATATGTGTACGTATTTAATAGAAGAATATAATAGGTGCGGGATGAAAATGAACTTTGAAAAGGCGGAATATTTGGATACGGAGGAGGGCGGACCATTAGAGGTAAACGGCCTGTAGATCAAAAATGCACCCAACTTTAAATATTTAGGATCTACCCTACAAACAGATGGAAAGTCTGAAGGGGATTAGAGAAGGAAGGAAAGCTATGGCTATGCTCAATTCTGTACTGTGGAGGAAAATCATCCTGAAAACTACAAAAAAAAAAATTCCATGCTATTATAGCGGCTAAGCAAGAGAGAAACTTCTAGTTGTGGAAATGGATTTCTGGAGAAGGGCAGCTGGAATTTCTACACGTGAAAGGATTCCCAATGCAGTAGTGCGAGAGATAATGGGTGCTCAGAATAACAAACTCGAAAAAATCACAATAAAGCGATTAGAGTGGTTTGGACACATCATTAGGATGTATAATAAAAGAATGCCCAAAATGCGCTGGTGCCCTGAAAGATAAGAAGAGAGCGACCACGAAGCTCGTGGAGGAACCAAGTCCAGGAAGACACATAAGGCTTTAATGAAGAGGACGCATTTGACAGGAAAACCGGGAAAAAATGTTACTCTAAAATTTGGTTGGAGAAAACCCCAACTTTGGGGAAACTCTCAATAAAAAAAAATGATATTAACTATAAATAAATTTAGAAAGTTGAAGTGACGTCATAATTACTATTTCGTTAGCTCCGCCTCATCAGTTGGTTCCTTTGTCAGGAAAAGAATAAAAGAGAGAGCCCTGAATAGAATAGGCTGAATAGAAAACCTTGGTCAATCTTCATGCAATGGCTTCGCCTTGCTACAACAATTGATATCCCTCTTATGTTGTAAAGTTTATTTTTATCGATTACTTTTTATGATTCATTAAATATTATTAAACATTGCTAAAGTTTGTCGAAAGGGGCACTATTGCTAATAATGTTTCAATCTTGTTTTAACGTGATGGCCTTATCATTTTGGCAATATTTTTTACCCACTCTTAGACTTGATATTTTAGGGATGTATAGTAAGAGGAGCAGAAGAATTGGCCTGGCCTCGTCATGAAGTTGATGCTATCAATGTCCAGTTAGGTGACTATAAGGTACAATTAGGTGACTATAAGATATTTATCGCTTGAGGATGGGGGCCCGCATCCAGGTCTACTCTATGCCGAGGCTCTGGCTGGAAGGGTTCCTGTGGGTGGCCCCGCCGGGCTGGCACAATGGCTTCCTTTCACAGTCATCGACCCAAATAAATATCCATTTATCTTCTTTAAAGGGTTGTTGTTGCTGTTCTGATATCAGTTGTTATAGATCTATATAAATGATGTTAACTATTTCGAAATATAAAATGTTCGATAGACAGTAACGTGTGGATTTTCATTTTCCCAACTACTTAAGATTAAAGGAGTTGTACTTAAAAACTAACGTAATAAATTCTTACAAATCGAGTCTACTGACTTCAGAGAGAAATTATTGATGTAAACAAAAGGCGAAAGTTGTCCCAATTTTTTTTATGACAGTATTAAATATATACCATGGCATGTCGTGGTAATTTTTTTTAAAATTCATTTATTGATATTTACAACTATATTACAATAATACAACAGGTAAATAGGATAAGTGATACATAATGACATGATAATGACCAGTAGAGAAACTACCCATTGGTAGTACTCAAATCAAAATTCAACTAAGAAGTTCACGTGGTCATCTTCTTTTCAGAGGCCTCGGAGGATTATCGGGAATTGAAGAGGAAGCTAGGTTTGAAACTAGAGGGTTTGAGTGGTAATGAAGTTTGTTATGCAAGGTGGTAATTTTTAAAAGATAAAATATTGCAATGATCTGACTCGTTACGTGTAAGCTCATTATTTTTTGTATCGATGATTTGAAAATAAAATGATTAAAATGTTACAAGAGGGGTGTTGTAGCTAAACCATTTGCTTTAAAGACAGATATTGTTAAAGGTTATCAACTATGAGTTAAAATATGAAAGAAAGTAGAAAGGGGAAATTAAAAAAGATATGGTAAAATATAACAAATATAACCAAAATATAATAAATATAACCAAAATGTAACAATGGTGCATTCACATTGGAGATCGTCATAGAGTGGAGTAATCATGTTTCAAATTGTCTTCTCCAGAATAATTGGTTCAGGAGAACTAGGTACTACCAGAGGTGGCTGTTTCAGTATATTATTTGCCTCTTCTATCTATTAAGTCTTCGTAGGCATTCAAAATCACCGAAAATCAAAATAACTATTAATATTTATTTACAAACAAATGTTTGTGTTTTTTAAAATTTTAATTACAACTAGCACAAAACGTTCTAAATTTGTAAAACATATATATATATATATATATATATATATATATATATATATATATATATATATATATATATATATAAATTGTTTCCTCTATATGCCGTTTAAAACTGATTTTCCTGAGAACTCCTTTCATGAAATTCGAAGTGCAACCTAGTTGTGTATTTATATTTTTTTTGTTCCTATTCATATCAGTTTGAAATTACCATGCGTAATTTCTTTACACGTAGAAGAAAAGAACGTTTCAAGTAATACACGTCTGTAAGATGAGCACAAATGTTGACATTACAAGTAATTGGCGTCGTATGTTTTAATTATGCCCTTACTGAAACCATCAAACACATTTGATTGCATTAAAACTTCACACGCGTTGTTTACAAAATTCAAAGTGAGCATACATGGAAGGTTTCATTTGACAAGTCGCGCTAAAGTAGTAAACCTTAGCGTCTCTCTGACGTATGTTACCAGTTTAGGGTTAATATCCCATATGTTGCTGATTTGGCCCAAACTAGATACCTATCCTTCCATGACAAGCTCCATACACACTTGAATCCGTTAACCTCTCTACTCGCTTCCCATAAAATTCCTGATAAACCTCCGAGGCGTCTGGAAAGAAAATGGCCTCGAGACCTTCTACTACAGAACTTCATCCAATGATATCCAATATATAAAAATAATTAAACAAATAAGCAGAAAGGAGACGGCTTTTGTAGCTGTTGATAGAAATGGCAAAAAGTTCAGCATTAAAAGAGGAGTGAAACAAGGATGTCCTCCTTCCACCGATTCTCTTCAACTGCCTCCTTAATAAGCTCTTTAAGGAATTTGAATGGGAAGGAAGAAGCATTCAAATGAATGGCACGTGCTTGAACAATTTAAGGTTTCCAGTCGACATATGTTTAATAGCTCCTAGAAAAACTGATTTGCTTGAAATGATCAATGATCTGATTGATAAAAGTAAAAAATATGGTTTACTAATAAATTACCTACCAAAAATCGAAATAAGTACAAAAGAACAGCATATCACAATAGGAGAACATACAACAGACTGCTCAAATCAATTCATATATCTAGGCCAGAAAATTTCTTTAGAGCAGAAATACAGTAAAGAACTGGACAGAAGGATAGAAATTGGATGGCAAGTATTGGTCCTTAATAAATATCTTTAAGGGCAATTTCACAATTGAACTAAAAGCAAAAGTCCTACAGTCTTGTGTCTACCCTTCGATCCTGTATGGCGCTCAGGCTTGGGCAATAACAATAAAGGAACTGGCGAAATTGGACACCATGGAAATGAAACTCTTAAGGAGTATGGTGGGAATCCGAAGAAGTGAGAAAATCAAGATATCCTAACTCGTGTAAAAGTTAAAAGTCTCATCAAGGAGGCCCGAAAACTGAATGGAGGTGAGCTGGACCTGGCCAAGGTCAAGGGCGAGAGGTGGTCGAAGAGCAGCACCGACTGGACTCCGATCGGCCAACCGAGAAGCCGAGGAAGACAGTGCATGAGGTGGAGGGATGAAATTACCCGAAGAGTGGGTAACTGCATGAAACCGACTCAACCGACTGCATGAAAGTGGCCAGGGGCAGAATTGTGAAGAGTTTATAAAAGAGATAAAGTTTTTTTTTCTTTTTGTGGTTTGTAGTGAGTGTTGTTTGTTTTGTTTTGTATTGTTTTGTGTTGTTTTGTTTTGGTAAAAATATAAGATTATTATTTATTTATATTTATATTTCAAGAACGTTTTAGTTTGTTTTTTTAATTTATAAGGAATGTTGTTTATTTTATTTTGTATCGAAATTTGTAAAGATTTAGTTTTATTATTTATTTCTATTTGTTCTAAAAGGGTATTTTGTAGTTGGTTATTGTGAGTGTTGGTTATTTTATTTTATATTGTTACTGCTCTGTAAAATAATATTTTGGAGCTGAACTACATTTTAGCTCCTAAGGGAAGGATTTTGTCATAATATGATGTCAATAAAGCTTTTTTATTATTATTATTCATTATAATTTTAAAATAAAATAATAATTATAATTATATTATTACTATATTATGATAATGCTTTAAAATTACATCTAATTTGTAAGAATGTGCATAACGATTTAGAATCAGTGACATATGCAGAGATCGCCTTTGCTGCAAAGAGGCGGGAGGAACGCGAAGGACGCAGATAGGGTGGTCGCTGTGAAATTGAACCAATCGCGAGGGAGCACGGGACGGGACGACGAGTTCTCGGGGTTGCTAAGGGCCTCGTCAGGGAGCTGCTTCTTGTGTCTTGTCGCTCAGTGCGATCCAAGCTCGCCTTATACACTCGAGTCTCGTAGGAGTAACGGAATCATGATTTTGTAGAACTTGGTTGTAGATTACAACTCAAACTTGAAAACGACGTTAAGGTATTTTAAATTTAACCACCACAATGGCTGTTGGCTATTCGTAAGCGCATCAATTGTTTATTAAATTGAACAATGCCTCAGGCTAATTGTTAATAATGAAATATTCTTTAGATTATGTTCCTATCACCACTGTCAGCGATTTTTTGCTACTTCATTCATTTGAAATGACCTATAAATTGCAGAAAAAATTATGTTTGCCTCTTCTCCTATTGTGATATCCTCTTCCTACCTTCAGTTTGCAGCAAACAACCAAATAAAAAAGAGGACATCATTACTACAGAGTAATATTATATTGTCAAGTCTTTTTTTTCCCTTGAAATTATTCAACTTACATCAAAGATAACTGGGATTGCCGATCGCTGTGAGGAGGGATATATTTGACTAACGGAACTGTATTAGTATATTAGATATTAGCTTATGCCCGCGGCTTCGCTCGCGTGGAATTTGGTCTGCCACATAAAGTTTTGTGAAAGATCATTTAAAATAAATAATTTAATTATTTTTAGTAAAATATAAGTTACTCGTACATCCGAAATTTCAGATGTCTAACGTCAAAACTGACGGATTCTATACGACCTTTGAATCCCATTGAAAATGGGAAACCCTTGGGGGTCCAAATTTCTTTCTTAAACTACGCAAAGAAGCTATCTACAATTCCAAGATGCTAAGTTCCTGATTTGCCTTTAATTATGTACTATAACGGGGGAGGGAGTGCATGCACCCGTGCCCCCACATAAATCTGCCCTTGCTGTAGCCTATGATGTATAACCTACTTTTCTGAATAATTTTCATCCAAATCCGTCCAGTAGTTTTTGCGTGAAAGAGAGACAAACATACAAACTTTCACATTTATGATATTAGTGACTAGTGATTTATCACAGGGGCAGGAACACTCGCCCCGCAAGGCGGCCAGGTCTTGAGGAAGTGAAGGTGGCTCCTTAATCCAATTACAGAAAAAATACTTTATTAAAATTTGTTATTAAATCGTAGAGTGCTGTCACGAGAGACGGACGACCCAATCTTTCGGCCAGGCAAATCATTTATCTTCAAAATATAAATATAAAAAAAATGTATTATTCATTTATTCTAAATTTCTATTTATGGGCACATCTTGGTGAAGAGAGGCGTTCTGTCTATTTTATTGCTACAATCAAATTATTTGTCGCACTTTGAGTATGATGAGTATCGTAGCATTGCAAATTTGCTGATATGTTTTGTTTTTTGACGCAAATAATGATTTTTTCAACGTTTAAATGTTATTTTTTGTGTGTATATAATGTCCTTTGCACATGTTAGAACTAAATGATCTGCTTAAGGTGTTCTTCCTATTTCAAAGGCAGTGCTCCATACAGAACAGCAAGAGCAATGTCAAGTCCACAAAGTAACTTGACTTAGTTTCGGTTGTTCTAATCGCCAAGGTAAACTACACGATAAGTTACCCTAAATACTTCATTAACATAATAGCTTTATAATAAGTTTAATTGTTACTTTTTCACTAATTTAGTAATTACATACCATAAAATCACTTTGCAATTAAAGTGTTCTGTAAAAAGTTGGCAATATTATAAAGATTCTTAGTTCTTCTAGACGATTCGTAATTAGTTGGGCCTAGATCCGTGTGGTAGGATAAATTATAAACGTTTGAATTGAGAGAAACGGATCGAGTGTGAAGGCGGGAGGCGGGAGGCGGGAGGCGGGAGGCAAGAACCACCTGCGGATCGGCCGAGGACTATCCAGTTACCGCCAATCTTATTTCTCTTTCCTCTCCAAATCCTTTTCCGAGGCAACTTCACCTCTTCCTCTTTGATGGCCGATGTTAATTTTGAACCATGTTAATATTGCTCTCGTAGTTAGAAACTCCAATAAACTCATTTAACCAATAATATTGCTTTAATTTGTTTAAAATTTCTAATAATTGAGAAACACCGATATGAAACTAGATTAATTAATACCATATAACATATGAATATAGCACGTTATAAAATCGCTCATTTGCCTCCTAATTCCAATTCCTTCTCGTCAGTTGTTTTATTTTCCTCCAATAATCTCTCATCTTTTCACCATGTCTCTTTTTTCTTCCTGTTATTTTTTTAAAATTTATTTACTTTGCATTTTGTTAATTAATAAACCCAATCGTTGGAATATTTTAAGTCTCTTGAAATTTCGTTTGATTTGATAGTAACTACTATGCGATAATCATCCATACTGGGTCTTATATAAAAGGAAACTGAGCCAAAATGTTATTCAAAAAATAAATTATCCGATATGTAAAATCTGATAATTGAATATTCAATATTAATTGATTATAGGTGATATTGTCCCTACGAAAAGCAAAAGAAAGTAGTTTATACCTTTTTTATTATGATCATCAGGGTCTCGCTTTCGGTAATGTCTGCAGGATTACATTCTATATATGATTTTATTGAATTTTCGCCTTATCAAGTGTTTATTTATTTTTTTCATCCTCGGAATTTTCTGAAGAAAGGCAAAACATTTACGTGCTGGGAGCTAACGTGCCTATGCCGCATTCTTGTGAAAACATTACGACCACGGAACTCATTCCAGTCCTTCCACCGCAGTTCATATTTAGAAATCAAATGATATGTTATCTTTCTTTATGATATTTCCCGCTTCGTTTTAGCTTTCATGATTCTTTTTATGATATATTTTTCTTTCTCTTGTAAATTATTATCAATGATCACCACTTTACACTAACAATGTTAAATCATAATCTCAATTTATTTTAATTCAATCTTTATGTCTGGTCCCTGTAGAACAGATCCGATACTTAGGGTTGCACCTCGACAAACGATTAACCTGGACTCCTCATACAAGACTGAAAAGACAAGAAACCGCACGACGTTTCAGGCTGCTTCAACACTTACTAGACAAACGCTCTAAGCTCCCAATTAACTACAAAAGACTCATCTACATGACCATCATACGACCTATTTGGACTTACGGAGTAGAGCTTTGGGGCTCCACTAAACCATCGAATTCCTATCGTATTCAATCCAAAATCCTTCGTAAAATCCTCAATGCTCCTTAGTTTGTTAAGAATAAAGTCATTCATAACGACCTTAATGTCCCGTTTGTTGCTGATTTGGCCCGAACCCGGTATCTATCCTTTCATAACAAACTTCATTACCACTCAAACTCTCTAGTTTCAAACCTAGCTTCCTCTTCAATTTTTTTTTCCTCCAATTCCAATGCCTCCAAGGCGTCTGAAAAGAAGATGGCCACGTGACCTTCATAGTTGAACTTTGATTTGAGTACTACCAGAGGGTAGTTTCTCTACTTGTCATTATCATGTCATTATGTATCACTTAGCCTATTTACTTGTTGTATTATTGTAATACAATTGTAAATATCAATAAACAAATTTTTAAAAAAAATCTTTATATCTAATTTGATTGTTTAGTAATATTATTGATACAAATATTTCAAGGAAATAACTAAACGATCTTCAATGTTAAATGATTTAATGAATCCCGACAGTAATATTAAAAGTCTCTTTTTTAAATATTTAAAGTATCGCAGTGTACAGTCGCACAGAGGTCCCCAAACAACTCTGTATTGTATTTTTAATTTATTATAAGTTGTCATTATCATCATCATCATCATCATAATCCATCCTCTCTACAGCTGATGAGGTTTCCTTCTGTGCAGCCAGGACACCTCCACCATTTCTCTTCCTCTAAACCATTCCAGGTTTCTCATTCATGAAGCTTTCCTTAACACCTTCTTCTCAAGTATGTCGAAGCCTTCCCTGGACCTTCTTCCGTCAGCCATATCCTCATACCTTATCTTGGCCAGTTTGCTGTTTTCCATATTTATAACATGTTCAAACCACCTTAGAGGGGTTTCCTCCAAATTTTTTTCTGGAGGTTCCAATCTGAGATTTGATCTAATGATCAAGTTGTAAATTCGGTCTCGTCTTGTTTTCCCTCTTTCTCCCATACATTAAATATATTTTAAATTTTAGTATGTAAATTTTAAACATTCCTAGGGTTACATAGCCTTCCCCTGCCGACAACTCCTCCAAGCTCCATTGCAGATATTGCATCCTCGAGTTCATCTTCCCCTTCTTCATTGTCGTCCTCTTTTAGTGATTATTGAAAATTCATTTGTCCGCTAAGTTAGTTGTCTAAGTTACATTTGTTAGCATTAAAAATATAAATAAATTCCAAGCATTTAAATTTATTGAAATTTTTGAAGTTTCCTTCTTTGGACAAACCAATGATAACTCACTCAGAAGACTCAACTTTTTCCCTGACGAATTACATTGCTATATCGTATTCTAATTATTAGTACCAATTACGAATGCTTCTTCTTTATTACACTTTGAATAGCAATTTAGTATAATATTTTCGAAACATATCCTTTTGTTATAAACTTCCTATAAATGTCATTTTTATTTTTACATAATAAAATAGCATTAATATAAACAAGTATCAAAACATTCAAACTATTTATTGGTTTCAATTTATCTTAATAGAAATTAATTCTAATGTGTTATTTGTCAGATTAGTTTATTAGCAAGTTGCTCACCTTTTGTCAATGTGGCTATGTTGTCAATACTAACGTAAACCTAATACTACCTTTTTATTAATCATAATAAATATAATGATATGGTTTAGTTAATTAGAACTAGTTGTATTCACAGCCTTATTCCTTTTCTCTTTAATAGTAAATTTTCTGATAACGTATTTTTTAATTGAATTATAATTAAAAAATTTAGATTTAAGATTCTGAATAAACAATAAAATTTGATATCACACTAAATAATTCAGCATTTCCTCTCATGACTGCGTTGAATCGAATAAAAATACAGATAAAGAGGAAACATTTTTTATAGTTGGGACTGCGTAGGGGATGCGGCAGAGGAATATTTTTAATTAAGAGACGTAAGGTGGCGCAGAGGTTGTGGTCTCCGGCAGATCTCTCCATTCTTACAGAAAGGGCCTATATTCTTCTCTTCATCTCCTCTCTCAATTTTATAAAGGAGGAGATATTAATAAATATTCTTATTCATGACGATTCCTAATCGCTCCGAGGTGGGACAAGTGTATCGAGACCGTCGTATTATTTTAATGACGCACCCAATCTCTTCCTTCTGCTTTATTGCACCTTCGAAGTTTTCAACTTATCGAGAACTTGAAGAGGCAGCCAAAAACCCGACCAGTTTGTAGCCCTAGGAATCTATAAGGGAGGAAGATACTTGCGGTAGTACATCGGGACCGAGGCAATATTATAACTACTTTTACTTCTACAACAATCGCTTTGTAGAATCACTCTCTAATCTTCTCCTCCAATAAGCTATTGTGTTATTGTTACTTTTTATTCCGAGATGAAATAATGCGGGCAATTACAATAATGGTTCTTGACCTAGAGGTGAGATTTCATCGATTGTTCGGCAGGATCTATAAACACCAGGTTTCTTAACCACGGGTGGTTAAACTGAATAGCAAGTGGATTGGAGTGATTAAGGTTTCTAGGATGGAGTGGAGTATATTTGTCGTGAATAAGAGTTTTAGAGCTGTGTTATTAAAGTTATTACAACTGGAGAAGGGGTAATGTGAAAGGCGCATGACAGAGCAGCCAAGGCCAATATGGCCTTACATTACACCGCGGTATTCGGGTGTTTTCATCTGTGTATTAATGAAAATGCATTTATTTACTTTATCGTAAATGTTTTAATGTACATTAACTTTAAATAAAATGAAAAAAAATTAAATAAATAAAAACGATTTGTTTACTAATAACAAATCTCTTCAAAGACTATCAAATCCTTTTATCAATGTGTATTAATTTTAATTTTGATATATAATAATATTTAATTATTTTTATACTCTAAGGCATAATAGCTTACAACAGGGACTTGTCCCAGAATAAATAAAGACATTATTATTATTATTATCTTGTTCTTTTTCTCGGTTTCTATCAGAGAATGGACCTACTCGGACATAAGTCAAGGGTTAGGCTAGAGTTTTTATAATGATGTAATACATCAATGATATATGAAATACATCAATATATAATCATAAACAAACGCTTTATTGTGAATATCCTTCATATATAATATTGCTCTTACTTTTTAATATGCATTTTTCATCTAAATGATTGTATTAATTATGTATTCCATACTATAATACGCAAATTGAAATTAAATTTTATAATTTAATATTTTGTCTACTATTAATTTCCCATTTCAATAATTTAGTTATGATTAAAAACGCAATTTTAGTACCCTAAATCGAATGATTTTCCAAATTTTTTTAGTTAAATGCCTACAAACCGAAAAAAGTTTCACTTGCATCGTGGTTTCATAAAACCACACAACTTTTTTTAGTTTTGGATTTATTTCTTGTACTGGGAAATGGTGCTAAAGAAAATCACAGATCTATAACTTTGCTTTTTTTACCTTATGTGCACAGTTGTGCATTTCGGTTCCAATACGAATGCAAGGGTTGTCTTTATTTATTTTTTTAGATTTTTCCATCTTACTTTACTTAATCGAAATTTTTAACAAAATATTGGTTAATGCGAGAGAGTGACTGGCTCGAGCATTTGGGAGCGAAAACCAAGTGACGTTATATAAAAAATCGTTAAATAAATGTATTGTGATTACAATAATAATAATATTCAAACATGGCAAGCCAATTATGGATCCCCCCAACCCTAGCGAACCTTAACCAAAAAAATACCCTGTAGAGTTCAGTTATATTTTAACCCTGTCACCGTTGAACCATTAAAATAACAAACTGACGATAAGAGGATGCGAAGCGACGGCGGCCACTACAGAGGAAGGGTCCGGTCTCCATGAGGGGAATTAGCCTCGCTCATATTTCAGCGACAGATAGCGATGGCATTCTGGATCAGATTGCTCGGGAGGGTGGAGCGTCCGGCCATCGGTTCTTATCTCTTCTTACCGAAGCAGGGCTATGTGTTTGTGTGTGTGTGTGCGTGTATATATATATATATATATATATATATATATATATATATATATATATATATATCTTTGTTAGGCAAGGAGAATAATAAATAACTTTAAAGATTAATTAAAAACGATGATAAAGCACATCCCAAATAGCAGGCAGCAACTTCATGCACACCTAAATAGCGGACAGCAACCTCATACACCTAAATAGCAGGCAGCAACCTCATGCACACCTAAATAGCAGTCAGCAACCTCATGCACACCTAAATAACAGGCAGCAACCTCATACACACCTAAATAGCGGACAGCAGCCTCATGCACACCTAAATAGCAGGCAGCAACCTCATGCACACCTAAATAGCGGACAGGAACTTCATGCACCACCAAAGTAGTTTACGTGGAATAGTGTCACGGGCATTTTCAAGATTGGAAAATACTAAACTATGCTGTTTATGTTTTCTTTAACATTTCGCTAGAATCTGACGTAGAGCAAATGTACAATTTAAACAAGAGTGTAACATAAAACTCTTGTTTAAATGTATGATTTTAACTAAAAAGCATCGCTGTTCTTCTGGAGCTGTAAGTAGTTCCCCTATTCTTCTATTTGATTTCCATCCTTTGCGCGTTATTAACACAGATGAAATAGACGGACCCATATCCCCCCCCCTTATATAGTTGGGTTGTGTCTTGTGTCATCATCTTTCTTATTAATGGAGGCAATGTCTCCTATTTTCATCTCCTCCGGGACGTTTTCATTGAGAATATGACTGAAGAGGTGGGTTAAAATGGTCATAATGGTTTGTTTTTATTCAATTTAATATCATCTCACCTGGTCTTGGGGACAGATTGTTTTTACCTTTCTTGAGGATACATTTCACTTCTGTAATTGGTTCCTCAACATGACCCGAAAATTCTGTCATTTCTTTCCATTCATAAGTAGTTTTGAAAATTCTTTGTCGTTTACGAAGCAATTCACGTTCTGACCGGAAATTGGATGCCAGATGACGGAGCGAGTCGTTGAAGGGATCATAACGGGCTCCATAGCTGCTCTTGAGAACTCCTCAACTATTCATTTCTTCTCTGTCAGAATCGTAGCCATGCATTGTCAAATGCAGAGGCTAGATATTATCGCAAATATTGACCCCTTTGAAGGGCACGGGACGGGGAGGGTTCTGAAGGGTTGGGGTTCGAGGCCCGCTCCAATGCTCCTTCGTTAAAAATGATGGCACGCTCGAGCGGCGGCCGTTGGGCCTAATTGAAAAGCCATCGGCCAATGGAAGTCGCCCGGATTGAGCGCGCTCTGACTCAGGAGTGATTGGAGCGGAAGTGAGTTAGCTACGGCTCGTGGAGACGCCGAGTGTTCATCACGACCTGATCGAACTCCAAAGGAGGTTATCCTCTTAGCGGGGGATGAACGGAACAATCTGCCCTAACCGCTTCATCTATCCTTCGGCAAAGGTAAAACGATCTCCCTTAAAATCTTTAAACCTATTATCATCACGTAGATCGTTAGATAATATCCTTTCCCGGTTAGCTGATCTTCCTGAAAGGATAGACGACCTCGATAAACAATAAAACCGTGCGTGTATTTAAAGATAAATTAATTTCAGTTCAATATAAGGTATATTTTTAATTGGTTCTCATTGGTGTGGTTTATACTGCCCGTGGTAAAATAGTCACTCTGGGAGCCCATATTGGTGAGAATACAAAGTCGATTTCAATTCAAAAGGAACAAATGGTTCTCTCATGACTAAAATAGGTACATTTTTGAACGAGATACCAGTTTATGATATTATTGTATTATGCCAGTTTAATTTTGACTTGCTTACTTTATGAACCCCAGGCACCTCAACCCCATTTTATTGCCTTGATGACTCGGAATAAGTATTAATACAGACTACCCTATTCCTACCTTAGCAATTATTTATATTTTATTTATTTTTATGAGAATTTATGTCTTTTAATTTATCCATTTTTGCAAATTTGACGCGGGTTTGCATTTTGAAACCTCATCTGTTTGTTTGATCAGTGTATTTTTTTATTATTACGTTGTGTATATATCTACATCCCAGATGAATAAGTTGTTGAGTCGGATTTTGTCCAGAGAAAGTTAACTGCTTTCAGATAACCGGAATCGTATCATTCTCGTAGTTTTTGGCTTGAAATGGAGTTGTAATATAAGCAATAACTCCTTTTCAAGCCAATGCCTTACTTAGCCCCTTATTCACTACAGAAATAACTCGATTCCGCTTACTTAAGTACAAGAAACTCATTTAGGAGAAAAATATAATTAACCACTTATTCACCAAGGCTGTAGATATACGTACACAATATTTCAAAACTTCATAATACAATTATATTTTAAATAATATTTGTATTAAAAAGGTTATAGTGAAATAGTCTTTTCCTCAGTTATAGTGAAAAAGTCTTTTGATCATTTTTAATTCTCAAATTAATATAAATTAATAAATTAAAAAATCATTAATTATTATTGTTTTTTTTAGCCGGATTTTGCATGGCCGTACAGTGATAACTGCATTTTTATTTATAAATTTATGACATCTTCCATTTTTCTGTTTAAAACCCAAAGTCAAGTTCGTATTTCTAGAGTCATGCCCGCGGAAGATATGCTCATATGCAGCAATAAGTAATTTTAATTTAATTTTTTAGTATTCATTGTGCCGTTTTTATATAATAAATTACCTAAACCTTATAACACATTTTTACTCAACAATTGATTTGCAAGTGTTCGGCAGTATTTCAATCATAACAATATGTTTCGCTTGATATTGGCATCGCGAAGTATGACGATTAAACTTTCAAAGACTGCTCACCGGTGATCCTTCGCAGGAGGACTGACAGAGGAAGATATCCGTCAGGAAGAAGCGATCCTGGGGTGAGCTCGTATCAGGCGAGGGATCTGTTCCCCAATTCCCCTGATACCAGGCCCTACCTCATGCCTCGCTGCTCATTTCTTATTGTTTTCTCTCATGTTTCATATTAATCCACCAAGTCAGCTGTAATCTTTTTTATTTCTTCGACTAGTAATAATATTATTCAATATTATTATTAGGATTTTTTATATTACATGTGTGGTGGTAAACATTTTACATTATCCACATGCGTGTGGTAAACATCTCGTCATTAATTCCTAACTGTGATTTATGTATTAACATTGTCCATAAGATAGCTTAACGAGTATTGACCAGAGAAATATCAAACTTGTACATTTATATTCTGTTAAATAGCAAAAACAAAAAAGGTTTTTTCAGCGATGATTTTCAATGTGCTACTAAATTCCGCTGGACGATTAGTGTTTAGCAAAGCGCTTCGGCTTAAGTAAAACAAAAATCTGAAAATATCTCATCGGAAACAAACGCGATCCGATATAACTGGATCTAATATTAAATATTTAATATCCTGCATTAGGCCATGGTGGGGTAGGGGAGGTGATGTGGCCTTTGAACAGTCCCTACTCGCCTCCGAAAGAATTTTCATTAGCTTGAAATTTGAATGGGCTTTTCCAACATTCAGGAAATTAGATTCTCCCAGCTTCTGCTCTCCCGGAAATCTAACCTCTCTTCTTTCTATTATATTTCATGAAAAGCACTTTTCTTTTCTTTCTTATTTTGTAGCTGTTTTAGGGAGATTAATGATATTGGTCTTGTTTCTTGTTGCCATTATTTACGGAAAGTACTTAGCTCTTGTTTAAACCAAAGTACTTGACCCAAATCGGTTACGAATTACGAACAATTTTTTCCCTTTTAGTTTTATATTAGGCAACATTTAACTGAAATTTAACTGAAAATTGAATTAAGAGTGATAACATGACCAAAGAAAAAACGAAAAAAAATTATTATTCTATTTATCTCTGTAGAGTGATTGAAATGATAAATATAAAATGTTGTTCGAATTAGAAGAATTAATTGCAATGATAACAGTCTATAATTCTTAGGTAAAATAGTATTTTATTTATTTCATGCTGCATATACTCCAAAAGATGGATAATAGTGTTCCGAATTAAGCGTAACAACATTGTTTGAAATTTGTTTATTTTATGATGGTGTGCGTGTGTGCTTGCCTATACCCTTAGGAATCTGTGTTTGTGAGACATAAAAATGTAATGTGATATGAGTCATCTTCTGAATATGCTCAGATTTCACTTCCTAAAATCTGAAAAACGAATAGTCACAGTTCATACCTGCATAGTTGTGTAGCATGTTCGAATATCAGTGGCCACGCAGGGCTACCTGTTATTAGGGTTTAAAAAAATGATTACAAAAGTCTGGGAGTGTAGGGTGAGGGAGGGAATATAAACTATGTCAATGGGGACTCAGGTTGAGTTAGGGAGTGCCAACAAATTGTGGATGAGGGATTGTCCTTTATGAACTTTTGCACTAAAGACTAAGTAGTGCCGAGGCGACAGCAATGGTTGAGAAGAACGGCGCTCAGACCTAAGCTTGTGCTAAAGAGATTGCTAAAGGGACCTTGTTTCAAAAGAGATAGAGCTTATTAGAATGGAGCTAGAGGCGACTCTCCATCGATAAGCAAAGTAGTTTAGGGGGGGATGAGGAGGGTAGCAGGTGGAGCATCATCTGTTATATCGACGAGTTCTCATTGGCTCATTGTACTCACGTCTTGGCTTCAGATTGGTCCATCATTCTTACTGTGTTCATTCCATTGGCTTATTGAAGAGGTCGCTCGGTCCATTGCTGCTGTACCTCTTTCTGAAAAGTAACCACTTGCCAGGTCCAAACTTATGATGGTACCTACAATTGTCATCTGATGAGTTCTGTTAAAACATATTTTTTTTTCATTTTCTCAGTTTTATCTTCAATCAGACGCGTACAGTCCCTACAAAGTAGTCGATACTAATGTATGATTGCAATGACTGAGAAGCCCTTATTTCTGTAAAACGATTTTTTACCCTAGAGAGTAATACCTGTTCCAATGTGAACTTTATCTGAAGTTCTAGCGAATGTTTCTACACTTTTGCTGAACTCGATGGCATTCAAACCCATTGTGCCTCCTTCGAAATAAACTGCCAGGCTTTCGAAATCTCCTTGTTTTTCGAAATCGTTTAAGGAAACTAAACTCATCATCTAAATTAACTAGTTTTTGGATAATAAACCTGCATCGGGCTTTATTAATTAGGTCAAATTGTAAGAAGGCGGTCTTTCAAGCCCTGACGCTCAACTGTTCAAGTTGAAAGCCACTCCGCTATATCCACGATACCCACTACATGCCCGAAGTATGGCCGATTACCTAACAAATGCTCTTATTAAATGCTTATGCATATTTAATTAAATGTAGTAATATACGGACAAACGTTTATAGATTTGAAGCTGTATGGCTTGATTACATTTCGACAAACATAACCATATTGGCCTCTTTTTGTGATTAGACTCGAGAAGGAAGAAGACAGGGTGCTCGACGAACTGACTAATATTGACATGAAAAGACATGGAATACTGACATATTATTAGGGCGCTTTCATTAGGCCGTCTTCGTCCTTCTCTTCCACTTCATCAGCCCGTGTTGAGGACCCGGACAAAGTAATGAAGCAAACTTTTAATATAACCCGGCCCTTTGATGACTCACTGCCTCCGCTGTCTTTTTAATTATTCGAGCACGGGATCGCTAAGGTGGCCACTCTCTACAAAGAGGCTTAGCGGGGTTTAGAGCGTACGAGTGTGTGATGTGATGCCCCCCCTCGAACGAAATGGAAATTCGATCGGCCTCTTCCTTCCGGTCGGAATGATATCCATTATTGCAAAGCAGATTCGGCCAAATCCAATCCCTACTTCCTTCTACTTCGGGACTTTGTTATGTCCGTTACCTTGTCCGGGAGGCGGGAGGAGGTTGGCATCACGGGGGAACGGAGCGGTAGTAGGAGTTCTTTCTCCCTAAGTTGTCCGTTACTGAGAACCGGAAATTGAAATATTCTATTTATTTTTTTAATAAAACTATTCCGAACTTTTGGCCTGTTACGTTTTCTGAGTAGTTACCAAGGAACAATTTCGGTCAGCTTGCGATGTAACAGATAACTGTACCTTGCTAGGTTTAATAAAGGACTTGTCCGAGTACTAAGACTTTTAGATATTTATAACCCCATCAGTGATACCTCTAGTAGATATATCAGCAAATGCAACTTCTGAATGGAGAATTGGAGAGATTTCTGGTATTGACTTTCCAAAATATTTTCAAAATAATTTATTACTGTCGGTCTTTAGTAATTCGGTATGTATGTTAGTGTGAGTATGTGTCCAATTGAGTTTGAATAATTACTTAGGCCTGAATGAAAAGTGATCGGTCGGTAGGAAATTGGATCAGGTGACATATCCTGAATAAATAAAAAATTATCTAATTAAGTATATTACGTATTGTTTAAACATATTTAAAAGGCGTACACTAAACGTCTTTCATTTGGATGGGACTGATTGGGTTACCATGATAACAGCTGTGAGAGAAGAATCGGGGAGGTTATTCTGATTTGTGTCTTGTTATTAAGTTAAAAGAAAACAGTTTTGTTAAAGGTGTGTGAAATGTTAACTTTAAATGTTTTTTATTTTCTTAAAGGTAAGGCTCTATAGAATAGTGAGTTTTTAAATAAGTTACAGGAAATTATTGTTGTAATGAAAATTAATTTACTTTTTTTACAGAGAGAAACTCAGTTTAGTTTTATTTCGAAACACAATAAATAGAGGATTTGAATCTATTAAGATTATATGCATCTAAAAAGTTTGAAATTACGTTTAGCCATTAATATAATGCTTATAGGATGGATTGGTTGGCTTTCATTAGGCTGGCCAAGCTATTAGCTACTTACCAAAAAGTTTTACAGAAGCCTATCAGAAATCCAGCTTTGTTCGCATGCAAAGGTATTAGTGAATTGTTCGGCAGGAACCAGTTGAGTCACGTCAAAGAAAATATTTAAATTGTGGCTGGATCCTATTTAAGCCTGGTTACAGGAATATGAAGCCTCGATTAAATTTACTCTCAATCAATTACATAGCATCGGGTTGCTCGCAATGGAACCAGGACACAGGACATTCAATAATTCAATACTGTTCGCTCTTTAGTCTTCATACATATTTATATAAATTTCATGCATATTTATATACATGCCATATATATCTGTGGGCGTATGTATGGTAATAACCAAAATGAATTTACTTTATTAAATATTGAGATGAGTTAATTCGAATAATAATAAATATTTTTGAATCAACAAATAATCATTTCGGAATTGCAGACCAGTGTCTCGCTCGAATCTTGATTCATACCTTTTATATTTTATATTATAAGTTTAGTTTATAAATAAATATATATTAAAACTATTCTTGCATGTTTCAATAGAATTGAATATGTTTATTATTTTTCGGTGAAATTTTAAAATTTGTATTCGAATTGGAAAACCAAAGACATAAGTAAAGCCTATAAAAACAATACTGAGCCTTTTACAACAAATTGCCAAAATTTTCGCAATAAATGTTTTTTTATTATTGTCTCTATGGTCTGAATTATGGTCTTAATTTACCTCATTCTTTCGAGAATATATTTCACAACTTCTTAACTGAAATTAAATTTGACTTTAAAAGCTAGATTTTCTGCATTTTAAGACACAGGTAAAACAGCAAGGACCCGCAGCTCTAGGGAATGCGTAACAGGACTCGGTAGTGTGACCAGAGCAAGGAGGTGGAAAGGAAGAAGGCAAAGAGCTCAGAAGGAGGGCGGGAGTGAAGTGCCCTCGGCAGCACAAGCACGGAATTAAATTGTCAAGGCAAGAAGGCACCTCACCGCACTTCAAGGCACCTCGCAGCTAACAACAAGCCTCTCGCAATTACCGGTCCGCACTTCACCTGTTCATTAGCCTGCTGTACCTGCTCTGCAACTCTCACGGTACCTAGTATCTTAGCTCGATGCAGTGCACAGTATTGGAACGATCGGTCTCTAATTAGTTCTGTATAGTGTTTATGACATGTAGTAACGCTGATAAATTCCGTTGGTCTTTGAAATTTAACTATAATGAAATATATTGCTCCCAAGCTTCATTCTCGACTCTTATATGACGACAATAACGAGGGAAGAAGGCTCGCTGCCGATACCATTGCTGCCCTCCGCCCTCTACTGCCCTCCATCCTGTACTGCCCTCCGCCTTCTACTGCCCTCCGCCCTCTACTGCCCTCCGTCCTCTTCTGCCCTCCGTCCTCTTCTGCTCTCCGTCCTCTACTGCCCTCCGCCCTCTACTGCCCTCCATCCTGTACTGCCCTCCGCCTTCTACTGCCCTCCGCCCTCTACTGCCCTCCGTCCTCTTCTGCCCTCCGTCCTCTTCTGCTCTCCGTCCTCTACTGCCCTCCGCCCTCTACTGCCCTCCGCCCTCTACTGCCCGTACCAAAGTCCTAGCACCTTTACCTTCATCCTCCCACCCACGCCTAGGTAAACCCTTCGGATGTTTACAAGTTAAGTGTTCTGTTTATCAACTTGAAATTCGTTCCTTACTAAGTCCATTTCTATCTTCACATTAATTATCTTAACCAGAAGTAGTAGTAGTGTGTGTGTATAATGTATTTATTTCAACTTCTATCCATAACATAATTTCTACATGCTAATCAATTATATATTTTTTAATTTTTTATTTCGTGTATTATAATACTTATCCCTGGTGACTTCTCTAATTCTACACTATTGCAAATCCATGAAGTGTGTTAGGCTCGGTTAGCTGATTCGGAGCGAACTGTTCCCAAGCCACCGATTGTGTTAAGTGATATAGCAGATATAGGTGATCGCTGTTCGGTGTTCCTACAAAAAAGTGTACCAAGGCTGTTGGAGGCCTCAGGAGGATCTTTGGGTCACTAATTTAATAAAAAGTATTAAACCTGCGATAGTCCATTTTGCGTAATTTGTAAGTATTCATATTGTACATAATGTGAAATCACAATTATTTATTTTAAAAAAGTGAGAGCTAAATTTTTTTTCAATAATTGAATATTTTTATATTCTTAAGCCTAATTTGATAAATACCATTTTATACAAACTTTACTAATTTGTATATTAAATATTAATATACATATTAACTAGTAACAGATTGGTCAGTTTCAGTCTCAATGTGAATTGTATCTTGAGACAAATAATGCGAATTGCTTCTTGTATAAAGCAGATGAGATAATTTGACAACAGTTCCACGGGGACAGGTCGGAGCCACCCACTACCGTCCTTCCCTCACTCCTTCACTTCCTGTACACTTCATCCTCCGTTGCCGATGTCTTTACCTCCCTTGATCCTCGATTGAGAACTCACTTGGATTGCTCCGACTCACGCTGACCGACAGATATCCACGGCTTAGAATAAGACAAATTTTTTCAAAGTCTAAACATTCACCTGTGCTAACAATACAGGATCTTTTCCGGGGGTTTTTATCAGTCAGTAAATAGATGAAACTTTTTTCGAATTTTAGACTACGTTATTCTGACATCCTTCGTATATCGAATCACAAAACGGCTTGACTTATTTCATTATAATCCATACTAAAGAATAAATAATTAGCTAAATATTTGTTTACCTTGTTAAAACTGGACGAGCTCACCTGTTTACGAACCACAATATTAAATAACTTAATTGAATGTTTCACTTTGGGACTATCGGGCGGATCAAAGAGCCCTTGAATATATTTGTTTGTTTTAGTTTGCGCGGGGCCGTGGTAGGTCCAATGAAATCAAAGGGAAACTGGCTGTCAATGGAGAGGGAGAGGGTTTGAAGGGGGTGAGAGAGTGTGAGAGAGAGGGGGCAATTAAAGTGATGGGGGGGGGGCAATCGACGTGATCAGCGGCTCTCGGCTCCAATCCGCGGCTACTTCCACATCGTGTTTCTTTCCTCAATTTTTTCCTATAATAATAGTTTAAAAAAATTGTTTATGAAAGAAAGATATCCTTGCATTAAAAGCATATTCCTTAATAAAATATAAATTATACTGGAACTGGTTATAAGTACAATTCCTTCGGTGAATTTGTGTTTCTCAAATAGATAAAGTAAATAAACATATTGGACAAAGAGGTTTGATTTAGGAGGAAGCTCCCGCACTACGTCACCTATTTGCAATATTCACAATATAACTTTAAATTTAATATAACTTTTAATTCACTCACAATTCACCTATGGTTTTAAGAATAATTGTGTCTTTCAATTTGGGTGATATTGTGTCGATGAGTGGAATGTTATGTATTTGTTATGAATATATGATTTTTTAATGGGAATGTTCATGTCGTTGTGTATGGTGTGATTGGAAATATGCCATGGTGCATTAACTATTTTTCTGAGAATTTTGGACTGTGTTGTTTGTATCTTGTGTATGTGGACTTGTTTTGTTGAACCCCAAAGTTCTGCTCCATATGTCCAAACAGGTTTTAGTATACTGTTATAGTCGTATATAAGTCGTTTGTTCCCTAAGTCGAGTGAAGATCTGTAGTCCAGAAGGTGTGATAGTTGTTTGTAGCGCCTTGTCAGTTTTTGTCGTTTTAATTTTGTATGTACGTTCCATGTAAGACTTTTGTTTAAGTATATTCCGAGATAACGTACATAGTTTGTGGAAGGTACAGGTACTTGGTCGTTGTCAATTTTGACTGCTGGACACGAGCTTTGCGTAGAGATAAGCTTACATGGCTCGAATTTGAGACGTTTATTCTGATTTGCCATATATAGAACCTCTATTCTAAATCAGATAAATTATTTTGAAGAGCTGTAGAGCGCTAGGGATGGGTCTCTGAGAGAAGAAATAATGGCTGTATCGTCAGCGAAGGTTTGGATGATGGTGAAGGGTGCTCCGGAATAACAGAGGTGTAAACAAAATAGAGAATAGGGCTTAAAATACTGCCTTGCGGCACACCCCGGTATTGAGGAAAGAAGGAGTAAATCGAAGAGTCAACGGAAGTATAGAAGTTCTGTCTTGGAAATAAGTTCGTAGAATTGAAAAGTATGCAGGAGGTAAGTGAGGTTTTCTTTTCCAGGGAAGACCCTTGTGCCAGACACTATCAAATGCTTTTTCAATGTCAAGAAAAATCGCAAGCAATATTCTTTTTTCTCAAAAGCGATAGATATTGCATCCACGATACGATGACACTGTTGTACTGTGGAATGATAAGAACGAAAGCCAAATTGTTGGTTCGGTATCCCTTCGCTATTTTCGAGGTTAGGCTTTATGCGATTAAGAAAGAGTTTTTCAAATAATTTAGACATTATAGAAAGGAGTGTAATCGGACGATAAGATGAAGGATTAGTGACAGGTTTGGAAGGTTTAGGTATCATTTTTACGACGGAAAGTTTCCAAAAGGAGCGGCTAATAGGTTGTGCGCAGGAAAGTCCATTTCTTATAAATTTTTAACACAAAATTTTAACTTAGTATCAAACCATACTTCAGTTGTGCTTTTCGCAATTGTACAAAAGAATCGATATGCAATATGCCGTTATTGGCACCGACTTCTATCAGCCTGAAGGTGGCCTACAACGAGGGTCGAAACGTCGGCACTCATAATAAATAAGTTTGTCTTATTTCGTGTTATATTGACTGCACCCCTCCTCCCCCCCACCCCCCCCCCGACTATCTATATCCCGCATTAAATCTTCCAGTCAACTATTTTCCTCTCAATCAGAATGTTTTTTTAGTTTTTGTTATTTTGTTAAACCCCATAAATATATTCGCTGATCAGTTGCTCTCGTGCCATTGTTCACCAGCGCTTTCAGTTCGTGGTCACGGAAGGTAGGTGGAATGTCCCTTCCTTCCTTCCAAGTATCGAATTTAACTGGCAATAATTATGTGGTAATTTAATAACCTTCCGGTCTAGATCCGCACTCTCCTTATTCACCACTCTCAGGATGTGGTTAACCACTGCGAAGTGCGGCCTCGGCTGGCGAGAGACCAAGATCAAGAAAAGTTGTGAGGTCCTGTCTTGTGAGGTGTAGGCAGTCCGGCTCGAAGCTGCTACCTCTCCATCTCTACTCGACACCAATAGTTTGATGAACCTCTTCACAAGTGTTTTATATTGTATAAACTCTAAATAATTTTAGTCTGAAACTAGAGTTGAATCCACATCATCACGTTTTTGTATAATCAGAAGGTTGCCTGGATAAGCATCGCTTTGTATGTTTTTTTGTCTGCTATTAGCCAGTGATCAGGATGGCTTCTACACGAGGTTTGATGTATCTTTGATGGAGCTCAGGTAAGCCGCTACAACGGCCCACGACAGATATAAATAAATATATATATCAGGACAGCAGGTGATTTATGCGACCTCTAGCGGCGGCCCGGCGCACCCTCCTCGGCGGTCGCGTGTCCTTCTCATTATCCTTTTCGTCATCCTTCTCGTTACGCCCATCTCCTTTGTGACTCACTCTCTGTCATCGAGGTTATTCTCATCGCTCGGGCTAAAGAAATAATTGCGCCTGTGATGTCCTTCGGAAAGTGTGCAGTTATCGGCAGTTAATTGATTGACGTATAAATTATAACAAATTAGTCGGTGGGTGCTGTTAGGTTGGAGGGTTGTGGGGGGTAGGTCTTTACATAACAAACCACTAAGTAAATAGTGTTCTTGGGATTCAATTGTTGATATTGTGTATGTTAAAATTGATATTGATATTGTGTGTGTTAAAGTTAATATTGATATTGTGTGTGTTAATGTTAATATTGATATTGTGTGTTAAAGTTAATATTGATATTGTGTGTGTTAAAGTTAATATTGATATTGTGTGGTTAAAGTTAATATTGATATTGTGTGTTAAAGTTAATATTGATATTGTGTGTGTTAAATTTAATGTTGATATTGTGTGTTTTAAAGTTAATATTGATATTGTGTGTGTCAAAGTTTAATATTGATATTGTGTGTGTTAAAGTTAATATTGATATTGTGTGTTAAAGTTGATATAGATATTGTGTGTGTTAAAGTTAATATTGATATTGTGTGTGTTAAAGATTTTGATGTTAAATTCAATTGTTATTGTGTGTGTTAAAGATTTTCAGATAAATAGTATTTGAAAAAAATATAAAAATTTATAAATACAGTGATGTAAGTGCCAACCTAAAAAATAGACTGCCCAAAAAACTTCTCTGACTTTTTGTACAACCCTAACTCAATATAAAATGTACTTTTCCATTTTTTTAATGGTTTTAAGTATAACGATTAAGGAAGTACTGCAATCTCATAAAATTATAATTTTCAAATTTTAAATGTTAAAACCCTTTTCTCCAATCCTGAGTCCAAATTATGACCAATTTTTACGAATATTATCTATTTAGGTCTTATGAAGTCATCGAATTATAGTGCAATGTCTAATAAAATGATAAATTTATGAAATATAAAAATGAAGGTGTCTGAGTCATTAGTTATTTGCTTTAGATTATTAGACCATAAATTATTGATTACATTTAAAATATTATTTCTTATAATATATTTTGTCCAGTAATAAAATTGATAAACGATTCCCAGTGAAATATTTGAACGAGTCGATCATGATAGATTTATTGAACCAGGTTATTTGCAAGTGGTCTTTATTCTGCCCTCCTTGGTTCAATAGATCCTCACTAAAACGTACGAACGGCCTCCTGGAACACAAAGCAGTTATTAAAATCGGAAGGATTTGTAGAACGGAAGTAGACACGTATTAAAATAAAAGGTTTAGGATAAGATGGGGGGCAGAGGCTAAATGAAATTCCTGAGGAGAACTTGGACAATTTGTTATTGTCCGCTCAGCTCCGGGAGGAACACCTCCGGGAGGAACAGCTCCGGAAGAGGGCCGCTCCGGAATTCTTTATATTTGCCCGATGACACCGACACCTAGCTCCGCTCGGCATTCCTCGCTCCGCCCTGCATTCGTCGGATATCACCGATCCGCAACTGGAGCCTGCTATTTCATAACCGAATTATCTCCGATCTTATTGGAAATCTCTGTCTTATTGAATTGCACCCTCACCAATAACATTACGTGGATCTTACAACATAGTATGGTCAATAAAAGGTCTATGACAAAGAAATGTTCATTTATTGAGCCACAATAATAGAATAAGTTGGTATTTTAAGTCTCTCATTTTACATACTACCAACATGCTTGTTGAAAGGTCATGAATGATCCTCCCATCGGATCGAATCCTCGATGGATGGCATTAGTGCATCTACTGTTGATAAAATTAGAATTCAGCGATGTCTTTCACCAGCTCTATATTGATTTTAAATGATGTCTACGATTCAATCTACCGTTAAATCATATATAAAATATTAATTGAACAGGGCATACCAAAGGAATTAGTGAATTTGGTAAGGATGTGTATGACCGAAACTTTCAGCTGCATTTAGAGACATCGAAGAGCTTGAGGTCCCTCCGGATGGTATTGAAGCACGTTTTTCACTTGGGAAGGAACTTCAGAATGGTCCGCGTTTTCAAGAAGAACAAAAAGAAAAACAGATGCTATTCGGACACAGGAAAGAATGAAGGAGATATGGAAGAAAAGAACATTTGAAAGAGAAGAAAAGAAACATTTATTATTCCGTGCCTAAAGCATGAGCTAGAAAGGATGCTATAAAATCTGTTTAAAATATCGACTATCTGCTGGCTTTGAAGAGGGATGGCCTAAAGAGGATGTAAAACCCGTGTCCAAATAAATTAAACTAATTGATCAATAGCTTCGACACGGGGAGGGGGTGGGATCTTTTTCTCGTATGCGAAATTAGGACGTGCGGCCGGGTCGGAGCTAAATTGGATTTTTGTTGGGAATCAAAGGCAGGTCCCTCCGGATCAAAACCAAACCGAGGGGGGCCTCGGAATTCAATTTTATCTTCTCTTGTGTCCTGTAAACGTTTCAGAACGCTCCTTTTACAAAACGGCCTTCCCTTATAAGCTTAAGTACATTTCCCATTAGATCCGAATTATCTCTGATAAAAAAAAAAAAATCATTCTATGTTCTCTTTTTTTGCACATGTGCCTTTATTACAAATTCGATATTAGTTTATAGTTGTGTAGTCTCATCGAATTCAATTTCTGATGTAACCAAACGGAAAATATCGTAGTAATTCCGCTGTTATAAGGGGGAGAAATAAAAACATTTTGCACGACCTAAAATTAGTTCTAAATATTTGAAGAACTAGGAATCTTGATTACGATATCGGCTGAGAAAAAAATATTCTTGATATTCTTGAGCGATCATATTTGAAAAGTCCTAATTCTGGATGTTCGCAAGACAGAAGTTAAAGAAGCAAAACAGGCGTTTTGTTGTATTCTGGTGGTCCGGCATAGTTTTGTTCTCGTGAAGGTATTGTTGGATATTTACAAATACAAACGAAGTTTTACGAAAATACGTGTAGATGCGTGTAATGTACAGTAAAACCTCTACTAACGGACACCTCTAAATAGCGGTCACTCCCCATTACCGGACGATTTTTTTTGCACCAACAATTTAATACAATTTTTAAGGCATTTTAACCTCTATTTAACGAAACCTCTCATTAACGGTCAAGGACAGGCTGTGTTGGTTAGAAATCGATTAAAAAAACCTCTAAAAGACGGACAGTATGACTTTATCCCTTTCCCGTTTCTCGGAAACAATTAGTTGTTTCCGGTCTAAGGAAACAGGGACAGTTGTATTTACTTTTGAGTAAAGGTTTTCCGCATAAATACTTTTTTTTTATTCTCGAACTTGCTTTATTAAAATTTAGTTCTGTTCTAACCCTCGTGGCAGGCGGCTGAAAATGTTTCCCTCACGTAAGAGACTCACTTTAGAACAAAAAATAAATGTAATCGACTTTTATGACCTTGAAAAGTTAAGGGTACGTGCGCTAGCGGAAAGACTCAATATCGGTAGGACACAAGTTTCGGGAACACTCAAAAACGGTGCGATGTTTTTTTTTATTCTACTTACCTTTTAAACACATGGAAAATTGAATAAGAGAGAATTAATTTGTACAAATACATATTTATAAAAAAATAAAACCTCCCTTTAAAGGACACCTCTAAATAACGGACAAAAATATTTGCACCAGGGCTGTCCGTTAATTCGAGGTTTTACTGTATCAGTTTTAAACTATCCTGCTAAGAATGTGGTGCCCTTTGAACAGCGTGGTAGCTCGACAGTTGTCGGAATTAAATGTTCTGTTCAGGATGAGGATTGTTAAACCTTTCGTGAAATTGTGCTTAGTGGTGCTAAAGTGTTGACGAACCGTGGGGGGGGTGGAGGGAGGGTCCTTGCCATTAGCGACCGGCCAGTGTTTGTTGTCTTCAGCGTGCATGAGCTTATAGTTGTGTCGTGCGCCTCCTCTGAAGGACAACAACAGAACATCAACAACAGGCCCCTACGTGTTGCCGCTTCGTAGGTGAGCCCAAGTCCACTTGGGAAGGAATGAGGTGTCGGTTGGTCCCGTTCCTTCAGGGTCTTAGGCATTTATGATATTACTAAAGGAGAATTACGTAAGGTATCAATATAATTTAACCTTTGGTTGTCTTCAACTTAGGTCATTGTTAACCTGAATAAAAATGGAAATTATATCAAATTTTTGATCATTTGCACGGCAAAAAATAGAAAAATATTTTTATTATGATATTAACCATAATTTTCCATCGCGATTTTATATTCCCGCCAGGACCTGTCATGTTTGTTAATTAGTGATAGTTTTCGAACATGATATACATAACAATAATTGAACTACCTAATGCCTAAATATGGAAGAATTTGCCAAATCAAAAAGATATATGGTATTCTTTTTGATTTGGCAAATTCTTCCATATTTAGGCATTAGGTAGTTCAATTATTGTTATGTATATCATGTTCGAAAACTATCACTAATTAACAAACATGACAGGTCCTGGCGGGAATATAAAATCGCGATGGAAAATTATGGTTAATATCATAATAAAAATATTTTTCTATTTTTTGCCGTGCAAATGATCAAAAATTTGATATAATTTCCATTTTTATTCAGGTTAACAATGACCTAAGTTGAAGACAACCAAAGGTTAAATTATATTGATACCTTACGTAATTCTCCTTTAGTAATATCATAAATGCCTAAGACCCTGAAGGAACGGGACCAACCGACACCTCATTCCTTCCCAAGTGGACTTGGGCTCACCTACGAAGCGGCAACACGTAGGGGCCTGTTGTTGATGTTCTGTTGTTGTCCTTCAGAGGAGGCGCACGACACAACTATAAGCTCATGCACGCTGAAGACAACAAACACTGGCCGGTCGCTAATGGCAAGGACCCTCCCTCCACCCCCCCCACGGTTCGTCAACACTTTAGCACCACTAAGCACAATTTCACGAAAGGTTTAACAATCCTCATCCTGAACAGAACATTTAATTCCGACAACTGTCGAGCTACCACGCTGTTCAAAGGGCACCACATTCTTAGCAGGATAGTTTAAAACTGATACATTACACGCATCTACACGTATTTTCGTAAAACTTCGTTTGTATTTGTAAATATCCAACAATACCTTCACGAGAACAAAACTATGCCGGACCACCAGAATACAACAAAACGCCTGTTTTGCTTCTTTAACTTCTGTCTTGCGAACATCCAGAATTAGGACTTTTCAAATATGATCGTCGCGATTTTATATTCCCGCCAGGACCTGTCATGTTTGTTAATTAGTGATAGTTTTCGAACATGATATACATAACAATAATTGAACTACCTAATGCCTAAATATGGAAGAATTTGCCAAATCAAAAAGATATATGGTATGTTACATATAAAAGCGCCTATGTGCAAGAAAGGTGAATCCTCCATGCCATATACTTTTCCTTGACAGTAATTGTAACGCATTATGCTTGGTTACACGACATATATATATATATATATATATATATATATATATATATATATATATATATATATACACACGCTCAAATATTGATATCCATGATATCCATAAAAAATAATTAATTTCCTATTTAAAATTATTAATTTTGTTTTCCGTTTCAAGTTTGGGATGAGTATTCTCAACTCTAACACTCGCCCTCCCCTCTCCTGCCAATTTTCGTAACTGAGTTCTACATTCTCTGATATAATTACTAGAATCTTTCGAAGAAAAATTGTTGAATGCTCGTATTATTTCAATTTGGAAGAAATCTTTAATTTGTTCATATTCTTTATACAATTATTTTCTTGTTGATTATTCTAAGTTAGTGAGTTTTAATTTCTACTATTAGAATTTCGAAGTTATTCATTAAAATAGGTTTCTGTTGTATTCTTTATGTTGTTTGTGTTCTTAATTCCGATTTGGCTGGGTATAGTAACCATACCATGTGGTAAAGCTTTGTTAGATATTTAGTTTACCTAGATAAATATAGCAGTATAGAAGCATTTTAGCACTGATTCTTCTGGAAGTATTGCTATGGCCATCCAAAATTATAATTAATCAATCTTTTTTTTTTTTTAATTCTAATATCGAACGTTTTTAACTAGGCATGTTAGGAAGTTCAGTGGAAGCAACGCCGTGTGGATCGTTATCTCTAAGCCAAGAGCGCTGAAATATATTTGTACGAAAACGATATAAAAATTGTGTTTGATACAAATTTCCAGAGAACCAATGGACCAATTTATTGTTGTATTCAAAAATGATAGAGCTTACACATTTAAAATATTGATTAGACAGCATCAGTAATCCATATGATTCCAGTTAAAAGTATGTTATTGTTATCCTTTTTAAAAAAATAATAAATCCAGCTACGTTGCATTAGCTAAAGCAGACAAGAAATGTTTAATATGAAGTGTTCAAAGGTTCAACAACTGCATAAAATGGCAGAGATGACTGATAAAGAAGAGAGGTAGGGACAGAGTAGCGCATGAACTACAAAGCCTCCCGACATTACTGAGATAACATCGACATGGCACATCAAATCTGCATTTAACGTGGAATAGGATTTTATGGATTGATCAAAGTAGGCGGGAATAAAGCCTGTAAATAGAAAACTAGCAAGGCCTTTGGATTACGATCCTTATCGTTCGATCGCAGCTGTTGCTGTGTCCCAGCGTCCAAGCCTTTGGATCGCGTCACAAAGCGGCTCGAGATGCAGGCTCCAGATAGCGGCACAATACCCACTTATTGAGCGATTAAATCTCATTTTAAGTCTTTTTTCCCACATAACGTAAGCCTATTTAGCAGCAGGCCATGTTTTGAAATGTTGTGTCGATAAAACCATAAGTCCATGAGCAATGAAACGTTTTCAACTTAATGCCAGTAGTCAAAACTTCCTGTTTCACCCTCAAGAGGAACCAGGCTTCATCATGGTGAACAAACCACTTGATTCTTCGGTTTCAATCATAAAACTTCTTAAAAATGAGTATACTGTAAACCCATTCCCTAACCAGATGATGTTTCTGTAACCTCTGATATATGTGTACTGTACGAAAGTCCCGTTTGGTACGATCATGGTAAGCCAGAGCACCTAATTCAAAAATCAGATCGGGTAGTTCTGTGCAAAATTAGTTTCGTCCCAAAACTTTTAGGTTTTTTCCATTTAATTTTCATTTTAATCTGAGTTTTTCTTCTAACATTCGGTTGTTCCAATTTTATTAAATACTTTTTGGGAATGTGAGATCACAATTTTTAATTGAATATAAAAACACGTAAAATAAAACAAGATCAATCTGTGAAAACTTTAGTTTTGGTTTTAGTGAAAACGTTCCAAAACGGATTATGAATGCATTCCCACAGCTCTCCACCGGCATTCGATAAAGATATTTTCTCAAAAACCTAAAATAATGCCTTTTATCATTTTTCTTCCTTGATTAGACAAACCCTTCCAACTGATATCGATATATATCGAACAATAGGCATAATTCTGTTTTGGATAATGCTCGGCGACACCCAAATACACCTGTGCATGTTAGCTCTAATTCTTCTGAATGTACTACCATGACAAACCTAAATAATAATAATAGATTTTTTTTATAATATCCAACGTTTTTAACAAGCTATGGTAGCCAGGGTAGTTTTAAATTAGGCCTCTATTTCGAATAAACTAAGTTTATTACAAATTTACTTTTACATGGCTCATTGAACTTTTCTAATGCCTCAGCCCCGTTGCCTTCGACGGACAGAGTACTGTTGGAGAGTCGGGGAAAGAGCCGACGTATTGCGAGCTCTCGAGAGGGGACAATTAGCCGAGCGGTGGCAGATGGAAGGGCTCAAGACTTTATTTGGCAAGCCCTCAGGAGCTGACTGACGGGTTGGAGTACCCGCTCTCAGCGTTCCAACAATCCAAGAAACTGTTCCTGAATGGACTCCGGCCCTTGTCACAATTCAGGTCACAGTTGTATTCACGAAAATCCTCGTACATTATGTTAGTACGTGCGTTACATTACAGAGACACGACACAAGGCACTACTTACGCACTAACGGCAAATATTGCCTTGTTACTCAACTGTTTCATAACGATGTAATCAGTCGATTTCATTTGTATCATTTGGTATAGCTTTAATCCGAGTTGTTACAAGGTGTATAATGCAGGGCTAATGTGCATTCTATTGACAGCCTCATGGAAACAACTGCCTTCGAGCTCCCGATAACATTGGCGTCCTCAAATCCTTACCATCATATCATACCTTCCACTTACTCACATTGCTGGACTTTTGTTTTGAAACAGCTCAGGCCCTATATCCTGTACTGAGGACAAAACTGTATCACTATACCTCCTGGGTTAAGTAGGAAGAATGCTATATAGGTACATCAATGGCTTGGAAGAAAAGTGTAATAATACGAAAAAATAATAGAGAAATAAGAAGGTAATCTTACGTCGAACCTTATGTATCTAACGTTCCTTCAACAATTATTATTAAGTAGACTTTTGATGAGCACAAGCCCTTAAGAACGGTCGAAATATCGTTCGCTAATAAATAGTTTTTCACTATTTAAGGAATTTTTTTTTACCTTTATCCTGACCATTTTCTTTCACGTTGTTGCATACACAAATTTTTTTAATGAAGAGGTATCATTTACGTTCTGAATATTTAAATATGAGATAAATTCTGCTATCTCTCAATGCAATAGAAACACTAAAAGAATTCTTTATTGCGGTAAGTGTTGGACAATGGCTGCTCACCTATTGATCAGGAAAACAAACTTGTTCGTAGAGTGACATATATTTATATTATCCCCACATCTCGACTTTATGAGACCCCCTCGATCTACTGTAGTCAACTAACAAAGACCACTGAGTTGTAGGAACGATCCCCCCTCCCTCCTGGTTATGACTTTCCAGGACGTCAAGAGGCGTTGAAAGGTTTGGTTCGGGGCGGCCGACGTCTGGGACAGGCGTATAGGTCCTCGTGCGCCCACTAACTTTGATCATTGGATGTCAAACTTATTTCTCCTTATTTTTATACCGGCGGGATGTTCACTGTTGAATCAGACCAATTTGTTACACATTATAATGTATTTCTCATGGAAATGCGCTAGGCACATTATTCTCTCACATTTCGGGTTGTAAGCAGTACCGCAAGCAAAACAGTAGTAGCAAAATAGCGCGGCAGCCAACGAGCAAAGGCGTAGTCATCCACGTGGCGCTACGAGCAACGGCGTAGTCATCCACGTGGCGCTACTAGCAAAGGCGTAGTCATCCACGTGGCACTACTAGCAAAGGCGTAGTTATCCAGGTGGCGCTCGGGGTTAAGATGGTTGCTCCCCTTCTTACAATGCCAAGTTGTCTGCTTCTAGCGCTCAGCGATACATGATGGTACTCATCCGAGTCCTTGCCTCGAAGTGTATTTAATACAACGATATTTTGTAAATATATTGAAGAACGTATTTAAGTACTCGTGTGGGAATGGTGTAGAAGAGAAATCTCAGAGCAAAGCACAGAGAATATTAATTAAATTCGCACACTGTATTGGTCCACTGCAACTTCTGCTAGGGAGTTATTTAGTCGTTAGTGACTGGGGAAAACGAAAAACAGTGAACCCTATCATAAGGCTTATTACACTTTGAAGATTTTATGATGCAATCTACTAATGCAATCCGTAAGAATTCTAGAGTACAATTAATTTATTATTCCGGGTTCATAATTTTGAATAAGGATTTTAGTCGACGTAGCAGAGTAGTGTAGGTATTACAGTAATAATTTAAACATTATTTTTTTAACTGTAGTGTTAATGTTTATGTTGAGGATCCAATATTGAAGTCATTGCAGGAGCTGAGCTAAGGACCGCGCCCGCCTTCTCTTCAACGTTTATTGGAAAAAAAATTTGTAGCCATTAGAGCTTTCCTTGTCAATGGCAGCTCCCGATTCTGTCTCCTCTGTCGCCGAGCTAATATAATGCAGTCAATGAAATCGAAAACATTCTTCGTTTGATACAAATGTCGCCACTGTGAATTAATCAGCTCAGAAAGGAAATTATTATTTTATTTTCAAATGAAAAGGGGAAACAAAGCGGTTGCGAACTCTGCCGGGCTATGAATAGATTAATTAGATTAGAATCAATTAGTGAAAGGGAGGGAGGAAAACTGTGGACCAAGGGAATGGAAGTTGGGCCCTGATGAAAAGAGGAGTCCAATTATCGGTTTTGAAAAAGGATTAACTGAGAGAAAGTTAATTATCAGGATTAATCTATCCTGAAGAGGTCCTGGGATAATCTAGCCCCCATCTACGAGCACCTCGGCTAGATAAGAAGCCAACTTTGATTATAGCCAATTTCCTCGGGGCTTTGGTCCTGAGATATGTGTCCTGGAGATTTAGCGCGAGCGGGAGGGACCTGCCTCCGGAGCCTGGAGAGAGGTAATTGGAGGAAGTCATATCTGCTTCAGATAACTGCCTTCTGCTCGCAGTTGGGATTGATAAAAGGAAACTTTGTCGCAGTAATTACAAAGACATAATCGTGCTCCTCTTCCGGCGCGTAAGGTACTAATGTGAGTGTAAGATCCTGTCAGGTGATATAACAATGAATTGCAGGAGTTTTGATTCGCCGATAAATTTAGGTTTCATTTTCTTCATTTGATTATAATCAACAGTTATCTTCTATTTTTTCCTAAACCTAACTTTATTAAACAACTTGTAGTTTTCTATTAAAAGTTTTTTTCTACCATTAACTGCACATCTTCAATGGCCCTTAAAATATATGCAATATTCAAATTAGAGTTATTACGTATTGAGGTTATAGAGCAGCACAATGATCAGATAAAAGCTAAAATGAATAAATGGATGCATTAACTCTAAGCAGGTGCAATGAGCCTGAATATCGTCTATTCTATTGAGGAGGTGAAGTACTTCAAGTATTATAAACAACTATAAAATCCGAAACTCGATATTCAAGATTAAAACTGGTCCTATTGCTAAAACTTTATTTATCTTGTGTTGTGACTATTATCATTCAACCAATTCGTATCAATAATGCTTTTGATTACTTTGCTATGTGGTCATTGGTTCAAAAGTACGTTATGTACATTATACCCCATCAACAGTCATGAATAGATACACTGATAAAAAGCTTGTACCGTGAATGAAATGCTTGTAAAACGGGCTCCGTTGGGAGTAAGAAACATGCAAAGCAGCAACATGACATCGTGCGAGGCCGTATGCCTGACACCGAGGAAGGGTGGCCAGTTGATTCATGAGGCATTGCCATCTGCCACTGGCACACCCAGCCTCTCAGGGGGGTGCATCATCATCATCATCTCGGGGAAGAGCGCAACTGGCTGGATCAGTGTGTCGACTGGCAGGGTCATAGAATATGTAATCAGGTGGTAGAGTATTCGGGCGGTAGTCATAGAGTACCCGAGGAAGTAAACCGCATTAAAAAGAGACTTTGCTCGGCTAAATGATGACTGTTAAAATCCAATACTAAAATAATATAACTTATTCAAAGCGGATTCATTTTGACTTGATTAGTTTCATTCATTATTGCAGTTAATTCGGGTTATAACTACTACAAAATAGTTGTGGGATTCATAGTATAGCTGACATTTCAATACTTTAATTTCTTTCTTCTTGCAGCCGGAGATGGATCATATAGGATATCACCCAGCCTCTATAAAATATTATAAAAATAGGGTACCCTAAATAAGGGGAAAAATCTGGCGGTTGAGCATGACCTAGGACAAGTCACCTCCTTGCAGAACCGTTGTCCATGGAACAGTGCAGTCTCTACCACGTGCTGAACCGTTGTAGTGGTACAGGTTGTTGTTAATTATTTTTTCTGAACTTATCTTTCTGGTAAATATATTTAACATTTAACTATTACAACATTTGGAGGCCATGCTTGAATATTTTATCCCGGTTCGCAGTTTGCACTTAAACGGCCCAATCGTTAATAACTAATTTAACTATCCCCCGCATTAATGATTAATTCGAATACCATCCAAACTTTATCATTAGCTAAGCAGTGCCTTTCTTAACATCTTTTAGAACTTATGTTTGATTCGTTTCAGATTGGGAATTATATGGTTCTATAGAGCTTAAAATATTAGTAGCCTATTTAGGTGAATAAATTCCAAAATGACTTTCTGTTATTTTCGGGGGGGAAACACTCTTCATTTATCATTCCTTTTCATTCGAAAAATTATTTAAATCTAGATTAAAATTATTTCATAATATATCTGCAGTCCACGTGAAGATGTTATGTCGAATTTTGTTCAGAGAGAGTTAACTGTTTTGAAGGAAACGGAATCATGTCATTCTCGTTCTTTTGGACTTGAAATGGAGTTTTAATATAAGCAATAACTTATTTTCAGGCCAAAGCCTGACCTAGCCACTACGATAATGACTTCATAACGATAATTACGATTACTCTTGAGTAAACGCACTGCGGAGAAAAATCGACTTAACCTCTTATTCACCGGGGCCGAATATACACATATTCAAAAAGTGTGCCTTTACCTTTGTAGTTGATCCATAATACATAATTTATAATTCTGAGTCGCTAGGACAAATACCCAATTATTTGTTTCTCTCTTAGAGCAAAGATTCCCCCTCTTCAACCTTTTCAACATCTTCAACATGCGATTCGTTGAAACCATCAGATTTTAATCGTGACTAACTGTGCAAGTAGGGTTCAATACAGACATTGAGAAATCTGTTGGGAGGCCCGGCAGCATCGAGGACATTTGGAAAGCGCAGGACAGAGCTGGGTTAGAGCGAAGACATTATTTCAGTGGCGAACCGCTTTTGTTTGTTGGAGTTGTTAATCGAGAGTCGGGAAGGAGATGTATCGCCGCCATTAGGCTCAAAATATTTCAGCCAGCGAGGTTCAGGTTCATTGCCCTTCCAATGTCGCCTAATAACTCTGGCTTCATTGTCACCTTTGTGCTCTTCGCCTTAGAATAGAGGGGAAGCTATTCCGTCCTAATCATATTCGCAATTAAAACATAAAACACTTTGATCGATTTCAAAGCGAGTAATATCTGAAGAAAAATAAGATGGAAGCCGAGTTAGTTCACTTCACTATCAATTTCTGGACACCCCTCGCCCTCATCACCATTTTATATATTTTATTTATTATCATTTAATAATGTGTGGTTTTATTTTATCTAGGTGATTCGAAAGAATATTACACTACAAGTTTATTTCAAGTTGTCCACTGCTTTTTTCAGTTCCAATTAGCCTTTTTATGAAAAATATAAACTTAAATAACACCTGATAATCTTTATATGTTTTGCTATTCTTCTCAAGAGTTATCGTAATTCCCACCAGAAATATTATCATTACGGCCATTGGGACAAACTCATAGGAAGAGGCCGTGGACCCGAACCCGGCAGGAGCTCGCAGGGGCGCCAAGCGCAAGCAATATAGAACTTGCCCACAAGTTGGTCACTAACGAGGCAACTTGGGCTCACACGTGCTCACAACACTTCTAATCACCTCGTCGTATCCTTCATCTCTCGGCCACCGCTTCAACTTATATTGGAAACTAAATTATTTCGCCGACGCCCTCTTCCGTCTTCACGGGCCATTTATTGGAAAAACCTTTTCCCTCCCGTGCCTGGTGCAGCCTTATCAGTCGTGTCGAAACGTTATTCGAGCGGTTTCCTCAATGTTCCGCTCAATTAGACATTTAGTCGCGTCCATTTTATGCAATAACTCATAGCTACCGTTGCAATATTTACGATTTTGGCGATTGGTAATTTAGATTTCTCGGCGCCAAATAGATATATACTCGCAAAGGCCATCGAGGATCAGTAATCAGGTTTTACTATAGCAGGGTACTATTGCACTATAACCGCTGCCATCGCTGCTGTAATGAGACGTTTATCGGAAAACTAAAAGCAACAGCCTTTGGTAGCTGCGAATGACTGAGCAGCCTACGTTTCAGGAATTGAGTTACTTCATCATCAATTACATTACATACATCAGTTACATCATCAATTACATTTATTCCGACTAAGGGAAGTACATCCCACTTCAACAGTTTAATACCTGTCAGCTAATACCGTTCTCAGGCTTCACCTCAAAAAGCCTCAAAGAAATGCAAGCTCCTATTGTTAAACGTAGCTCTCCTTCACACTTATTGACCACCGCTGATCTTAATTTTAGTTTTTTATATTTCATGCCTCATGCTGTTTTTCATAACTCAATTATAGGGCCAACTTTAACAATTTTCGAATGATGTTAGAATTAAATATTCTTTTAGCCTTCCATGACCACTATTATTACAAAAGACTTTATTTATTTCTTCTGGTTTAGACCGTGTAGATAAATTTCTCGCCAACGTTTCGTCAACCATGCTGATGACTTCCTCAGGGCTGTGATGTTAGCATTCTTCAGAAATTAGAAATTTGCGCATGTCACGCCACGCCAAAATATAGAGTAAAGAGGAGTTATTTTTAAAAATGATTGTCAAAAACTACCACGGCTTTTTAATTGAATTAGTTATTATCTATCTATTATGATTATTAACCTTAAAATTTGTTTTGATCATAATTGATAATATTGGATTGATGAACTATTCTCAGTTAGCTTAGATATTGACTAGGATATTGTTATTTTCGCCTCCGCAACCTCCGATCTGAGTCTGATGACTAATCGAAACGCGATTGGCCCGTTCGCTCACCCCTTCGCCCCTCTTCATTAAAATAGCTACGGCTAACAATAGTTGTGATTCATAGAACTAAAAGAAAAAAAAAACTATTCATAGATGGCCAATTGAGTTGCAGTCAAATAATGAATATGGAAATCAATTCTAACTCGGTTATGCCCCTACCAGATGGGGAATAGTTGAAAGATTTAGTGATTTCGGAAGAACTATGCGCCCTCTACATGTTGTAGTGCTAGGCAGCAGTTCATGTTTGAAGAATTATTTTTTAATACAAATGGAATCCTTTTCATGCTGAGGGTACTATTATTCACTTGCCATTCATCTCAAACTCCTTTTCTTTACTAGTTGAACCTAACGTAAAAGGTTCCAACCCTTAGCGATTTAATAATCATTAAATAAGTATTACCTAAAATATTATACAAATTAATATTAGCGATTTTTAATTTTATATTTATAGAATTATTAACTGAAAATCTGCCTACAATTTTGCCATGTCTAGTATTAATTAATTGGATTCAATAAATTTTCTAATAATATTACGAAGTGGTTCTTGTGGCATCTATATTGAGTATTATACAGTTTTATTGTAGATATAAATTTCATGACGCAGTGTTATAAACTGTTGGGTTTGGTTAGTGACCCGTGGGCAGAAGTTTGTAAGCAGAGATTGTTGGTATCGGCATCGAACCTTCGGGTTCCCTAGGCCTTATTATTGTTATTATTATTAGTGTCATATATGGTTATTATACTTACCCAGTATTATTTCAGAAGCACTATTTGGGTAATACAGAGAGCGTATTTTACATCATCTGCTGCTATAATCTAAGTGATGGAACTTTAATTTACTCGCGTTTTTTTTTTAATTTGCTTTATTGTACATTTGGTTTGGGACTGCGAGCCCAGTATAAGCGCACTCTAGTAGCCACCAGCTCTACTCACTTATTGTCCCACCACGGCCGAACCCCAGAGGAAGTAGCCCTCACCGACCTAACCGATAATCGAGTGTATTGTTCTTTCGAAATCGTTCCTCGAACAAATTCCGCAGAGGTGTTTATTCGCTTCCCCCGACTTATCGCCACTCAATACCGCCCACAACGGACGGGGCATGTTCAATTTATAACGGTTAGGTATGCAATACACCTGGGGATGGCAGCGCTATAATTGGCTGTCCGAAACGTTGAAGCAGGTTATAGCTTCTCGCCATTAATAATTTATTCTCCCAAGTATATGTTTTGGCATCAATATAATACTCGCTATGATCATGAACCGGATTCCAATATTGTTAGGCACATTCATTTTATGGATTTGATTACGATGATGCTTATTTCAGATTATGTTAAAACATTAAATCGAAATTTTGTAAGAGTTCGTAATTTTTAAATGCTCAAACACAAACGTACCGGTTCCGTTCAGTGTGAACAGCATTGAGGAACGGGATTTTAATCGGCTGAGGCCTGTAGGATCTACAGACCACCTATCTACTGAACACTGAAAATAAGAACCTTCGTGGGGTGTGGTTAAACAGTATTTTTTAAAAGTACAATTAGCAGCATACAGGCGACTGGGGTGTCCGCAATAAAGAGGTCTACACATGAACCTTTAACTTGCTGATCTAAAGAGCATGAAGCGCTAGCTCATTCACAAGGTAGCAGCTACTATATCTTTATTAGGACCCCCCGAAGAGGATGGATAGAGGTCCAACCCCAACAACCCCTCTTTGGCTTGAACTTGGTCGACTGACTCCAGAAGACACGGGGACACGAAGAGCATGATGGGCACTTAGCCTGATGAGCTACTGGTCCCTCGAACCACCTGCAATCTCAAGGTCCAAGCAACCTCCTCCCGCTACTAAACTCAACATCATTGAGTGCTCTTCCCCCACTTCTAGAATAGCCAAAGGATTCATCTTCTTTTCAGAATTGTTTGGTAATTTTCTAAGGTTGTCTCTTTTCGCTTCCTTGAATGGCGTAAAAGAAGTTTATGACTAAAATTATCGGTTTTCAGATCTCAACTGATGCTCCATTTCTATCTTGACTAAATCTCCTTAGTCTGATTTTGACCAGATTCTTTTCGGGTGTTTCTTGCAATACCTAAAATCGGCAAGCCGCAGATAGTCAATAGTTTCGTATTATAGATAGTTGTTGAGCATCGAAATGTGCATCTGAAGTATTTAATAACTGCAGGCTTTCTGTGTTCCCCCAACTTTCAAATATATGCATAGATAGATACGGTGTTAAATTGCTCATTATAGGTTCGGATTTACTGAATTGGATTTATTAAGAAATTGGAGTTTTCTTAATAACTAACTGGTAGGAAAACAGCACGAAGGAAGTAACAGATAAACAAGTGAAGGATAAATGAGGATAGACTACAGATGTGAGACAGATTGCAGATGTGTGATAGATTGCAGATGTGTGATAGATTGCAGGCCACAGAAATAATAAGGCTCGGCGAACTCGAAGTCTCGGTGCTGGCACCAGCCATCAACCGCTGCTCGCAGATTTCCGCCCACGGACTATCGCCAAAACCCAAACCTGCAAGATCATTCTTAACGCGACTCTCCCACTTGTGTTATGGACTCATCATTTTTCGGAACGAATATTCTACTTAATACCTCATTTTCGAATTCCTTGACGCATTGTATCATAGGCATTAATGTCAACTTTAACGGCTACCGTATGGAAGAGTTCTATAAACTCTAATTTTTATATTTCGGGACAAAGTGTTAATGAGGGCATTTTCTACCTGGAATTTGATTAATGGTGGCAGTAAAGAGTTGTTAAGAGTAGAATCGTAATTTCCATGTTGGTCGCAAAGGTTCATTATCGAAAATGATATTTCTACTTCGATCGGTTTCGTAATCGGCCGTGTTTAACGTGTCATTAGAAGGACGAGACGAGGCAGGAAGAAGCCGGGCCTAATGATAAGGGCTGGATCCGCGCGCAAATTAATAGGGCCGTTATCAATCGGGAATGACAATTATGGCGGGAGTAGGGTTACTTCCTCGTTGAGTGGAATTGTGTAGTATCCACTGATTAGAAGCACATGTTCTCTTCCCCAGGTTCGCTTCACGATCCTTCTTACTCTCAACCTAAACCTACATTACTAATCTGAACCTACATTCTTAACCAGAACCTATATTCCTAACCTACCCCTACATTGCTAAGCATATATTAATCGATATAGTACCTAACCATAATATTGTACTGGCGTTTCAGGATTGGGTTCTATATAGCTAATAATGATTTATTTGACATTTATTTTTTTCGTTGTGGTGTTAAACAAAAATCTGCATTAACAAGTTTTGTTTTGACAAGTAAAGAAGAAGAAGTAAAGGTATTCTTTTATCTGTTTGTTCCAAAGCCATTTTGCCTCCGCCTAAACTAAGCGTACTTGCACAAATGCAGTCTTGTAAATTACCCTCAGCTATGTAACCGTCTGTCTGTAGTGTCTCTCTCTCTGGCTTTTGTGACATTTAAAGCAGCCATATAATTGCTTTTCATCTATTATTTTCAATTTTGAATTTAAATTATACATCGACACCAGCAAACACGAGGCGAATCTTCCCTCAAAACTAGCGGTATTACTTTCTACCTTATCTAGAATCCAAAAATCGAATTTCATACGTTTAATACTTGATAAATATAAATTAGCATTTGTTAGATTAGCAAAATCAGTTTACAAAAGCCATATGTATTTTTTAATATTTATAAATATTTTTAAGGTTTATTTAGGTTTTAAGTATAATGGAATCATGAATGAATTGGTGAAAAACGTTCAACGCATACATTAGTATGTATTTTTAAAAGAACCTGTCACTACAGAAAAATAAATAAATCTTACGATTCTTAATTGCGTTTAAACGCAACATGAAAACGAAATTTAAAAAGTACGAGAGAGCATGGACTTTTTTCTTTATTTATTTTTTCATTAATTAATCGATTTGTGATTGGCGAATAAGAATATTCTTACTAGAATAGATTGAGCTGTATTTTTTGTTTAACTATTTTTTTTTGTATCACTAAAATAAAGTGCCCTAAAACAGTCCTTCATCGACAAAACTTTGACAAGGCAAAAAAAAACAAAAAAGTTTATAGGCCAAGCTACCCACCTAAGCAAAGCCTTGACTGACAGCATGCAAAGATTAAGATGGATGAAGAGGATCGCAGTAGGATTGGCCAGTTTGTTGGAGAGAAGTGTCCGCTGTTGAGAGAGTGACAAATCATGGACACTTCCTCCCGAGACAAGAGCTAGAGCGATGGAGGCCTCCGGAAGACATTTAGCTCGTTCAGTTCCCTTAAGGAGATTGCCATCGCTCCTCGTCCCACTTCGCACTTCGTCCACTCTTTTTATATTCCCTTCTCTCGTATATCGATTCTAGCATCTAACTATCTTACTTTATATTTAGAACTAGGTCAGAAAGTAGGAGAAGATCTCCCTCAACTGGGCCACTAACACTAACTCAAGTTAGCAACAACTTGTTCTTGTCTTGCAAGTATTATAATCAACTTATGTCAAAGTCAAAGCACAGCTTATTGTTGCGGCCAAGATACAGAATCACAGCTGTTCGCGTCGTTTGAAATAAGTCTAAACATTTACGTAAATAAAAATATGAAACTTTGAAAGTTAATTTTCAATTGCTTCAGTTTGAAAATATACAGGACCCGTCTTTATACTTCTTCAATCGGGTCAATTAAGTGATAAAAAATACTTTGGAAAAAAGAAAAGAAAATTTGAGTTCTATTAAGTTCGTGCTAGGTCTTTACAAAAAACACCGACTATTTATGTTCGCAAATAAAAAAACAGTTAGCAATGAGCTCACTTTTCTCATGAACATAAGAGGCTTCATTAAATTATTTCTTTCTATCTTTTGATTAAAAATATGCACGATCTCTAATTAGGATACAGAGTGCACAATGGTTGAAAAACATTCAGTCATGTTCCAGTATAAAATATATATCCTCATGGCGTCATGGTCGTGTCACTTTAATTTTGTTCTGGAGAATTCACTGCTATAGTTATTTTTTGTTTAAAAAAATGTTAATGAACTTCTTATAAAGCAGGAGACGACCAAATGTAAACCGAACCTGTTGTATGTTTATTATCCAGTCACCTGCTCAGTGTGTATATATATATATATATATATATATATATATATATATATATATATTATTAGGATCTGAGTAACCATTCACCAACACCCCAAGACCAAAAGCTTATTTAATGAAGCCCTTTTTGCATATTAGGAAATTTCGGTATTTATCTGATCAATTTTATTATTGTTTCACATATTTATTAATTATATTTCATATAAACTTATTATTGCAAAGCAAATTTTGTGCTTTTAACGAATTAAAATTTTATGAATGAACTTGGCATTTTCTAGGACTATTATACCCGTAAGTAAAAAAAAAAGGTTAAAATTAGTTACACGATACTTTTTTCAAGTCGCTCTTAAGATATTTCACACTGGCATAAACGTAAATGGAAACGCTTGTGAATTTCATTGAAAACAGTAATATTCTTAAAAATAGCGACATCAATTAGGTGTCCAAAATGTTACGCTATTCCGTCCATTGTACTTCTTTCAGAGCACTGTCATAAACTATCATTATTTATAGAAGGGTCACCGATTTTTCTGTTGATTTCCAATCATCGTAAATTTAGTCTGCATTTTCTGTTTCAGATATTAGCCCATTAAACTTACTTGCTCTGTATATTGTGACATTTTTAACTGAAAATGTTCGTTCTCAGAAATATTAGTAATTTAACTCCTTCAAGTAATTTATCAAATTTACCTGGAAGCCGCCGTTGGATGGCATTGTTGGAAATTCGACGCCTGGTCCATGCAATTATGTTCAGAAATATTTGAAGATTATTCTGTTTTTTCCAACTGAACTATGATAATATTGGAAAGAGCAAAAGCTACACAAACTGGGTGACCTGCCAATTCCAATAAGGTCGCCAAAAGCAGCTACAATATCGTATTAATATTATATCTGCCTCTGTACTAATAAAGTAGTCAACTGCTCAAAAACTTGAACAAGACAGTTTTATTATCCCGGATCATAATTTTATTATTCATTCAAAGAAATCTCCGGTTAATCAAGTACCCATTTAATCGATGTTCTATGTATTTAGCACACACCTAATGAAAATAGCATATCAGCGTGTAAAGTATAAATTTGATTCGTGAGAAATATTTGTTCCTATTCCTGTCATTGTTTACGATACAATGAAAGCTTTAACTGTTTTGGATCCTACAACAGTAGCAGGTTACAATACTGTTCCAGAGTATAAGAAGGTTATAGAAGCGCGTCTTCATTAAGATGGCAGCTCCGACACAGGCCGCCATTGTTATACCATTTCGAAACTTTTTTCCTCCGATTTAGGAGGCCCTTAAACGTGAGAGCGGGGCAAGATATATTTATCGAAACAATAAATAACATTCTTGTAATGAGTTTATAACTTTGCTACCCCTAGCGAGTCGGATACACACACATAACTCAGGGGACACACATGCGGCGGGGATACAGGAGCGAGCTAATTCCTGAGAGGATTGCTAAAGTTGGCGGCGCGCTCAGGCTAAGACATAACTGCCTTTATTATTCGCGGCAACATAAGCGTTTTGAGGGGGGGGGGCCCCAAGGACGTGCAATAACCAGGTTCAACTCTCGACCCAACGGTTTGCTATTCTCTCTTCTACCGCGCTTGTTTTTCTTTCTCAACTTCTCAAAGCAAAACAAAAATATTTTGACTGGGCTTTGGAGAAGTTGTTCCCTCCCGTCCAAGTTGAATAAAATAGGGAAGAGGAAGAAGGAGATGGTGACTTGAACAAGAATATAATTTACATCTAACTAACTCCGCTCAATTAGCATTCTCTCTTTAATTCCTTTCGGCTTCATTTGCTTTATTTATGTTCTACTTTTTTTTTTAACACTCGACTGAATATAATTTCTTCATCGTAATTTTTTTCCTTAGAGAACAAATATTATTCTGAACTTCGGAAACAACCATTATTGAGCTCCCAATCATAGAAGGCTGAACCATATGGGCGCTTAAACTACATTAATCAACTATTGCAATTTATAGTCTGATATACGAGAAATGTTAGTTTACGATTTTAGTGGAGTTTATTCCTGCAGGTTGTGGAGCAGCAATAACCAAAGTGGGAAGCTCGATGCTCATTTTGCAGGCAAATTAAATTCGAACCGTCCATTGCGGATTTGAATCCCAATTCCGATATTTAACGTTGTAAATATAACGTTGGGATATAATTAGATTTTATATAAACATATGGTAAAGAATTCATTATCTTTATGAGTACGAAATAAACTAGAGATCTCACACCATCCTATTCTTTCATTATATCCGAAACATAAATGGAGTGATTTTATTAGATACTGCCTAAAAATCTCATTCACAAATGTTTGTTAAAATAAAATTTAAAAATACGTGGTAGAAATTAGATTGAAAGCCCAAACATTTTCCGGAATAACACTATAGAAACCGGAATTGTCAAGAGTGCAATATGTATAAATCCATAAATACCCATTAAAAATATTCAAAAACAGATACAACCATGTTATCACAATGCAATTGGAAATATCCAAAACACTAAGCTCAATGGTCTAAAACGTTTCTAAAATATCAAAAACACTAAGCTCAAAGCTCTAAAACTATTCTAAAATATCAAAAACACTAAGCTCAAAGCTCTAAAACTTTTCTAAAATATCAAAAACTTAAAAATAACTAAATAGTTAAGGTTAGGCTAAATCAAAGGTCAGGCTAAAAGAATAAATCAGTGAATATTAAGTATAGTACATCCGTAGTGTCAGCCCCTGATGCTACTAACCACGAAGAAGCTCTGCAATGTGGGTCGAAACCTTGGCTTTCCAATAAACAGTTCTCCCTATTTAGGAGAAGTTTTTTGATCTCCACCCTCACCATTTTCTTCCTCAAATGTATATGTACACACATATATATATATATATATATATATATATATATATATATATATATATATTATATGTGGAAATGCCTGAGATGCTCAGACTTTGAAATCGCTCATCCAATTAATGCTTAACCTTATCAATGCCAATCACTTCAGGTGCCATTAGCCTGTGGTATTTTCAGCTGAAATATCTCTTAATTGTGTCCTGCTTGCTACTATCGCCACTGATACTTGCAAATGCACGCCTCACTCGACAGACAGGAAGTCAGCCACGGAGATAGAAAGTTCACGCGTGATGTATTTCTTGACATAGACACTGGCTTCCTCCGCCCCGAAGGGGAGCGTTCTATTCGATAACAGTTACTTGCTCATTCAGTTCCGCCGCTGATGAGGACCCCCCTCACTATAACTACCAACACATTCGATGATCCTTAACCACCCCCGACCCACTACTACTCCCCAGCCACCCCCGACCCACTAGGTCATGGTGCCATTGTCAACGCGGTGACCTCATCGACCCGATGAATCAGCCGCTTCCTTCCGCTCATCGATTGCTGCAAGATGAAACCATTTCACTGGGGCACCCTCGTCATCGCTCCTGATCACTGTGTCAGGAGGTCTCGATGGTCGAGGTCTGCAACCAACTGCGTGAGGCAGCGTTTCATTCGCAATAGCACAGGAGTACTCATTGATATAATTAATTGTACGGCAATAAATCACATGATAATTATTAAATATTGAATTAATACCTAAATTGTGAAAAGCTAGAATATTGCCTATAGGTCCAATCCACGCTTTAATATTTTTGTTTGGCCATTTAAAAAAAATACTTTTTTATTAGAAGCATTGACATCAAGATAATTTAATCTTTTTCCCGACTATGGTTAGATTGTTTTGATGAATTTTGATTAAAATAAAGCAACTAATTAGTAAATTCTCCGAACGCTGTTGGTCGAGTTGGGTTCGACGAGGAGCAAATCTCAACAGGATCAGGTTCAAACTTCATTCCAAATGATCTTCCGACATTTCTATTTTTTTTTTCACATACGCTACAACCCGGTTACAGGTCTTGATCTCCTCCAATCGCTTCCTTCCTTCTCCTCGTCTATTCTCGGCATGTGCCGACACCATTCAGTTCTTAACTCCCTGGATTTTGCGAGCTTCACCTGCCACACCTTCTGACCACGCCAGCTTAATCTCCCTCTTCTCCTATTTCCATGAATCGGAATAGTCAGGAGTACTTTTGCCCTTTCTCCATCTTCCTTCCTTGCAATATGCACTACATATCTTAACTTTTTGTTATGCACTCCAATAAAGTTCTATAGTACTTCGAGGCCATCTTCTTTTCAGACGCATCGGAGGGTTATCAGGAATGGGAAGCAAGTTGAGAGACTAGTGGATTCAAGTGTGTATGGAGCTTGTCATGGAAGGATAGGAATCTAGTTTGGGCCAAATCAGCAACATATGGGATATTAAGATCGTGATGGATGAGTTTGTTTGTGGCATATTGAGGGTTTTACGACAGATTTTGGATTGTAAGGATTGGATACGAGATGACTTGGATGGTTTAGTAGAGCCCCAAACCTCAACTCCGTATGTCCAAATAGGTCTGATAACTTTCATGCAAATGAGTCTTTTGTAATTTATTGGGAGGTTAGAATGTTTGTCTAGTAAATGTTGAAGTAGGCGAGAAAGTCGAGCAGTTTCTTGTCTTTTTCTGTCTTGTATATATATAGCAGGTGTACACACTCAGAAGTGATGGAGCTCCCCGCTGCTTTGATGGTGAGGTCCATTCAGTGCAAACTGAAATCACTCATCCAGATTTGTTGGTTATTTTTTTTATTGTTATGCATCGTGTATTGATGTATTGATGTGGTGGAGAAAGTATTTAAACAGGCCTACTTACTAAGCTAATGTACCAATGTATTTTATACATTATTATAAATTTCAATTAAGTTCATATGATATAATTTTTTAAATATTTTATTTGAAAAGAAAAGATATGACCAGGACCGGGACTCGAACCCGGGTCTTCCACGTATCCGTGGTGGTGCCTTAATTAACCATCTCAGCCATCCTGGTTCGCTTCTCGGTCAGTCATATCCCTTCTTTCCACTGATCCTATATCTCCGTGATCTCGGAATTCGCGATGTATACACGGGGAGAATGTTAATCGAACATTACTTTATTTTTGGATCTAGTTGTCTTTAAGTCATTAATATTATTATAATTTATATAAGTCATTAATATTATTATATTTCGAGTGCCGGTCCTGGTCATATCTTTTCTTTTCAAATAAAATATTAAAAAAGTTACTTATATCATATAACTATAAAAGAAATTTATTTTATTTTGCTTCAGATTTACATCGTTTTCATTTTATCTGTTCCTTTTTTATTTTTATTTTCTGAAATCATAAACGTTGTTCTTAATATGGAAATGTTTACTGCATCATTGTTATTGAAATTTCTGGCCGCTTTAGCTCAAACTATGTTCTACTGTAGGTATGGGTGGGAACAGTTTGATCAGACAACAATAGTCGGCTTTGAGATGGCGGGCAACTGATAAAGGTTCGTTGGAAATAGGTATTGGACGGAACCCGACTTGCTAATGGGACCAAAAGCATTGAGACAGTTGTTGCGATCGCTATCAGGTGAGCTGGGCCTTTGGGGCATTAGCGGGCTGAGGTAAAACCCGGAGGTTGCGGGATATAATTGATAAAGTTGCCGTTTCCGGAGCAAGTAGAACGTGTAATGGCTCCGGCTAAATAGCCTACCACTAAATGGCCTTCCACTAATGGCAAAATCAATCGGGCCTAACTAGGATTTGGTCGCCCTCTCAGTCGGAGTTGCTTCCCTTCTCTTTAATATGCGGCTCCGGACGATCCGATAAATCGCTTCCTTCTTATCTTCCCACTACCAAGGTGGCTTTAGTTCACGCCCCGTTCCGATAAATTATAACGGTATTAAATAATACGGTCGTCTATACCTAAGGTTGCACGTTCGTAGCCCGGTATATGTACCCAGGATTTTTTAAAAGGGAGTAAAAAATCCTTGTGATGCCGTCCTTCGGAAGGAACGTTAAATGGAGGTACCGACACTATACGGTGTCAGGTACTCGCTACCCATCCAAATCCTAATTATACCTGAATAGTCAGAATTCAGGACTCGTATTGTTTAATTAGCCAAATCAGCTTAAAGTGACGTTAAATGAACAAAGAACAAGTAGATAATAAAAAATCGCCATTCCTGATACACCACCAGCCTATTGATAAACCAGCAGCCTATTGATTAACCACCAGCCTATTGATAAACCAGCAGCCTATTGATTAACCACCAGCCTATTGATAAACCACCAGTCTATTGACAAACCACCAGCCTATTGACAAACCACCAGCCTATTGACAAACCACCAGCATATTGACAAACCACCAGCCTATTGATAAACCACCAGCCTATTGACAAACCACCAGCCTATTGACAAAAACCCCCAGCCCATTGACAAACCACCAGCCTATTGACAAACCACCAGCCTATTGACAAACCACCAGCATATTGACAAACCACCAGCCTATTGATTAACCACCAGCCTATTGATAAACCACCAGTCTATTGACAAACCACCAGCCTATTGACAAACCACCAGCATATTGACAAACCACCAGCCTATTGACAAACCACCAGCCTATTGATAAACCACCAGCCTATTGACAAACCACCAGCCTATTGACAAAAACCCCCAGCCTATTGACAAACCACCAGCCTATTGACAAACCACCAGCCTATTGACAAACCACCAGCATATTGACAAACCACCAGCCTATTGATAAACCACCAGCCTATTGACAAACCACCAGCCTATTGACAAAAACCCCCAGCCTATTGACAAACCACCAGCCTATTGACAAACCACCAGCCTATTGACAAAAACCACCAGCCTATTGACAAAAACCACCAGTCTATTGACCAAAACCACCAGCCTATGCGATATAGGATGCGGACTGCGCATCTTCAATCAACATTGATCCCTATTGAGACTCGTAAGAGGGATCTTCCTAGGGAGAACTATTTGTCCCTTTTGTTTCAGTTTTGTTCAAGATTATCCATTTTAATTAAATTCTACTCCATACCTTGCTACCCTTGTGCTTGTGCTTGTGCTTGCTACCCACATCTTTACTTCTCCTCGACACTAGATTACTCCCCCTCTGGAAGTGGATGATTTAGGTAATTTCCTCCGCGGGCTGAGCCCAACCCATGGTCGGTGGATAGGAAGGAAATCCTGCGCGATGGAGGATGGCCATTAGGGAACAGGATTTTTGGCCATTTATCGGACAAAGGACACGCTCCGCTATCTCCTCGGCACGTGGCTCAAGTCCCATCCTAAAGTGAGGCCTCGTCCGTGTGGTCGCTCGTGACTTATCTTGCATTGATTTGGTTTAACTGTTAATAATAATAGGGGGAGGGAAGTGACCTAATTGCCATTAAGAATACTTAAAAATATCATACCCAGCAACATTTGTTCAAAGTATTACAAATGTTAAGTTAAATAAAATTCCACAATATTGAAAGAACAGAAATAATGTTTAAACATGCCTTAGGCTATCCTTCTAAAATGTTTAACCTGAATGTAGAAACTTATATCTGAGAGCGAAAAAAGATAGGACAATCATTATCAGGTTAATATTTAAAGATAAAGGCAGGATTCTATGCTATTGCATAAATATGGATTAATGACGAAAGCTAAAAAAGGCTTAGCAAGTGGAAGTTGATCTCCCCAAAACATTGGAGCATCTTTAGTATACATATATATATATATTACTTAAGTCAAAACGATTCCCGATTTAGTTCTATCTTTTAGTAAGCATTTTTGCCCGTGAAGGAGAGCCGCCTATATTTGTGTAATATGCTAAATATAAAGAGGCGCGAGTCTTAATGTTGAGTCAATTTAGGAAACAGTCTGAGTTCGAAAACATTCTATTCCAATTTCTAGTTAAGGCTAACTTGGGCCCATTCCTTAGAACTGCTTTTGGCTGGAACCATTTCACGTAAAATATTTTAACATGTTTATTTCTTACTCTGATCGCTCCCTTGCACTACCACTTGGCTGCTTGGCTCCTCAGAGCCGAGTGCATTCGTACGGTCGTGGTGCAACGGCCCAATGCATGTTCATACACCTCTTCTAACTAAAGATCATGATTTCCAAAAAAAAAAAAAAAAATCCATTAAATTATAGTCAGAATGAAAATTGTTTCCGAAAATTACATCCAAAATGTTACATTATGCACTACTTTATAATAATGACAATTTCCACTCGATTTATCAATGTATAATCTGAATTTTATCATGATTATGTGCAATTTGGCAATAGGTGAGATGGTTGCTAATAGCGTTGTTATTTCACATCAGCAACATGCATAAACATTTCAGCGAAATTGTATTTGGAAAATTATTAATGTGTAATTGCTTCAGAGAACGTCATTTCCAGGTCGGGTTAATATCGACTTCATGGTAAATTTAATTATAGCTTTCAGTTGCATTATCTCCTCTCGTTAATGGATATTTAGCTTTAATTTGAATCTAAGCGATTAATATGTCAATTTGATATTGCTGGCTGGGTCCTTTAACATGAAATAATACATAAATAGAATTATGATTTCAATTTATAAATAATTTCCGACTACTTTGGTTCATGAATTTTTTTCTAATTCGTCCTTGGGGAAAGCCCCGGTGCAAGTGGACTTGGTGACCTCAATGGGACAAAACCACCATTAATAATATTATAAATAAAATTCAATAATGAATTAATAGCATCAAGTTATTTGGTCCTAGCTGCCAGGGCCAAGTTGCCCTAAGAGATAAGTTGCCCAGCCGTGAGCCCATTTAATGACTTTGGCACTATTACTGAGTAGACTTTTCCTGCCCATGAATAAGTAATTACTTTTTACGATTATCTGTAATTTCAAATTGTGCTATTCTAGTTTTCTTCTCATTACCGATATGTTCGATATCACTTTTCTTCCAAATCATTGACACACTTTGAAAAGACAATTATGCTGACTATTTATTTCGCTTGTTGGAACACCAGCTAGGAAATCGTTGTGTAGGTCTGTCTAGTGTTTCGCATCACCTCTCGTAGAAGTAATGTTAAGATTCGATTCTTTCGAACTACATCCTGAAGAATCAATTCCCATGTGTTAAAAATCTGCCTACATTTATACCATACTTGTTGAGATAAGCGAGGCATCCTGTGCCACTTTATCAAGCTCTTCTTCTTCCTCTGCTACGATCCAACTGTTCTCCAGTAGATCCTCCTCGCTCATTCTGGCCGGCACATGTTTAAAGCTATAATTTATTTTAAAACCTTTATACATCGCCTTTTCCCGCCGAGGTCTGGTTACCGTCAGAACAGAAGGTAATATTGCTGCGAATCATTATTGTTTCTCATGTTTACCAGCTTTTGGTTTTTGCGAATATCGACTCTCAGCCCTAAGTTAAACGGGGACTCATTCACGTCACAGATATTCCAAAACCCATTTTCGGGGAGTGAATTTTAAAATAAACAGGGTTTTAGGATCGGAAGCGGTGAGCATTCGATGGACCTTTGGTGATTGATACGTCTAATCGAAGGGCGAGGTGCGATCCCTTCTTGAATAAAAGATGGCGGAGGTATCCTCGCTTATCCTTCCTGAGTCATCTCCCCTTTAATGTCCCTCCACCTTTCGCCCTGGGCATGACTTCTCTGTTCTTCCATCTTGTCTCTCATATCGAGCAGGCAAGAGGGTGCTGCTCGAATCATAACTATTACCTTATCCACGATTTTGTTCTGATTATAACTTTGAATCTTACCATATTTCATTATATAATTATTGTTTAAAGTTAATTATTTTTTTTATTTCCAGCTCGCAATGAAGTTGGTTATTTTTGGCACTACTAACGTGAACCTTACTGCTACTGATTTGTACAACTTGCAATTCACCCTCCAAGTAGTAGTTAATTAGTTTTAATGAGGGCAATTGTATTTAGTTTCGGGGTTGACTTTTTGCTGATGACCCGATAAAGTATTGATAAAGTATTGATACGATAAGGCATGGATTAGTTTAATATTGATAATATTATTCCAGCTGGGTCTGAGCAACAGTTCCACTGCAAGTTGTTATCGCTCGCATGGGCCTCCTCAATACAGAAGAGTGAAAAAATTCGAGCTAAATGTGATTTTGATCTCACTTATTTAGGTGCCTTTGCAGCGAATTTCCGGCTATTTTATGCTTGCCGTGGTTCCATCAAACTTTTCTTTTAGATATCAGAAAGCTGTCCGCACGTAGGGTGCCGCGTTCGCTCACGTTAGACCAAAAATGGGTTTGAATGCACATTTCCAACATTCTGTTGGCACAGTTCAAGCACAATAAAGCCGAGTTTTGGCGCCGATTAATTAATGTAGATGAAACTTGGATACACCATTATACGACTGAAACAAAACTACAGTCCAAACAGTGGACAGCAAAGGGGGTCCTCATGTCTGGTATCTTATCCATATCTATAATTAAACTAGTTTTTTCTAAATCCTTCATACTCAACTATATTTATCTATATTTTAATCTTATGATTTTGTATCTTTCCGTTTACCTCCTCATTTTTCTTTCCCTTTATATTATTGTTTACATTTTATCCTTTCTTAACATGTATTTTTTCTATTTTATATTCGTATTCTTTTATTATTATATCTGTCACTATTAGAATTTCTGTTCATCATCTACAATTTTATTTTTATCTATCACTATTTCAAGTTTATTATATTCTGTAACCAGTCTTATATTCATTCTTTATTTATCATATATCTATTCACTATTTCATCATATCTAGTCACTATTTTAATTTCCACTCTTGTACCACTTTATATATTCTTGTTACTGCAACGTTTTTATATATTTCTGTTTGTTTCTCTCTCTTAGACCTGAAGATGGCCTACATTGTAGGCCGAAACGTCGGCACATAATAAATAAGTTACGCTTATTTAGGTGTTTTGATTGACTGCACCCCCAACTATTTCTTCCTTACATTAGCTTTCTTTAGTTTCAATGAAAGACAAAGACAAAGCACGTCAAACGTTTGTTGAAGTTGAGGAGGTTAGGTACTTGGGCTTTTTGTCCTATTCAAAGCCGTGCAGCCATATTTGAAAATATTGGAATATGATAATGTGTTGAGCGGTGAATATTATCGATGCAGCGGCTGCCGCGGTGCGGTTCCGACTATTCTAAGCGGTGGGAGTTAGCGGGTCCTCCGGGCTGAGGGGGGGGGGGGTGAGGCCGAGGGTCAGTGAGCCACCTGAGCCAGCACTTGATTGCGGGGGGGGCGCGCACAGAATTTCACTGCACAATGGTTACTAAGCTGTGGAGCGGCACGGAGAGATAATTGAGGCCCGGCCGATGAGCCCTAATTAGGCAGGCCTCTCTTCACCTTTTGTCGTCCTTTAACCTTCCCTTGGTCCTCCCTTATCGCCTCCTTCAGCCGGCCTTTGTTCCCGGGGCAGTTCCTTCATCTCTCGCCTCGTCACACTGGGAAATATTTGCCTCTGGTTGATCTCATTGTCTCCGAGTCAGCGGGTGGATGGCTGTGTTATTCTTTTAGCCGAGAAAGGGCAATCATTTACAAGAAGGTTACAGCGGCTGCCCTGCACTGGTCTTTTTTTTTAAAACATACTCCGACTTGTTTTATCGATTTTATAGTTCAATAGCCTACCTAATCAAACTTTATTATCTGAAATATTAATCGGTTAACTCTAACATTGCCTCAATATTATATCAATATTTTGATCTTGACTTTGAAGGGATAGACAGAAATATTTTAACTATTAATAAAAAATATTCGATATAAACCCCCCTACACTTATCAATTATAGGTTTAAAAAACTGTACCGCTACAACCCATTTTTGGAAAACATGGTAACAACCTGTACCGTACCTAGCCAACGATCGCGCAGGAAGGTGATTTGGCCAGTATCACGACCTTCAGGTTTTCCCTCCGACAGGTACCCTGTTCATAGAAGCTGGGTGAGCTTTCCCAGGTACCTCGCGGAGCTTCAGGTAGGGCTGGGTCGTTTCACAGTTACGATGTTACCAGAATAAATAATTTCTCATCCACAGCAGGCTTCGAACTTATATGTGTTTTAATTTAAAATAAAATAAAAAAAATTTTCGTCGATAAACAAATGCTTATTAGAATTGTGGCAAAATGTGGACTTGGTGCTTAAAATTTACACCAAATTTAAAATATATTTCTTTTGAGAAATCTGATCTTGTGAATTTCATTCGATTTCAGAGAATAATTTTTTTTATTATGATCAATAAAAAAAATGTTTATCTCCTTATATTATTGTAAAAGAAAAATTTCCCTGGAAAAGCTCCTGGAGATCGAAAGGAGAATGCTAAGAAGAATTCAATTGCATTTACGGCCCCAAAGTGGTATAGGGAAACCAGGATCAAACAAGGAAAAATACAAAAGTGTGACCTGGAAAGGAAGATCAGGAAAAGATGGCTGCGATTCTGAGGATACTTAGGGAGGATGGGTCGGAGAAGGATGAATAGCAAACTTTTGGTAAAGGAAACAACCTGAAGAGCCGGGGTGAGGGGAGAACCAGGTGGAAGGTGGAAGGTGGAAGGTGGCTAGCAGTCGTAGAATATATTACATATTATATATAACATATTTATATTATTTTTTTCTATGGCTGTAAATGGTCGGCCATCATGATGACGATGATGTAAATGGTCGGCCATGATGTGATGATGATATGGATTCTTAGAAAAATACATCTTAGTAATAATAATCACTAGATTTTTTTTATTGTTTTATTCGTTTAATGACATTGGAAAAAACAAACTGAAACGGTTATTTTAGGTTCGAATCTCGTTATCGCAGAAAGGAGAACATTAATCCCCCTCCCCCCACTTGAATTGAAGAGAATTTTAAGATAAAGCTAGCCGCTATTATATTTATCGCCTTTTCCATTTGTCCTCGTGAAATATTCATCCCTCCCTCTTCCATTCCCTCCTCTTCTAGATTTCTTTCCTGTACAAATTAAATGTATACATTCCCAAAGTGTCGTGGATATTTGATCCCTATTGCTTGCACAAACATTCTACCGAATTTTCATTTTTTAAAAATAAATGCAAAAACCATGAGTGGTCAGCCACATTAAAAAAATCTCACTAAAAATCCAGCCATTGGCTTCGCCTGATACAGTTAACATTAACATATCAAAATATATAAATGCGTAGTACTTTTTCTTGACCTTTGCTATTGTTGGTCTTGCAGATTAGTCGAGTCCTTTGAATCTCCCCCGGGAGCTCGACCGATCGCACAGTTTGCAGGCTGTTTTCTTAGAATCAGTCGCTGGAATGTTGCTGTCTCTCGCCAATTTTTTACACCTTTTGCAGTGCATTCTACAGTCGTTTCTGCATATATATTTGTTTCTGATTCTGTTATTATTTACTTTAATTGTATTATTGAATTATTTTATACAATATACAACGCTGACCTTTGATACTTCTTATCATTGAGTTCCGAGTTTTTCTGAAAAGAAATAAGCATATCTATAAAATGTTATGTGCACAAGAAAAAAAATTATTTGAAAATGTAAAATTCATGTTCTCGCATTCTTCGCTAAATTATTGTATACATTTCGCTGCATTCAACATTAATTTTTATACCTAAGTATGATTGTTGAAGAAAATCATCTTATCTTAGAGAGGAAATCTTTATCTTAGATTCTGGTCAATTTTGACGAAAAATAATTTCAGTTCTATATATTATTATTATTATTACATATACTGAAAATTATTATGTAATAAACAAACAATTGTTTTGATTTAAAATTTAAAACCTGTGCAAATCACGTGACCCTCCAGAGTAATGTCTTAAACAGCTAGCGAGCAATTAAGAAATTCTCTCTCCCCCCCCCTCTCTCTCTCTTCGAAGTTATGAGAGCTTTGAAGAATACTGCGATTAATCCTGAAGGGTCAATGCATTAGCGACTATTACGAGGCAGAACAACCCCACTAGGGAAGTAGTTGACCCAGTCATTCTGTCTCTTATAAAATAAAAATATGTTGCTTACTTCCAGTTTGTAAATATTTCATATTTCGATCAAAAGTACATCAATCGTAATTACCTCCTTGTAAGATCAGATCCGCTCCTAAGCGATAATATTTCGACTTCTCCTATTTTTGGGCATTACCTCGTTGATCAGGTTTTTAGAGTACAAAGTACTTTTTACACTTGATGGTAAGTACAAGACTGGAGGCAGGGCCGGTCGAGGAGCTGGAGAGCCGATGGCGATGACATTATTATAGTTCCTCTTCCAACATATAGAAAGAGCCCCGACTCTCCTGGCCGCACGTCCTCCTCTTCTCATCATCTCCTCTTCGCCCATCTCTTCCTCTATCGTCCTTCTTTTATACCTTCCTCTAGAGCGCTAGTAAAAAAGCTCTTTGCACCTCGTTTGGTCTTCTTCAATGGTTCCCTTAGTGCGTGGTTCGAACAGCTTAAGTTTGTTTAATTAACGTAGTGGGTTCTTTTATATTCTTGGATCCCTTCTTTCCTTTTTCAAGTTGCTTTTAGTTGCATTTAAGTGGCTGTTTTAAAAATTGATTTTTTTTTTTTTTTTTTATGAACTGCTACATTTTCCCTACACTCAAAATTATTTCGATATTATAATTCTTTGTGGTATCTTAATTGTTCTTAAATTTTTTTTCTATAGCGTTTGCAGGAATACCTTTTTTTTTTTTACGTACGAACATAGAACTTCCAAATTCAGCAGCATATTAAAATGCATTAAGTATGTTGCATAAACATGAGCAAAGACAGTTTTAAAAAAAGGCATACCTGACTGTACGATGCAGGGTAAAATGACTTTCAGAAGATGGGTGGGAAGTAAGAAGAGAATAGGAAGCAGCGCCTAGGCAGAGGAAAGAAGGATGAAGAGTTACTGGGGGAGGAAAGAGGGAAAGGTGTGCTACGATGTGTCCATGGAATCATTTCAGTTCACGCCGTCTTAAAGGGCACATTATGTAGAAAAAAGCTTTACTCCCGAGCCCGCCAGTATCATGGCAGTTTTTGGCTTTAATTTTATCAAGTGCGCCGTTCCTTTTTAGTCTATAATTTGATACTGTTATTAAAATTTGTTGAGCAATCAGAGGATATTATGAGATATTATAACATAGAAAACGGATTATATTGTAACATAATCCTACTTGCTTTAGGAACGGCCAAGAAGAAACCTAATATATTCTAATATAGCCGCCAGTATTGTCTATTATATCCGTCACCCTGGGCGACAGTATTGTGCGCTATATCCGTCACACCGGTCGACAACGGAGCCCGCGATGTGAGGCAGTATTTCACTTCACGATAATTTAGCCCAGCTCCGAAGTGGAACTGGCCGAGTAATAAAGAGCAGAGAGGAGTCGGAATAAAATGGATATTTTAATGCTCACTATTGTCTCGCCTCCTCTTCTTGTCGTCCGGTCCCAAGTCACAAATAGAACCATTCTCTCATTGTTTCAGAACTTTCAGGCTTAAATACTCAAAGCTATTATTTATCATTTTATTTTGAAGAGGCCGCTTTCGAAAGGCACGATTTCATATATAAATATTTCCTGAATCTAATAGTAAAAATCTAATGCTTCCAAACTTGTAGTTTTCATGTTTCTAGTATTCTTCATAACGATATTTAAGTAGGGACTGTAGCTGATATGATATAATAATGCTATGAGTAAATATATATATAATAACAATGTGATTAGGTCCATCATTTTCCAGCATATGTTCAATAATATAGTTGACCTTATCATATATATATATATATATATATATATATATATATATATATATATATATATATATATATACATATGAGGAAGAAAATGTTCAGGGTATATTGTAGACTAAATATCAGTCTAGTGTTAAGTGTGATGCTACTATATTAGCACCGAAGAAGATCTGCAATGTGGGTCGGAACGTAGGCTTCTAAATAAACTCTATATGAAAATTTCTTGGCCTATATCCTGGCCACGTCCTTCCTCATTTTCCAGTATATCCATGAATCATTTATCATTAATGAATTATCAATTAATGAGCACGTCAGATTCTTAGGGGGAAATCGAGCTATCCTATCGAGCCCTCCTAATTATATATCACTTGTGACAATCTGTTCTAAAATAACGCTCTTGAGATTCCAGGATGCTTGGGAATCCCGGGAGGATGGACCAGGAATAGAGTTGGAGTGGTTAGGCCCAGCGAGCTCTGCCCCGTCCTCAGAGGATGATCCTCCCCTCAGTGACCTCGCCAACCAAATGCAGCTATTGATTTATACTCGCTTCTTTAGCTTGCTTCAGAGCCGTTCTTTATTTGCACTCTCTTTGCCAACCTTTAGCCTTTTTCCTTTATATCCTCAGTTCATAGCCCCACAGCCTACCTTCGTCCTGTCATTTATCTGCCTCTATCTCTAGACTAAATCGGATGCGGTCGACATCATTCTGTTCGACCTATACCTCACATGTTAAATATGCTACACTACTTATTCGTAATTTCAAATATGGTTTTAACAATCCTTAAAAACCGCGTATCTGCATTTTGTATTGTTTTTTGAATTTGTAATTGATTTGAATACATTCTTTAAAGGAAGAACTGTTTCAATGATGGTTCAAATGTTAGGACTTTTTACTTCACCATAAACATAAAACCGACCGACAACAATTATTCATTATGTAGGTCTCTCGACTATACTTGAGGAAAATAAGTTTTAGGCTTCATCAAAATATTATACTTCATTTGTATGGTTTTCTTTTACGAAAATCATTTGCTAAATTTAGAAGATCAATAGCGGATGGGTCCCTAGGTTCCCAGGTACTTAACGATATAAAAAACAAGTGATGTGATAACAGCCGAGTACCTGAGCTATCTTTTATTGCAACCTCAGTTAGTTTAACGAGTCTCAAAACTAATCCCTAACTTGAAAAACTGTTAATAATTTGACCAATGGTGTACTATAAGGGCTGAAGAGGGCTAAATAAACTAAAGGTGTTAATAAAGAACCGCTTTCAAAACTTCCCTTAGCAGTGGCATTCCACTTCCCGGACTGCATTTCAAAAACTGAAGTCTTATTATCATTTATATTTAAACTCTGCATAGGCCAACAGTTGGACAAGTAGTATTTTTATTTTATAACTAACTATTTGATTTGAGAAGAAAAGATATGGCCAGGACCGGGACTCGAACCAGGGTATTTCACCTCTCCGTGGTGACGCCTCAACCATCTCGGCCACCCTGGCACGGTTCTCGGCCAGCCCTATCATTTCTTTTCACTGATCCTATATCTCCGTATATAGGCGTCCGAGGCGTCACCGCGGAGAGGTGAAATACCCGTGTTCGAGTCCCGGTCCTTGCCATATCTTTTCTTTTCAAATAAAATATCTTTTTTCAAATTATATTTCTCTGAAATGTTAGTGGATTGGAGTTATTTTTAAGTTGAACGTGAAAAGGTAATTCTTACTGCAGGACCAGAACTCAAGTATGTAGGTACATGGTTGGGTGGGACCAGGTAAACCAAGAGGGGAGGTCTTAGGAATTAAAGTTGGAGTTAAGATTCATTCGACTCGGGTAGGTTTCTTCGGCAAAACTACTGGTGATTAAGAAGACAATGATATTCTTAAGGTGAAGGCTTTACCAATCTTTGCACCAGAGTTCGATCCAGGCAACAGAGAAACAGGACCAAAGGAAGGACAGGAGGGGCAGGACCCGTCCCAGTGTGTACATTCATCGAGGCCTGATGATGGTGGTCGATCATCAGTCAGTAGGAAACAGTGAGCTTCAAATTTACATGCGTTTAAAATGTACTTTTCAAATTTGATTTTGCCGGTTGAATTAAGAATTTGATCATCACATTAAATCAATTATGAATAGGCAGAAACTCTGCATGTGGCTAAACACACTGTATGGCCAATGAAGTTCAACACACTTATGACTTATAATATTAAGTATTGTATGAAATAATGTTATACGAACAAGATGTAAATAGTAAAAGCACTGTGCTCGCGGTACAATGTTTAGCACAAACATTTATTCTGTATAAATTCAGTTCAGCGATACCTGACATCTATCATAGATCTACCCTTAGAGAGAATGAGACTTCAAAGCCAAATTAGAGTTTCCCCCAGCAAACAAATAGTTGTTGCGCCAATAAAACAACCCACAGAATTAATTCTAACGACAATTGGCCTCTATGCTTAAATAACTCACCTATAACACAACACACATGACTATTTAAACCACAAACTTTTTGACGGTCCATTTTATACAGATCCTAGAAATAAATACATTAGTTCATACGATCACGTTATTTATACAGTATTGAATCCTAAATACAACAGTGACATTGTTAATCTCTGTAAACTAATATCTTTGTAATAATAGCTTTGAATTATATAAGTTTTCCTTTTCTTATATACTTGCTTTGTTACTAGGATTCTCCATATTTGGATGTATTGTTGACTTGTGGCGCCATATTTTTGATTTTATCTTCATTGCCATGTATTGTAATTATCTTTCTTTTTTCTGTGTGTTTACTATTCTGTTATTTTTATGTTATATTATTTTTTATAAAACTTCTAACCAAACTCTCTGTATTTTACTAATGTAAAAATCAGAAATAAATGAAAATAAATAATAAATATTAAGTATTGTGGCTAAGTTATGGTCAAACTTTTAGGCTATCATTATTAATCACAAAATCATATTTCGATTAGGATTGCGTCATTATACAGCGGTTATTAAAAACTGCCCTTGAATGATGAATGTCCTCGGGACAAACAAGTGTTGTGAGGCGGAGGCACTCGCCCGGGACACATCGAAGCCTTTTGAGTTAATTATTGAATGTGGACTTGTTAAACGTCATTAGCAGTTGGAATACTGACGGCTTGGAGAGCTTCGTTCGAAAAGAGGCAGGTGTCGCTGGGGTCGAGTGGCTGCTCGGAGCCTGCCACCGACAGAGGTCGCCGCTTCTGCTCTTTGTCCGCTATACAGGGGTTTAAAGTATGTCCTGTCCATAATCAGAATGAGCAGTGTTAAAATGGGCTATATAAGTGAGCGCAACTTCTAATTTATTTCCAAATCTAGCTCTACGAAATAATTAAATTAATAAAAAAAAACTGTTCTCGGGAGTAAGCGAAACTGGAGAGGTGATATTAAAACCTCCTTTACTTTATAAAGGGACCTGCTGATGGCGAATCCAATCATAAAGACCCTCCCAGGACACCTACCATCAGCAATTGGCCTCCTTTAGCCCGTGCAGAGCCGAGGAGCTCACCTTCCAAAGCGATTCATTGACGTTGTGGAAATGAGAGAGAGAGACAATAATATGATAGAAGAAAATAATGAAAATTTTAGCAATAAATTTATCGAAAATACATTATTAAAGGCAGGTGTAAAACTTAAAGTCTAAGATGGATGAACTTTAAAAGAAATATTTTACATAGCTAAGGAAAGACTTAATCATTTTGAAATATAGGTGTGCTCTATAATATTATTATGTATTATTCACGAGATCTTTGTATGCTATTGGAAAAAATACATTATACAGGACCAGGATACTGCAGTGCAAGTCTGGAAAAATTATTATTAAAAAATTATAAATTATAAAATTAATTTTAATGGATACATTCTAATAAAAAGAATTCTTAATAACGCTGTTTTTTTAAATTATAATTTATATTATTATTATGCAATAATCCACATTATATTATCAACTAGCTTTTGCCCACGACTTCGTCCGCATTGATTTTAAATAGAAATCTATGTTGAGTTTAAATGGAGAGTGAATTTTGAATTCCATAAATGAACTGCATATTATGAACAATGACTTGGAGCATTTGTGAATTGTGCCAGCCTACCAATGTTTGTCCCTTTGTTGATAGATTTTAATAAACTGTCCTATCAAATATTAAATGGCATAATTACTATCGATATGTTTTCTATTGAAATCCACCATTTAATATCAAAAACTGTAATATCTAGGCGTTTGTTTTGCAAAATTATGAATACAATTATTATTATGTTAAATTGTAAATCCTGCTTACTAAATTCACATCTCTAACTTAACACGATACGATTTCCCGTAATTTACACTTTTCAGGGTCGATTAGCAAAAAATTAAAAAAAAAACATGTATTTATTTCTAGTTCATAAAATTATTTGATTTACATGAAACATAGTTGATCTTGGTACCGAATGAGACCTGGACATAAGATATCACCTTTCTAGGATAGGCATAAGAGAATTCAAAATATCCTACTTAATAAAGGGATCTCAACAAACTATTTTTCTTTTGTTAATAATTTCTAACAATGGGTATATTAATAGCTTAGTTCACAAATGTATTAAGTGAAATTTTTTTGAAAATGGGTTTTGTTATTTAAACAATATTGTAAAGTTGTGGTCAGGAAGTCATACGTTGATATAAAATCAATAGAGAAGCTGTGAAGGTTACAAAAATGTATTGTGTGCTTAAACTTGAACTGTATTTCTTGTCGCCGTACAGGCTCAGGACCCCCGTTTATTGTCCCTTTCCAAGGACGGCATAACCGAGGATTTTCTTTTTACTCCCTTTAGAAAATCCTAGGGCTCGGTAGGTGGCCCTACATGGAGGAAAATGCCTCCATTTTTATTATTTCTTTTAATAGTCTTATCGAACTTTTATTTGAATGTGAATTCGGCCAGCCAACCAATGCTTATCCCTTTGTTGATAGATTGTAATAAACTTTCCTATTATGTTAAATGGCTTAATTACAGAACTATCGATAAGTTTTGTATTGAAATCCACCGTTTGTATATTTCCAAAACTGTAATATTTAGTGGTTGATATTGCAAAATCATGAATACAATTATTATTATGTTAAAATTTAAACCCTACTTACTTATTAACTTAACATGTTATCGCTTAATGGAAATCATTAAAATTATAACGAAAATAGAAAAGGCAATTGAGTAATAAATAAAACTTTAAAATTTGTTGAAGGAATGAATAATTTAAAATTGTACCAGAATAACAAACCTATCAGGTAGTCTCGGGAAGATATATTGGGCCTGAAAGCTTGGGGCCAGGTAAGGTCAGTTCAAACTCGGCAATCGGAAGGTTTAGGAAGGTACAGTACTGAATTGCCCAGGTGTAGGTAGTAAACCCTAAGTACGGAACTACCTGAAGATAGTAAGGTAACTAACTACCTGTTTCAAAACTAATAAAAAGAAATCTATGACAAAATACTGTAATAAATATTTCTTTTGTTATGATGAGATAAGATTCCTTACTTAAATTTACTTGTATTGGAGTTCACTTATCTCAAAACCTTTCAATGTTTTATAATCTTAAAACTTGGTAGAATCTTTAGAATAAAGATATGAGAATATATCGATGCCTTAGTTCACATATGTGTTAAGTGCCGACACAATATTTTACAGGAGTCAAATTTGATAATAATTTAACAAGAAATACAGTTCAAGTTTAAGCCCACAATATATTTTTGTTACCTTCACAGCTTCTCTATTGATTTTATATCAACATATGACTTCCTGATCACAACTTTACAATATTGTTTATATAACAAAACCCATTTTTAAAAAATTTTCACTTAATACATATGTGAACTAAGCCATTAATATACCCATTGTTAGAAATTATTAACAAAAGAAAAATAGTTTGTTGAGATCCCTTTATTAAGCAGGATATTTTGAATTCTCTGCTCTATCTGGCTCTAGTTACCTGGCCCTAGTTACCTGGCCCTAGTTACCTGGCCCTAGTTACCTGGCCCTAGTTACCTGGCCCTAGTTACCTGGCCCTAGTTAGCAGGTAAGGATGAGTCATCCAAACGCCCAGCGTATTCACTTCGTTGCCCTCCACGCCCTTCATCTTCCCTAATAAGTTGAAAAGGGTGAAAAACGTTTGCGAGCACCATGAATTTTTAGATTTAGCTTCTACATTAAAAATAAATAAATATGGATTATTTTATTTTTGGAAAATCGCCACCTAAAAGATTAAAATAACAGAAATCCTTTCCATTTTACTTACTTTACTTTATTTTTATGAGTAACAATTTTTACTGGTAATTATAGTTTATAACACAGGACTAGTAGCAGTGAGCATGAGTATATATGCCTGTATCGGAATCGAGATCACGCTCAGCGCCCCATTTTTCCGCCAATTCGTGGCGCTCACTATTTGGAGGCTGGAGGAACCTCCAGGTGTTTGATCTAAGGCTATTAACAAAATAAATAATTAATTTACTACAGCCGCTCTCGAATTCGGGACCTAGAGATCAGTAACAGAGCACTCCAGCACTCAGCACTCCGTCCCATGTAACTTCTACAAATTAAGCAAAAAAGGATCTTTATCAAGAGAGATGTTATTGCAGCCGAAGCTATTAGTCGTGGAAGATGATATCGTTTGTTACTGCTCTCTTAATCGGAGTGTCCTGATGAGAGGAAGATCAAAGCGGCTGGCACTGCGACAGGATCCAAGAGCTTTCTCTCTCTGATCAGCTGAGTTCTTAGGAGGCTCTTAACTCGTGATAATGCTCTCACGAACTAACATTAGCTTTTCAACTCTTTCTAATTTTACTTCCTTTCTTGTCCCCAGCCATCTTCTTTGTTTACTTTATTAGCTTTGAAGATAGAAACAGACGAATACAATTTTCTCTCTCTCATCTCAGTTAATTTAAACGTTTTCAGATCTCAATATGATAGAATTTAGCTAAGCTAGTAACAATATCTCTCAACACTCTTTTCATCTTAACTATGCCTGGATGTTTAGAGATATCTACATTGCTTAGAATTGTTATTACTTGGATGTCATTTTTATAAAGAGAAATGACAGTTTAAATCTTTACACATTTTTATGACCTTTTAACAAAAGAAATTTGGAGCAATCTATAGGATAGTGGTTAGCATAACAAACTACTAAACCCAAGATCGCGGGTTCTAGCCCGGCAGGTGGCCCTAGGATTTTCTAAAGGGAGTAAAAAGAAAATCCTCGGTTATGCCGTCCTTCGGAAGGGACGTTAAACGGGGGTCCTGAGCCTGTACGATGTCCGGTACTCGCTAGAAATCCCTATCCTAATTAAACCTGAATAGGCAAATTAGAGAGCTCCCACTGCAGCACCGTCCGATTAGCCAAAGATGGACATTGAGTATTATTAGTTCCTCCTTAGACTCTGCCCTATGCCTCAAGAACATAGAGGAAACCTTAAACTCACCCAAAATGTGTGAAATATGGAGTATACCCACCACTCAGCTTCCCCTGGCTTTCGATTCCAGTGACGCTACTGTACTCATGGGAGGCAAGCGGACGGTTCTCCCGGAGCCTCTGTTCAAAGTTCTTCTAGACAGAATGTAAATATTTTGTTTAGCTTTTTGCTATTTTATTTATATAGCTGCTTTCAGTTTAGAAATATCTATGATTTTTCATACTACCTTTATAACTTTTGCCCTTTGGTATGGCTTCTTTAGAGTTTTGTATATTTACTAAATAATTAAATCATTCCTTTTAATTTCTAAAATAGGCCTGTACGTAGGCTAATATAAAAATAACTTTTATAGATAAGGTTATAGATAAAAAAAATCATCTTGATTAGCTGAACGTAGCAACCAAAGCAATACTACTAAAATACACAATGATAGAAGTCGATAAAAGCGTTAACCATAGCGGAAGGTGATACGATTGCCAGATAAGGCAGCACGCGCAGCAGATAGAGCAGGGATGAGGAAGCTGGCCAGTATCATTATGGGTAGGATATTGCTGGCACCGCCGCCTCCGGATTACAAGATCAAACCGCCCTGGCAACAGACTTCTATTCTTCTGTTAAGCTTTATCCCAGAGCTCCTGTGAAAGGAAGCTTTATATTTTCCTAGTGTGAGGCCTAAGTTAGCGGGTTAGTGAGGAGCAACTCAACTTTATCTTGTCCAAAAGTAGTCCATTTTCAGAAGAATGATCTGGTATGAAGAAGGTGGAAGATGTAAAACTCTTCAATGCTTTCCTTCTATCGGTTTCGAATTCGTATTTCCACATCACCAGTTAAAGAGATCTGTTTTTTTTTCAGATATTCGGCAGGGACTAGCCCAGGATAGTGGCGATTACGACTCCCGGGTTCAGGACACAGCTACACACATTAAAGTACAGTACACTCGACAATTATTCTGACATAAGGTCATGTACAGTACACGCCTCAGGGCTACCTTTCCTGGGACGACCTACTTTTGGAGGCTTCTGTCCAACGGAAAAATGTGCCAGGTTGATTATGGCCTGTTAGTTTAGTTGAACAGTATTCTTATAAATTTATCGCACAAATTATAAAAATGTTAAGCTTACAATAATTGTGAATGATCAACAATTTAAACAATATTAGTATTTAAAAAATAACATTTTTAAATATATGTTACAAATTAAATTTGTGATTTTTTCTTTCCCACGACAATCGTTGTTTTGTCCTCTGAATGAATGAATAAATCGATCGAAGTCGTAATATATTCTTCGTGTTGAATACATTTTGTATATTCACTTGAAGCCTATTAATAAAATTTTAGAATGATTTTTGATTGATTTACATGAGTAAGCCATCCAAATCGCTAATAGTTTATATAAATATGTTTTTCCGGTTAAAGTGAATAGCGATAGAGGCTAATAAAGATAAAATAATTTAGCGATTGGAGAGAGCCAGGTGGGGGGGGGGCGATTGGAGGGAGGTGCTATTACATTACTCCACGGGAATTGGCTTTCATTAAACTGTTTCCTCAACATTTGTTCTCATAAACTGGTCCATACAACGGATCAACAAATGGCAGATAATAATCTCGTACGGTCCTCTCTATATTCACTTTATATTCACTTTATAATTGAAACTCCGTTCTGGCAACATTCCCCGAATTACCTTTTATTATTTTGCAGATTTGCAATATTGGCTTTGTAACGTATCAAACATTTATTTTTAAAAATAATTGTATTATTGATCCTGCCTCTGTATGTAATAATAATAATATGTAATAATAGTTGTTTCATCGTACTAGAATTTGAGTCCCACCGTTGATTTCAAATTTAAATTTATATATTGGAATTAATGGTCCTTTAGTTCTAAACTTGAAAGTGGTATTCAATAAGCACGTTCCTTATCAAATATTATTACTGGTTGCTATTATAAACTAAAAAATAAGCCAAATTAGTGTTTCCTCCAGTAAACAAATAGATGTTTACTACAATAAAAATACCCACAGAATTAATACTGAAGACAACTGTCCTCTATGCGTAAATGAATCACGTAATGATCTAAACCACATACTTTTCGACTGTCCATTTTATACAGAACCTAGAAATAAATATATTAGTTAATACGATCACAATATTTATACAGTACTCAACCCACAACAATGATGCAATTAATCTCTGTGACTTCTTATACAAAGCTCTAAGTATTAGAATAGCTCTGACTAATTGATACATATATGTTTGTTTACCCACAAAACTAAATAATACTTTTGAATTATATAAGCTTTACCTTAAGAACTTTCCATATTTTGATGTAGAGCTGACTCATGGACATATTTTTGATTTTACCTTCATTAGAATGTTCAGTATCATAAACCTTACCTACTTTCTTTTTCTCTATGTTTACTATTCTGTAATTTTTGTTTGTACCATTATTTTTGTAGAACTTCTAACCAAACTCTCTCTGTATTTTGCAATTGTAAAAATCAGAAATAAACAAGTAAATTAAACTCTAAACTCTAAAAATAAGTAACCCATGGCCTCTTATTTTTTAACAATTTAAAAGTAGGGCAAACGAAGTTAAGATTGGCAGGCTAATAGCAACGCCTGAAACGGATAAGGCTAGGGAAGATGTTTCGTGTGATTTTCCGACCAAATATCATATTTTCAAATCATCACTTAATTTTAATATAATATATCTTTTTTAAGATAAGAAAAGTTGTAATCAATTTTGTAACCCTCGTAATGAATTATTCAGTATCTCGATGTAGAAATCTAGAATTGATCGATTGTGAGTTTAAGAAAGTTGGTTTTTTAACAAATTAAAATTTTTTTAGCAAATTAATACACTCTTTTAAAGTTTCTAACTCTAAAACATCCTTTTCACGAATGTGCAAACTTCTTTCTCTTGAAATCTGAATCTATTACCACGAAAAAAAAAATGCCATTGCATACACAAGTATATGATCAATTCTAAATGTATATTAGTACAAAAAAATTGCATCATTCGTAAGCACCTTCCACCTCGCTCTGTGTAAACTGCTTGCTGTAGGCGCCTCCTTGAAGCTCTATATGGCCAAATTAAATTTGTATACTAATATTTTTCTGAACTGTTTCATTCCAAGTAGAACTTGATTTGGAATTCTCTTTTCAATTATGCATCTCCAGCTTTTATTTGAGATCTACAAAGCATACTCGGACATTTGAGAGTACTCCTAATGCACAGTTTAAAAGATCTTTCTCAACATTCGTCATGAAGGTGAAGAAGGTTCAACCAAAGCGAACAGATGAAAGAGGTCGATGAGGAGCCGGAGGCGACAACACGACTCCGGAAAATTAAAACAAAACACCCCCCCCCTTTTCATTTTCTCCTTTCCGGACACTTTACATCTCCCACTAGCGCCCCTTTAGTAAACCAAAGGCACATTGCCATCTGCTTTTATTCTCTGCCGGTTTGTCAGTATTGAATAATTTGTATTTAAACTATCATAGAATAAAAATCACAATTATGAATTTCCAATTTCCCTACCTAAATTATAAAGTTTAATTTTAATTACTCATAATTTAATTACCGTGCTATTTTTTGCCAATAACAAATTGTTGTTGGTATCTCTATGGAATAGAGGGAGATCCGATGGTACCCTATCGGGCGAGTATGGTGGGTGAGGCAGTACCTCCCACCCCAACTAATTTAATGTTTCCAGTGTTCACCTTGCAGAGAGCGGTCTTGCATTGTTTAAAGAAACTTTTTGTTTAAAGTTAAGTTCTCTCAATCCAATCGTTCACAATAAAGGTCTGCAGTGACAATTTGTACAGGGTTCAGTTCTTTAAAGTGAACAATTGGGCTCATACTCGACCAGTCACAGAGAAGCGCCGTTTTTTTAATGTGAACCCGGCTTCTCGTGGTGATTCATTAGGAGAGAGTCACTGCCTTTTGCGTTTTGGAGTATCATATAGGATCCATTTTTGCCTCCAGTGATCAGACGATAAAAAAAACGGTGCCTTTGAAGCAATTCGTTGCAAGAGATGGATGGGGTAGGCTTTGTCTTCTTGGTACAAATTATGAGGTTCCCAAATACCTGCTCTGCTTATTTTCCAATCTGCTGTAAATGTTCCTGGGTGGTCGACCTGGATTGGTTTTGCGTGTTTGACTTGGATTTCCTTAGCATGTCGTTGGTCTTCTTGAACGATAGGAGTTAGAGAGCTCAAAATTATCGAATCTGAACTTGGAAAACCATCTTTGGCATTTAAGAACGTCTAATGCACTTGTATTAACCTCGCAAATGTTTAATCACTATTGTTGTGTTACCACCGTTGCTAAACTCAAAAAGCATACAATTCCGGCTATGCTCTTCTGGTATTTGGCTGTCTATTTCACTCCAAATTGCAAAAAAAGTTTAACATTGAATGGTTTAGAAGTGAAGGAGTCCCAATAACCTTAAAATTTGGCCCGCTTTCGAAATACTCAATGAACTGACAAATGACAATCAAATATCGACATTACTTCCCAGTCACCCATTTATAATACACTAGCTTATGCCCGCGGCTTCGCTCGCCTTGATTTTGTTCTGCCACAAAGTTTCGTGAAAAATCATTTAAAATAAATAATTTAATTATTTTTTTAAAATATAAGTAATATAACATGCCCCCGTGCGCCCCCCCTAAATCCACGCTTGCTATAGCCCATGTGTTATTCTGATGTATAACCTGTTTTACTGTCCAGTTTCATCCAAATCCGACCAGTAGTTTTTGCGTGAAAGAGAGACAAACATACAAACTTTCACATTTATAATATTAGTAAGATAATGAAGAATGGACTGAAAAACATAAATTATATAGAAGCATAACTACAGAATATGGTGAGTTGCTGGTAGAATATGTAGAGCTAAATGAGCCAGTTAGCTTATTGTTTATTGTTTAGCGCCTGTTGGGAAATTTAGCAGGCCCTACAAATTTAGCGAGGTTAAGTTAGTAGGGGGGGGAGTTGGAGAAGTGCGTTAATCAGCGCCGCGGGGAGACATACCTTCTCTCTCTCTCTCTCTCTCTCTCTCTCTCTCTCTCTCTCTCTCTCTCTCTCTCTCTTCCTCACTCTAGGCCTCATTACCTTCTCTGCATTATCTCATAGTTATCAGTCCCTCGCTGCCTCTCGTCCAATTATCGTTTCAGATCCGTCGGATGCGAGACTCGTCTTCAATGGATTCGGGAATCTAGAGCATAAGTTCTGCGGCTGGGACCCAACTTCGGATTAAACAGCGTTTTTACTCTAACAAGAGTGCCTTATTCTGCTTTATATTTCGAAAATCCCCGCAATAATTGACAAAAACGTGAAATTATCAACATATGAATTTTATTGAGCTTCCTGTATTGATAAATTCTTGCCTCATAAATTTCTAAGTCCCCTTCATCAGTCACGATGGTTAGAACTTTTTGTTCTTGGTTTTAATACTTCATAAAGAATCCGTACAAATCTGAACCTGAATTGATGAATAACTTTGAACAATTTATTTAAATTCAGAATACTTTCTTTAAATATAAGGAAAAATCTCTGATTGATGACAAATTTAAATTGGGCATGGGATGACAGGATTGAAGGATTGGGTGTTAGTTGGAAGGAGTGGCTGGTGTGATGCGGGAGTTGAAGTGACAGCTCGTGATGTGTCCTCTTCTTGCGAATATGTTTCGTGTATCGTATGTCGAGAGCTCCGAGAGAATCTGAGTCAAACTTTATCCTCTGCAGTTCTTTGCTGGTTCGGTAAGTTTCCAAGGACCTCAGGGCTGTTGGTTAGTTATAGCGGACAAGTGCTGCGTGGAGTATTGTGAGGTCTTAGTACAGTATTGTATATTGGATCTTGTCTCTGTGTCACATTCCTGGTGAATAGATTAAGTATCTGTGTTGATTTGGGGAGGCCCGCGCGTTTTGTATTTTATGTTGGGAGTGGGTTGAAAGCGGGAGGCACACACTTACATCACTTTCGAGTTTCATTTCAAGGTGAGTGGTTTTAGTTCTGTATTATGTTCTCGGTTAGCGTTGGTTGTCTTGTGAATGTTGTCTTATGTGGGAATGTGATGGCATCTGTTTTTTATATATTGATGTGGATTTTATGGCCTGGTGAATTTTATGGCTATTGCTAACAATGAAAAATATGATACGACTAAAAATGTGAGGAGAGATCATCTGTCTAAACTAACCAAAAGGGTGGATCGAGCTTGACAGGCATTATATTGGTTACACTGTTGTTTGTTGTTAAACCACCGGATTTAAAACTCAATTCAATGACGGATTGGATCATTGAAATGTATAAAGATTTTTATTCTTTCCGTAGAATAAGTTCAAAAACATAGCTGCAATAAAAATATTTGTGCTTATTGATTCGCTATCAATTATCTTTTATGGGAACCATGGAATCAATCAGTTTCAATAATCAGTTCTGTTAAGTCTAATTGGAGAATTGAGGTTTAAAAGTCCTAACACTAGCTCAAGCCATGGGTTTAATTAGGGAACCCAGAGTGATCAGAAAATGAAGAAAAGTAGTTGGTAACTTGCTAAATTTCAAACATTTATTCTTTATCAGTACAATCGTGTTGTTGTTTTCGTACAAGCATCAAGCATTAGTGTTTCTGCTGATAATAAAAGATAACAACCAGCCAATATATTTACACCCTCCCCCTTTCTCCCCGATGCCGAAACTATGCCTCAATCATGGAAGGAAAATGCGGGGCGTTGAAGAAACTTGTCCGCTGGCGAATGTATATTAGATAGCTGGGATAGCTGGCGGTGGTAGGGCGCTGTGTTGCTAATAGCCCAGTCCGCCGGCCAATGGAATGCCTCTAATAAAGACAGTCCCTCCTCGCTCTTGTTATTAAACCTGCTCTCTTCGGCCATCTTTCACAACTTCATTTGTCGCTTCGTCGATTGCTTTCAGCCAATTGTTGACTGTTTATTTAGCATTTAATGTATTCCTTGTACCAAGGAGTTTTAAAAATATTTTATTTCAAACATCTCTATTATTAAATTTTCTTATTATGCTGCGAATACTAAAGAATTCGGTAGAGCGAGGCATGCCAGATTCAAATTCCAATAATTAGGGGGATAAAGCATTGTATATTGATTGCCAGCAAAATATTTGTCATACATTTCAAATGAAAACCCACGATTTCCAAGACATTTTTTAATGAATACTAGCGTGGCCGTTCTGCCAAACCAAATCCACCCAATGGACAATATCCGACATCTCAAAGGAAGAAGATTGAAGAAGGTTTTCATATGAGATAATTGCCAACCTTTTGGGCTGTCGTGTTAAGCATTAGGGCCAGTGGAAGCTTCTAAACCTTTCCTCGTGACAGAATCATTTTGGTCGGCTGTGGTGAACCACCTTGTCAGGATTAAAGCTGAAATGGATTATGGTCGGATTTGGCCGTTTTCATTAACCACGATAAGAGATATTGAACCAGAAGTCCGCAATATTATTGTTAGAATGAGTAACCGAGATAGCCGGCAAGTTGATATCGCAGTCTTAGCATTTATATATAAAAACAAAAAAAAAAGAAAAAAAAAAGGTTATTCATCATTTGAATTGGTTGAATATTTGAACTTTTTTTCTTTAAATGTAATACGTTTCGTAAAATGAAACAATGAGGAGAAAAGTTTTAACTTGAGAGGAAATAAATGATTAAAATAAGGCCGTTGGAGGTTTTATAAATGGCGGACATTAATAATGAAAATAAGCGAGAATTGGCGCTCGAGGTCTGCCTCCTCCCGATCCTTCTCCTTCTTCCTCTTTCGTCCTCGGCAGCCTCGCGATCTGACCGGCAACTTGAGCTAGAGTCCTCGAGGACGATCCGCAGGTGCACACATGTTTTATAGAAATATTTGTTTATATTTTATCTCGGTTATTTTAATGTTAGTTTACTTTTCTTGAGAGAAAGAGACAGATAGAGATTTTATTTCTTTGTTAGCAAGAAAAAGCATTCTACTAGTTAACAGTTTTAGCAACAATGTATTTACTATTTGTAACATTGTATGGAATGAAAATAAAAGTACGGCTTTATGATGAGCTACTTACACGCCAGCTTCAGCAAGTACTCTTTACGTGCCTATCAACTAATTAGCTAATACCTTGGTTTGGCCAATAAACTACATGAAGATAATTATACATAGTGTAGCCGTCAAGTGTGTTGTTTATCTCCCTACTTATTCTTGTTTTATGTTTTGTGAGGCGAAGTACTTAAGTGGTACCGAAACCCGGGAAAACGTTTAGGCAGTTCAGTGAGAATTTTTTTTTCAAGGACACTGCGAGTTCATTATAGATATATTTTACTTTAATTTTTATTATTGCTCTCTCAATTTGAAAAATAACTAGTCTTCCATTATGAATGAACAAAGAGAAATCCTGAGGCCGGCAACGTTAACGTTAGAGCCGTGATCAAACTAGCCCTGAAGAAGATCTGCAATATGGGTCGAAACGTTGGCTACCAATAAAAAATTCTCCCTATTTATGAGAATTTTCTTGGCCTCTGCCAGGACCATTTTCTTCCTCTCAAAAAAATTTTTGTTCTAAAGAAAGGACAAAAATTGTATCAATTTCCAATAAGATTCTCTACATCAACATTGTTAACATTTACGGGTAATTTATCTATCTTCCTAAAGATTTTTTACTCCATTTCATGTCATTTTAAAATTATTCTGTTTTAAGTGAGAAAATATCACCAGAGCTGAAACTCCTCTGGCGATCTTCCTTAAAACATGGTCCATATCCCATGAAATCTTGTCTCCTTGAAATGCATCAAGTCCGTTTACAACCATTCGACTCTAGAAACCGTAGAGAATTAGATATTGTAGTGTCAGAATATATATTTATATTTATTTAAGAAGATATGCCCAGAATGTACGAGACTTTTTTTAATTTCTTCTCTTTCGCAATTTGGTTGCTGTATAAGATTATACTGATAATAAAAGCTCAGTGCCTGGTGATTTTTTATTAATGACATCATATATATATATATATATATATATATTAACATAATGTAGCTGCCTTAAGTAAATATATTGGCTTACAAACATGGATGGTGGGGCATGTGATACGTGCCCTGCGCTACATGAATTACATGGACGGCAGCTGTCATTATGAATACCGTTATATCTCCTACTCCTGGTTACTCCTTCCTATTGATAAATTATAAATCGCCATTTACTAAATGAAATACATTATGAAAAAAAATCGGCAATTTCGCACTTATTTTTCTAGTTTTTGTGTGTATTGCCTATTATATTTCTTTTTTGTTGTAGATTTATATGTTGTTATATGTTATGTCAATTCTGTAGTACCATAATATCTCATTTAACTCATATTTTAACAATTTATTATTCCCAACTTAGCCTGCTCATTGAAACAGGTGACCTCCGAATCCCAGCAGCTCTACCTCTTCCTGACCAGCGACCTCTTGTTGAGGATATCCCAGGCCCCCTCCTAGCTTTGGTATTTCACCCACCGGATACAAATTGCTAGGCGAAACTGAAATATGAGTCTTTACAGATGCGAATTTTCTCAATCTTGCATTCATCATTGGATATATTGAAATTGGGTATGCAGAGTATATATTGGTGCTTGCGACAAAAATTAATTCAAGCAGATACCTACTTATTACATTTTTTGATATGCGTTTGTAATCAGTAAAATTTTACAATGTTGATAGTTCATTCTATCTATATAGCCGATATTACACAATAAAGAATCTAAAAAGGTCTGATTTCTAAAAATATCTCTTTTTACAATGGATATTAATAAGATTAGATAATGTTTCACAAGATTCTGAAATAGAGTCGCTCTATAAATTTTAATTTGGAATGTTAATTTGGCAATGTTTCAGTTTGTTTCATTTTATTCAAATTTTTGAAGACCAATGAATTTGAAGTATAAGGAGACCTCCTCGACATCCCATTAGCATTGTACACTAGAGAGGTGGAGATAGTGCGGAGTGATCTAGGAGGCATTTTGTTGGGAGGGGGGCATTTACTTGAGGGGGCCGATCTGAGGAAACCAGCCAGCAATTAATTAGCGAGGAGGGAGCGTACAACGGGCAGAGGTCGAGGAATGCTGCGGCGGCACTCCATTGTGTCCTCCTGTTCGCCCGTTGTGGGGAGCACCCTAGGAACATCCTGGCCGGTCGTGCGGAGGTTTCAAACCTTCTAGGTAACGACTGCCAAAGAGGAATCACTTCTCTTTAGATCAGTTCGCCTCTTGATGAGTCGATTGAGTATTAGTGAAGGCATTGCTTCACGAGAACGGGGGATACTCGAGGATCTTTCGTCTTTAGATAAATAAATTTTGGTGTATGGGCCCTATCTCCTTATAAAATATAATTTACTATTGCTGTCTATGTTTTACCTATATACCAAATAAACTAAGAAATACTTCTCCTTTCCATGCCACTAATCAAAATATGTGCTTAAGAACTTAAGATTAGAGTGCTGCCAGTGGGTAGTATCTCTACATGTCCTATCATGTATTATTTACTCTCATAGCAATTGTACTAGATGTATATATTACAGTTGTACAACTCAATAAAATAATAAATAAAATAAGAACTTAAGAGACAGTACAATTCCTATTTCTTTTTACCTCCCTTTTTCTTTTTTTATTCTTAATAACAAGAAAGCAAAGAAATATAAAATTTAACAGATAATAAATTATCTGCCACAGCCGGATTCGAACCATGGATCTTCGGCACAGCAACTGAGTGCTCTATCACTCAGCTACTGAGTGCTCTATCACTCAGCTACTGAGCGCTCTATCACTCAGCTAGTGAGCGCTCTATCACTCAGCAACTGAGCGCTCTATCACTCAGCAAATGAGCGCTCTATCACTCAGCAAATGAGCGCTCTATCACTCAGCAACTGAGCGCTCTATCACTCAGCAAATGAGCGCTCTATCACTCAGCAACTGAGCGCTCTATCACTCAGCAACTGAGCGCTCTATCACTCACCTACTGAGCGCTCTATCACTCAGCAACTGCGCGCTCTATCACTCAGCTACTGAGCGCTCTATCACTCAGCTACTGAGCGCTCTATCACTCAGCTACTGAGCGCTCTATCACTCAGCAACTGAGCGCTCTATCACTCAGCTACTGAGCGCTCTATCACTCAGCTACTGAGCGCTCTATCACTCAGCAACTGAGCGCTCTATCACTCAGCTACTGAGCGCTCTATCACTCAGCAACTGAGCGCTCTATCACTCAGCAAATGATCGCTCTATCACTCAGCTACTGAGCGCTCTATCACTCAGCAACTGAGCGCTCTATCACTCACCTACTGAGCGCTCTATCACTCAGCTACTGAGCGCTCTATCACTCAGCAACTGAGCGCTCTATCACTCACCTACTGAGCGCTCTATCACTCAGCAACTGAGCGCTCTATCACTCAGCTACTGAGCGCTCTATCACTCAGCAACTGAGCGCTCTATCACTCAGCTACTGAGCGCTCTATCACTCAGCTACTGAGCGCTCTATCACTCAGCTACTGAGCGCTCTATCACTCAGCAAATGAGCGCTCTATCACTTTTTTCGTTTCTTAGAATTTTTTGAGAACATTTACCGTAGTAATGTATATATTTTTTACTCCATCGGAAAGTAGAGATTTCAACTAACAAAAAGCTCACCGTCTTTTTTAAAAAAGCGGATATTTTGACCTGAGAATTGTCAATTGAAAATTAGGGAGCTTTTTCGATATTAATTCAAAATAAGGTGAAAAGTTAAATATTTTTTATTTTAATTACAGTGTGTTTGGAACATAAAAATGTAAGTTTTCACAGAATTTCGTGAACAAAAATTTGTATTGTGAAAAAACAAAACAACTTAGTTATTTGAATTTTTCACATATATTTTGAGGTTATGTGAAAAAATGTAAATACGACAGTTGTAGATCTATTTATTACCTACTTGCTATTTAATTTTTTTTCATAAGACTTGTAGTTTTTCCAAAAACCGAGGTAAACCATTTTTTATACTTAAACCCCCTCCCCACTTCCACTTCCCGACCTCAGATCGAACGTAAATTATTTTTCTTTTCATTTTTGTTATATTCTCTTCCTTCTCCAATGGGTTTCATCCTGCTATTATTTTTTTTGGTTTCAAAAATTATCGACCCTGGTCTCACATTTATACATATTGTTTAGTGGAGATTGAACTCATATTTTGGAAAAATATAGAATGAATGGTTTGTGAAAATAAACAGAATGAATGGTTTGTGAAAATAAATAGATGTGTCGCTACGAAAGTTGATGAGTGATTATGCAGAGCCTTGTTACGACTTGAACTGAAGCCACGATGCTAACAACCCCTCCCCCCAACCCTCTCTCTCTCTCTCTCTCTCTCTCTCTCTCTCTTCCTTTCTCCCTCAATCACTCCCTCTTCCTCCCTCCGGTATTCATTAACCGCGAGCTAACTGGTTTACGACTTGACTTAATGTACTTCTGCAAATTTATTCCAACTCGCTCTGATTGGGCTCGCGATTCCCCGCTGCATTTATAGCCGGCAATAAACATTCCATTTCTCATATCAATCAGCATAAAGACTTTGAACAACTCGTTTTGCGATTTCTTTTCAAGGCCTGCACAAGTTCTCGTGATTATTTCAACTTGATCTCGCAGTGAGTTGAGATAACACAGAGCCTTGTGCCCTGAAGTAATTGTCCAGATTGCTGAAGATATTGAAGTCTGTTGGAGATAATAATGGGGAATAAGGAGGATATGATAGGACTTTATAATCCAGCTCGTATAGCTTCTTCACTCTTCGTCGTGAAACACGAGTCCAGTGTTGCCGTGTAACAGTTTCTTATAGTTCCCTTCCGATTAACCAATGCTATTTATTTTTTGATGAATTTATTTCATTTATGTCAATACCCCAGTAATACGATGTGAACGTGATGGTATCGTCTCTGGTTAGAAAGGAGAAATCAATCATTCCTGCCATTGATTACAAAATCCAATACATTTTTTTTTGGAGTAAATTGCTATTTGGAGAAAATGTCTCTAACCAATGGCGAATTAAATTAGTATATACAAATGGACCCGTTGCAACACCCTTTCCCTAAGGCATTGCTTATATTTCTTGTAGCTTGGGATGACGAGTGTTCAAGTTTAAACTCATAAAAATCAATTGCAAGAAAATTCCTTGTTTGCAAGATCATATTCGATGGCGTGCAAAGTAATGTTCCTTCAATTCTAGTGATAAATATTTTCTAAAAAGAGAGAATCGATAGTAGCTCATTACAAGATGTTACAAAGTAAACAAGAGAAGTCGACCAATTCCAGTATGACTTTTATAAATAAAAGTCATACTGTGTTTTTTATAAATAAAAAACAGCCATTTTATATGAAACGACCCAACACATGGGCATCACATCTCTTATTTATATTAGAACCACCCTAAATTTATAATTCCTTATTCTTCTTCTACGGTTTGATATTATTTTACTTGCTTGAATAGTATTTACTCTCGGTTGCTCATTATTATATATTTATAATAAATACATCTTAGCTAATAAGGCTATGAATATACCAACTTGACGATCTTAAAGCCAGTGATGTGCAGATTCAGCAAAACTAGGAACTTGTTCTCTTCTTAGTATATTCCGTATTGGTTAAATATGCAGTAGGTGATAACCTGCATATCGCTACCTGATAAACCTAAGCGCCTGAAAAATAGATAGCCTAGCCCCGAAGACTTTTCCTCAAAACTTTTTTCCCTCCATCTTCTAAGCGATGTACTGCAAATATGAAAAGTTAAATCGCTTTTTAAAGAGTACAGTTCAGCCCAGACTAATCGATCATAAATATAGGCCTTTTTAGAAAACTGTGAAAAAGGGTAAATCGGCGATAAAAGTTTCGGAAAAGTGAGCTCTATCTTAGCAAAAAAAAGTGACTGCCATAATCCACGCAGAGATCTCTCCTAAATACTTACTTTGATTTTCTAAAACTTTAAACTAGGCTCACTCGGCTCTGGCAATATTAAACGTGCCATTCTTTTAATAACAGAAACACTCTCCCCGACGTATATCCTTTATGGAAATGTGAATCAATAATAATTAGGGCATTAGAAGGTCGTTCTCTCTTATCCTCCGTGCATATAATTGCAATGGTTTAAACTAGACTAAACTAGCAATTTTAAGGAGTAATTTTTAATGAAAAAGAAAAAAAAGCTATTGATTCAGAAACTATAAAAGGTTAATTATTTGTGTTTGCACTACTATTTAAATATACCTTATGTCGATTCGACTAATATCACTTATAGTTACAATCGGGAAGAAGTTGTTTTATATCGAATTCCTAAGGTCTCCCAATAGTAATCCAGGTTTGTTTAATGATGATGCCGAAATGATTAATACTGCGAAATGTTGGTTATTTTATCGTGCCAAGAATAACAAATGATTGTAACATACATAACATGTTGTATTTTCGCCAAATATCCTAGAAGAGATAGAAGTGGTAGACGCACCGATCGGGAACCAATAACCAATACATGCCAGCTCGAGAGGAACACTTTGTCTTCACGACTATTTAATTAAAGACGAGGAATCGTGCCGGGGCGGAGGCGACACAACAATATTAGCATGTGCTGGGACGACCCAATCCAATCCGACCAACTAGAGGGGGGGGGGAGAGGGGATATCCTCCTTCAATTCTCTTCCATGCCCATCTTCCACGTCTCTCCTCTGTCTGCCTCGTCCTCCTTAAATTCAATCCCTTTTAGCTCACCGTTTCGCTTAATCTTGCCAGAATTCTAGGTTCTAAGATCTCACCCTTTCTTATTCCTTGGTTTTATCTTCGAGGAACAGCGGCTTATTTTATTGTTCTCTTGAAAGCTATTCTTTATGAGGGTTCTCGACAAATTCATGTCGAAGTTGTCAAAAATATTTATTTAATTTTGCATAATAAAAGCTTAAAAATTTCTTAACAAACGTAATAGCTGAAAAAAATGGCAAATCAATGATGATATTTTTTTTTTGGTTAAATAAAAAGAAAATAATTATTTATGATCATTTTATACTAATTCTAAGTCAGTTGTAAATGAAGGATATTCGAAAAGCATTTTCATTATGCTAATAAAAAAAAAACTTGTAGCCCTTTAAGGATTTGTTGTGTTGAATACATATCAGTGGCAGTAATGTTCCTAAGCCAAAATAAAGGGTTGTGCAAGGAGCTGCAAGGGGAGGAGCTGTCGAGGCCGAAATCACTCTTCATCGCATATTTAGGGGCACCTACTTTGTAGAGATAGGGTGATCCTGAGTAGGTCCCCAGCAGATCCTACTCAGTCGATTCAAAGCCATTAACCGAATATTTAAAATGTCATAGCAACAGTATTTGGAAAAGTAGATGAAGAAGTGGAACCGCCCTAACAAGAAGAATTTTCATAAATAATTGGTGTTTACAATTAGGCTCCTGTCATTGGTTGAATACATTCAGAAATGCTAACAAACAGAGGGGACGTGTAAGGTGTGAAGAGAGGATGCCTCCAGAGTGGAAAGTAGCAGAGATACGTCCCATTCATAAAAAAAGGGGCCAAGGCCTTTCTTTTACCTTCAGTGGCCAAGCTATGGTTCGTTTCAAACGTCAGATTGGCCTCGATGACTGCCAGCCTTCTAAAAGAACGAGGATAACGAAGGTAGCTCGTAATTAATTCCGCTCTTTACAGCGCAATGTCCGCACGCGGCGCAATGTTCCATACCGTAATCGAAGAAGGCGCGAAACATTAAGACAGTCGGCTACAAATAGCAGTAGTAAGTAAAACCAATTAATTTAGCTCATTCTTCAAGGAGATGTGAACAGATATGATAATGTTGATTTGATTCAGCGATGATTGGAACAATCCTTTTGCACACTAAGTTAATTCCCCTGCCAGGACAATATTTTCTCATCCTCCAAGTTCATAATCAACAGGAGCTTCTGCCTTCACCTGCGCCTGCTGTGTTGAAGGCACTAAGTTCATGCTAAGCCTTTAGCACTAACCGTATCAATTCTATATGTTGTGTGTATGTTTATGTTAAGATAAGCATGTATTATTTGCTATCAAATGACCCTGATTATAACTGCTACATTTACATCATATTATGTATTTATTGACTCTTCAGAAGCAATAAAGAAATAAAGAAGACATAACTGGAGGCTGTGCCGCCTGAAGAAGGAGACTCTCCTGCTGCACTCTACACCCCATGAGCCCTAAGCCGCCAAATAGTGCCAAAGAGGTCATAAATCCGCTAGCCCAAGGAAGTTCTTTCGACGAGAGGAGAGAAGAAGTAATGCCTCACCTCCTTTGAGTATTAACTTTTAAAGTTCTCGAGTGATCATTATTCAAAGACGGGAGCTAGAAGTGGCCTCTTGGAGAGCTCCGTCAGGACTTGCAAACTTTTACCGTTTATCAATCCTCAAACCGCCTTTCTCGTCACTCGACCAACAGCACGTCTTCTCTGCGTTTCCTAATCTACCCGTGTACCTTGGCACGACAACCTTCAGTTTTCTGACAAGGGATGCTGTTTTCGGGAAAACGTTATATTTTAAAAAAATACTGGAGGAAACAAAAGTAGCATGCTCTGTTATTTTACTTTTGTTAGCGAAGAAAAATGATCTTATATCAAATATCTCATTTTCTCTCAATTATATAAAAAATTGTTTAGTAACTTAATATTTTATTTTAGCTAGGCAAGGCGGAACTGGCCCTAACCATGGCACACTTCTGATTCACAGCATTATCCCTACCTTGGATTGTTTTTTGTTAAATTTTTATCTCTAAACTCCGCTCTGCTTTTCGGGAGACCATTTAGATTTTCGGCGCCCAATTTTCATACTTCCCTCCACACTGACATGTGGCGGGCTGATCTCCAAAAACTCTTGACTTGAAATATATTTTTTGTCTTCCTTACAATATATTGAAAAATAATACAAACTGAACCACTAAATACCTGTGTATTAACAGTTATACGATTTGAGGAACAATTAGCATAGTTAAAATAACAGTTGTATAAGTTGTAGCGTTGGGGCTGGTCGACTGTTAGGGGTGGTCAGGGAGAACCCAGCCCACCCCCACAGCAAATAGTTAAGAAAGACTCTCTAGTACTTCCTTCTCACTGTTTGCGTATCGAGTAAATTCAATCGAATCAATGCCATGAAAAAAAAACATGAAGTTAATGAAATAGTTAGTTGGATGGTCGGTGCCTATGGTTGGATAGTTAGTTGGATGGTCGGTGCCTATGGTGGGATAGTTAGTTGGATGGTCGGTGCCTATGGTGGGATAGTTAGTTGGATGGTCGGTGCCTAAGCCGACTTTGAGTTATAAAACGGGGTGTGATGTATTGTATAGTCTTTGTTTATATTTTTAACTTGTTGTTAATCATTCTATCCTCATCAATTCTCAATTAGTGAAATATCGATCCGTTTTTCTTAAGTTATTTTTGTTTTGATTTTTCCATTTATGCCCATGAAATTATTTCATTCCTAAATGTGAACGTTAGCCCTTCTATGCTGATTTTACCATTGCAGGTTTTTCTCTTCGTTCGTTTAATAAACTAACAAATGCTTTATTTTTTTTCTAAACCCTATTATAATTTATAATGCAATTTATAATCATAAATATTATATTATAATATAATGAAATTTAACTACCTATTTCATAACCTTTTTTGAACACGGTATGTTCGAAATTTGCGATTCCTGTAAACACCGACATGCTCTTTGGATTTATTTTTACAACCGCATAGGGAATAGCAGAAAATCTTTAAAAGAATCTCAAGAAATTTCAATGTTGTAGCAGATGATTTAATAGGAATTGGCAACCACAAATCGAAGTTCTTTTGGTAGCCTGCAAAAAAATGTAGGTACAAGATGTTTATCCATTCTAATTGATGGTACACTTGCTATCTCTGCTATAGTACGATCTTCTACTGTTTATTGTTCAAACTTCAAATGTTTAAATTTAAAAAAAAAATAAAATCATACTTGACTGAGTACTTTTGGGGCAACAAAAAAAGAATTGTTTTTATCGCCATTGTTTATTGGTGTGGCAGTCTCCTGGCGGATTACTGGCTCTCCAAGATCCGTCAATTCTATACACCCCGAATCACTTACATTAAATATCATTTTATGAATAAACATATCTAATTACATTATAAGCTGGCCGTTGGATTAGTTATTGTTTATAAATAATCTCAGGCCTCGTTTCCGGGCTGAAATTAATATTTTTTCTTGGACAGAGAAGTGTGTTTTGATAATACCTCAAGATTAATAAAACTACGTGACTTGATGGCATCACCGCTTCGAATCGAACAGCCAGCCCCAGAACGGAGCTGGTAACCACGCCCTCCGATTAGGTGTTCCGAGGAAGTTGGCTAAGAGAATCGTCGCCCTTTAGGCGATTGGAGAGCACTGGTACCGGTACTAGGACTTATTCATATCTGAGAGGGGGGCGCGGATGGATTGGAGCCAGTGTGGGGAAGGAAGGCGCTGGGGCGAACAAAGGCGGGGGGCTCTCGCTAAATATAAGACCCACCCGTCAAATTGGAAACAGCGCGACAAAGGACAATCCTGCCGGCGAACAATCGTGCCGCTCCTCGCTCTCCTTCGAGTGTCTTTAATTATCGCCTGGCACGTCTCGACGGGGGCATCTTGACCCATCCATTATTGATGTCGTCCAATTCACTCTCGTTCTTCCTGCAATTGGAAGTGGTGACAAATGGAAGTCTAAACCTGTTTACGCAGATATTTATTATTCTTCAACGATTGAATAATCGATCACTAACGGCAGCTGGAAATAATTAAGAAAGTAAACATCGTTTATTTCTAATGATGGAGACTGAACAGAATTTGGATCAAGTCAAGTAGAAGGTCGTGTATTCTATTTGATGGATCTGATTGGCTGCAACTTGGGCTGGCACATTGGCATATACATCAAACTTTTTCTTCAACAAAAGTTAATACCATTAACAAATAGCTTTTTCAATCATTCCTCATTCCTTTTGTGTCTTATTCGTTTCGGACATGGCTAACTCAATGGCAACTTCAATTCAAACGATCAATGTCGTTGATTACGACTGTTTTAAATATTTGTTATGCTTTAGCAATAAACGATCGCCTCAAATTATTAAGGATATCCTGTGTTTCTGTGCGGAGGAGTTCATTCTTCTATGTTCGTGAAAGCAACGGGATGCCCTGTTTTGTAAAGTTTTTGTTTATTCGTAAAGTTTCCTCTTCAATTGATAGACAGAATACTCGAGCAATCGCACAGTATCCGCTAATCGATATCCGAAAAACGTACATGTAGAGCATTTTATTCACCGATAATTATTGATTATGTAACTCGTACAGATTTATCTGCTTTGATGTTGTTCTCCAGCTAATACTTTTTGATTGGATATCACTGAATTTTTACATCCAAATAGCGTAAGATGATTTTCTGATTTAATTTTAATGGGAGCGGGTGTTATTTTCATTTGGAAAACATATAAGCATTAAATTTTTATGAATCCTTTTCATTAATTTCTTTCGATTTAGAACTTAATGAGGTCTGCTTAAAAGGTCTCATATATTTTTAAATGCCATTTCGTTTCTAAATTTAATCCACTAATTTCCTTTGAGATCATTGATACAGAGATTTAATATTTGTAAGAGAAACAAATTCTGAAGAATGAATGTACAAATTGAAATCTCGACTTATTAAAACGTTTGTTAAATAATTGTGAATCAAGAGCTCTGGTTTATTAAAGTATTAAAAACAAGCATTACTCCTTTTATTGGAATACATTGCACTACATAATACATAATACGGTACCTGAACAATTTCTAAGTACGGCTTCTTTGGAGTGCCGTTCCCTCCAAATTATTTCTTCAGTTTTCTTGGAGTTTTAATCAACTTATCAAGTATTATTTTAATATGTTGTTAATTAAAAGGTAACACTTGAATTTGTGTTACAACGTGATTTAATTAATGCTATAATGGTGTACATATGTTATTTTATTTTTTACGTATTAAAAAGAAAAAAGAATGAATACAGTTTTCCATCCCTAATAATTATTATTTATCGCAAAAAAAAATATTGCAGCTAGTAACACTTATTTAAAAAGAAGCTTCATAACTTGGTGATTGCTCTTAATGTTCAGGCGATTGTCCCTAATGTCAACGGCGGAATATAGTAACATTACGGAAAGTTTTGAACATATCTTAGAAAAATTAAAATATCATATTCTCGTCTTCTTGTCTTAACAATTTCGTTAAAACGGAATGCCATCTTAGAAGGGATTTCCCTCTTTAAAGGCAACTTCAGCAATCGGTCAAAAGTTCTTTAATATTCATAAGAGCGTAATACATATATGGACGGTACTGATTTATATCATAATAACATGAATTATTTTTTAAGTAAGTTCAAAGTAGTTGAGGACCATTATTTTTTAATAAGAATTACTTGAATTTCCATTATTTATTCCGTGAGCTAATTAATAAAATAAACCTAGTGTACCATCACTATGGCAAGATTTAATTTTTTATTCAAGGTAATCCCTGAAATCGAGCCTTAATTTTCATACGGTTCGATATCGAGGTATCGATATATCGATACCTACGGTATGTAAACGATCTAAGCTATTTGACCTGCTCAGACAATAAAGACACGTTTAAGATAAGTGCACGTTTTTATTAAGTTCCCAAACACATACCTTACAATACATAGTTGTGATACAACTCATAGTTGTGATTTGAATTGAAGATTGTCAAGAGTTTTCAAGAAAGGGTTTGTCAGTGAACCCCGCAGAAGAACCTACCAGACACTATTAGTCGGTGACTAACCAACCTTCTGCTAGAGCCGGCAAGTTCAGAAGTCTCGAAGGTTGGCAAGGAGTTGGGCTAATTATACTTAGAGGATGGTAGACGCATAGCGTAGAGTGAGCTAGAAGACAGCGTAGAGCGCTATATATAGAGCTCAGGTCCGCAGGCGCTCCAACAAAAGACTAATGGCCGGTTAATGGCAGGCGGTGATCTATCGCAGCGCCCTCGAGCCGCCTCTTAGCTTCCTATTTCGGGACTACTTGTCACTCTTGGCTCTAATTTATATTAGTTGCCTTCCTAATTCCTCTCAACAAGCAACTGTCGGCGCTGCATCATGATAGGTCTTGTTGGCTGCCGATGGCTCGCCATGAAAAAACCTGTACCAGGTTATACGAGTGCACGGTCGGAATCTTACAGTATACAAGCGAACGATTGTGTAGGTGATAATTTCCCCATGGTCACTCTCAACCGCCAGGTTTTCCCCCAAATTAAGTATTAACTATTAGGATATATGGAGCTAAGTCTCAAACTGGGTACCTGAGACCAGAGATCCAGGAAACCCTGCATGAAACTAAAAGTAAAAAAAAATCAAGAATTTATATTTATGGAATGCAGGTTAACTTTATTAAAACAAAATCCTAAAAACGTATTTTTAGTTTTTAGAATATTTTTTTAGCTGATTTTGTTTACTTCTAGAAGTAGGTGATTATTTTTAAAATTTTAAACACAAAATAGTTTGTTATTTATTAAGAAAAATATTACCGTCTGCATTACATTTATTGTAAGTGTATCTGCTGTCCAGTGCTCATGACTGAGTAATAAATAGTTATGATAAATATGGGAAAGTTGGTAGCAACTTGTAAGTAGCAAGTAGTAGTTGGAAGGAAGCAGAAGGTGTTAAGTAGCAGTTGTTCACCTTTGAGGTGCACCCTTGGGAGAGCGCTCTGTTACCGTCCTTTGAGGTGCACCCTTGGGAGAGCGCTCTGCTACCGTCCTTTGAGGTGCACCCTTGGGAGAGCGCTCTGCTACCGTCCTTTGAGGTACACCCTTGGGAGAGCCCTCTGCTACCGTCCTTTGAGGTGCACCCTTGGGAGAGCCCTCTGCTACCGTCCTTTGAGGTGCACCCTTGGGAGAGCCCTCTGCTACCGTCCTTTGAGGTGCACCCTTGGGAGAGCCCTCTGCTACCGTCCTTTGAGGTGCACCCTTGGGAGAGCCCTCTGCTACCGTCCTTTGAGGTGCACCCTTGGGAGAGCCCTCTGCTACCGTCCTTTGAGGTGTACCCTTGAGAGAGCGCTCTGCTACCGTCCTTTGAAGTGCACCCGTGGGAGAGCGCTCTGCTACCGTCCTTTGAGGTGCACCCGTAGTAGAGCGCTCAGCTACCGTGCATTTAAACGACTCCTGACGGCTACTTTCCAGTCAGCACCAAGCTACAGTGTACTGGACCAGGACACGATTCCGAAAGAGGGAATTAATCTTTCCGAAATGTATGCTCGATGAGATATGTTAATTTATTTTTAGTGGTGTTTCCAAAGCATTATACATATATACAATAAATAATTAAAAAAATTTAGTTCCTGAACCAATTTCAGAAGCAAATGATACGATGTAGTATAGAAATCGGCAAGCATGCTAAATTTTTCATTAAAAATAAAAAGGATGAAATGAAATGAAAAGATAAAAGAATTCGTTTTCCCCTTCCGAGAATATTATTTTGAGTATTCAATTATCCTTCCGGTTGGAGAATATTAAAATAAAAAATTATTATTTTGATGTTAGTATTATTATATTTTTTACAATTACCTTTGTCGTGAACATATTCGACCGGTGAGGGAGTTACGACGTATGGTTTTGGAAACAAGAGGGACACGATGGACCAACAAGTCGCCCGCTGACCCCGTAATAACGTTGACATGGATGCACTGCCATTCGGCTTGTCAAATGTACATTTCAGAACAAGCTGGCACGGGCCTGGGATGGTGATATTGCTCATGAATCATTGATCTGCATTTCACGGTTATATTCTAATCTGTTTTGACAAACACAGTCGTCAAATTTCCTGTTAAATATCAACAAGATCTCCAACAATTAGCCGGTGCAACAAATAATCGTGTTTGTAAAATGTCGATTATACTTTTAGATTAATCTTTTAATTTAGGTGAAAACTTTATTATTTATTACTCAATTAGATTTATTGGTACTATTAGACCCGGGGAGATAACATTGAGATTCATTTTATATCTTTTTCAAAACCGCAACAACACTTTTCCACATCGGTTCGCGGTATGTATGTAAAATATATTATTAATTCAAATATGGAAAATAAGAGAAAAATGTTTATGTTAGTTAATCATTAATAGTTGCCATAAAAAGTTTATAACTGCTGTACAGGATACTAAAAGTTTACAACTGCTGTACAGGATACTAAAAGTTTACAACTGCTGTGCAAGCTACTAAAAGTTTACAACAGCTGCGCAGGCTACTAAAAGCCCGAGAGGCGTTCTAAGTAGGATTTAGGATTGGGCGGTAATTCGTAGTAAAAAAAAATCGATAAAAATCAATCAGTAGTATCTGCATCGAAACTTATATCTCAGCCTTTTATTATTATTTTTGTAGCTAACACTCTTGTTTAGATTTGTTCTGATAAATTATTGAATCATTAAGATGGAAGTATTGTGATCAAGAAGGATTACTCCAAAAAGGAGAGAGAAAAACTAATTTTTCAAGTTAGTTACCAGACGATAATTGGAAAGAAGACTAAAAACAAAGACGAAATATAAGATATATGATCGGGAAATTGATTTACATTTTTTTCACTCATTTGGCTTAAATTTGCTTCGTATCATTTTTTTTAGGCTGAACAAACCCGCAGTAGTGTTTTTTTTTCAATTTTTCTAAGAACGTGAAGGCTCTAGCCAGTTTTTAAGATATGTGTTCTGATATTTTGAAGACGGTCATCCAAAAATACTAGTTCAAGTCAAAAATACTACTTGGAAATCGAAAAGTATTCAATTCAGAATGCAATAAAACTTGAAACATGAAAAAGTATTGGATATTAGTTTTGAATCGACGGAAGCATATGCTATGTATTGCGGCACCATGAAAGGGATGCCGAGCGGGGAACGTGTGTGATGTCGGCAAACGTGAAAGGGAATATATTTGAACAAAGTACAGACCTTTGGGAACCTTATGGTCAGGTCCCTGAGAAGGAGGGAGGAGTGGAGAAGAAAAACTCCGGAGATGCGCGGAAAAGGAAAGGACTCTTGAGACGAAGACGGAGCAGGAAGGTGCTCTGGAGGCGAGGCCGGAGAAGCAAGGAGGACTGGAGAGATCTTGCGGAAGAAGGAGCCGGCGAACAACGCGGACCGAGAAGATGAGTCCCGGGGACGACAAGAAGAAGACCGACCTGTAACCCAACCTACCCCTCTTCACAGATAAGTTAAATTAATTTCCTTTAAGGCATTTTATGGCAATCCTTTTTATATATATTAAAATCTAAATCATTAACCTTGTTGAAACTGAATAAATAAACGATCCTTATTGTAATTCTTTTGGTGCTTACTTACCCCAGATACACTATTTATTTAAAAATAATATATTGAATGTATAACATATAAGTAAATTGGTAAACACAAGATCAGACCTTTGGAAAGGAACCCAATTAAGAAAAAGGCATATTAATAATAATTTGAGTACTCATCCTAAATGAGACTCTGGCATCCCAAGTATCATTATATATATTCAAAATATATTTAACATAGCACATAATTGACATAACATTATTGATGGATAAGATATTATAGATAGATATAAGCGCTCATTGTAAAATATCCCCCAGCTAATTGTTAACCCCCCCCCCCCCCAGGACGAGAGCAATAGGAAAAAAATTAAGTTTGAGCTGGCCGTTGTGGGATCGCGGAGTCCCTGCACGTTCTGCTCCCGATTATATTATCTCTTAGCCAATTCTCTTAGCGGTTAAATGGCCGCTATTCAAATTGCACATTTTTATTTATTCTCTTCTCTCCGAAACTGAAAAGTTAGGGAAAGTATTACAATTTCTATATACCGAGCATGTAGACCACATAGAGACCACAATTGCCACAAATAATGTATTTCAAACCATACCTACCATCTCGGAATCTGCTAAAAAATATATATCTAATCCCATCTTAAATACATTTGATAGAGTTCCACATTTCTTTTATCGTTGACTCTGTTATATAATTACATTGAAGGTATATTAATATTATTAATTACATTGATAGTATATTAATTGGGGTTGGGGCACGAGGCGATATTTGTTTCGCAGCCAAGACCAAATATCTTTTCGTTAATTTCAAATATAGCCCGGAAGTCCCATGAAGTCATTTAAACTTATTTGTTCAAGAATCATAATTTTTTTTTCTTCTATTTTTATGAAATGTATATTTTATATAACCTATTTGAAGGTATATCGGCATGCCGGAACTAAATTAATTTCTTGAATGGAGTAAATAAATACAAGAGAAGAGGGGACGAATGTACGAGGCTCATCAAGGATCCTAAGTGGGTACCCTTAATTGGGAAACACCTGAGGCAGCTGATCGCAATCACGTTCAAATCACCTCCCGGGCTAACGGCTGCCATAGAAGCAGTAAAACCTCAACACATACACACATAAACATAAAAACCTCAACACATACACACATAAACATAAAAACCTCAAGACTCATAAACATAAAACCCTCAACACATACACACATAAACTTAAAAACCTCAAGACACATAAACATAAAAACTTCAACACATACACACATAAACGTAAAAACCTCAACACATACACATAAAAACCTCAACACATACACATAAAAACCTCAACACATACACATAAAAACCTCAACACATACACACATAAACTTAAAAACCTCAAGACACATAAACATAAAAACCTCAACACATACACACATAAACGTAAAAACCTCAACACATATACACGTAAACTAACTCCCACGAGTTCACTGGCTTTTCAGTATCCAATGATAACTGAGAACTAATTTCTCTTCAATGGTGGCTCAATTAAATTGTATACTATTACAAGACAAGACAATGAGGATTTACAATAACCTATTGATTATCTTGAACGTTGATCACCTCGGGTTAAATGTGAGCTGTACCCGGCGAGATAAAGGAGTTTCTTATTAGCTATGTCCTTTTGATGGCCAGTAAAAGAAAGCCATAACAAGAACCTTCTCAGGAATTCATTAAGGTTATATAAGGTAATTTCCCGGACGATTAGACGACCCCATCGGCCTGGAAGTGCATGGACGACATCTCCAATGAGTTTACTATAAAGTATTGATCTGTCTCGATACGTTTCTGAACAAAAAACCTCTGTAAGCGTGATTAAAATCGAGTGGCAATGAAGTTTTACAACGTTGTTGAGTTAACAAGCTAATTATTTTAGCTTGGGACTATAACTTATTATCAGCATTTATATTTAATCAATATTGAAGAAAAAAAGACATAGAATAATCGAAAATCCTAAAAGAGGTTCTTTTTTTTCATTTTTTTATTTCTGACACGCATTAAAGCAATGTAAGTTGAAAAAATTGTTTGTTTAGAAAATTGTCTGTTTTGACCAGTTTCGTTGTAAGGAATGTAGGTATGTTCCTTCTGAGCTGTTTCGAGACGCAAAGACAGTTCGTTGTTGTTGACAGTTGAAATATATTTTTCATTAAATCCATTTTATTTTAAGGCTCTGTGGATTCGCGTCTTGGCTAAAGTGATACTAGATATAGGTCTCAAACCTTATCGTCGATCTTTTTTTAAGTTGTATTTCACAATGAATATTTCACTATTATTGCCCGTATCCTAATTCCATTGTTATTTTCCGTTCTTCTTCATGAAAACGTTTTGTTGGGCAGATCTCGAGCCTCCCCTCCTCCAGGCGCCGGTGTACGTGTGATTGGCGCGGGTTCCATCACGGCCAGGGAAATGAGGTTCATAAATTCTGGAGCTGGAGAATGGTCTCTCTTTATTGTCACCCTCTCCCAAAGGGCCATTATTTTTCTACTCGAGAACCGCCTCCTGGAGAACCCTTCGAATTTAAATAATAATGAGCTAATTGATAGCTGGTTGGAGTAGAGCTGGTACAGCTGGCTGCAAAATGGAAAGTGGCTGGCTAGAATATGCCGGGTCCCCAGTGTTGTGGGCTGCTTCCTTGCAGTCGGAAGAACCAGCACTCGCAGGCTAAGCATAAGCTGGCCAAGTGATGCATAGCGTGATGTCTTGCGTTTGAATGTTAGTTTTAGATACTTATTAATTATGCCGGGCCCAACATCGAGATATCGGAGAGAGCCTACATTACGTACATAGGATCTTAATCTACTTCATTTATTTTTTAATATTTTTTTAATAATAATACAATGATTCTTCGACATGACGCTCGGTTGATGGTACCATAATACTTAGAAATAACATATGCTTTGAGAATTTAATATTAAAGACCTGATGTGGGCGATATAATTCTTTCTATAAGTAATTTGTTTAAAACTTTATTTCCAATCAAATATTTATAAGATATCAACGATCACTTATTGCCAAATACTGCGATATTTATACAAAAATAATCTTTCGATTGCCAAAATAGAACAGTGTAAATGGATGCCGAATAGAGGTTAATCCTTTTTTATGAAAACATTATATTTACATTTTCATATTGTTTATTGTAATTTTCGTTGTGAGTTGAGGTTTTTGATATTTTCCAGATGGTGACAGGTGAGACGGAAGAGGCTGGAGAAGAGCTCAGGTGGTCGAGGACTTGGACCAAGCTAGCGCCAACTTGAGCGATTCATCACCGCACTCTAACTTCCTCTTCAGCCTCAAGTCTTAGCTCCTATCTCTCTGCCTTCTTGTACTAGCGATCATTGTGAATCTAATTACAACCATTTGCATAATATAGCCTTATTATTATTAAATCTTGGTAGAATGCCGGATGATGAATTAAATAATTGAGCCGTTTATTTTGAAAGTGGCCTACCTCCATTTATCTTCAAATATTTAAGGCGTTTCGATGAATTTAAAAATATACTTATAGGATACAAATGAGTCATACTGCTCAAGTGTATCTAAGGCTGTTAAATTTATCTTATTAAAATAGTAACAATTATTAAGTGAATAATGTGCGTTATCTTATCAAGAAGGGAGTTAGGCCACTTTCAAAACTAACAACCAGGTTCATTATAAAATTTGAAGGTTCCCAAGTCCATTGAACATAATTTAAGATGCTTCAAATTGAAAAACAATACTCAATTTTTTTTACATATCTTTAAAACACTTCGGAAACACAATATATGCGATTCAAAACAATTTGTAATTACAGAGCATATAAAATTACAAACATAAGTTTATTGCAAAACAATTTACTATTCATCTACATTTCTCGCGTGTGAAAGGGATTTGAAGAAATCGTGAAGTTCCGGTGGTATATATCGCAATAGGTCAATCATGTCCTTGAATTTTGCTGTTGTAATTTGTCTGATATTTTTATAGAGTGGTGTCAAGACAATCTTTTCGAATTTTCATGGTCTACCCCGACGTGGTAATAAATTCAGGACTTTAAAATTTTCATTCTCATTCATTGATGTCTTATAGAAAACTGTATACATTCATTTCTGGTTCATTTCTGACAAAACGCATCCAACATATTTGTAACCAGTTTACTGATTCTCCATCAGAATTCTTTACCCTTTTAAAAATTTCGTCTTTTAATAATTCTGTTGATCCAAATCTTTTTGTCTCATTTCATTTACAATAAAATTACTACCTTTCCGACCCTTCACCACTGCTTTCAGACATTATCAATAGTAAATATCTTGATATAAGTATAAAATAAATGGAGTTAGGCCACTTTTGAACTACATGGTTCAGTTATTGAACTAATTCTGAAAACTTATGTGTCAAAAAATAATCGAATTTGCTCAGAATATAAGCAACCTCAAATGCTTCACTGATATATAATATGAAGTTGTTCATGTAACCATAGTAACCGGCAAAAGATTAAAAAACGGAGTTAGGTCATTTTCAAAATAAACGGCTCAATCAGTCTTCCCCATGACTTTAAGCAGTTAGCTGCGAAAAAGGTTGGGATTTAGGGGTAACATCTAGTCATGAGTCTCTCATCTTTAGATATTACTTAAAAAGCTATAGTAGGGTCAAATATATTTCTTTCATTAGTTTATGTACGGAAACCTTGTACTAAACTAATGTGGCTGTACTAAGTTTAATGTAACAATTAACTAATTCTTATATATTTTTTTCTGTAATTTTGCAATGGAAGGAACTTATTGTATAATTTATTATTATATATCGTATTTTTGATATTGTAAATATTAAAAAAAAAAGTATTTATAACAAAATTTTAATAAATATTTAATTGACAACTATTAAAAAGGTTGACATTTTACAGATTTATAAGTATAATTATTCGAATATTAATGGACGTAGAAGTAGTAAAAATATATTTATGAAAAGAAAATCGAAAATTGCTTAATAAGTCGAAACGTTTTTAAAATAAAGAAAAATTTTGACTGGATAAAAGGTTTACTCACTTTAATGAAAGATTTACTCCAGTAACATTCACATGAAAATTAAAAAGTAAATATTTAATCAATTGGTACATAATATACAGATGTAAGGAATGTGCCAATAAACAAATTGCCCTTTCAAAGTGTTACTTTGAAAATAATAGAAGTATATATAGTTTTTACGGATTGAATGATATTGTAGTTATATTAGACCGATCCTCGTTCATTATGTATGTTCTCTGGAATTTTTAAACAGGATTTGTCTGCGATAGTTCGGCACTGACTTCTTTCAGATCAACTTCCGGTCGAATCATCGGGAGGGGTTGGCGTTTCAAAACCTCTTCGCGCAAGGTCCTTCCCTTAATTCCACTTTGAACAAGTTCTGTTTGTCAGAAAGCCTTCTCAAGTATGACAAATTCAAAGTTTCAAAGGCACCATTCACGACAATTACTTGAGAAGTTGCGAAGGGAAACCATGAAACGCATCGTGCCATTAGTAATTATGTTAGAGAAGAGTTGGTCGACTGTATCTTCTAATTCAAGGAAGAAATAGTTGGGGGTGCAGTCAATGAAAATCCTTATTTTGATGTTTTCATTGACTGCACCCCCAACTATTTCTTCCTTGCATTAGTAATTATGTTGATGGTTTTCTTGGCCGAGTTCAAACTGGATAAGAAGCACCGATTTATAGTTTGATTCAAGGATGTAATGTTTCCTCCTCATCAGATATTTTGATTTTCAATTTATATAAGCCTCCAAATATTTCGAATTTTTATATTCTATATTGTAGCTATAACTCTAAAAATTCCAGCCTATAAATAATTATTTAGATCAATACTATTCATACAATTTCCATTTCGATTTTTAAACCAATTCAATCATGTTATGACGTTTACGTTACTATAGCGCTTCCTAATTGAAAGATTTGGCTCACAAACACTCTAAATACCAGAGCATTGTCTACCGTAAGAGTCAGACAACAGGATAGCTAGCCACTCAATGCAGATACCGAGCCGACCGCCCCCAGGGGCCGCACAATGGCGGGGGTGCTCATTGAAATACCTTAATTACCTCCTCGCGTTAATCGTCTTAATTACCCCCTCTTCTCACCCCTCCGCAGGGCCATAGATCTGGAGGGGCGACACCTCTCTGCCTCGGCATTGTCCAGAAGTTGGATTAGAGTTTTTTCCCCCTTGGTTCCTTAAATTTGGGGTTGATGTTTGTCCCCGGTTCGCCGCTGAAAGGGTTCTCTGGGACCTGAGCCAATGCTATTGAGGTAATGTGCTGCAAAGGCCGGGGTGTAATGTTATTAGTCAGAGATTATCGCAACTAGCTCGGGCCAGCCACTGCTTCACGCTAATCAGTTCATCGATTCAGAACTTGTAAGCTTTGTACTGTTTTAGTTTCGGTTGTGCCAGCAGGTGACAGTCGATATCGCGCTCAACCGCCAGTTTTATCCTCCAATTAATGAAATCCACATCACAGAGGCTCGCTTGAATCGAATATGATTAAGAATTCAATCATTCATCCTTCTCCCTTAAATTATACTCCAGGGAACAAGGGTGTGCCAATAACAACGTGGACTTTGTCGCTTGTTATGAGGACATTTAGGACAAGCATTTGTTTAACATTTTATGAATTATTCTCAAGCAACGGTTAATATTTTTTTTAAGCGAAAAAAGATACGCCTGCCAATAATGACAGGAGCCTGTGTTAATTAGTTCATATTGGGACTGCCTTGCCTAAATACATAAATTGAATTTTTCCACCAAACTAATTTTTTGAGGCAGATGATTACTCCATCAGGTATTATATTTTATGCTAGAGCTTTGATATAATAGAACAAGTTGGCCTGATATTGGAAAGGTGGAGAGTTGCATTAATACGGGCTGCCTGGGACCGACAGTCAGGCTAAGAACAAGTTTGAAATAAATGTCATGCGAGATGTGGCCGGCGAAGCGACTCAACGACACTCCATCAACCCCTCGTGTCGTTGCCACAGCCGCTGTATTTATCTCAATATCTCATGCTTTCTATTGTTTAACTAAATCCTCTCTACGCGTTCCTTCTCTTATTGTTACCGCAGTGTATTATGATTTGGAATAGGCAGATCGTTTCGCCATTATCTGGGAACATTCAACAAATAAAATATTAATTTGAAATCACGGTTATTAATTAGAATACTGTATTTCATAGAATGAAATTTTTAAAAATAATATATCATAATTTGTCCTTTAAGTGCGAAATCTGTCGATTAAAGTTGTGTTTCATGAAGCCTTAATTATATTAATTGAAGACAACTTTCTTGTAATGTTGAAATATCTCGACTTAGACCCGGTTACAACCTTGTCCCCCCGAAGGTTAATGTCGAGGCGAAATATACTTTTCAGAAGATCCTTCCAGTTGCGAATCTCCATAAATTTGGGAGAAGCGGCAGCCGAACAGATATTAAACATGTTCTTTCTCACCTAATTAGCATAATTTTATCTAAACAAGCCTGGAGAAGAAGGAGAGTATATTGCTCATTGCCTTAGCTTTAGGGCAAACTCAAACTCGACTTGAGAAATAGATGTCCACTCCTGTACCTGTCTTTATTACCTTCCTACAACTCTTTGGGAATTTCATATTATGATAATTATAATAATACCCCGAGTAAACATTGATTATGATCGCTGTAGAAACTGATTTATACGTTATTTTAAAGAGGTATCACAGAATGTTATATGGCTCAGACTGTGCTATAATAACGAATAGGAATATTTTTAAATATATATTTTAAAATAATATAGAGCAACAAAAACTGACAACAAGTAATTCCTATTTACTCTCAATGATTGCTTTGGCAGCTACTTGTATTGTTGTTGATTAATTATCACTATTTAAATTCTCCATTATTTCTTCCCCCGACGCTCCAGCCCAGTACTTACAGAACCTCGGCCTCCCTCATCAACCGTCTCCAGGCGCCCATCCTTCGTCCTCCAAGTTTGTACAAATCTTGTCGACATCCTTCATCCAGCTTGTTCTGCGGTGCCCACTTCTTTTTTTCCCTTGGAAAACCTCCCTCATCATCTTCCTCGTCATATGTCTTCCGATAACCTTTCAATAATAAACTTAATCTCCTTGATTTCACAAACTCTTAGGTCTCCTCCTTGATTATCCTCTCAAAGACTCTTAGGGCTAACGTCCTGAACTTTCAGCGTCCAGTCTTTTGCACCAAAGCATACCACCGGTCTTATGAGAGACTTTTTTTTCTGATTTTTTTTTGTTTAGTCAGACCGCTTGATTTCATTAAATTTCTTTGTCTTTAAAATAATAAATGTATTATCCATTTCTTACATGTCTATCAATGTGATTACAACACTATAAAATTATTATGGTTTTGTTTTTATCTTATGGTCCAGAGATGGAGATTGCTTGTGGAACATAAGTAATTTATTTTGTTCGGTTCGATATCGGCACTCCTTCACCCCACTGGTCTCACCCAGCCTCTATAATGTGGTATTCTGAATCGGGTAGGAGCTCTGCTCAACTTTTTCCTGGTGCTACGTATCTTTACAGGTGCTAAGTATCCTAGTAATTTTTATAGGTTGTAGTGGTACAATTTTTTTTTCGTTTCATCCTTTTCGCATTCGTCAAAATGAGAAATCAATAAACTCGGACACGACCTGGAACAGCACCGCGCCACAGATAGATCGCATATCATCCTCTTCAGGAGGAGTAATGAGCTCTCATTCTATTACACAAATATTTAAGTTATGCATAGGAAACAACGCACCGCTTGTGAAGTGCAAAGCATGTTATTTGTATCAAGCATATCCCAGCTAATCTTTGCAACCAATCAACAGATTCGAATGCTACTGGAAGTTCTCAAATCACAGAAACAGGTTCTCAAGATATTGGTGAAGGAGGTGTACATTGCCAGAACTTGATACTGACAAAATGCCTCGGATCCATTGCTCAAGCTCGGAGCTGAATAAAATAGAGAAAGAAAGTAGTGTACTGACCATCCTTAAGGAAGTTGGTACTGGCTTTGGTTCGTACCTTATTGTAAAAATATAAGATTCTCAAATAGCTTTATTTCTGATACCAACGGTTATTGATTTATTGGCCAAAAACGTAGTGATAACAGATAGGGCACATTAGATAGGGCACATTAGATAGGGAAAGGCAGCAACGCCTCTCTTAGTGAGAGACTCCAACCACTTGGTTACCTGGAGAGCCTGGCTGAGCAGAGCAGGTAAATTAAGTGCAATTGTGAAGAGCCCCGGTAAAGGTAAAGGTAATTAGCCCAGGTGAGAGGATTTATCGAGCTAATTGCACGAGTAGAGCAGGTCGGGCTGCTGGCCTGGAAGGAACAGCAACACTGTGCTCTACATCACCTGAGGGGCTCCGTCCGTTCCATGGGATTAACTCGCGATTAATAGCTCTGCTCTTGCTGCTCTCTTAAATGACTCTGCCTCATCTCGGATTTAATTACATGTTACATTTAGGAGGAAGAGCAACGTCAAGATGATTGTTTCTACCGCCTAACCCGCCATGTCATTCCAGCAAACAGGTTAAACCGCAATATTTCGACCAATTATTAAAGTGAAACTTTTATTCTATCGCCCCAAAATTTTTGATCCATCTATCGCATGTCGTTACATCTGGAGAAGGGGTAAAGTGAAAGGCGCATGACAGAGGAGCCAAAGCCAATATGGCGGTGCCCAGTCGGCTCACCGTTAAATATTAATTAATGTATACTATTAACAAATCTCTTCAAAGACTATCAAATATTTTTATCAGTGTGTATTAATTTTAACTTTGAGTGCTTGAATTTACTTTAACTTATTTCATATGAATATTTGATGATCTATTTTAATTTTTATCCGGTTCATTCAATATATTTAATTTTATTTAGGCCTTCAGTCATCTTCACAATATTTGAATATATGCTATACATTAAAAATATAAGGTCAGAAATGCAAGCGGCTAAAATCGGGCGCCAGTTCTAATCAAGGCACGAGCGGCAGTGATACCAACCAGTACCTACGAGTCGAGATACAAGCATTTACTTATTATAATTACCATAAAACGTTAACTAACTTTATAAACTGAGTCTCGAGGTGAAGATGAAGTTATTGATAGAATAATTGAAGTCGACAAAGATTCAATGATTTAAATAAATATTGCTCTTACTTTTTAATATGCGTTTATCATCTAAATGATTGTATTAATTATGTATTCCGTACTCTAATACGCAAATTGAAATGAAATTTTATAATTGAATATCTTGTCAACTATTAATTAAGTTACGATTAAAAAAGCAATTTTAATTCCCCAAATCGAATAATTTTCCAATTTTTTTTAGTCAAATGCCTACAAACCGAAAAAAGTTTCACTTGCGTCGTGGTTTCGTAAAACGACACAACCATTTGTATTTCTTAGCTTATTGGAATCATAAAAAATGAAAGTTGTTGCAATAACTTTTTGGCAGATCGCTCTGATCTCATTTCTGTAACTATCTTCCACGATATCGATCCTAAATAAGGTTACGCGATCCTAGTAAGCGATTGAAGTATACTTGAAGAATTATAGCAATAGGATGTAATGTGTTCTTGAAGGTAGATTTGGGGAATAGTGAAAGCAATAGAATGTAATGTGTTCTTGAAGCTAGATTTGGTGAATAGTGAAAGCAATAGAATGTAATGTGTTCTTGAAGGTAGATTTGGGGAATAGTTAAAGCAACATATTTTTAAATCTAAGGTACACTTTAGATAGGGCACGTTGGCATTAGTCTTATCGTCAGTATCCTTCCTTAATAATGATTATTATTAATAATAATTGTTATAAATAATTAATAGTTATTATAGGTGGTTAAGTAGGACAATAAACATGTAAAGTGCCGCAGATGATTACTATGGAATAGAAGCAAACTTGCTGTATTCTCCTTTTAATATTCTTCAATTATCGATTTGGTAGGTGTCATTATATATCGTTTATTACTATTATATAAGAAGAAGACATTGACAATCGAATTCGGTATAGCCTATAAACTAACTAATAATTAATGCCCTTAATTTTATTTATCAATATGATAGATTCATTAATAAAATTTAATATACTGCTCATGAAACAATTAATAACTGAGATCGTGTATTTTTCGGTTTCTCGATTTAGATCTTATTATTTAAAATATTTTATAGCTTGTTGTTTGTCAGCTCAACCCCACACAATCATATCTTTTTTTTCTACAACGATAATACCTTTCTGTTAATTGTAGAAATCTTTAACTCGATCAATAGCGGCATTATTGGAGATGGCTGGAAGCTAACAACCTGGATAAGTGGAAGCGCTCCCAGTTCTTCAATGAATGAGAATACATAATTGGTTATTATTCAACGGTTTTTATCATAAGTTGATCCAATTTCTCATAACTTTGGGAAATGTACGTGAATAATTTCGTTTACCTTTAAATATAGAAATAATTTTGTAATAAATGTTTATAAAATGAACTACAGAGGGACCTATCATTAAGTAGAGAAGTTAGGAAAGGCGTTTAGTAGCTGGTCTCGATTTATGGGCAGTTCTCCACCGGAAATAGATTTGAAGAAATGTTACCTTTTTCGATTGGCTCTGTGTCCTCCACTTCCGCTAAGAGTAGGACCTCTTGCCAACCGTTAAGAAAATATATCTGAGCTGGCCCTGCATAGTAGGAGAATATTGTGCTGTCATGTTGAACATCTAGCAAGTTGTAACCTTCTCCAATTCCACCTCAGGAAACCATAGCCAACATATTACTTGTTTATTTCATCCAACGAACAAGAAAATTTCCTAGTAAAAATATAATTAAAAACTTATTTTTTTTTCATTCTCGTTATTAATATTTTATTTTTAATTGGCTTTTAGGGTGGAAAACTGCCAATGGTTTGTTCAAATTTAGTATATGTACCGCCGAAGCGAGTACACTGCCAATGGTTATTGTTGCCTCATAACTAGACTTAGTTTGTTTTATTTAATAAAAACAGGTAAACAATTTTATAAAGACATAACGGCATTTTAATTAATATATTAATTAATTTTTTACAAAAAAAAAATTATCTTAAATAATTATTAGTTGGAGTTATAAAAATCATGGAGGAGATAATAGTCCATGTTGAGGAGACAATATCAAGAAAAAATTCTTAAATAGTGACTAACTATTGGTAAAAAATTAACGTTTTGACACACATAGGTCTTTGTCATGGCTTAATGACAAGTATGGTATGAAAATAAAAATAAAAAGTTTGTTCTTATGCAAACATAGCGTAATATACTTCTATGCCTTTTAGTTTTTTTTAATTTTTTTTTTTTTCGATTTGGTAACTTGTGTATAAGTGGTTTAGGCATCAATAATTTAGCAGACAGATCAATAATGTCCCTTTCAATGAAACGTTAAATAATTCGCCAGCGGCAAATTGATATGATTTTAAGTCCTAGCTAGGAGAGGAATATTGATGAGCTAGGAGCTGGTGGTGGTAGTGCTTCCGAATCGCGGCGTGCATAGCCCTGCCCTATTCATCCCCGACGGGAGCATCATGTGCAATGTTCCCATTGGATGTTCCATCTGCATATGATGTCATTGGCCTCCTTCAATGTTTCATTGATGGTGTATTTAATACGTTCCATTATGTTAGGTTGGCTTTGCGGAAAGTGGCAAGACTAGTTTGTAGCCTGTTTACATATATATGTTTAAATATAACGTTTTTTAAATTTAATTGTGTTTTTTTAATGGCCTAACTATTTGATGGATTTTTATTTGAGGCGATCAGGATCAAAAGTGAATAACTGAACTAACTTAGCCGCTTTGATACTTTGGTACCGAACGTCTCGATTACTTTCCCTCAATAATCAAATAAATCAAAGTTTAACCATTGTCAAGGCCAGATGATGATGATGATGCAATAAGCTTATAAAAGATTATTAGTTTTAATCATAAAATTAAACAATTTTTTTGTAAATAAAAAGCAATTTTCTTCATTTTATTTTCCTTTTTTATAATAATTTAAACGTTTAATTTCAACCAACGTTTAATTTCTATTGGAAGAACAAGAAGAACCAAAGAAAGCTCGATTGAGTTGTTTGCTTAACGACTGCCAATATTGGGAGAATACGCTAATAATAATAATGTTAACCTATTCCTCCCACCGAGGCCTCAGGGCATGGCCCCAAATACTCGGGTATAAGTTATACAGTGTTCTGTTGGAAATGTTTAATATGCCAGGAGTCACTTAATTAAATACTTGGTCAATTAGCAATAGATCATAGCTGGTTCCATATTATTGACTTGATTTGACTCTCATCGATCTCAATATGTCTAGGAATCGATATGTTATCTTATCATCTACAACGCTACGCATCGTTATATCTTTTAAAATATATTCACGGATAATTTGATAGCAATTAAGACCTTAGGAGAAAATTGGTTCGCCCTGGAGACTTAGCGACTGTTATTGTAAATTCCCAAGCCAATGTTAAAGCTGTCAATGTTGTTGCTCCCCGTTGCTCAGCCCCAAATCCCGCTAAGAGGGCCGAGAACCCCCTGGGTTGGGGAGCTCGCCACTCCTTCACCCAACTAGCTTTAAGCACGCTAATTCCCTACAGTATAAGTGAAATCATTTAATCCGATATCGCAGATAAAGGGTTTAGTAGATTAATATACATTAATAGTAACATAATAAATTGAATAACTGCTCAATATTTTACTGTTTAAAACTATTGTATTCTTTATGATTTTATTGATATAGTAGACACTAATCTTCATGATTGAACTTCAAAGGAATTGTAATTTGTGTCGTGATTAGCATACTATAGCAACCTTGTTTGCCGAAACAGGCACCCTTGGGATTTTTTAAAGGGGGTGAAAAATCCTTGGTCCTTAGGAGGGTATATAAAATGGAGGTCCTTGTACTCTTGTACTCTTTAATGTACTTGTTTAAAATATAATTGTTTATAATATATTAATCTGCCCTAATAATACCTGGATAGGACTAATTTAGGACAGCATAGTGATCTTATGTAATTAATCTAACCAAGGAAACAAATTAAGTTAATAAAGATTTTGCATTTTTCTTGTTTTCTTCTTCTTCTCTTCATCATAAAATCCTACATTTTTATTTATCATTAAATATAAATACATACATACGCACATAGCCAGAGCTTTTCTGATGGGGAAATATCATTTTAAAACGTTAACTCATTAGATCAACCTGACTAGAGTAGAGCTAAATCCTGGAAGCAATTTTAAGTTATAAATACACGGAGAGGATACTCGACTCCAAATCTGCAAGTTCACATTTTGTTGTTTCTTGTGATAGTAAAACTAAATGTTTTGCTTTATATGTAATTCTTATTGTTTTATTTTTCATACACCTATACAATTTATTGTGCAAGGGAGGGGGAGGCTTGTAAGCTGTTATAACAGTCTGAAGGATATGATAATTACATTACGAATATGAACGATTTTTTAAAATGTAGTTTTATTAATCAATTACACGAAAGGAGGTTCATATTTGAAATTACTAAGAGCTTAAAGTTACCAAAGATTAAATTTATTTTTGCGCTTATTTATGTTTGTGGCACGATGAGTCTAAGGAATGACGTGTTCCGTATTGGCCAGCAGCTGGTGCTCACATTGAAATGAATGCTGTGTTTATTAAGTTCTTCGCTACCTTTCTTATCCTAGAATGGAACATAAAATTAATTGTCATATTTTGACTGTAGGAATAGTCCAGTGGGAAATTATTTTTGAATTTTCCAATTGACGGCGGAGTTGGGAGAGCCCCAATTGGTTTCCTTTCTTCTTCCTTCAAGGACCCTAAGCTCTTTATTGTGATTTGCTTTCGGGAGGGGCTGATCAAAGGTAGGTCCTACAGACTTTCTTCTTGTTTGGCCTCGAATCGATTTCAGATAAAGACAATGTTTCATTTCATGTTCTCGAGCTTGAAAATAAACGAAGCAGCTTACCAAGTCCTCGCATCAGGTCGCTACCAACTTGATCCGATTTCCAGAAGAGAGTCCCTCTTTGCATTAGAGTGAATCTGCGTCCTTTGAAAGTGCACCCAAAACAGGCCTTTTTCATGGAAATGTCTTTATTCCAAGCGGCAAACACCTATCAAATCTTCCGTGTTCTTTAAAACAATCGTCATTTAACTTTGTCTATAAGAAACATATCTGTCATCGATATTGTTTGTGGGAATAGATACATTAATAATTTTCATTTTAATTCCATGGAAAGTTAAAAATCACTGACGAAATTAACTCTGGATGTTTTTATTTTAGCCACAATTCTGTATCACAAACCACACTGAATCTTTAATTAAAATAAAAAATAGGTGCAATCTGAACTGAAAAAAGAAAGGAAAAACTTGGAGAACGAATGAAGGAGGTATATAAGAAAACTAGCTTTTGCCCGCGGCTTCGCTCGCGTGGAATTTGGTCTGTGACAAAGTTTCGTGACAGATCATATTAAATAAATAATTTTTTTTTTTTTTTAACTAAAAGCTACAAGTCGTCCATCCGTGATTTCAGATGTCTACCTCCAAAACTGACGGATTCCATACAATCTTTGAACCCCTATTATATTAAGGGGGAAACCCTTGGGGGTGAAATTGTCCACATTTCTTTTTTAAATTATACAAATAATCTATCTGGAAATTTCAAGATGCTACGTTCCTGATTTGCCTTTATTTATGTACTGTAATGGATTCTCCACAGAACACCTGTGGAAAAAACTGTCTGGGGCGCACGCGCCCCCGTACCCCCTCTAAATCTGCCCTTGCAGTAGCCTATGTGTTATTATGATGTATAATCTATATTACTGTAAAGTTTCATCCAAATCCGTTCAGTAGTTTTTGCGTGAAAGAGAGACAAACATACAAACTTTCGCATTAATAATATTAGTAGAATTAAACAAATATCATCGTAAACAAAATGCCTCAGTCGTAAAATAAAAAGGATAAGAAATTGCTTGACCGTTAGTTAAAATAAATTTCTCAAGCTGTTTATTGTCTGATTTAGAGACCAACTTATGTTGATGATTATGCCTCAGAACTTTGAAAAGCTTTTGTTACCTCGTAGGGCAAAATAATGCCAATTCACAACAAACAAATAATGTTTAAATTTTTAGTATTGACTTTTTACAAGACTATAAGGATTGCTGTGATATGTTGGTGTCGAGTTTGAGAACTCTAGAAATCTAGTTCGAGAACTTTAGAAGTCTAGCTTCACAGCGGCTCCAGTATTGCTGTGATCTTTTGGTGTCTAGATTGAGAACGCTAGAAGTCTAGTTTAAGAACTCTAGAAGTCTAGTTTAAGAGTTGCTCCAGTTTAAAAAAATACAACGGAGTAGTTTTTTCTGTTAACAGCCACAGATGGACTCTTGCTATAATTTTGAAAGGGACGTAACTCGGAATCTATTAAAGCTGCAGAGCTGAAATTTATCTCAAATTATACCAAATTTAAAAATGGATACCAATGTTTGTTGGTTGATATAGAGCACAAACTGAAATAACTCCGAAAATTTCGAGGTTTTTTGGTCACCAAAAGATGCCCTTACAACATATCAAAAATGTAACTCTCTTCAATTCATTGCGACCTTCAAGTACCTGGCCGCTGGCATAAAGTGGGGAGTAAGGCGTTCTCGGATAGGACTAACCATCTTGTTGCACAACCTTTGACTTAAAAGCACTACAGTTCGTTACATGTTTAATGTTAAAGTGTTACTTACTCTGACAGGACAATCGCTTAATGACGCAGTTATGAATAAGTTTTTTTTTTTTTTAATTGCAGCCTTTCAGCTTAAAAAAATTGCCTGAGAAATTAATTCAATTTGTTTCTGATAAAGTTAATAAACTCCACGATGGTTTTTTAAGTACCTAAATTTGATCCTCTACAACTAATATCAATGCCACGACATTTGAATTAGTAAGCAGTACAGTTCTTCTCGAGAGATAGGAACAAGTTCTTAAAATGAGAGGAAGAAGATGATAAAATTAGTTTTAATAGAGGAACAGAGAAGAGGGTTGGCCTAATGAATTTTCATTGGCTAAGCCAGCTAGAAGGGAGCTAAGTGATTGGTCGAGCCTTGTGCTTTCTCCTGGCCCCGGGCCAATGACAGTTGTTGCCCCTGATTAGGTTGACCCTTCCGATAAGGTCTTTCATGCTCCACTAGCAGCTTTATTTTTACATTCTTTGTCACCCCTCTACTTCCTCAAGGAATTCAGTGCCAATAGTTTAGTAACAACAACAATAAACCGTTAATTTTTATTATAACCGGGGCTAATTATAGAAGTTCGAAATCATCTAGGAGGTATTTTTTTCGGGAGACGAGCCCTTAATAGGAATTTTATGAATCAGTTTTAACAATGAAAGCATAATTCAAAATAATAAAAAATAAGAGAATAGAAAACAAAACATTTTCACTTCGTAGGCACAAATTATTTCCAGCAAATTGCATATATATATATAATCGGCATAGTTCACTGCTGGTTTCCTTGAGTATGAGTAAGCTTTTACGAGTTGATCCGATAATTGTTATTCGATCAGTAAACCGCCCAATGTTGTCGATACTCTGACCTAGCCACCATCGAGAACCGGCCCCACGGCTCTAGAACGGCAGGTACCCCGGTCCCCCGACAATGCTCCAATCAGGTGGACCTGCACAGGGGCCCTCAAAGCTGATTGTCGCGATGTGTGATGAGCTAACCGCGGTCAATGGGATTGTTAACGAGGAGGCGAACCGGCTCCATCTCAGTAATTAGTACATTCATTGTACCTGGGGTCACTTGTCCCGATGTAGAACAAACAATCAACATGTCTATTGATCAATTAGACCACTTTTATTATCTATCCGATTCACGATCCATCGATTTACAGAATTTGTTTTAATTTTGTACGCTGCCTCATTTTGTATTATAGAACAAGATTCCGACGTTAATAGCATTCAATTAGTTATTCGTCCAAAAATATTACATTATTTTTGGCCGTGGCACTAGGCTTAAAGGAAGCCCCCTGGACAAGAGGGGCTTAACCTTCGATTCAACATCACATACCCCCTATTTTATTTTATCCTTAGATTGTTCCAGTTCCATACATTTTCTCTCTTTACCGATTCAGCTTTAGCAGAGGAGTACCGCTAGCTAATGAAATATTTTACAGAGAAATTCGGAGGTGCGCTTGGACCACTGCTGGTTTCGTTATTGTAAATTATACATGCAATACTGTTATTGTAAATTATACATGCAATACTGTTATTGTAAATTATACTTGCCTGATACAAAAAAGACATTGGATATATCTACTCTCACTAATGACAGTATTGTTTTACAACTGGCATCAGTGACAACAAATCACTTACTGCACTTGAGTTTGATATTATTATTTCAGATATATTTATTTTTATTTTGTCAATTATTTTTTAGAATTCACTTTTTTCGACTCAAACAAGGGCCGTCTAAAAATTATAAATAAAATAAAAGGATGGTTAAGGATGGTCTACCCTTGGCGGGGGGGGGGGGGAGGAGGACCCCCTCAACCTTCTCGTACCTTTACTTATTATCATCTGTATAAAGCCATTTTAATATTTTTTCATTATTGATACACCTAAAAATATTTTGTTATACGCCTTAAACAGACATTTTTCTTTCTGCCTGATAAAACCTACCAAAGTAGGTCTTTAGTATTCCTCTCCTTTCTGGCTATCGGGAACAGGTGTTAACATATTGCTACTGTGGCCAATTAGAGAGCGAGGAAATCACCGAACCGTTCAACATATTTTTAATATGGGGAAAAAAGTAATGTTCTATTCCTGGGAGTGGCTAGAGACAAGTCAGTTGGAGACGAGCCAGGGAGGCAGCCAGTATTTCACGCCTCTTCGCCTGTAATTAATTAAGGAGGATTAATATACGTTCCTTCAAGTGAGTGTCCTTGGTCCTTCAGGACTCGTTATTGCCACTCTGCGAACCCAGGCCATCTCAGCGGAAGAGGACGAAGAGGATATATTGGGCGTGTCGCGATTTACAACGACTTGCGAGCCAAGTGGCCAAGAGGAACCTTATAATTCACGACAAGAGCAAACTAAATTTTCTTGTCAGGCGATTCCTTAGTTAGGTTATGTTGCTATGTTCGATCGTTGTCATCGTTACAAAAACTATATTAATCGAATAATAACAGTCCAGTGGATTTTATTCTTTTCTTCACCATTTGGTTATAAAATACGTATGTTTTTACATATTTTTGTTGATGCTAAAATATTGCTCTTCTTTTTGTTTTTTCTGCGTGTTAAAAAGTTTCTTTCTTACGATTGGCAGGGTATACACTCCTCAAAGGACAATAAAACATGCATTCCAGTTAAACTCGAATTCGGAACAATCGCAAGAATTTTCTTGTTTATTTACTTACCCTTTCTAGCTATATTTCGCTGACCCTAATTCAAAACAGTGAATGTGCAAATTTTGCTATTTTGTGTTTATTTACACATCACCAAAAATGTCTGAGGATCTAAAATATGAACAATGTTATTAGGAAATTAGACACTTTTTTTCTGAAACCTTAATTTAAGCTGAGCCTTCTCGGTTCTGAAAATTTTCAAGTGTGCACCTCATTGCTGTATTGTTTGCTAAGTAAAAATAAGAATATCTGCTTAGGACTACACATGACTTTCTTGCACACTTATTGAAACATAAATCAGTGGCTCAAAAGAGTGAACCATTATTGACGCTTAATTAATAATGACGATACATTATATCGCTTACAACTTGTTACAGAATGCTACAAAATATATTAAGAGTAATGATATTACTTACTTTTAAAAAAACATTAAATAATTTAATCAGTGATTTTTTTTTCTTTCTTAACCCCTTGGCTTTTATTCATTTTTGACAATAATGTATTAATATTAATAATGATACATGGTATCTATTTTACTACACCAGGTGCATTTTAAGAGAGGATTGTACATTGAATTTTCTGAACATTACTTGGATGGAAGGAGTGGGGGATCTAGTGAAGGGGCTCACTAGTTCTTTCTGATTTGAGTTTGTTAGTAGTTTACTCAGTCCATGTTGAGTATCTGTACGTGTGTTTGCCAGCGCTGAGGTCGGCCTGCCGGTCTGTAAGTGCATTGAATAGTGGGTCCGTGCAGTGTTGGAGGCTATCAAAGAATTAGATATGCCTCCGTGTGATGAAGTCCGTTACCGTCGGGAGTCCGAGAGTCTCGTGTATTATGTCTGATTTCGTCCTTTGTAGAGAAGTGTGCCTTACTATACGCCTCAGCATACGGTTTTGAAATTGTTGGAGCCTTTTTGAAGTATTCAGTGATTGTTAAAATGGATGTATTTATTGAAATTCAAAAACGAACAATTCTGCGGAAAATACATCTTTCACTGAGTGCAAGGAAGTAAAAACCATTGTACATTATCGCTTATTTTATATTGCATAATTTTGCAAAATAGAATTATCACGATTATTAGAACAAAATACTGAGTATTTCGATTTATTATAAATTAATTATTTGCTAGAAGCGGATCGGCTCAGTGCTAGAGCGCTCAGTTGCCGTGCCCAAGTTGCTGGTTTCAAATCCCGCTGCTGGCAAATTTCTAATTAATCTTTTAGCAGCCGGAGAAGGATCCTATGGGATCCTGGGGCTCACTTAGCCTTTATGAAGTGGTTATCCGAAATAAGTGGTAATTATCGGGGGGTTGTGCATTGTCTTGGACATATCACCTCCTTGCACAACAGTTGTCCAAGAAACTGTACTGCCTCTACCATGTAATGAACCCTAGACCATTCACGGGTTGTATAGGTGCAGGTTTTGTTTTAATTGTTTGTTGAACTTTCGCGGTTAGAATACTTCCTTTAATGCCCTAGAGAAATTAAAACCTTTTTTTTTCATTAAAGTGATTGCTGAAACTACACTGTTTCAACATATTAGGCATATATCTTAACGTAGGTACACAATTTATGGAATACCTTCAGAGTTGGTACAGTCGGAACGGATCGGGACTTTGTGAATTTATCGCGGAAGGGGCCGATAAATCTGCAGACCGCAGAACCGCCGGCGATTTTCCATCTGCCACCGATATAATTTAATAAAATGTTCTCAGGGTAGAGTTAGTTGGGACGATATATCCACCGCCGACAACAGCTGGCCGACCTGTTAGCCGCTACTTTCCCTCAACGCGGAGCCGAGGTTCGCCAACTAGTTTTAATGCTCCTTTAAAAGAGCAGTAGATCTCAAGGCTCTCAAGAGTCCCTCCGGACTTTAAAATGCCTTCCCGGATCCAGATACATATCTGAGTAGCGAGATAAGGAGTTTTCCTCTCCTCCCCCTACCTTTTTTTCCTCTTTCCTTCCTTCAACTAACTGTTTTATTTCCAAGTTAAAGCAGATATTTATTCCCTCAGGGGTCGAGAGATTTATACATAAGTAAATGCAATTTAAGGATAAGGAAATCTGAGCAGTCAATTTAGATTGGTTTATTTTAAATCTATTCCAATGGTTCAACTGCTCCTCATTTACCTGAGTTTTTTTAATATCATTTTTTATTCTAGTTATAAAAAATCCAATACTCTCTTGCTTTACATTAATCATTTCACTAACCTTACTATTTCTTAAGTATTACTATCATTATTATTTTTTGCCACTATTTATTATATAATAGTATTATTATATTTATTTATTGTAATTATGAATATAATAATATTATTGTTATAAATCAAATAACAAATTGAATTAATGATAACATTACTATTATTGTTCTTAACAAGAAGAAACTCAATTGCCCTATTCAAGTGGAATCCAGGAAAACGATCTTTCATCTTACTTGAGTAATAATTTTCCGTCTTGTAAATATTTATTTTTCATAATTCATTTTCATTTTGTTTATTCTGTCAATTTATGTCAATGTTTATCCTGCCTCAAATACAGTTTTATTTGTCTTTTCCAATTATTCGAGACATGTACGATTTTATATCGCCCTTCGAATTTCCCCCACAAATTGGGACCTAGTGGACGGCCCCACAAATTGTGACCCCAATGTCTTGTATTTATTTATTAAAATGAATTGAAATATTCGGAACGCAATTTTTGTAATAGGTAACCTAAATGTCAGCTCCTGAAGTGAAGATGTCCCTTTGAGAACCTCGAGGCTCACCCAGCCTCAAAGTCGAACTGTTTTTGTCCTTCTGGAAGGATCCTCGACCGACCAATAGAAACAAACACAGGCCGCTCCTCGAAGGCGACAGGAAGGATTTATGTGACAGAGATTGTAAAGGAGCCGGTGGAGGTGGTTACTCCTGAGCTGCCCTTTGTCCGCTGATGACCCTCCTGCCTCTGACGTCCTTATTACTTCTGTTGATGTCCTTTGACCCAAGTCATCAATGCTCCTTCTACCCGGGCTCGTGTGCCGGCTCTCCAAGTGGGTTAAGGAACTGTCGTGCTAGTGTCATGCCATCGCCCTTCCAAAAATAAACAAATTTTTATGGCCCAAAACATAATTTTTAAAGGAAAATGTTAGTGAATCATTTTAAAGTAACGTCATGGTACTACGATTCCTAAAATCTACAATATTTGATTTTGCAAAAAAATAAATAAATGATTAATCACTCAAATCACTGAAATAAAACATTAAAGTATGCATAATATAAGATAATTATGTAATTATGATCTTAAAAGAACTAACGACAAAATAGCTATGTAGTGACGTTGGCTTGATAAATAATATTAGCGGTATACAATACTATGCTAACAACACGATATGCAGCAGCATAAAGTGATCTTAAATCAACAAACAAAAACATGCAATATTGTATTAAAATGCAACATTTTATTGCAATAGGCAACCACCTTTTCACCCATCATTCATGTATACGTAAAATTTATATTTATTTAGTTTTTGAGTTGATAGAAAATATCTAGTTACTGTGGAAAATTAAAAAATGAGAAAAAATTTTAATTTACTATATAAACAAATTTTTCTAAATTTCCTAAAGTAAAAAAAAAATTATATAATTACCATACTTTAGGCAAGCTTATGTTGAAGAATCTACTTAAATTTTGGCTAGTATTCTCCTGAGATACCTCCGTATCTAAACTGCTTAGACGGTAAATAAAAAAATGTAACCAAGACGAGAAGAAGTTGAAGATTAGGAAGAGATTGAAAGAGAGGAGCTGCGGATGAATTTTAATGGCAATGGTTGTTGATGGCGACCGAGTTGGAATGGCCCACTCTGCCAGCCAACTTCTTCCTTAGTCGACTACTCTCCGGGATTAAAAGCCTTTCCGACAAACTGTTTTGTTTTTTAACGCCTCGAATTTTCATCTCCACCTTATTCAGGTCCTTCGATAGAATACAAAGTACTTATGCGAGAGAGAAGTCCTGCTTCAGAGGTCCTGCTTCAAGGCTATTTCAGGTACGATCACCAAATTATTAGTAACGGTATCGCTCACTAAAGCCTAGAGGGGATAAATTTAGTATCTTAACATTACTTATCATGTATCAGCTGGTATCCAAAATTGTTTTTGATATTTTTATTTAATTGTTTTTTTTTTATATTTAAGTCCTGGCCGGGATTCGAACCCAGGTCCTCCGCATCTCTAGCGCGGTACTCTACCAGTTAAGCTACCAGGGCTCGTAACCAGGCCAGACAAATCCATTCTTTTCACCGATCCCAGATCCCCAGCACTCGCAATTTTTACGATGAACGTACATCTGGGGAAGAATGTTCATTTAACATTACTTTAGGTAGCTTAGTTGGTAGAGTACAGCGCTAGAGATGCGGAGGACCCGGGTTCGAATCCCGACCAGGAAAAATCTTTTCTCTTCAAAATAAAAATATTTAAATAATCACCAAAAATTAAAAATTGTTTTTGGATTACTAGGCAGTGATTTTAAAATGTACAATTGGTGAAATAATAATTTATCATTATATGGACGATTTACATTCACTTGATTATTAATAGTCCATTATTAGTGAGTCATTAACTTGATTGATGGAATGGTGTAGGGCACTAGGTTGCTGATCCCGAGTTCACCGTTGACCTAGAAACAGTCCAGCGCATACTATGATGTATACTATAATGTGTACTATGATGTATACTATGATGTATACTATGATGTTTACTATGATGTACTGAACAAAACACCCTTCATTATTGTAGCGGTTCATGTATTTTCTTTTGGATTATATTATTAATATTATTATTGAATTCGGAAATGAAATCATTACAATAACTTGTTTACATTCTGTCTGTTTTAATACCTTATAAATTATAGACTTAATGGATGAAATTAAGAGAGAAAATATACAGGGGAATAACAAAATAATTCGAGCGCTTACTACTACACCACATGAGGACGAAGAGACTCCTACAGTTGGTCCACATTTTAAGGAGCCATGCAATATTCATAATATTTATATTCAGCGGCCATCGGGAAGGGGGGGAGTGGGGGTGGGGTTTATTCATGACGAGTCTCCATCTTTTGCGGCTGATATAATAAAAATAAAAAAGATATTTTTTCTTATTTGTTCTTGGCACTTTTTTGAGTAGTTTCTCTCAGTACTTAATAAGTAATTTAATGATGCTGTAGAACCTGTAGAGCTGAGCACCGCTGGATCTTATATCTAAAACTAATATTATATAGAGTGTACGCTGGGGAGAGAGCTTCAGGATTACTGCTTTCGACAAGTTGGAGCAAATTTGAAAATGTTCATTCGTGGAAATGTGGAATACTTAAGCTATACAGAATGAAGTGCGATAACATTCACATGTTTAATTTAATTTAATTACTTTTCTCATTGTTAGTTTGGCTAAATGGAAATTATAGCTCTTCTGAAAATAGGTGGATAGACGTAGCGACGAAGTGGCGCCTTTGACAATGCAGACCCAGCGGCGGCCATGTGCAGACTGAACGCGGAGGCCTGTGATTAGCGGGCCGATGCAGGAAACGGGACAAAGAGGCGAAGACCTTCCTCTAAATAAACATGATTAGCATTGGACCCTTCGGACCCCACAGCTGTGCGCATCAATCACTCCGCGCGCGTCACCCATGCAAATCCTCTGCTCTGTCTCATTAGCTCCGCTACCACTTCACTCGAAAAGCTCTTCACTTCAGCCTCTTCTGCACCGTGTGCTCCTGCTTTAGTCCCCTGAATATTCATCGCGAGCTTTTCGTTGTCATAAGTATATCGATTCGATGAAATAATTTTCGAAATTCTCACACCTAAAACGTTGAATATTGTTTGATGAAGACTATCATCAGAAAAATGTTGTAGTGGATTTGAAACTAACTTTGAGTAACCGCCTCAATATGTGTACAGGGATAATGACTATAAAATCTTTGCTACAATAACTCTATTTTTAGAACGATTAGTATTCTTAACAAGTGTAAAACATAATAATTAAAATGCTTAGCGAAAAATATCGTACCAATAAACAATAAAAAACTTAGTAATATAAATATAAATTACGTTATAATTAATTATAATTGTAATTAATGGATGAATTAATGATCGACAAACCCTCTCATGAACTTTTTAGGAATTCATTTCCTCCCCATTCTCGAAGAAAATGAGCAAGTACGTTTATTTAAGTAGAAATACAATTGAGTGAGCAGAAAACCATAACAATCGACAATAACCAATAGCTAACAGAAATTATATCACAATTACTTCTGGATCAACTAATAACTCTTACTAGGCTTGCGAGAAAAACTGTGACAAGCCTCTGTGTAACCGGTTACTTAGCAAATTTGCCTTCGGAGTTTAGTATTTTCGTTTTTTATAACCGCTGTTAACCGGAAATGTAATCATTGATTTGGAACTGCTCCTGGGCACTCAGGTCCGATAAACTTGAGCTACCTTGATGAGCTTGCGCTGCTCACTCTTCACTCTTTCGTTTGTTTCCATTTAAAGAACCGTAAACATCCATTAAAACAGAATCCTGCTACTATTTTAGCTTAATGGCAAGAAGTAGCAGCTATTTATTTCCCGCTCCTGCGAACTCTTTTCCTCTACAATGGCTGCTAAATCACTTCCACTCTACGAAGGTAAAAAAGAAATACCATCAGTGTTTTATTGGGCACTTACAGTTTAATGATTCTTCGGCAGCGCTTTAATTCTTTAACTAACAGCGTAGGAGTTGAGCTAATAAAAAAACAAAAAAACAGTAAAGACAAAATTTATTGTTATGTGTGGTATTTATTCTGTCACCTTCTAAGCATTGATCCCATCGAAATTCATTAAAAGATAAGTTCAATATTTATAAATATGAAGTCTCCGTTTTAAAATATCAATAGAATAAATCATGTTCTTACTACTTAAAATTTTCGGTAAATTTAGAAGCTTTAAGTCACTCTAGTTATGATTAAAAATGCTGTTCCTTTCAAGATCTATGACTTTTGAACAATGATAACCATAACCTTCATCGAATGATAAGCATAACCCTCTATCCATATATCTGTGGCACCTGTGCAAAGTGGGCTAAGTCGAATTTTGTGAATTTCAAGCTATCTACTTAGAATCGTAATTTTTCTAAACTTAACTTTTAAGTTCAAGATTGGAGTATTAGCCCACGATTAACAAAGGAATATCCTTCATTGCAATGGATGGAACACTTAGCGTGTTAGACACAAGGAAAGAGAAAAAAATTACGATTCTAAGTAGCTTGAAATTCACAAAATTCGACTTAGCCCACTATGCACAGGTGCCACAGATATTTCCATCATATTTCTTATAACACCTATAATGTATTGTTAGCGAGAAAAAAAACTGTAATGTATTATAGTTTTCATCGACTACATTTTCTTATACTGAAATAATTTTTAAAAATATGTTATTGTTATTTTGTGTATTGCAAAACTGGTATGCTGAAGGTAATGAATCAACCACGCGTTTGTCAGCTGTTTCAGACTTATATATATATATATATATATATATATATATATATATATATATATATATATATTCATATACACTGTATACACAATAAAAGCAATAATATAAGATATCTCATCAAAAGATATGAAATGAAATACATTGAACTGTTCATTGAATTTCCCTAGCGTGAGGATGCCTAATGAATAGTGTAGCCTAGATCACTTCAACAGATATTTTAAATATCCTTTCTTACCCGACTTCGATCAGAAATAATCACCTGGATGTGAATTTATTGAAATGCGGTGACATTACTTTATTAACCTTTTAGGGGTTGCAAATTCAAGCCGCAGAGTTGAGAGAGTTAAGTGCCGCGGATGCTGGAAGACCCTCGTTGGGTTTAATAGCGAGTTTATTCAGGACAAGGCAACCAAATGAAGAAAACTTAAAATGGGCGGCATTTCCTTGAGATGTTCCTCGGGAGGGGACGGGAGTGGTTCGCTTAATGCATTGCGCTCTCAACATCAACCGATATTGGCCCAGGTAGTCAACCAATATATCAGCTTCGCTTAATTAAATTATTTGTTTTTTTAATTATATGAATCCCCGACTTTAATATTACTACTTCTTCAAAGTTCAACGCCGAAAAAATGTTTATAAAAATTATGTAGACTAAAATTATATATTTTGTATTATTTTCCTTTTTTAGATTTTTAGCCGTGGTATGAATCGAGGTTAAGACTGCTAAAGACTATTAAGTAGGATATAAATTAGCCTCATATTTTATTATCTCATTAGATTTCACTCTTATTATGTTTATATATTAATCAACTGTTTTGTCATTAAACTTTTCGTTTATTATATTTCATTAATTTGTTAATTTCATTAATCATTTCTGCCTGTATAATTATAATATCTCCTGTTGCCTTGGCACCCCATTTTAACATTATTTTATTAGCCCTAACGTTCCAGACGTTAGGCCGAAACGTCGGCAATAATTAAGATGTACCAATTAGTATTGACAATTTTTGATCACAGCTCAGCCCATCTTCTACGTTATTCTTTATATAAACGGCCAATCCATTTGTTATAAGCCACAAATCAATGAAATAATAAAGAAATTGATTGAAGAAGCATGATACACATAGCACAATAAGGATGATGCTATGTGAAGTTATTAAGACATAGAAAAAAAACAAACAAATGTTACAAAGAAAAGTAGTAGCAAACGTATTACTATTTATTCAATTATGTTATTCAAGATTTAAGTTTGAGGAACGAATCGTTATAAATTCAGTAAAATGCATCCATGGTTATCAATCCCAGTCGAGAACCAGAGTAACGACCTTGAGCAGCCTACTCGTTTCCTATTAATACTCTCGCATTATCGAAAAGTACCAAAATGGTTTTAGATATAACTAATCATACATCATAAACTATCGCCCAATTATTACTGTTTATTATTACGGTAGCACGTCCCAAGTTGAGAATTGGCCTTATCCCTACAATACTCTTGTCCTTATTATCCTTAATATATTATTATCCTTTCAATTGTGCTGTATGATAATAATGATGAACAACAGCTGAAGGTGTTGTAGTATAAGCGAGGAAAGGGCCTCTCATAGCAATAAGAGTTCACACGACTCTGAATTAAAGAGTGTCTATTCAGTGAACACAACTGAAGTGGCAGCGTTATTCTTAAATAGGTAATTAACGCTTATCCAACTAGGGCAGCCAGAGGCTATTGCAACCTATGCCTATATTAAGGTGATCGAACGGATTATGCACATATCGTATGTACACAAACATGTATATATAAATATAACTACATATATACAGACATACACAAGGAGATTTATCGAAGAAAAAGGGACGGGATGAGGTGAGAGGTGAATTTAAAGCAGGCGAGGAACGAGGGCCGTGCTGATTCGATTCCCGCTGCCCCGGGGCGGCTCAAACAAAACCGCTCATCGCCAAAACGAATTTGGATCACGTGCGGCGCCCCCTCTCCAAGGAAATCACACGTAAATCACCTCCTTCGGGTCTGCAGCGCCACCAATACTTTATACCACACGTTCTCTATAACGTCCTCTCTATTTCTTGAACAAGACCATAAATATCTTTGTCTCCGGTAGAAGGATACGTATAAACGTTTTCTGTATTCCAAGTGAGATGTGACGGTCGTACATCATCTGATAAGAGGCTACCCTTTCTTCTGTCAATGTCTGCGCCTAACAAGTCCTTCCTCGAGGTCGAACCTTCTCTCGGAGAGATATAGTATTCAAGACTTGCGTCACATTACTTCTCTGTGACCATTTAATGAAAACATTACTATTTTTTCATTACCTGAATCGGTTTTTATGTCCTAAAATATTAGCTTGAATATTTGAAATATGATGATAATGATTTATAGAAATTGTATCGTACATTACAATGATTTGTAAAATAATTCATCACTACGGGAAAAGCGCATCTGTTGCATTTTATGAGTGTTTTTACTCTTGGATTTCTTGAAATATTATTTAATCCCTTTTTGGAAAATCGTTACACAAACGGATGGCAATGTGCTGGGCTAGGAAGTTTCCTATCCTCTCGAGAGAAAGCATGGATCGGGGTGAAATGAAACTATATAGGATTTTGATTTTTAAATATCTTTATTTTAAAGAGAAAAGATATGACGTAATATAAAAAGAAAAAATATGGCGTAAGTCAACAAGATCCAAAAATTAAAATTAATGTTCAAAGAACATCTGTTCTCGTGTTACATCGCAAAAAAAAAAATTGCGAGAACACGGGGACATGAGATCGGACAAGAGAAAAGATTTGTCCTCCGCCAGCAGGCGACCCTTGTGGCTCAATTGGTCGGAGCGCTGTCACGGGTTCGAATCCCGGCCGGGGGCATATCTCTTCTCTTTAAAATAAAAATATTTAAAAATCGAAATAGCTGACCAATAATTATATAAAATATATATAGGATTTTATTTTTTCGCTGTCATAAATCCTCTTAATTGACACCGATCGTAGGTGAAATGTTTCTTGTAATAAAATCGAGTTATTGTTGCTAAGAAAAAAAAATTGAAAGAAATAGCGTTACCAAAAACCTTAAAAGCGGTAAGTGGAAGAAGCTCACTATGGAAATGAAAACTGAGAAATATAGATCCTTACGAACAGAAGCGGATTTTTAAAATTTAATAATTAATTAATTGAATTAAGATCTGGCTAATTTATTTCTCTCTTCTGTATATCTCTCTCAGTTGTAGCTTTACATTCCGCGATCAGAATGATGCCGTCCGCCTTTAGGAGCCATTTAACTAGGAATAGTTTCTGCCTATCTCATGATCGCCATTGATTGCCACTGATTCCTGATGACCCATGGTGACGACCGCATGTAGCACAACAATAGATCGCATTGCTGGCCGCTGAGCAGATTTCATCATATCCATTTCTATAGCAAGTTAATTTTATTCCGAGTGGATGCGACTTGCGATCCCCGACGATGTTTGTACAACTGTCGCCGACATGTATCCAATGCATAGCGATTGCTGCATTAACTAATTGAGGGACATATTTATGGAAGGTTGGAGCGGAGCGTTGCAGATGTCGCTCCAGGAGCGGAGGCCTCCACATCTGTCCGGTCGCTCCGTTGTTGCGATGAATCGCTTCAATCAATCCATCATCAATCTCGCCTATCACACCGATATGCTTCATTTCAGCGAGACCCGGGGGGGGGGGGGGTTAGGGCAGGCCATCGATTATTTTTATAATGGGCTAATTATTTTAGATCAATTTAAGGAGATTAAACATAATTTATAATGGACTTTTTCTTTCGAAACAAGAATAATGAGATTATAGAGATATATAATTTAGATCTATGAATCACTTTCTAATGCTATTTAAATGTGATGAGTTACATTTAAACAACTTTATACAATCTTTAAGGAAGAATTATGTTGACGTGGCTACACAATACCTGGCATGACTAATTTAAATTTCTACATTACTTTTAATATTTATAAATTACCGTTGTACATATCACAAAGATGAACAACCTTTGGAGGATTTGGGTACTTCATTGGATGAAAACACCTTTACAAGGCGGAGCTAAACTAACTTATCTTTTATTTGGAATCACGATTTTCACCGTGGCAGCGGATAGATTTACTTAGTGAAAATAGAGAGTGCAGTTTGAACTGACTATTCTCATCTGAAAGTAAATTAACTCTGAATACAGCGATTAATTATTTTTAAAATATAGGAGCTAAGTGCTGGGATACTACAGAATAGGTTATTTAGAAAAATACAAAGAGCCTTATCACTAGTCAACTTCCACCAATCCATGGCGATTGCATTCACTTCTTTTTTTAAAGTTTTTTTTTAGGATGGTATAGAGAGACCAACTATATTGAAGAAATAAACATAAACATTACAAAGCATATGCATAATATTTATATCGAAGAACAAGATAAGTATTTTAAATAATAGATTATCCTCCACTGATCCTTCAGTAAATATTTTGAAAATGTTTCGCTTTTCGGGGATATATATGTTTTAATTACTCGGAATTTAAGGATCTATAATATTAATATATGATCGGTTTTCATTTCATTACAAAACGTGGTCCTCACAGGTCGCCACCTTTAAATTATGATCATAAAATTCTAATTAACTTTCGCTTCTGGGATATCCAAATTATAAAAGGAAAAAAAATGTTTGTCAAAGAGCAGTTATATTAAAATACCTTCATATTGGTTTTAAAAACACGGAGCATTAAAAACAGGTATTTGATTAAAGAATTTCCAAAATTGCAATCAGGCAAATTGAAACTGAAATGGAAACGGCGAATGTAATTGAAATTGAACTGGAGTGGATATTCTCAGTCGTTGACAATTTTCGTAATTAAATGCCGTATACTTAATTGAGTAATGCACTAATTAATTATATTCGATATATTTTGTTCAATATTCTGTTACAATCCTAAACCTACTAGTTGTTTCTTTTTTATTTTAAATTCTATAATAATTACACCAACTATTGTCAATTAAATAATGCATCCACTAAATAAATAACCACTTTGAACATTGTCCGCAGTGAGCAATGTCGAGTTGGCCATTTCACTCGACCATCGGCTGGATGCCGACTCCACCAATCACTGCTTAGAGACTTCTCTCCACACACGACGACCCAAAGCCGCCAGATCACTCCTAACGCAATCCTCCCACCTACGCCTCACTACTACCCCTCAGACACTTCCCAGTCGGTACATCGCCTACTAACATCTTAGGCATTCGTCCATTACTAAGCCCAGCAACTTTACAAGCCCATCTTAATCTTCTCGACGCTATCACCTGAATAATATTTACCGGGTGCATGCTTCCCAATTCTGCTAATTCTCCAGAGATCTCATCCTTTTTTGGACCGAATATTCTACGCAACACCTTATTTTCGAATGCCGTAAGACGTTGTTCATCCTTCAGCGTTAGCAACCAAGTTTCACATTAGTAAATAAGAGTTGAAGGGAAATATGCCTAAGACGGATGGAATATAGTCATGGAAAATAATGTAATTATTTAAATTAATTAAACCAGTATAGAACAATAAAAACAAAATAACAATAAAAATAATAACATTTAATTTATAAGCTCGACTTTTTCTTATAAATGTTATTTCGTGAATTATTTATTTATTTATATTTGAGAATAATTTTCAAAGATTGAAACGTCCGAAAGCCGAAGTGACATATATATTTATAACGAGTGGTATTGTTGGAAGGGCGAGTATACAATAGAATACACACACACACTATCTCCCTCGACTCAACAAAAAAGCCGCAAGCTGCTCCAGTGTGTCCAACAAAATCCGAGCAATGGCCCGTGACTCCGAGCATCTGCCTCTTCCTCCCGGCACTGGCGAGCTAGCATTGTTTGTTTATGCGGGCAGATATTGTATATATATATATATATATATATATATATATATATATATATATATATATATATATATATATATATATGATTCCAAACTTGCTTTAATCTATGATATAGTGAGCCAAAGTTTAATTGCTCTTAAGAAAAGTTTCGCAGACTTAATGCACCTATTAACTTATGCCTACATGAATGTAGTAATTGGAAAATTAATAAAAAAATGGCATTATGTCACTAATCAAATAACTAACCAAGGCATAATGTAGGCAAGACACAGACGAAATGAAGATAAATGTAGCAGATCTCACATCAGCATTCCGATCATCGAAGATCAATCAGAGGCACTGACATTACTTACACCAAACTCACTCCAGGACGTTCGTTCAAATACTCTTTCTGTATAAGTTTTAGGTTTCATTTGTTCATAACATGAACCTATTTTAAAACAATGTAGGGGATATGCAGCTCATTTTTTCTGTTTTCTTTTTATTATCAAACTAAATTAATATGGATATATTTCGACAAAAGGAGTTCTCAGAAACAGTTCTAAATCTCGGTAAGGTAAGTCTATAAATATTCCTTTATTATTGCAGTGACTTATCTAAGTCTTATTTCATCTTTTATCCAGGTAAAATATTTGGTTCAACTATTGTTTCTAAACCTGTTCATAAAAGAAAAAATACTTTTCTGTTTCTACTCCTCTCTTAAAAATTGAAAGTTTTAGTTATATATAAACATTTTGCTTTGGGGCTCACCTAGCCTTTAGAAATTGAGAGCTCTTCACTGCTTAAAAACATGGGTGATTACCGAAATCTTTGCCGATTCACCTTGTATTACCTGCACCATGAACTTGGCCCTGTACCCTTAATCGAAAAAGTTTTTTTATTTTATTAAATACGAAATTTCATTATGAATATCATCACCAGGGTAAGGATATTTAAATAGATGATAAAAACCATAAACAAATTTAAAACTTATTACAAAATAATGGAAACATTCGTTAATACCTTAAGGTTAAATTGTAATGTAATGGTTTCGATCATGCAGTCAGTTTAACATTGGCTGGAATGAACCAATGGAATCGCTATTCCTTCCTTCTCAGAAATACCTTTACCTCTAATAATTTACTTTTAATAAAAAAATTGATAAAAAGCTGCTCCACCTGTATTGAGGTTTATTGACAGCCCGGGCAGCGAAGTGGTGAGCGCCCCCTAGCCAATTAGCGCTCGCCCGAAACCCCACATCTTGCTGTGCCCGCCTTTAGTTCTCGGTCCACTCGCCCTTAGGATGGGAAATCACTTTCCCTACCGCCGGCAACAGTCAGCTTCAGATTAAATTTTCCCAAATCTCTCATCTAATAAAAGGAGAGGGAAACATTGGCGAAGTTATCCGCAGGGGCGTCCGCAATCGAGGAGCCATCGACCGCGCACTAACTTCCTCTGATGAGACCCTAACGGTCGAGTTGTGGGTCGACTCGAAGGTGCCTTGCTGGGAAAATAAAAACTGCGCCTCAAGTAAACAGGTTTTTGGGAGTGTAAACGCCATTAATTAACCGCTACATCGTTATTGTCTTCAACTACTTATTTGTGTGTCTGCGCGTGCGTGATTGTCTATAATCTAACCAGCCAATAAAACAATAAGATTATAGAGTGAAACATTAGACAAAAGCTGTTATTGGCGATATGTGCAAGATTTTCCAAACCAAGATTGTCTAATTGCTTTCGGTTAATGATTAGCCTTCATATATTTTGGCTGGTAAGTAATACACACACAAACACACACACAGATAGAAACGTATGCGAGGCATAGATCTACTTACGCACGACATACACATAGTATACTAGACACAGACATATGTTCGTGACGCCTACCAGCTTACAGGAGTTATCTCACAAGACCGTGCGGAGTTGTGTCCTTTCCTCGGATACACCAATGAACTAGTCGCAACAGATGTAGTTTTCCAGGCTATCCAGTAGTCTCCTGGAGGGGCGGTCCAACAGAGAACGTAGTGCGAGAAGTACCGTTAGATATTTAGTGACCTAGTCGTTAATCGGTAACTTAATGAATGTTGTGAATGATAACATGAACCACTATGTTATCATTCAATTTACCTTTAGCAGCGATCTGATAACCAGTAGTTTTAATAATTTATAATCTGGAGGGTGGGCCGTAACCTTGCTTACGAATCTTTGTAATAGCTAAGGCCTCAACTGACATCATCACATGGTCAGTATTAACTTCTGACGGTGTTTGTTGCGAATTGAATTATTCTTATTTCGTTTGCTTTTTAGTTTCGCAGTATGATCTAATGACGTCACAGATAAGACGGATAGGCTGAAACAGAAATGATAGGAATACGGACAGTATTTATTAAGATACCCGACCCGTCTGATTTCTGACAAAATGAATAGCATTCCTCCTTACCATTTTTATCGAACGAAAACTGTATATAAGAATCGTTGAAGGTTATGACATGAGTAGATGATGTCCATTGTTTACCTTGATAAGTCCAGAAGTTAGGAAGTGACGTCTATTAACAGTTAGTAAGAAGGCCGGGAGTGGATGCGGGAGCTGAGCAGAGGGCAGACAGTGACCCAGCACTTAGCCGCTAACTGGGAGAGCCTTTCTGTCTTCTCGTCTCCTGTCCAATCAGCTCCTCTCGATGGCAGCTCTGGAGGGCCTTGTAGGGGAGCCTTCTTGTGGTCTAGGGCTGGTTTCTGGGGGAGTCTTCGCGAAAATAATAGCGTAACACCTTAGGTCTTAGTTGGCATAGTATGGATAAAATGGAGAATAAGAGGTACATTTATCATTTGCTATTCACAAATAACGCATAAATTTGATTCACTCATTATTTAATTTTAAATAAAAAGCTCTATTATTTCTCGTACTCCCTCTAAGCGGTAAACAAATCCTAGAAATCGCACCACAATTATTATTTTTCAGTAATAAGTGATAATTTAATAGTGCCCGTGGCCAAATTGATCAACACTTAATGACCCAATTGTAGATACACAAAGAAGTAATGCCTTAATCCACATTGGGTATATATATATATATATATATATATATATATATATATATATATATATATATATATTAATAAATAGAAAAATACAAATGATAATTATTTGAAAGAAGAACAAATCCAACTGATTTGGAGTACTCGGTGGGAAGTGAAAATATTTCTCAGCTAACATGTTAATATTCGTGTGCTGAATGTTCTAATTGAAACGTAAACACGAATTAGAACATAAGTAAGTAAGCATGAGTAAGAATAATTAGGAATCAAATGAAATCAATAGTCAGGTATAAATATCATTCTGATAGGTGACGTAGTGACGTTTCGACCTAAACTCGTCAGCCGTCATCAGGACCAGGTAGGCGGTTGGTGGTTGACCTGCTTAGCTGAGGTGTCGTGAAGGCTATCGAGCCTGCGCCGAATCGTCGGCATTCAGAATAATGTATTAAGTAAGCTACTTATTCAAGTATAAGCATCAACTTAAAACCCTAATTAAAAAAAAAATTAATAAAAAAATTGCCACACCATCGACATATATATATCTTTTTTTACTGTAACTATCCGGGAATAAAACCGTTTTCTTTACTGAAAGTTCTTTTGCTGTGTACATGATCGATTTTTAGGTTTTAATATATCAACCCTTTTCATCGGTGCCAACTTAATGCATAATTTAAAGTACAACTTGTTCACGGCTTATCAAGACCGCAGGTCTCTTAGAAACTATTGTAAGATTATAAAAGATACAGGATTGGGGGTCGATCAATCACTACCTTAGGAGCCGCGTAACCGATGCGACGCTTTTTCGAATCCGCCATGTTTTATTTTGTGGAATGTACCTCTACCTTTGGACTCCAGTTAGCAAGATTGGCAACCAGCAGCAGTGGCTCATCCTTCTTCCCCTGATCGGGTGTACGAAATGTATAAGAATAAATTAAATATATTAAAAAATAAAATAAAATATACAAGAATAGAAGAAAGATGATGGATGTATGAAATTTCACCTCGTAGTCTACTGGATGGCCAAAATCGAGACAAATGCAAGAAAAATCGTGTAAGAAACCAGAGAATACTAATGAAAATGTGATTATTATTTTTTTTTACTATTTTTATTTTATTCATAACATCACTGAGTATATTATTCAACGTGTATAGCTTTATAAACCTTGGAATTGAAGCATAGAAATAAGAGGTTTCGATCTGAACGATAAATAAAGTAGAATGGAGGAAGTGAGGTAACACGCTGTCACAAAGCTATTGTTAGAGTTGAAGTGAACAACAGTTGCTGGCAGATTAAAGCCACCCAGTTCCGAAAAATATGTCAAAAAGTTGTGATTGGAAATCGGGAACAAACAGGAAGCGGCTCGGACAGATTGGACCCCAGCCCTCTCGATCAAGCCTTCTCCACCCCCTCCTAAGTCTTCTCCTAAGCTAGAATCGCATCTCACTTCATCCAACTTACAATGCGTTGGGCCCCTCTGGAAGAGTATTATCTCTGATGATATTAAAAGAAGTAATTAGATCAATTATAAATAGGCTCTTAATATTCAACCTCCCTTGGTGGATTGCTGAGTACCCTCTGTGCTATGTAATCCGGCCAGTGTTGGTACCAAACAAAGCTTTACCCTTCCCTCTCTGATGTTAGAAGCTAGAAAGCAATAATATAAAGTTGTTGGCCATTATTTGTTTCACTTTATCGAAAGCAATTAATAAATATATCCTGGGAATCGAGACCTCAAGAAGGATTGTTGACTTCGGAGACGCACAATCGTGATTGGAGACAAGTTAAGAGATTGGCCTACAGAGAGCACCTCAATCGTATTCAATTAATTTAATGGCTCTCTTGCTCTGGCCTGGTCACTGTTTGCTCTATCTCAAGTCCTCTATAGTTAATATTCAAATTAATCTAATAACAATATCTTCCCATTCGCAATTACTTAATTTAATTTCAACAACTGACCACTCAAATTTAAATAGCAACTCAGTTTCTTAAGGACCGCCTCTACCTCCTTCGACCAGCTCTCCATTCGCCTTACTTACCTCAAAGATATTCATACTTTGATAATTAACTATGCGAAACGGTTACTTAAAAATAAAAATTATCAAATGTGGAAGAAAGTGGTCCGGGTGGAGGTCACAATGAATTTCTCGTAGAATTTGAGAAATCAGTAAGTGTTTGAAGCTAGTGAAGATATGAGGACCTAACACCCCCCCCCCCAACTCCCCCACAGCCCTGAAGAAGACCTACAAAGTAGGTCGAAACGTTGGCTAATCAATAAAGTGTTTCTCCAATTCTACGAGAAATTCATTGTGACCTCTACCCGGACCACTTTCTTCCACATATATTATCAAGGTCAACAATTATCATTCAATAAGAATTATCAAAGTTTGTTAGGGAAGGGACTTTTGAAGATCGCCATCCATTTGAAGACTATCACGAATATTTCTATGGCGTTAAGACCAATCAAATACCATATAACTGTAGATCAAGATGATAATGAATATCGTGAACGTCGTTTTCAATTAATTGGCAAGAACGGGGCATGAAATGAACCCTAAGTTCCGTTCCTGAGCTTTGGCTTGGAACAAAACACACACACACGCCTTGGTCCAGAATTTTCATGTTTTATCATCGTTCCAACTAATTAGGAGAATAATAGACAGTTAATGATGTGCTTAGCTAATTGACTAATAGCAAAATACATGAGGGTCGGGCGCTACCTCTATCATACATCGGTTAGTGAATGTATTTAAACTGTTCAAACGGTTTTTCACTTATATTTTAGACTGTTGGCGAAGTATAATGAAAGGAAAATTATTGCAACCCTGGCAGATTTTCTTTCGCTTTTCATCCTTTATCTCGTGAAAGGGGGTCAATGAATTTTAGCGTTTCCAACCATTTCCGGTCAGTTTACGAGGTACAGTAAAAAGTAACTACTGATTCACTTACGATCTCGTTCCGTTCTAAAATGGAACCAGTTCATATAACTGTTCCGCCCAGAACGGGTCATCGCTAGTATCAAAGTATCCGCATTTTGGTAACATCAAACCCCGGCCTACAACTATCAAACTCTACAAATCTAAAAATATTTAGCCAGTCTATTGCAGTAATGATTTTTCATTATTAGAGCTTTCCATACTTTTTCGATTTTATTTTAAGATTTATTATACCAATAGAAGTTTCTTTTAAAAATTTCTTTGGATTTTTTTTGTTTTATATGTTTTATTTTAGCTAACTACACAAGTGTTTAAATATTGTATAAACTTTATTGTAAAACTGGAAACTAATTAATTGTAATTACATTTTAGTATAAATAGTATACAACCTCTGATATACAGGAAATCGAGGATACTATGCACCTTATTGGAAACCAGTTTCAGATATTAAATAGTGTTTGAGTTACCCAAAAAAATGTTGAATGAAGCACACGAGATTGTCTGAGTATAACAAAATCTTATATTGAAAGTATCTTCAAAAAAACATTTTACGAGAGGTAAATGATATTGAATTTCTTACATTTCGTTTATATTATTAAATTTTTATAAGTTTTAAATATTTTGAAGAGAAAAGATTTGCCCAGGAACGGGATTCGACATCACCACGGGAACTCGAATTCTGTTCTTTGCAAGAATTGCAACCAAACTCACTCGTAAGTCAACAAGATCCAAATTAAAGTAATGTTCAATGAACATTCTTCGCCTTATATATATCGCAAATTACGAGAACACGGGGATATGGGTCGGTGAAGAGAAAGGATTTGTCTGACCGAGGTACGCGCCAGGATAGCTCAAGCGGCAGAGTACCGCGATGATGCGTGGGAGACCCGGGTTCGAATCCGGACAAATCTTTTCTCTTCGAAATAAAAATATTAAAAAATTATAATAATTATTAATTAATTATTATTAATATATATATAGAAGTATTAAATTTTTAAATTTAAATATTAAATTTTGAAGTTAATTAATTTTTACTTTAACATCTAGATTCTCCTGAACGTTTTTTTTCGAAAGTCGTGATGTAAACATACAAGCTGATAGACTGCTTACCGAACGAATGCCCTGTGATATAATACCATTGTATATTGCGAATGGAAACCAGTGGCTTATGATATCATATCTATATTTTGGGTTCAGCTCTATTGTGTTAATATGACAAGAAAAAATAATTTAGATTTTAAATTATAAAAAACCTACAGGATACAAAAAATAGTAAACAGTTTTGGAAAACCGTCAATTCTCTGAAACCATACAAACCCAATGAAAATGCAGTATCCCTAGAAAAAATGGAGCGAATTCTACTGGGCACATTACGGTCAGATTCAGAGCTTAGAATTCATCCCCTCCACCAACTAATTTCTAGAAGCTAACATAACGCTAGAGGAACTGCAGTTTTGTATCAATCTTTCTAAAAACAACCAATCATCCGGACCTGGCCTTATAATTTATGAAAACTTTAAGAATCTCGCCCCAGAGTGGGAACACAATATTTTGAATTTATTTAAGGCTGTTCTTGATCAAGATAAATTACCTAACCACTACAGTGGTCTAAATCCAAACTCTATTTACTTTTTAAAAAAGGCAATAGAAGCGATGTTGATAATTACAGAGGTATATCCCTACTGAACACGATGGCTAAATTATTTACCGGCATCATTGCGAGGAGAATAATGCTATGGGCGGACTCTCAGAATCTAATAGCCGAAGAGCAATCAGGATTCAGGAACGGAAGAGGCTGCATTGATCATATCTTCACTCTTCCGGCATTAATCGGAATAACATTCGAAACAGGAGGAAGATATCTGTATGTCACGTTCATTGGCCTCAAAAAGTCTTCTATTCAATTGATCACAGCCTCCATTGCGGAAAGCTTATTACTCTAGGAGGAAAAATTGTCAAAATTATTAAAATGCTGTACGACAATGCATCAACCCAAATTTCAGTTAGTGAACAGCTTTCGGATGATATTGACTTTTACAAGGCGAAAGTCTGAGCCCAACCTTGTGTTTGATCTCCTACAAAGTACAATTGTTCCATGACAAAGGAGCAGCAGTTGTAAGCATAGGTACCGCACACGACTTGATGACTATGACGACTGTCCTTCAGCTGATGATCGAAGAACTTATTACTTTCTCCATATTTAAGGCATTTTACTGGCGGAATATTCTATTTTAAATACGAAGATCAATTGTTTATCTTTTAAAATTGTTTTAGGATGTATTGTACATAAAGTGACTAATGAATCTAAATCTTTTTCACAAAATAGATAATATAGCAAATAATAATAGTAAAATAATGTAAGCATTAAATATAAAGTTTCATTATTATAGTGGAAATAATAATATTTTATAATATTTTTTAATCCATTCTCTTTTTTATGTTTACCTTATACAAAGGATATTTAAACAAAAATATATAAATTACGATTATATCAAAATATACTAAGTAATGAGCATCATCGTCAATTAATTTTATTCAAATGTTTTAAGCAATAATTAAAAATGAGTTATGTGTTAGTAACCTGAAAAACTGTATGCAAAAATATACCAATAAGATCTATAAGATATGTTATTTATTTCAGATAGTTTGATAACGAGCTCCTGACATCGTACTGGTTCGGGGCCCCGCTTTGCGTCCCTTCCGAAGGACGGCACAACCAACAAATTGTTTAATCCCTTTTAAAAAACCCTGGGTCACCTGCCGTGCTACAAATCCGCGATCTTTGAGGATGATTTGCTATCCACTACAACACAGATCGCCCCATCACACATAGTTGTATGAAAATTATAAATATTATTTTTTAAATATGTATACATGTATGTACATATATATATATATATATATATATATATATATATATATATATATATATATATATATATATATATATATATATATATATATATATGCATATTTACAATTTACATATACTTTTTTATATAATTTTCACTTCATTTCATTCCGATATTCTTATGAAATATCATCAATTCGGTTTATTCAGATATTATTATTTTTTCTAATTGTATTTTTATTTTTATTTTTGTTATTTGTTACTGACTTTATGTTTTGTTTAATAAAATTTCAGGCATTGGACTGTTAAACTGTGATTACCTTTTATATATAGAATACAAAATTGCATAAACTGAATTGATTTCATTAGAATATCAGAATGAAATGAAGTGAAAATCATGTAAAAAAATAAAAGACTCAATCTTAATAAAACATGTGTTACAATACTTATGCTTCACTATCAGGGGTTGGTTACACCAAAGCCTACATTATCACTCCAATGCTCATAAATTATTTTACATCCCCCCACTTTGAAACATTTATTTTTTTGGAAAAAAAATAAAAGATATGATGAAAGGCTACAACGGAATTAATTACATTTTTTTTTTAACAAAAAGAATCGATAAACAAAGAAATGATGATACAGTTAGATGGGCTCTGGATATGGTACCTAAAGAGAGTTCTGCATTAGTTAAAATGAAGAGAAATGACTTTATTAAGAATTTTGTAAATGTATGTGAAGGTGAAGATTATCACTTCAATAAAGAAAAACAAAGAGAAATAACTAAATCAGTAGAAGATAATATAGATTGTTTTGCTGTTAATAAATATGATGTTGGAAAAATGGATGCTGGCACTGCACATATTAAGCTAACTGTTGAAAAATATATCTCTCTAAGACCTTATAGATGCTCATTACCCGATAGGCTAGAAATTGAGAAACAAGTTTTAGAATTATTAATCACAGGTCTGGTATCAGAGTCAAGTTCACCTTTGCAGCTCCAGTTACGCTTTCATATAAAAAAGGAAAAGGTAAAACTAGGCTATGTGTAAAGAAAGATTTAACAAGTTATGAAATTTCATGTTATTGACAGTCATAGATTTAAATATAAAATTTTACTAGGATTAGATGCTATACTAACTTTTAAGCTAATCCAAGATGAATAGTTTAAAAAGACTCAATGTTAATAAAACATGTGTTACAATACTTCTGCTTCACTATCAGGGGTAGGTTACACCAAAGCCTACGTTGTCACTCCAATGCTCATAAATTATTTTACATATATACATATATTACTGACCTGCATATATGACTGACTTTAGCAAGACCAATAACAAATATTTATTGAGATTAAATCATTTTGGGGAGGTTTTTTCTTTTGTCTATAATATTATTTAGTAAGTATGGATAAGCAATTTTTATTTTGGATTCATTATTGATAATTGTTTCTGTAGCATTTATTTTATTATGATATAGGATTAAAAATCGCATTATCTTTCAATATGTTTGTATATAATTGTTTTCTAACATTTGAAACTAAGTTTGATTGTTTGTTTTTTGTTATTTTGGCATTAATTGAAGCAATAAAATAGTTATTTATGATAATAAATTAAGGTGACAATATCTATTTTCTAATATATTACTCAAAATATTTCTATAAAAAAAGCGATTGAATTTTTTGAAAGGAGGCAGGGGGTGGTAGAAAAGGAATAAATTAAATAAGCTGACCCCCTCCAAAAAAAATATTAGTTATGGCCCTTAACTATCATAAACTTATTTAAATTATTAGATAAAAAAAACAGCTACTACATTTTGCATTTTTTTCTGTTATCTATTTCAGTTAATAACAATTCAATATTTATTTTTTTTAAATAGGATGTATAACTAAAAGAACGTTTCTTGATTTCTCTATCTGCCATTGTATTTACAAAAGCGCAACTGATTTTAAAAATGAATTAATCTTAAGTGAGTTAATAAGCTATTGAACAACTAAAAGTCAAACAAATAAACATAAACGATCAAAATCAAAACCGGACTAAAACTGAACTGAACTAAATATCAATATATTTCAATATGAAAAATGTAAAAGATAAAACTGAAACTGATTTTGCCTTAGATTTATTTAACATAATAATTTTCTTTGATTCATTAAAAACTGTTTATTTATATTACTATTGAAAATTATGTGAATTGATGATATGTTGATAAAACTGAAATAAATACCATAATAATTAATATTTAGTCTTACATAAAAATTTCCAAGATGTCCGTTTCTTTCTGGAATTCATATTAAAATCTGGAATACATATAAAAACCACTTATTTATTACATAATAATTAAACCAAATTGATAAAAATAAACGATACCGATATATTAAACCACATATTAAACATTCACAGTAAAAATAAAAAACACTTATCACTCCCGACCCGCGCAATAAGAAACTAAATATAAGACTAAAGAGCAGAGATTGCTGGGTTGCTAGCGAGCGCTAGGTAATTAGTTTATCGGATACTCGAATCTCATTGGTCCGTTTTGGCGGCTTCCGTTCCCCCTCCAATATCTTGTACTATCTGTCTTGTCTACTTAAGTCCAAATATTTCAGTATTATATCCACATCAAGTCTAGAATGTCCTATCGCGTCTCATGATAAGTACATATGTATCTTTTATAGTTTTACATATTAAACTATATTATTATTGTATTAGTTATTAAAGCTAGAACACAATAAAATAATAAAATGTATTAATATAATTAGAAAGAACCCAACGGTTCATTACAGATACGTATAATCTCTTTTTAAATTTTTATGTTTCATACTATTATTAAAGGATTAGTTTTATGAATTAGTACACAATTAAAATAATGATATATATATATATATATATATATATATATATATAATCATATATATATATCAGGTTGCCTGCTGTATGAAACTAAATATTCCTAATATACTAATTACTTGAGTTTTATTGATATATTTAATATAATAAAAATATATTGTATCACTAAAATCCCTAAAAAGGTGCTTTGGGTTCAGAAAATTTTTAGATAGCTTTAATGTAGGGAAAATAATATATGTAATGGAGGGGAAATAATATTTATAATTCAGCTTTTTTTTTTTTTTTTTTTTTATGGAAAATTGGTATGCTATTTTTTTTTTATATTTTTATTTATACACATATTGGCTGTATGGATGTGTCCAATGCCATCGAAAGGAGAAGGAAAAAAAAAAAAAAAATTTATACACATATTTTTTTTATACATATATTTTTTTTCATTCTCTACCAGAACATACATTTTAGTTTATATTTATTTTTATGTTATTCTGGAATTTTATTTTTATGTTATTGTATTATTCAAAAAATGTAGCCCTTTGATGAGATATATCTGGATTAAATTTTGTTCACGTATGTTATTCTTCCCAGAATATTATGATATTAGCATAATATAGGTCTCAGAATAAAATTATTTTTCTATAATAGTCTATAGAAATATATATATAATATTCTATATTCTAATATTCTATTATTCCTTCGTGAGTAAAATTTAAATAAAATTAAAATGCACGTTAAATTAAGTATTTAATAACACTTTAATCAAGTATAAAAAGTAAATAAATAAATTTAAAATATTGTTTATCGGAGGTTGGACAGATTAGTAATTTTTGCCGATTTCTTTACTGGCTTATTTTTCATTTTTGTTTAACTAAAGTCACTAAAGATTCAAAAGAAGTAAAAATTGTGATAAACGTGATTAATCAAATATTTAATAATTACATATTAAAATATCAGTAAAAAATAAATTATACTTTCTCCCTTGACACAACAAATTTCTTCAGAACTAATACTAAGGGCATCCCGTGTACAAATGTTGAAATGTTTTCGGATGAAAATTGAGCTGCATCAATCAACACTTTTTAAACATGAACATTTAAGTTCAATTTATTTGTGTTTGAAACGAAACTGCCGCAGGGCAAGTACAGTCCGCGTCAAAAATTAGAAATCTGTAATGAGATTTCCTTGAATCACAAATTTATGTAGTCATTAAACTAGAGCCTACTCATGCAATTTTTGTATGCCTTTCATAAACTGATATTAGTGAGGTTGTAAGAGTTGTAAGAGTTGTGGATAATTCTACAGTAATTCTATAGTTCGCCCGTGTTGAATCTGCCAGACATTGGTATATAAATCTTTCAGGCATTGGTGTATAAATCAATCGCATAAATAATTGTCAATAAAGAAGTTAGCAACACCTTGCTTTCCACGCGCGTTAGATATCAGTTATCAAATCATCGTTAACGGAATTTCCTAAACAAGAAGATTTTTTGTTTCTCTTTTTTGGTGTTGGAGGGTGGCAAAGGAGAGCAGGGAAAAGGATATGCAAATAAAAATTAAAATATAAGGATTAATGGGCACTCTCGGCAGGATGGTAGGATTCGTTACGGCTCCATTGTGTATTCCGTTCAAGGAGGCTGGATCCTTTGACAACTCGGGTCATAACTCGGGGGGGGGGGGTGCTCGCAGCTTATAAATAATCAATAAGGAAAGCTTCTGTTAATTACCGAGCTGATGAGGGGGGGGGGGGAGCCGGGTGTCTTTTGTGCGATCTCAAGCAGCGAATATAGTTTAAAGTCGACTACACTTTTATCCCATGACTACTAGTTGAGTTTACTTACTCCCAGATCCTCCCAGACGAGATATAGATATCACAGGAACCGAGAATGGTTTGAAGGGAGACAGAAGAGATGAGTTGGAGGAAGAGATAAGGAGAAAGCTGAACAACTCAGCCCAGCGAGTTCCAACCAAGTTGAGTTAAAGCGCGGAAGACGGTGGTTATTTCAATCCGCTTTGGGAGTGTTAGTGTTATTGTGTGTTAGTGTTAGTGGGAGTGTTATTGGGAGCTCTCGTAGGACTTAGCGGCCATCCGCTTCTAGTCTCTTCGGCGGACCGCAATGCTCTGTCTTCGGGTTCTCACAACTTGGGTACAACTGTTCAGAGCCTGGCTAAAGGTACAACTTAAGAGCATCTCTTGTCGCTCTGAAGGGATGCACAATATCTACTCTTATATGTAGATTTTGCTATAATGTTCGATTTAAATTTTTTAAAATATCAACATCACCGATATAGATATAGATACGAATGCAAAGAAATGTTGATGCACTTGACATCTTATGCAATGCCACAATTTCTTGGGTTGTTCCTTATTTCTTTATAAATTAATTAAAACTATGGAGATTTGGCATTCATTGATGGTTGGATTCGCAAAACACAATAAAAATATTTGTGAAAGTAAAAGAAAAATTATTACTAAGAAAAATTATTTGACCGGATGAATGTTAAATAGTATTGACGAAATTGTATTGAACAACCGAAAATTAAATAGTGGTTATATGTAATAGTTTAAATCAAGGGGTCCCGACCTTTTTTTATCCTCCCTCCCTGTCAAATGAAACACCTTCGACGCCCCCTTGTTCAAATGAAAACCTTCAGCGCCCCCCCTTGCACAAGAAATTGTATGGGTACATAAAAAAAAAGTATTACATTGAAAACAAAACATTTAGTTTTACTGTCACGAGACACAATATATAAGTTTTAACTTAATATAAAGAAGTGCAGGCATCTATACATATTATAAAGCAAAGTCCAGGGCCGCGTTTGTTCACGGTAAACTGAATAACTACTGCACGGATTTTCATGCGGTTTTCACCAATAGATAGAGTGATTCACCAGAAAGGTTTAGGTATATAATTTTTCCTAAGTTTTGTGTAAATGGGTTGTAATATCGATGGGTTTCACCAAAGACGCTGCTTGCCTAATCCCGTGCAATTACCTAACGTGCAAGATAATAAGTTCGTATATAAAGAAATATTTGTTTTTTTTTGTTTTTTTTATAATTTCTATATGATAAAGTACATTAGCTGAGATGGAAAGAAAGAAAATCAAGACTCCCAAAGAAGATTTACCAATGATATTCGCGTGGTCCTCAGTGGTCGCTACGTGATAAAAACAAAATACATTACACAGACAAAGTATGTAGGCATAATATGCCTTATTACCCGAGCAATTGTAGGGGCGGGTCGCTAGTAATAACTAAACCTAAGTGAGAATTTTTTTATTATTTTGAACTGGTGCATACAATAATTCCAAGATTTTGCTGGCAAATCTAAAATCATGTATAGTTTTATATATAAAACGTAAAAAGTCATAAAGTGAATATCAAAAGGCAATAAAAATCTAAAAAGACGCGAATGGTTTCACCATCTCACAGTGCTTATTATTTTACTTTTTGGTTGTTGTTATAAACTCTTATTACCGTTTTCGAGTGATATTGTAAATTGTATTATTTTAATTTATTAATCGCGTCTAATGCACCTCAGCTTCAGTCAATAGTGTAACAAAGATGAGACAATGTAATTTGAGATTAATAAGAGAAAATTAATTGATAGATTAAGGTGAGAATTACATTACTATGTACGATGATGATTCAGGCGTGTTAAGGATTTCTTGTAGCATAATGCTTTGTAATTTAAAGATGCTTGTAACATATAAAGGTGAAAAACGATTCAAAATAATTAAAACCTTAATAACCGTTAGGGAGAATTTATTGGAGAGATCCTCCAGAATGGGCGGCCGATCAATCTGAAGAAGGATTAAGAAGAGTTGTGAAGAAGTTAGTACCGAGAAGAAGTCCTCAAGCTGCCTCCAAATTGATAACTTTTTTCAAACTTTAATCGCAATTTCGAATCAGAGCTTTCTTATATCCTCAGCTGCGGCCTCCCTCCTGTCCTCTGTCGGTTATTCTTTATTACATCTCTCAGCAACACATTTATCTAAGCAATAGTTATCACTAAAAGAAATGACCCAAAAAATAAATTGGACAAAGTTCAAGACCATTCGTTTTATCAGTGGAAGTATAAAAAAAAAAGTATTAATTCAACAAATTAAATCGTAACTTACATAAAAATTTGAAGTGCATTATTTCTGTTGTATACACTCAATGTGTAAATGTTTCATTTAAAGCTCATTTCTTTATTTATGCTTGATAGTCGAGAATGGAAGCATAATAAGCCCTTACTTCGATTAGAAATGCAAAACTCACTCAAAACTATTTATTATTGTAGAAAAACATATATTACTATGTCATATAATAGTTTTTTTTAAGAAAGGAACTGTGTAGAATTGATTGTTAAGTGATGCAATAAGAAATGTAAAGATGCTAGGGATGTATAGACCTGCCTATATATTAAAGATATGTATAGACCCGCCTATATATTAAAGATATGTATAGACCTGCCTATATATTAAAGATATGTATAGACCCGCCTATAGATTAAAGATATGTATAGACCTGCCTATATATTAAAGATATGTATAGACCTGCCTATATATTAAAGATATGTATAGACCTGCCTATATATTAAAGATATGTATAGACCCGCCTATATATTAAAGATATGTATAGACCTGCCTATATATTAAAGATATGTATAGACCTGCCTATATATTAAAGATATGTATAGACCTGCCTATATATTAAAGATATGTATAGACCTGCCTATATATTAAAGATATGTATAGACCCGCCTATATATTAAAGATATGTATAGACCTGCCTATATATTAAAGATATGTATAGACCTGCCTATATATTAAAGATATGTATAGACCTGCCTATATATTAAAGATATGTATAGACCTGCCTATATATTAAAGATATGTATAGACCTGCCTATATATTAAAGATATGTATAGACCTGCCTATATATTAAAGATATGCTGGATATTGCTGCCAGATACCTGGCTGTCCCCTAAATCCTCGGTTGCCATAACCTCAATCATATTCCCGCCAAGGCAGGAGTAAACAAATGTCAGAATTAGTGAGAAGCGGCTGCCTCCACCGGGCTCGAATTATTATCCTTCATATTTCCCGGACAAGATTTAGAAGACCCTCGCGACCGTCCGTCACTGCCGGGCTAGTCTTTATGCCCCACGTTTAGGAGTCCCATGGGCTGTCCGAATCCAAGCGATCCTGCTGTTGGAACACGCTCCACCACCGAGCTCCTCCAGCGGATATTGTCATCTCTAATCTAATAATCCTATTTTATCATTAATTTTCTCCTTGGGCTAATTATATAAGTTAGAAAATTATTCGTATATTTATTTATTTTTTAATTCAAAATCTTTCCAGTGAGATATAGAAACCACTAAATATAGCATGCACAAATATGTTAAATTGAATAAATACTTTATATTCTATCAGAAACATTATACAATTCGGCAATACATGCAGAAATAATAATTAGAATGTTCATTTAAAAATTCATAGCCACCACCACTATGATTTTTTTTTATGATTTTTTTATTAGAGAATATACAATATAAATACCAAAACCGAATTAAAGTCCAAGAGTAGCCGCGGTTCCAACAGAAAACATCAACGTTAACTCTATATAAATATATATGTGTGTGTTTGAGATTATTAGACCAGGTTAATATATATCCTTCCCTAACAGATCTATCGATAACAGATCTATAAATCGATTGAAACTCGGTGGTTTATCGCAACGTACTTTGAGCTCAACTTAATATATTTAATGATAATTTTAAAATTAGTATTTTTTTTACGTACGGAATTATTTACTTTTTGAGCGCCAAAAAGAATTTGTTCTTATCGCTAAAATTTTCGATTCTATGTTAGTTATAAATATTTTTATTTTTAGGGTAAGAGAAAAAAAACATTTTCTAGTCATTTTTAATTCTCAATTTTCACTCTATTCGAGACGTTTCGACACTATGGTGTCATTATCAATCTTTTTTTTCTGCATGCATATATACACATTCACATTGAATAGTAAAAGCTGTCAAGCGAAAACAGGTTTAACTAAGTTCTCTTATTTATAGGAATCATTTTTATCAAATGTTTCTTTGTTGCAGCCTTATTATAAAAAAATGTATTATTCAATTTATAAGTTTTGAGAAAAATGGGTCACATAAAAGGTCTTGTGCTTAGGTACTAATAATAAATTTCTGGAGGGCGTTGCTGTACTCATAAATAACAAGAACTAAAGTAGAAGTTTGTGCCGGAGTTTGGTGACAAATGAAAATGTTACATCCACTTTAGCACTACCAGATGTTTCTGACGCCCCCCCCCCCCATCTTGGGGCCTTTGCAATCTTGCAGCATCCTCGAGAACTTTCCAAGGATTGAAAAACAAAATATTAGCAGATATTCGGTTAGCTGAAAATGTTTTGGATTCATAAGAAATTTTCGAGTTGGATAATTTAGGCTAATCTTTGTTGCTATCCAAGTGAATATGTATTTAATGCCAGAGACAAGTTTTTTATTTCATTTTGAACAATTTAAAAAAAAAAATACATTTACTGTTTATATTGATTTGGAACTTAATAAAGTACTATATTATGTAATGAAGATGAGGCCATTCCTAGAAAGGTTTTGACAGAACCGCTCTACTGCACGAGAAGGAGGAGACCGAAGCTGAGGTGGTCGGATCGAGTGTGAACGAACGGGTGTTTTGTGGCTTGATGGCGGTTGTACAAAACAGAGAAGACTGCTACAGACCAGGAGTCTTCACCGCATTGTAGCGCCATAGAAATTTTAAAAATCTGTTATTGTACTTAATTAGAATTATTAAACAATGGAAAAGAGGAGAAACAATAGCAATGGCTAAAACCAATAGCCGAAATGACGAACAAAACCATGAGGTTTCTTTATCTATTGAAGGCAGCTGTGTTATCTCTAATTATATTTTATATTTGGAATGTAACAATAATTTCATTAAATGAATAAGCATTCAAATTTGTTTTCTGAATATTTGATTAACAAAATTATGAATTATTTCTAAGAAATCTATTAATATATAATTTTAATTAATTTACACTTCAATGATAAATTCAATCTCGGAGCAGAGCACAATGTCTCAATTGATGAACATTTTTCTCTTAACCGAAATACTGAAGGTATCATCGTAGATAATTATTTCTGAAACCTGAAAACAGCCTGTTCCATATTATTCCATCTATTTATTCCTTCAGCCTCATTATATAACTTCTCAAATAAACGGACTTATAATCCAGGTATTTCGTTTTAATTGTCTTCATTGTTGTTTAGCGATTCCTTTAAAGGCGGAAAATTAATTGTACCAAGTCCACTCGACAGCATGGAACGGAGGGGGAACTCAAACAAAGGAAAATGCCTTCCTTGATTAAGATAATAAAAGCGTCGGAATGAAGCCCACTTAAATAGATTTTAATAAGGCGGATTGATGAAGTGGTCTGGTTCAGATATTGCTGTGTAGAGTGGCTACAGAGCTCGCTGGACCCGCTGCCATTCAATCACAGAGCGAATGCTCAAGATAACAGATGCAGTCCCGCCTGACAGAATTATTGCATGCTAATTTCCTCGTGCAGGTCCACCCCTGGCTGATAGCGCCGCGCCAATAATACAATTAATTTACCTGATTCACTGATGGAATTAATCGATACCTCCAACTATCCGCCCAGGATAATTATCCTGATCTTTGATAATGCATAGAATAGGGCAGAGTTTATTGAGCAGGGAATCACAATACAGATTACGCTAACCGCTATTGGTCTGTAATAGAAGTAATATATAATTGAATCTAAATATAAATAGATTAATTAATTATTTTTTTAGCATTTAATCCTAATGGATGCAAAATAAAAGACTATTTGAAACTAAGGCTAAGGATTGAGAAATTGAGGTTAGAATTTTAATCAATGACGATTTCTTATCATAATTATTAAATTAACAATAAACATAAAAAACCTGTACTATAATAATTGTTAATTAAGAATATTGGGTCCAGTACATGGTCCAGTACATGGTTGGGTCCAGTACATTGCGTACAGTACATGGTCCAGTACATTGGGTCCAGTACATTGGGTCCAGTACATTGGGTCCAGTACATGGTCCAGTACATGGTTGGGTCCAGTACATTGGGTCCAGTACATTGGGTCCAGTACATGGTTGGGTCCAGTACATTGGGTCCAGTACATTGGGTCCAGTACATGGTTGGGTCCAGTACATTGGGTCCAGTACATGGTTGGGTCCAGTACATTGGGTCCAGTACATGGTTGGGTCCAGTACATTGGGTCCAGTACATGGTTGGGTCCAGTACATTGGGTCCAGTACATTGGGTCCAGTACATTGGGTCCAGTACATTGGGTCCAGTACATTGGGTCCAGTACATGGTTGGGTCCAGTACATTGGGTCCAGTACATGGTTGGGTCCAGTACATTGGGTCCAGTACATTGGGTCCAGTACATTGGGTCCAGTACATGGTTGGGACTTTACCATTTTCAAAGGTAACGGTTGTTCAAGAATTTGGCCGAGATCACGCTTCACCACAAAAAGAAGAATTTCAATTTAAAGAGAAGAATTTCAATTTAAAGTAGTAAAGATGTAACAATTTAGATATTTATTAAGATATTTAGTAAAGATATAACAATTCAACAATAACTAATTGAATAAAATACCATCAATTATTTTCACACATAAATAAAGGGTTAGTGAACGGAAGGCAAGATGTCACCGATCTTTGTTTAGAAAGAACCTTCCCTAACCTCAATCCTTAATATCACCGTTAAACTAATCTTCCCAGCTACGTTTTGGAAGGTACTATCCTTGGCTCATTGTTTTATTGTCCCCTTGAGTCACTAATTCCATCTCAATCACCGAAATATTACACTTCTATTACTATGTTTTTAAATATTTTATTTAAAAAGAAATGATATGACCAGGACTGGAACCCGAGTCTCCCACCTCTCCGTGGTGGTGCTTTAACCACCTCAGCCATCCTGGTTCGCTTCTCGCTCAGTCATATCCCTTCTTTCCACTGATTCTATATCTCCGTGTTCTCGGAATTCGCGATGTATACACGGGGAGAATGTTAATTAAACATTACTTTTATTTTTCGATCTTGTTGACTTACGTCATTAAATATCATTATAATTTATTTTATTTTATTTTATTGTTATATGGTATAATTTTTTTTAATATTTTAAAATATTTAATTGAAAATAAAAGATATCACCGGACCGGGGCTCGAACCATCTCAGGATAGTGAAAAGAAGTCATAGGATAGTCATAGGATCAGTGGAAAGAAGGGATATGACTGAGCGAGAAGCGAACCAGGATGGCCGAGATGGTTAAGGCACCACCACGGAGAGGTGGGAGACCCGTGTTCGAGTCCCGGTCATGTCTTTTCTTTTCAAATAAAACATTTAAAAATATTAAAAAAGTTTACCATATAACAATAAAATAAAACAAAATAAATTATAATTCTATTACAATGGTTCAGAGCAAACTCAACACCGCCGCATTATGTATCCTCTCGATTTATTCAGTGGATCCAATCTTTTCTAATGTACCTGATTTTCGCAGATGTTCTTTCTTTAACACTCTGCCACGTTTCTCGTCCTTATCGAACACTAGGATAAAGAATAGTTCTTAAATTCGATTTTTTATTCCTTCATTTTATAATTAAGGTCGGATTACAAATATTTTATAAGTAATAGCAAATATTTTATAAGTATAACGCGATAATAGCAAACATTTTCCGCGCCTTTAGTATCTGTTCAATCTCCTCATTTCTCATTATCAGAGACCTCAAATTCTCACATCATTATCACTATTTCATTTTTTCCATGTTGAGTTATTCGTATTTATTCCAAACCTAGATCAAAGTGTCACATTATAACACTTTGATCTAGGTTTGGAATTAATGTAGCTATTTAGAGTTATATAATATATCTTACTATATTCATTAAAGTTGAACCTATTAATGCCTTCTAGTTTGGGTGTGGCTTGTTGAGACCGTTGATTTCTTTAGAAGGCAATAAATAATTCCGCATTCACAATTTAAGTGCTCTGCAATTGCTTCTTCTTCATGCTATGTTCAAGAGTTAATCTTGAGGAGCTCATGATGATAGGGCGGTGGGCCATAGCTGTGCCAGATACATTTGCAAGTTGAATACGCTGTGCATTCAATTATTTCATTTTCATTTGCGGAGGATTTTTAGTATGTTGATCCCGAATAGAGTCATTACTCCCAAATACCCTGGCTTAAAATTAAATAAATGAATTTAATCAATTGATAGCATCGGATTTATGAACCAATATTCATACACCATAGGGAGCGGAGTGGCTCAGTGGTAGAGCACTGAGTTGCCATGCTAGAAATCCTATTTCAAATCCCGCTGCGGGCAGTTACTTTTATTTAGTCTGTTTGCGGCGGGAGATGGATCCTATAGGATCTAGGACCCTCCTGGGGCTCACCCAGCCTCTATAAAATATTATAAAAATAGGGTACCCAAAATAAGGGGGAAAACCTTGGCGGTTGAGCGTGACCTAGGACAAGTCACCTCCTTCCAGAACCGTTGTCCATGAAACAGTACAGTCTCTACCATGTACTGAACCCCAGACTCGTTCACGGGTTGTAGTGGTTACAGGGTTATTCACACACCATATATATTGTTTATTTTGTTTCCCCTCATCGTTTATAAAATATATTTTTACTGAATCATATGGTTTATTCAATAAATATTTTTAGTATTTATATATAGGTATTTACAACTGTATTTAATGATAGAAATAAATAAATATTATCAATGATATAATGGCATGGCGTTTCGGCAAGTACCGAAGCTACTGAAGCTACTCCCTGATAGTGCTCAATTTACAGATACAAGCTAGAAGGTAACGAGGCCATCTTCTCTTAAGACGCCCTGGAGGGTTATAAGGAATTGAAGAGGTTGCTAGCTTTGAAACCAGTGGGTTGGAGTGGGAATAAAGTTTTTCATGAAAGGAATTTATATAGGATTCAGGCCAAATGGTATAAGGTGATTATGGATGACTTTGTTCGTAACAAAGTAAGGAGCATTAAGGATTTTACGGAGGATATTGGATCGTAAGGATTGGATACGAGAGGAATGCGTTGGCTCGGTGGAGCCCCAAAGCTCTACTGTGCAAGTACAAATAGGTCTTATAATAGTGTTTTCTTATTAATTGGGATCATAACGGCGAGCAGTTTAGTAAAGTTTCAGTCTATTATCTATAATTATAAAATTAAAATATTTCGGCATCAATTTGAAATTGCAATATTGTTATATTTATATCTTAATGGTGAGAAAGAAAATAACCGTTTTTGTGAATTAGCAGCAACCAAAACCGGGTCACTATATATAGGTAATATAAAATACCTTTCTACTTGTGAGATAATCGATACAGAAGACAGGGGTCAGGGGGGGGAGGGAGGGGGGGAGTACTGAATCCTGCTAGGTCCTCCAACAAACTGTTCGAGCCTGCATCGGACAATTATAGCGCCAAGCGAGTTTAGCTGAAATACGTCGATGGGGCCATATTTTCTCAACGTACAAGTGTCCTCTTCTTCGGTCTTTCTCCAAGTTTGTCCAGCCTCCAGCCTCCAACCTCCAACCTCCAGCCTCCAGCCTCCAGCCTCCAGCCTCCAACCTCCAACCTCCAGCCTCCAGCCTCCAGCCTCCAGCCTCCTATATAAACTTATATCTTTATCTTATCTAGAATATAAGTGAACTAAAGTCCAAACTAGCGAGTCTCACAAGATTCTAGGTAGGTATATCATATACCTTGTATTTTATTTTGCTGTGAATAAAGTTAAAGCAAAATTAAGATGATTAACGATAGTCATTTACCAAAATGAATTTAATATGGAAGGCGGTTTTTCCTCAGAACACCAAGTCGACTCTCGCCTCAACTTAAATAATTTAATTTTGCATTGCTTTATACAATATGGATTGAACAGGATGCATCGAAACAAGTTGCGAAATATAGTGGGAATGCACATGTCACGGGTTATCGACTCAAATATTCCTATTGGAAAAGGTAATTGTTTTTTCGGAATAGTTTGTTCGTGTTTAAAACCAGTTTAGCGTACACATGTACGCTGTTCAATTTATCTCTAGACTCTTTAGAATCGTGATACATGGTGGAAAAAGTTAGAATCTGGTAGGTCGACTGTAGTATAAAACTAAAATACAATAATGACGATGAAAGCCAGAAAATGAATTCGGTAGGCCTCGAAGTGAATTCGGACAAGGACAAGTGTGAGTAACGATAGTCATTTTGGCGATACTGATAGAGGATGGAACAAGTTTCATCTAGTCGGGATGTTAATGCATTCAACGCCCTTAATAAATAGAAAACATGAAACAACTGCTTGGTCAAATGCAGGAAATGATTGTATTTTTTCTAATTCGACATTAATCAGCGTCCTCTTCATACCCCAAAATTTTAAAATTAATATTTGAAGGAACAAAATTATCATCAAGCTAGAGAAGAAATTAGTTGACTGGAACTTCTAATGTAAGGATAGAAATAGTTGGGGGTGCAGTCAATTAAAACACCATAATAAGTGCATATTTATTGATTGTGTGCCAATTCAGGAGATTACACAACGAAGAATTGCAGGGTATGAGCCCGGTTATTATAATTGTTGAGCCACTCCGCCCCCAATATTGCGGAAATCATTAAATAATTAATTCCTATAAAGTCAATCAGAGCTTTTCCGACCTGTAAATGTCCGAGACGTAGATGGGATCATCATGCCAAGGGTAATTTACGAATTTAGGGATGGATATTGTTCCGTGGATGGAAGTTTCAGTATCGAGCCTTTGGGTTTACCAAGCCTTTTATTGTTATTTTAAAATCAAATTATTTCACTGTTAACTATCTCCTCACATCTGAACGCAATTAACAATTAACATTGTGAATATTTTTTCATATTGTAGCGAATCGAAATGGACGGTAATATTAACTGATTAGGCAGATAATTTAAATCAAGGGGAGATATAAAACCTCTTGCGATCTTTAATTTATTCCGTTCCACGTGCGTCCAATTCCATTCGTTAATTATGCAAACGAGTGCGGCACTTTTAGATCCGGCACTAAAGGTGCACCAACTAACTGCCCCCTACTATATTGGGATATTGGCGCGTCAGCAGCGTGGCTAGTAACCTACCGCAGTCACTGCCAGGTAGTGAATGCCCACGATAGGAAGAGCAGCCAATGATCGGCCATTTAGAGAGATGAGGCCGGGGTGGTGGGGAGGGGGTGGGAGGGGGAGGGACCCGGACCCAGTCGGCTGCGAGCGCTCTGAGGGTGAGGTCAGGTCTCGATCTGGCCGTCTCTCCAGCTCACGTAATATACATCGACCAATCGGCCCATGTAGTAATAGCTTCTATCGATATTATCTGTGTTCTAACAATCGAAAAGAGATCGGAAACCGAATGGTATACGGAAATCGAAAATAAAAAGACAAAAACCAAGTGAACCGCATCGGACAAACATTTCCTGTGCAAGATGTGTAATTGTTGTGTAAAATAGATTGGAACTGTGTCCTGGAACACACCAGAGAATAATGAACCTCCTCTTAGTCCATGTCTTCTGCACTGTCGTGTCCTTAGCTTCTCGTCCTGTTGAAGGTATTCCACTTTTGGATTTCTAAAAAAAAAAAATTAAAATCCTTCTTTGAATTGAAATGCATGATGAATACCTCAATATCTCTTAGTAGTTGTCTGATGCTTTACTTGCTAGCCTTTGTATTATAATTTAATATTCAATCTTTTAATTTATTATCAAAGCATGGCATTATATAAATTATATAAATATATAAACTATACTTTCTGTTAAATTTTAAGTATTTTAATCTATTAAACTATATAACATACTATATTTTTTAATTAGTATTCAACTTTATCATTATTTTGTAAATATATATATATACTAATAAAATTTCTAATGTTTTTTACACATCCTAATTTTTATGTATTCATGATTTATATATATATATATATATATATATAGATATATATATATATATATATATATATATATATATATATATATATATATATATATATGTTCTATATTGTAAATTAACAGTCAATTCAATTATTACATTAGTGATACAAAATATGAAAATTACAACGATATTTTCATTAAAGAAAAATCTGATTAATTTAATGTATTTATGTATATATATATATATATATATATATATATATATATATATATATATATATATATATATATATAATTATATTTAAATTGATATGCCTTAATGATACATAAAGAGATTAATCAAATCATCATACAAGTTTTACAAAATTTAAGTTCTAAGGTTTATCCATTTTTATTCATTTTATAAAATACCGATGTAAAATACTAGAATTTTTTATTCTTAAAAAAATATTTGATGACCTACTGAATCGTTAAAAATTAAATTTTTCTTGTTTTGAATTATTTCTAAATTTGACTACTTGTAATTATTTATTTGGATTTGATTCGATCCGCCATGTTGTATCACAAGATCGTACGATATCCCATTCAGATTATTAAAAGGTCACAGGAAGAAAAATTAAAGAGAACAGAATAAATATCTTACCCATTTACTATTTTTATATTACAGTACTTAATTTATTTTTTCTTATGTAGTGATTATTGATATAACATATTTGTTTTTTAATTATTATGAAAGAAAGTTATATTGAACTCCATAATAACGCACAAATAAATAATAATAAACGAATGAAATGAAGTAAACAAGAAAAGAAGATACTTGGTTTTCAATTCGGGGAACACCCGGCGGAAAATTCTTTGAATCTCTTTTGAACATCCGATGGCTTTCTTTGAACGTGTTCTGGAAATTCCGATTGTAGGGTTAACTTTCTGTCATATTAAATGAATATTATATCCTCTTATAATATATTTTTACAGGGAAAAAAATATATGAAAAAAGGCAACTAATTTATCGTTCGAAAATTATTTTGTATTGTTTTTGAAAGTCGGAGATTGTAGGCAATTCTTTCAAAGCATTTTTTAACATTATTATATTCTATAGAATCTAAAATTAATTTCAAATGCTATTATTGCTAAAAAAAAACTATTATATTATATAAAACATTTAAGCTGTGTCCTAAAGGAGGATAATTTCTGTTTGTCTGAAAGGAGGATAATTTCTACAGAATATTTAATAGATCTTAAATCTAAAATTGGTTACTGTTTTATTTTTGAGAAAACAGGTATTTTAACTCAAAAATCAATTGCTAGGTTTTTAGTTCAATTTTACATCGGGCATGCTCGAGTTACCTGATGTAATAGCAAGAACTACACAGGGATCCACTTCTTCGCTCATCAGAAGGATTAATTGAAAAAAATATTTGTTATTCGTTAAATAGGAAGGAAAAGTGGTTGAAATTGTATTAGCGTAAAGTACACAACATTTCATTGATATAAATAAATCTTTTTGTTAAGAATGCTTTCTGGCGTACTAACTTTGTATTAACATTCATTTTTTAAATTTGATAAACTCCATCTTTTCCTCTAATTTTATCAAAGAATATTTTTAATTAACATGAAGAATATATATATATATACTTATATATGATCTGTTGGAAGTTGTAAGAGGTGGCCGCTAGGGGCGGATCAACCCTGATTGTACAATTGTATGATTGTTAGGTACAACTCATTACTCTCATTGTTGAATAATTGTATTTATTAGAATAAAATAATGTGAAAACGCGGTTATCAATATAACTAAAAACTGTTTTACATAATAGAGATATTTATATATGATTAGAGATAATAAAGGTGCAATGCCTTAAGATAATAAAATTAATTTTCCCTGAAGTATTTCTGTTTCTTTCATTTTGTTTTTCATTAATTTTATATTTCAATCTGAGTAAAGAAGTAAATTTCATTCTCCCTAAAATATTATCTTCAACGACAGTCCTGGTGGATCGAGGAACCTATTCCAGGCCGATATTAGAAGAAAACATCATTTAAAAAAATTAAACCTCACGAAAAATCGAATTATAGTTGACAATGTGGCGCCTATTACTGCCACGGAGCTGAGGAAATATTCACTAAAACATTGCAAAAAGAAACTAAATAATAGAAAAGCAAGGTAATTGGCCTAAAAACCGCTAACTTTATGATTGGGGCTTGATGTAACTAAAATGTATTTCTTGTTCGGAATTTGTCAAATCGACGATGGTAGAGTGTTAGCTAAAGTAGTTGGGATCCTTTCCGGATGTTCACTTCCAATTTAACAAAAATATATAAAAAAAAAAATGTTACGATGTTTATAAATATCTATTCTTAGAAACACTCCGGGTTCTAAAGAATGAAAAAAAAAATTTTTTTAATGTGCTAAAGCAAATTATATTAAAAGCAATGACTCTACATCAAAACTAACAATAATTATCCAAATGCTTCTTTAGTGTTTTAAAATTTTAAATCAAATAAAAATAATTAATTCGTATTTTTTTTAAGAACCGCCCCTTTGTAATGGAGATTGTAATCGTCCTGGTTTCCCCTGGGTTTGGTTGCGCTCCTGCTACATTGAACTGTATTTCTTAAGCTCAGTTTTTTTTATTTTGTACTGTGTTTCTCTATTAACATAAATGCTGTGCAGTATAAAAAATGTAGAGAAGGAATGAAATCGATTAATTACAAAAAAATGTATAAAATTAAAATAAAACTTTTTGTATAAAATAAGGTTTTTTGAATGCGAATTATTAATCTGAAAATTTGAACGCTAATTCAAAATGTTTGAATGTTTTAAGAATGAATTTAAAATATAACACCTTAATAAGTGTAACTTATTTATTGTGTGCCGACGTTTCGACCAACAGTGTAGGCCATCTTCAGGGCAAATATACCAAGCGGCGGCGAAGACGATCAGCGGCCCAAATTTAATTTAAATTTAAAATACTTGATTTATGATTGAACATGAAATGATAATGTTATGCCTACAAATAATTTAATTAGTTTCGAAATTTTTTCTCTTCAATTTGATCCTGAATTCACTTAGTTCGTATTGAATTGAAAAAAGGTTATAAAACGAATATATTTATTTGCCGTTCTTTATTTTGTGTTATAAAAATTGGTTGTATCGGTTCTTGAGAAGCGTTTTATAACATGTTAAAAAATTATGTACATAATAAAGAAGTAAATTTAATTTTTACTTTAAAAACAAATAGTTAAAAGTAGAGAGCTAGGTTGTAATATCGTGAAGAGGCTCTCCGCGAAGGAGAGATGTTATAAATCTTATTTCCCCGACTGCCCCGCAATCCTGCAAAGACAAAGGCATTAGGGGCCCATTTTCTTAAAAATGTAGTCGCGGAGGAGGGGGCGAATTTCCTCCGGCGGTGCCCCCCAAACCCTCCTAAATGACATATTTATCATCCGTGATAACTTACCTTATTCCCGCTGTCGCTTTCCCCTCATGTATATATGTATACAATTTACAAATATGTATATATGTATATAATTTTGCCTATTTTATTATTCACATATGTCGCCACTTATCGATAGAATAGAACTCGCCCGTTTAAGTGTTGAAGCTGCATTCCAACAACTTTAAAATCAATCTTAACCAGAGGTTGAAGAAAACAAGAAAACTTTGAATGAATTGTGTTTGATGAAAAGTAAATAAATGCTTCCCGCCTCAAAATATAAAAGTTTTCGAATCCAAAAATTAATATTTGTTTTTTTAGGTTTAGCACATAAAGCTTAAGGAGTGCTGAAGGAAAATCCATATTTCCTAATTCTGAATATCGAAAAACAAATGATCAATATTTAGACGTATAAACATTTGATTTGGTTTTTATTTGGTATTCAAATCCGTTAAAAGCTTTTTATTAATGTTTTTATTTTTTAAAGAGAAAAGATAGGTCCTCGACCGGGATTTGGACCCGGAACCTTTGTCTCACTAAGGTTTGTTCCTGGTTCAAATCGTGGTCGAGGGCCTATCTTTTCTCTTTAAAAAATAAAAATATTTATAACTCATAAAAAATTACCAATAATTATAAAAAAAAGTTTTTATTAATATGTTGAAAAAATATGGACTATTAAAAAAAAAATACTGATTTATGTTTGACAGCATTAACTGTGCCATATTAGTAATATTGAAATTTTAATTAATTAATTATGGTGATTTTGTATATTGTTACAATGTTCATCCCTGGAAACCGATATTTTTCTCCTTAATTTATTTTTTCATTTTGAAAAATTTAATGATTTCTTCTCTATTTGTTATTAATATGTATTTTAATGATAAACATTAACATGTACTTTCAAAGATTATTTTTTTGTAATGTTGAATACGGAATTTTTTCGAAATCTCATTTTCTTGCATTCCAGTCGAGAGAAGCTATTGATATTAAGCAAATAATTCTCTATCACTTTGATATTATAATGGACACTTACAAAAAATCTATCATTTATAAAAGCGAAGGTTCAATGCCGACCCCAGGAACTTATCTATCTCTTCCATACACGTTTATAAATAATAATATTGTGGACCTAAATCGTTTTTTTTATTGGACACTATTAACCATTAGTTTGCATTGCAGCGTAGTTTCCAAACTTTTAGCAGTGAACATTCATTTTTTCTATTCTTGTTTTTTTAATGTTTAAATAGCCCAAAGTTGCCTCAAACGGTCCATTGACTACTTGCTTCGAACTGTGTTGTGTTTTCGAAATAACAACACGAAATAACAACACTTTATTATTAGGTCATTTTAATCAAACGGAATGCCTGTATCTTCGCCGTTGCCAAATCTCTCATTTCTCCTTCTCATGTAGACTACTATTGTTATCCCGAAAACATATCTTGATGCCTTATTTATAGCCCCGTCAGTACGATACTGTTGCCAGGTTCTTATTATTGCTAAGCCGCTGCTATAAGAAGCAGACGATCCGCTGCTCAAAGCTGACTGAATTAGCTATGACTACAGAAGCCGGAGGGAGCGGGGCGGAAAGATTAAACGCGGGTAGATCGGGGCAGATAGCTTTGTGATACAGGCTCCTGGTCTTCCCTTCACCGCCCTAATATTATAATTAAGTAATTAAATAATTAAATATATAAATAGGTGCCCCTTATTAAGCCCCACCCACCCCCGCCCCTCACAAAGCCGGCTTTAATGATCTCGGCGAATTAACTTGAGAAAAATGGCCCTAGATTATTTCTACCATTCATAATTCGATTAGCCTCACCTCTCTCGATTACGGATCTGTTTTTTCTCCTTTCTCGAGGGAAATGAAATTTAAACGGCTCTTTTTAATTTTATTATCTTTATTAGTTAGATTAAAAAGGAAAACCCTTCGTCCTCGCAGGCCTTCCACTCTTCGAGATTAGCCTAGAAATACAATTATCAAGTAACTGCTAAAATATCCTAAGCAACATAAATTAATTAAAATTTTTTAATCACTGAAATATTTTGTCGAGGCATAGTTTTATAATGTATTCAAGCTAAATATGCCCTCCTTTGTTATTGTAATGGTTTTTATTATAGTAGTATTACAGTTTTTCTTTTTTTTTTGTTTCGTGGCGTATAAATATAAAAACTTCCTTCATAAACAATAAGAGACTTGTTATTTTCAAGACTTTATTTTGTTGTATTTGCGTTAAGATAAATGTGGTAAGGACCCACCATGACTACATGACTGCATGGCTCTATGTCAGAAACGATGCCTCAACTGAATATTTCAGAGATTAAGGTAATTACTTTTTGTTGCCTGGGTTATTTCCGAACTTATTAATTTATTATTTATTATTATTTTGTATTTGTATCTAAAACAAGATGCATTTCGGCTCCTCATTGATTATTTACACGAATATTTATCTATAATTGGAAGCGAAATGGCTGAGTGGTACAGCGAAATGGCTCAGTGGTACAGCGAAATGGCTCAGTGGTACAGCGAAATGGCTCAGTGGTACAGCGCTGAGTGGCCATGCCAAAGCTCTCGGGTTCACAGATTTTATTTAATCGGTCAAAGCGAGTTATGGATCTTTTGGGACCTGGGATACTTCTGGGGCTCACCCGGCCTCTCTACAGTGAGCACTTAAAGTGGGGAGAAAAATCTGGCGGTCGAGCGATCTAGAGTTGTCCTGGATCACTATCCCTAAATATCCCCTCCATGAACAACCATTGTCCAAGAAACAAAGAAACAGTCTCTACCACGTATTGATTCCAACAACCTTCATGAGTTGTAATGGGGGGGGGGGGGTAAAATATGGTGGATGAGCAAATTAACTCCCGCCACAAACATGGCTCTCCAACAAACTCCACTGTTTCTACCATGTACTCAACCCGCAAGCCGAAAAATTGTAGTTAAACATTTTTTTTTTATTTATTATAATAATGGAACTCTCTTACATTTATATTGTCTTACAGCATTAGAAAACACAGTTTATGAAATTCTTCAATGTTTAAAAATATAGGCTTTTTACGTTTTAATTTACTGTTTTGAGCGATGTTTGAGCGAACGGTTTACCATTCAGTTGTAATTATGTAATAAAGTAGTTAATGTCTTATATTTAACAAAGAAATTTTAAATGTTTTTCGCAGATTTTGTAATTAATATTTTAATTGATATGTTTTATTTTCCTTTGATTGAAACCTGAGGTTGGTTTAGTTAACTGACATTTAACTGAGGAAACGTGAAAAAGAACTGGGCGAGAATATTGAGCGCGGATATAGATTCACATTTTTTGTTTCCTGACCTAACGCGGTCCTGAAGAGAACTGTTGATAAAAACGAATGAATGAATGAGCTTTCGCCTCGTCATCATTTTCCTTTTGTTTTTTCGCTTCTGTAAACAAAAGGCCTATTGTGGATTTTGCGAAACGGCAGAAAGCTGACTTACGGATGAAATGCCGTTCACTACGCGACTCATAACCTACCAATTGACTCACGTACAATTTTCGTTTCTATATTTACAACAATTATCAATTATAATGGGGGTAGCAAATTTTACTCAACAAGTAACCTAATTTATTTTCGTTTTAGTTTTTATGGAACCATTCACTGTATGAATTTAATTATCTTTTAATTTAACAGTCCCTATAAATACTTATACTGATGACTTTTTTATGCTGTAGGCTTCAACCAAATCGTTTATATTTCCAACGATACGTTATAATAATAATAAGGCTTAGTGAACCCAAAGGCTTGATGCCGACAACTCCAACTTCTGCTACGAAACTTGGTCCACAGACCACTATCCAAATCCAATTTTAATTTGATTTGACTGAATCAAATTAATGCTTTTTGAGCCACAATGTTCAGTAATGGATGCATAAGAAGGGTTGAATATCACTTTGTGTGCTGTTTTTATTTCATTTGCACTTGAATCTATGCAGGGGCTACAAATAACCGAACGAAGATTTTGATATACCAACAAAATGCATCTTGATCATGCAGAATATTCCCACTATCTCCCCGGAGAGCTGCACAATTCTCAGCTGAATGGTGAGGCAGATGGAGACTGCAGTTGTTCCTACACTATCGACTAGTCGCAGCCTGTATTGATGGCTTCGATAGCGTTTTGATTTAAAATATTGCCTAGCCCTCATTAGCATGTGTACCCTCATTGCCAGCCACAGCACGTCCTGCTGCGTCCTCTGACTAGCAAGCAGCATCTCCTATAGGGCTCTACTACTAGCCCTACTAGCTATTTTATCTTTTAGCTAAGTAATGATGATCTTACCGCGGAATCTTAAACTGCTTAGAAAGGATTATCGTTAACATAACCTTCATTACACCTATTAAATCAATTTTATTTATTTTCAATGAATTTATTTATGAGATCCAAAATACTATTTCATACATTAAATGTAATCTTTACCACTACAATTTATGAAGGGCCTGGTACCTACGTGGTAGAGACTGTATGGTTGCTTGGACAAGAGTTGTGGAGGGATTCGTCCTAGATAACGCTCAACCAACAAATTTCCCTTCTTTATTTTCGGTATCACCTTATAGAGGCTGGGTGAACCTCGGAAATTTCTCGTGAAGTTCCTGTTGTATAATCCCAGTTGTTATTTAACTTTGAAATTATTCTTGTCGTGATGTAAATTATACTTTATTACTATTTTCCTCATTGATGAATGAGTATAAGTAAGTTTTTATTATGATAAATTAAAATTTTATAATGATTCAAATTGGTTCTGAAATCTTAAAAATTGGTATACTTTTTATAAATTTAAATTTCTTTTTATTTAGTCCAGTAAGGTGGCCTTAAAAGCGTTGGATTATATTATTGGCAATTTAGAAATTCTAAGAATTATCCTTATTTTTTTTCATAACTTTACCATTTGGTCAATCTGATACTTTGCGCATTTTTTTTTTTTGTTGGTTTCTGCTTTAAACTTAAGAGGATGTGTTTTAATTTAATTTAATAATTATTATAGTTATTCACTCTTTGAAGGACCATCCACGTTAATTTTAACTCTGTGATAGTTTTAATTTGGATCATAAAAATTATTACAGTAATGGTTTAATGACTCGAGCTCAGTCATTGACAAAATGCAAGTTATTGCGGGGAAAAGGTGCTGTAGTCGAGGGCTGATCCTCGCGAGGTGACGGCGAGGCAATTAATCGAGAGGAAGGAGGAAGAGGGCCGGTGATGGATGGCCTTTTGAGTAATATAAACTTTGTTACGGCCCCCCCACCTAGCTCCACCCCATCAGCTGGGTGGCCCCCTTTGCTGTCCTGTTGTGCTCGCAAGAAAGGCGCTAATGACCCCACATTACTTCTCCCTGAAACAGCCTGATACTCGAAGTGATTGCACGCCCTACCCGACTTGTTCCTGAATACTTTCAGAACTAACTCGCATTCCCTAAGAGCTGCTTCCTAATCACCACATTATGTTAGCAGCATTTTACTTACGACCACATTTTGTTAGCATTCCCTTTTAAAGTGATGGATTTTAGTTACCGAATTACTTATTCATTAAATATCACAGAGATTAAATTTCTTATTTAGAATGGCTCCACTATCTCATTGTACAACTCCGTTTTTTTTTTTTTTTTTTGTTACCACAGAATCACTGAAAGATTATACTTTACTGTAAAGTCATAAATAATTAAATTAAAATATAATTCTAAGCACTTCAATATTTTAATATTATATTTCAGAAATTTTAAATAAATATTAAGAAGTTGAGTTAGTCGAATCCTCTAAGTTTATTAGTTCTATATTTTTTAAAAATTTAATCTGTACATAAAATAAAAATAAGTGACTAAAATATTTGATTCGGTATTTGCTGATTTAATTTCATTTCCTGAGCTGGTGATTTGTAATATATTTTAATACGCGCACGTCCTTTCTATCTCAGGCATGTTAAATGTATGTTCAATCTTTATATCTAATATAAGTCGGATTTTGTCCATAGAGAGGTAACTGCTTTCTCATCAGACCGGAATCGTATCATTCTCGTTCTCTTTGGCTTGAAATGGAGTTGTAATATAAGCAATAACTCCTTTTCAAGCCAATGGCTTACTTAGCCCCTTATTCACTACGAAAATAACTCGATTCCGCTTACTTAACACGTTCAGCCCGGCGCATGTTTTCGAAGTCGTACGGTCAGCGGCTCGAGATTATCAGATGTTCATTCCTCTGGCGGCGCTTGTTTCTTTCATTATTTTCTCTGTCGTCAGTGGCTTAAGTCTGAAGTCTACTTCCATCTAATTGTTGTAAATTACTTATAAAAATTTAGTTACAAATTGTGAAATATATATGAAAGTAAAATACTTTTATTTTTTAAGGTTAGACATTCCATAATTTCTGTTTATCAATAATTTATTATTGACCCTTGGAGTCAGAAGATGATTTTGAGTTCCTGCTAAATTCACGCAGAAAAAAACCTAGAATCTTATATTCATCGGACTCGGAAGATGAGTTTTTGGACGCAATATTGCTAAATAGAGAGGAACATGACGAGAATAAATTGCCGCAGTTTATGTGTGACCAACAAGATTGGAGCCCTTTTATAACAGATTGCGTTCTTTTTGAAGAATACAATCAAGAAGATAGAATGCCGATAGCAGCGAAAGTAAAACAAAGAAAAGGTAAGATAATTAGGGTACAGAAAGGAGGTGTAAAATTTGTGAACTGGGCTCATAAGAGATCGGTATTGATGTTAACAACATGTAAATACCACAAGTGTTCCCTTATGGAAGTCGCTACCAGAGGACACAAAACTGTGCAGAAGCCGCATTGTGTTGTAAGCTAGAAAGGAGTTGAAATTTCTGACCAAATGCCAGCTTACTATAGTTCACTTAGAAAGATAATATTAGAATTGATGTGTGGTACCATGTTAGTGCGAGCGTATATACTAAATTTTGTACTCTTAAAAATGTCTGTATTCTAAATTCTACGTAGTATAAATACATATATTATAAATTGTACGAGAAACTCATTTTGGAGAAAATTGGACTTGACCACTTATTGTAGTGGGACTGTAGATATATCTTAATTGTATATAGTTTTTTATAGTTTCCATTCTTTTTTATTGTTTAATTTTGAATTCTATTTCATTATCTTCTAAATAATATACAACTACTGTTGTTATGTTTCGAACTTTATGACCCAGCCTCGAGTTTTAAAGTAATAAACGGGATATTGTGAAATAAATGTAACTTTTTATCGCCATTATGAAATAGGGTGTATAACTGCCTACCATTAATATTCATACTCCAACGAGCATTCGGACAAACACTTTAATGGGGTGTAATAAAAATACAATATTATAGTTTAATTAACACATGCTCTATAAAAGAGGTCCCGCTTTTATTATGCGATTTAGTATCTATTTTTATTGTTACATAATATAAGGCGTTAATGAAAGCCTATTTTGTTTGTGCATTTATTGATTTTTTGGATTATGGCGTTCTGTTACTTAAAAGTTTGAGTAAATATATTTTTGTGTTTGTTATTTGGTGAAAGATACGTTAGTTGCTTATTTCATCTCTTTAGCTAGCGATAACATCTTAGCCAGCGGAAATTGATTTATATTATTGCAATTGTGAGATTGGAACAAAATTCATTTTAACTATCCCAATAATTAGGAGTTTTATGGCTCAATGTTAATATGCCAAAAAAACCGTTGATTTAGGCGACTTCCGCTAGAAAGCAGTAGTGCGGCATGAAATGATAATACTGCACTAACCTGAAATTCTCATTAAAAACCTGTAAATTTTAACCTGAAAAAAATAATTTCTTCCTGAACTGGATCGTGGAAAACATCGCAACTCACACATTACAAGCCCCCTCGACAAGTCAGTATTTATTAACAGATACTACGAGGACAAATTTTCTAAAAATTTAATTTTTGCCTGCAAATTGAATTACAATTGCCCTATCCTCCAAGCTTCCCACCCAAGCCCAATGCCTTCATGCAGTCATCTGTTCCCGAGATTGTAGGCTAGTTTACGTATTGCTCTTCTATTCTTAAGTTTTATTTCTAATGTATAATATTAAAAAAATATAAAAAGTCTGTAGCACTTCTACCCTTGAGGCGAAGTAGTCCCAGTACATGATTGTGCAAGTAGGTGATTTAGCTGAGTTTACGCTAAATGTCTCTTTCGACGATAGCAATTACCCTAAATAGCATGGCCCCCACTAGGGTCACTAATCCTGATGCTGAACGGAGCCCGCACTCCCCCCTCCCCCCCTCTGGAGGCGGTCTTTTGAAAGAAGAGTGTAAATAGGAACGAGATCCCTTAATCCTGAAGTGAGGGTGGTAATGGGCTCGCCCGCTCCAGCGAGCTCGTTCATAAAATACCTTGAGCCTATCTTATCTCGTACAATCGTTGAGAGTATAAAGTAAAAAGATAATAAATAAACAAATAACGGCAGGTCAGTAAATAATAACACGATTCTCAGTTGTTTTATTTGTGACCATAAACTTATACAGAATATCAATAAAACGCTAAAAATTAGTACACAAATACTCTTTGTGGTTTGTAGTTGTACAGGTATAAAAACATTTATTAAAATATTTATGGAAAAAAAAAATGAGAAATATTTCGTTAACAAGTAACGCAATCCAAAATGTTGCTACATGGACACAGAGAACTTATCAATCACATATTGATATATCTCACATAAGTTTGAATAATTTATAAATATTTATATTTGAACCTTAATATTAATTTTATTACCGACATTATTTCTATTTAATTTCCTTTTCCATGTTCCTGTTGATAATTCCATAGTACTATGATTTCTCCCACGTTCTGAAAAAAAAAAAAAAAAAAAAACCGTCACCATGACGAACCATAGATGGCTTCTTCGAAATTGTACTGTTGATTAGCTGAGGGTCATCCAGGGAGGTGATTAGGGCAATTCTCTGTTCAACCACCAGTTGTTGTTTTTTACGTATTTATAAAGGCTTAAGAATGTTTGGTAAGCCGGAGTAAGAAATCTAAGGCTATTGTTGAAATAATGATTGGGTTGTCATTGCCTGTCTCCAACTTTGGGTTGCCATTGCCTGTCTCCAACTTTGGGTTGCCATTGCCTGTCTCCAACTTTGGGTTGCCATTGCCTGTCTCCAACTTTGGGTTTCCATTGCCTGTCTCCAACTTTGGGTTGCCATTGCCTGTCTCGAACTCGAGCCCTAGAGGTCAGTAACCATCACCTTACTTATGATCTACACAGGTCAGGCTACTAAATTGATAACTCATTAATAATTAAGAAAAAAGGATTCATAAGCAAAACAATAATTCATTTGCCTTTGCCGGTTTAGGGATCAGTCTACTTCCAAATAAATAACGAAAGATCGAGTCGTATCGAAACAGATTTATCCAGTTACAGGGTTTTCCAATTTTTCAATTTAATTGGAACGACAAGACTTGATCCGGCGCCGGGGACAGAGCACATTCCCCCTACCATCCCTCCCCTCCCCCCCGATGATGGAGATCTCATATGGTATTCCCTTTGTGGCTTCCGTATATCGAATCGATACATGGAAAACAGAAAGGATTCTGAGTCAATATTTACTCGAAATCATCATCAGGGATCATAAGAAATATGCTAGCGGATAGTTGCTCGCAGCTCGACATCAATCCTTTATTCTCGCTTGTGTACTCGCCTTGTTTCTCATCTTTGGCTTTCTTATTAGAATTGATTTGATTTGATTTGTTGGTGCTCTAAAATGGGGTGAATAATGCGGGCTACATCCTCCTCAGATTCAGTTTAAAAATAATTGTGAACTCTGCTCTCATGCGGCGGTACATCGGGACCTACCTAAGCTTCAAATCCTTTCAATCTGGAATCCTTAATGGTCCCTACTCTGTAAAAAATAAACTCACCCTATAGAAGAATTTATCCGAAAAAATATACTACAAAAATGAGCAACTATTCTCGGCAATTCCAACTTTTTTTGTATATCCGTTAGTGAGTGATGGACGAATCAGGCTGTCATATAATTGTTTGATAATACGACAATATAAGGAACATAAACTAAATATAGCAATGTATTATGGTGGCATGATGATGTTGGTAGGGAGTGGATACCATTGCACATTATCCATCAAATCGGCTCGCGGGCCATCAATTAGCAGTTGTGGAGGTTTCTGGGGCCTGATCGATGACTTTGCCCTCATCCTTGCTCCAACGTCCCCTGTCTATGCGATGCCTCTTGTCGCATGATTTATTGTTCATTGAGCAATATTATAACTTCAATAAAATTAAGTAAATTACAGTAAGTATGCTGGTATGAGTTCTTTCCATTTTCATCCCCTTCGAAACCTTCCATCCTAAAAACAATATATTACTGTCTTGACAGTGTGGCCGTACAAATGCACGATCATGAAGACAGTTAATGGCAGCTACTTGTTCTGTCTCACCTTTGCCATTTGCGGCCGATTCTCTTGTCATGTTATTCGAATTTCCAAGAAGGGGTCCAAAACTATTGATTTCAGCTGTTCCTTAATTTCGTCATTAATTACAAATTTATCTAATTTTATATTTCGATATATTTTTATCGATTCGGGTTAAACAACTTCAATTTAATTTATTGAAATAAATGGAGCTCACATGATGTGGGAAAAAATGGCCTTGGAGACAGATGGTCTTTGCCAATCCATCATGCGCAAACGTTGACCTAAAAACAGCAGGTCCTTACTAAGCACTGAACCTGTCATTAAATACACTCAGAGGAGAGGCAGTTCCAACGGAGAGAGAACTTGATGACTAAAAGGAAACATCAAGAGACAGGGGACATTTTTAGTAGAGTGCCTTGATAGTTAATGAATGACTGTGGTCATCGGGTAGTCATTGGGTATTCTGGACAAGAAGAGGAAGCTAGTTAGGACCTCCCTCGTGTTTCCATTAGTTCTCTTGTTACATTCGGTTTACGGCACTCTCGGCTCCCAAACACCTTTCGAATTCATTTACTTTCCGTAAACATTCCCTTCTCTCTCTTGTACTAATGAATGAACCCGGGAACTACTAGCAACTGAGTATTTGCGTTGCCTGTTACCGTTGAAGCTCTACCGTATCCCCAGATAGTTTAAAACATATAGGCAAAAGTTCACCACGAATTGGTATAAGTTTACGCATTAAATGTATTGACAATTGAGCTATTGAGAAGTTAAAGTACATTAAGAAATAGTAACTGGTGACTAAAAATGATTACTATTGTACTGGAGAACCAGAACCCAGCCAGTCGAGGCCTCCGCCTAGTTGTAGCCTAATGCTCTCTTTAGCGGCGCTGTCATGTCGTGCAGTTGATCCAGCAGTTTAGTAGCAGTAATATGCAATTCAATGTTTCTTCCAATGATAATTCTTATCATCTGCCATAGTTTTTAGGTCTTTGAAAAAGTATAAGGCTAATTTAGTAAGTAATGTAAGAACTTTTAACATTTTTTTTTAACCTAAATTAATGATTTTTTACGCTTTAAAACCTTTTTCTGTAAAAGCCAGAAAGCCAATTGGGCTTTCCAAATCCAGATTATAATTTTACCTTTTATACCTGGGATTTTTTTTAACGGATATAAGGGCTGAGTGAACCCATCGAGGGATACACGCACTCATTTAGGGTCCTTGGCTACTGACAAAGCCTCGCTCATGATAGAATGAAGGCCCAAGCAGGCCAGGACCGCTTCAAATAAACCCACCGCTAATCTAGATGGATCTGCCTTTGTCTCCTCGGCAACGGGTCTCCTTGCATTCGGATCGTTTGATCAACCATCTCTTCCTGAAATGAACATCAACCACCATCAAGTCATCCAATCAGCCCTTTATCGCGTTATTATTGGCAATCTTGATAGCCAGTGCATGCAGAGGTCTTCTGCATATCGACTCGGTCGATCTGATATAGTCAAAATAAAGTTGATATTTAGTTGCGTTATTTTTGGAAACTTTTAGAAACATAAAAAGGAAAACAACCTGAGCTTCAACATTTCCAAATCGGAGTTTTCAAGGAAATTCATCAACGCTGTCCATGAAAGAGTCTCTACCATGTATTGAAACCCAGACCCGTTCAAGGGTTGTAGTGGTACATGTTTTTTTTATATTAGTGGGCGGTGAATTTAAATAGAGAGTTTTTATTTAATGTATGTAAAAAAACAACTTCGTTATGCTTTAAGACATTTTTGACTTTGATTCACTTCAAAAATTGATTATATATATATATATATATATATATATATATATATATATATATATATATATATATATATAGCTACTGAAGGGAATACTGAAACGCTCTATTTTACTAATATCTGTAGAAACCTGATTATATTTATTGTATGAAAGTCAGGTAGGGACTAATTTCAATTTATGTTCGATTTAATCCAATAAGTTTTATTTCACTTCTTTTCTAAATATAAGTAAAAGAATTCTGTTAACAATTATTTTTTATTTTGGCCTTGACGGTTGCACTCGATTGCACCAACACGTTGTCTTACAATCGACCGCTTACTTCAATAATAATTTCTCGAAAGTAACTTTCTCAAACTTTTTATTTTCAGCACTTATGTAATTCTAGAAGATAAAGTAGGCACAATCCAACTTTTTTTGCAATGTTGTATTTTGATTTTTAGCTGTCCCTTACATTGATTTGTAAGGGATCAATCTATATTTATTTCTGGTGTTGGTATTCCTTTTATAAAATATTATTTTTAGTGTTTCTTTTTTAAATTGTAGTAAGTATGGGAATAGTTTCTTTTAACGTTCAAAAAATACTTATGTGCCATCTATATCTACGTTTCAAAGGTACTGGAAAAGAGAATAAGAAGTCCGGAATAAATGAAAAAGAATAGAAGAGAATCCCAAGAATTCAGGTATGTAAATGTATGGAAAAGTGGGAAAACTGTATCGAAATGGGACTGTATCTGTATTTAACCGGTACGTTGCCATCGACCCCGTACTCTCTACGCCGCCCGCCGGAAACAATACACGTCGATGAAGACATCTAACCTAACCTCCCGTCCTTCCTCCTACAAGGATCATCGACAGGAATCCTAAGAACCTCACTCCTCAGTTCTTAGTAGTGACTGCTTCCGGTTCCTTGAGGATTCAGGATCCGTGGGATCTCTCCGGCCAGCCTTTTCTTCATTGCTATTAGATTCTCATCTTGATAATATTATATCTGTATGTCTATGTTTCTCTGATTTCTGAATAGAAAAACAACATGAAGCTGTTTACTGAATGTTAACATTTTTCGTCTAAAAGTCGTAATTAATGCCTGGGTTAAGTAGTATTGGAAATAAAAACGTTTTCGAGATCTGAACTTGAATTTCGTACCATAAACTTTAAAGCCAACTGAACTCCTTCCTAGGGACTCCTCTAAGCTAGGCCCAGAGATATCTCGATTAAATAGTTAACTCCAGCACGTAATGGGTATTTTCCGAAAGGGTTTCAAGAAACTGATTCGCTGTTACGGAATCGGTAAACCAATGGCCCTGTTCAATTCAATGGCGGAGACCCTCGACCAGCGATGACAGATTACTAAGCTCTCGAAGCCCACTCCTTATCACATCACCTCCTTGGAGTACACAGGAAACACATTTGATTCTCCCCATCGTCTTCATGTCCGTCTCATCTCCGGTATTAACTTCATTAATCATTCTGTTATCTATGAAATAAAAAATACAAACTATTTAATAAAAAATATATAACCTATCAATTTAGAACCGTTATTTTAATAAAACTATCATTTTGTATTATCATCCGAAATATCTATTATTATTTTGTATTATCATCTGAATATTTGATTTAACACTGCCACATTTTTTCATATATATTGTTTAAAACAAATTTCAGAATATTAAATGAGAAATTCGAATTATTATTAAATCATTAAAATCTGTGCACAAGTTCTATTTTCTGCCTTAGAGAAAATTAGTGCATGGTCTCAGAACTACTGATCTGCCTCCGAGTTCGAGACAGTTCCTGGTTAAAGAAAATATTATTTATTCTTTTCTGATCGTAGATGGACCCTTCCTGTGGCACACACAGCCTCTATAAGGTTATAAGCTGTTAGAGATTGACATTTGAGCGTATTCCCTGTCAAATCTGTTAAGATCAGGACGATCCCTCTCTACCTTATACTGAACCCATGGTTCGTAGTAGTACATTTATTTTTTATAAGCAGTTACCTAAAGAAGGTAAATCATTGTAGACAAAACAGTCTTGGAGGGTTGATGCCACTTCCTGGACGGCCCCATTTCGGACACGATCCCGGCGACAAGACGCCCGCTAAGTCTTCATTTCCATATTTAGATGGAACCTGAAGAACATTGCCTTCCCCCCTGTTCCTCCCTGTCCCAATCACGGCCATTTAATAGTCCCTCCTAATTTATAGCGTGTCGCCTGCCAAAAGCCAAAACTAGCACCGTCGCTCTTGTCACGTTATTTCCGTAGTCATTGTTACTTCTTGGTGAATATTTGGGAAGTACAAACAACCAACTAACTAAATAAGTTTGTTATTTTTAACTCTTTCAACGCAATTCATTTAGCATTAAAAAAAAAAAAATCTGGCGCGTTATACATCTTTACTTATCTCCTTGCTTAGACTAAGTTTTAAAACTTTTCCTGAAGTATTGGTTTATTTTAAATGTACATATATTTACATTTTAATTGAATTATAATCATAAATACTTAATTAAAAATAAATAACCTACGAATACACATTCTATCCGAAATTATAGTTTCTAATAAATTGTATACAATTTTAATATTGATAAATGTTTAGTGAGTATTATAAATACAGTCTATTTGTAAAATACATATATATTTTATAAATATATATATATTAATAGTAATAATATTTGACTTTTCTTGATATCTTATACTCGGATTTTGATACATTTTTTGGCCTATTTCCCTGAGTGAGTTGTTTCTCAAAATCTAAATATCAAATTATGTGGATATCGATTGTATTTATGTACATAAGCAATTAACTATCATAGATTTTTTTCTCGTCTTTAATGTTCGGCTGTTTCAAACTGAACCAAACTATTTTTGAATTTTTCTATTATAAAACCACCGCTGTTTAATGTAATTTTTCCGCATTAATTTATTGAAATATTAAAATTAATCAATTAAATTTTATATTGATTATTAAATGTGACAAAACCTCCAGGCCTTTACCTTTACTTAGGGATGTAGCAACTTTTTTTTCCCCGTGCCAGTTGTGGCCTAGTGGTTACCATAACAACCTCCATAATAATCAATAACAATAACAATAATAACAACCATATAATATAATATATAATAACAACCATAATAATCAAAGATGTTGGGTTCGCATCCTGGCTGGTGCCTTTGGTTTAGCAAGGGAATGAGAAATGATTAGTGATGTTATGCTTGGGCAGGCAAAGTTCAGGACTTCGCCTGTAGCATCGTCCGATTAGGCATGGTAGCATTAAGTGGCGTCAAACGAATAAATAACAAACAACAAAATCTTCATGTTTTGTTCCGATGGAAGAGATTAATGTTCAGATGTATGAGGAAAAGACCTCATACTTTGATCTGACTGCTTTCGTTCTGCTGGGATTCGGATAGTAAGTAAGTAAGCTGTAAGAGGATTCTAAGGATGGCAGAGGATTGAAGAAGATGGCGAGTGTAATTCAGAATAAGGATGAGGATGGATCTGATTCGGGAGCGCATCTTATACTTGACCCGCTTTGTTAGTATTGTCTGTTATTATATTTAATAGAGGACTGATCCGACTTGGAAAAAGAAGCTGGTCGCGGGAGAAGGAGCTATCAGCTCGGAAATATTTTATTAAACATAATATCCTTCCCCTATCAGGAGCAGGATCAGGATATCCGAGGAATCCAATTGTCTCTAATCCTCCTTTGACCTCCTCCCCCCCCTCCCACCCTCTCTCACACTCTCTCTCTCTCGGAATTTATTCTTCGTCCTTTTTTTCTCCTTTTCTTTATTGCCGATATTGCAAGCCCCTTTTATATTTGAGACCCTCACGTTCAATGTAATGCCTAATAAATGTTAACAGGAATCCCTTTGCAAGGATATTATTTATATTGAACATGGATAAATAAAATGCCTAATTTTTGGCGATCTTGGATTAGTTCGTTGTGCGGAATGTGGAATGGTTTGTTGTCTGCGCCGTCCGCGGGGCCTCACGAACAATCCATTCAAGATATCTCATCAATTGTATTCATTAGCATTAGAGATTTGATTTTTATTGTTTGTATTTTGTAACAAATACTAAAACAGATGGCTAAGATAGTTTATATGGAAAACAAGATAATGTTCTGTAGAAAAATATGTTAACATTTAAATATAACGATGAAATGAGTCTACTGTTTTTGTCCATTCAAACATGTTCATTGTATAAAAAAGATATGCTCTATTCAAGACAAGCCTTCTCACTCAATATCCATGAAAAGTTACGATACAATAATATTTGACGATGAATGGTGAAGTGATTAAGTCAACGCAGGAATACCATTTTAGTACGAAAAGGGTTAAAAATATAAAATTTAATTTATTACATTTGTAGATGCTTCATTAACCTGGCTTCATTATGATACCAACATAGTAAGAATTTTAAAGAACTGACTCAAGCTAGAGAACCACAAGTATAAATTATATTGATATATTCATTATTTTTTTCTCTTTATATTTCTGTATAATTTTTATATAATCCTATAATTTTTATCTCCCTTCGTTTTTTTATTTTATAATATGTAAAACAGCCTAAGAATATCCTTTAGATAACAATTCTAGATAGCAGTTTCATTTTATATTTAGATGCTCCCTTTTAATTTTTGTTTCCGTGTTTTAATTTTTTTTTCTGAGGGAGAATAGAGCTGAGAGTAAATTGAGGGCGATAATGAAAGTGAGATAGGCGCTGGTGTATTGTGTAGGATATTCATGTATCTCTCTAAATCCTCAAGGTAGCAACTTAACAATCCCGCTCCTATTATGCCTCCAATAAGATACCTCTCTTCTAGTATTTATTCCCTGTTTCTCGATTATATTAATACTTATTCAAATTGCTAATATTGTTATATTCTAACAACACCAAAGGTTCAAATCGATTAATATTTATGTTATTTAGGATTGGTTATAATTAATTTTACCTGCGATAAGCTATTTTTCATTTAAAATAAAATCAAACTGCTAATGGACATCTCATATTGCCTCGTATTTGTTGGATATTGAAGGTAAATATAAACATAGCGTTGATTTATTTATTTGAATCGGCTAAATCAAATTTATCATCGAAAAGGAAAGGTAGTTATTAAAGGGGGCTTTGCAAATTATTGCTCCGGATTAATTTCTGTTTGTTCAAAACGAAATGGCCCAAAAGTAATATTTCCAGTTTAAACAGACTTTGCAAACAAGGCCGCCAAATTGGGAATACTTTGCCCAAGTACAAAGTACAAAGAGCTTGTTAAACTTTCTCATTAAAATAAATTGATATTACGAAATATTTCTGCTACAGGTTGTCATAACTAAATGTATGTAATAACTCACATACATAGAAATCACGGTCCATTTAATTATTGTCAGTTAATTTGCTGAAGGTACCTACTTTTGGAGTGAAGATATTAATAATATAGTATTTAAATGAATGCGAAACTTTGGAAACCGGCTGTGGCAAATAAACCAATGATTCGGTTAACGTCCGTGAATCGACCCTGTGGCGTGTGGTTCATGGCTGTGGTTCATCAGGGCTCCTTGTAGGTCGTTCAGGTAACAAGGTAGGCGGTTGTTTCTAATCCCGCTAAATTTTGATCCTCGGCCTTTAGAAAAAATGGAAAATTTAACAAAACGACTCATCATTAAAAATCTATTTCTTTTACATTAGTCCTATAGTAAAGATTTCGAATTTTGGGAGGTTTAGAGGTCAAAGAACTAACTATAGTGTAAAACATTTGGCCAGAATAATTATTTGAAGCTCTATTTTAAAATATTTTTACAGATTTGGTATTGATGTTTTTTCGATAAATTTCAGCTATAACAGTCCCAAGAAGGAGTTATCATAAAAGATCAAATGTAAAAATTTTTGTTAGCTAAAATTGATTAATAAAATTAAATTTTAGAAAAAGAGTTTTTAGAAAATAAAACTGCACTGTTATTTTGGGCCCGGATTTTAAGATTTGCTTTCAATTGCACGTCACTTCTCCCAGTCGTGATTTTTTTTCTCATGAAATTTAATCTTCTTCCATTTCTTTTAGAATTGATTAGTTTGTTAAATTTTTTCTATAAAACATTTTAACTTTAGCATCTATAAACATTTTCCTTTGACACCTGCGCGGCAGGTACAAATGCTAGACTGTCAACTGCCCTTTGGTTTACATAGGCACAGGCAGAAGAAACTCCTCTTTGTGGCTTACTTAGGAAGAATCTCATCAGACCAGGTAATAAAAAGAATCGGATATAAAAGCGAGTGCTATCGGATCGACCGCTCGACTGCAGCTCCAGTAATTATCTCTCTCGAGAGCGACTCCCTTTCGGCCCGCCTCAGAATTGAGAGCCTGGAGATGGTTATTGAGACCCGGAGGAACACATTAGGTAATTGAGGAGGAGGGAGGAGAGACAAAAAGCAGATCCTCCTCGCCGCCCCCCCCTCACCTCACCTCCCTCTTCGCTTTACATTTGCATAATGAAATCTTGTGAAGGTAAGTGTCACCAGGTTCGGGTTTAAATCTCAATTCCGAGCACCTTCTGTCTTCCTCTTCTTACAGTTTGTTTCTTTTTATCTTTAATTGAAGAAAAAAATAACGGTTCCTTGATCCTCCATCTTTTACGACATAACAGTTTCAAACACATAGCGTATAGAGTTCAACTCCAAATATTTCAAGACCGTTGACTACAGAGTTAAGTCTATAAGATATTTTGGTTATATCTATAAGTTATATTTTGGTTCGCAATTGTCAAAGAAAGTTCAGAAATGTGGGATCAAACAAGTTTAAATATTACACCAGGCCCCTATTTCAAAATAAAGACTCCTATTTCAAATATATATTAGCCTAAGAACCAACATAGGGATAGCCCATTAAATAAAGATTTAAGGTCAAAGGTTGCATATCGTATTATGTATTATTTTAAAAGTTATCATATTTCAAAATGTTATAGTTACTGTGATGTGTGTAGTAAATCTGATGTAATGGATAATTGAAATTTAAAAATTTACGTTTTCACTCCCGCTTTTGTAGAAGCCAGAATGTTTTGTAAACCTTCAGAATTATCTTCTTTTATTTAATCATTTTAATTGTCGTTTTCTTAATTTTTAATTAATCGATTCAAAATTATCTTTCAACCTGTATAAATGTTATTAGGAATCCAGCGACAATATTGTCATTAATGGCAGTAACAATTGTTATCAAAAAGAAATCAACGGATCAAAAAGTAGTGACTATAAAAAAAATCTCGCCTACGAAATTAATATTTTAATGAAGAGTATAACGTACTATTGGCGCATTATCGATTCCTCTATAATTCAGATATTTTTATTATTATTTTGTTTTTACTTTATATTTTTATTACTATATTTTATATTATTTAATCTAAGAAAGTTTTTTAAAATTTTAAATTAGAGGTTATCAGAAAAAGTTAAAAAATAGTTATGGATGAGAATTATTAGGACCAATTAATATACTACCTCTGAATATTATTCAATTTATTTTAAATCATTAATTTTCTTTTATCTACAAAGCTATCGAACACTTTTGCCGCATCTCCTGTTTTAAAATATTCTATATAATTTTATTGATTAAAAGTTCAAACATATTAAAATATTCTTTATATTTTTTTATTGCAACCTTTATTGTTAGTGTCGGATTTATTGACTGCAAATTAACTCCTCAATCGGAAATGGAAAACACTATTATCTTGCTCTAAAAGTTATAAATATGTACACTGTATACTGTATAATTAAATTAATTAGTTATCTTCTTAATGTTATAATGTTGTTTCTTTTTGGTTCCGCCAGTGTCTTGTATGCTTCATCTTGTACGCTTCATCTTGTGTTCTTCATCTTGTGTGCTTCATGATAGAACAAGATGTCTTGTTCATGAATAAGTTTGCTTTTCTTCAAGTATACTTTATTTACAGACTGGAAACGTCACTGTTCTTTTGACCGAATCGATTTACGGTTGCTACTTACCTTTTCGGTTATTAAGGGAAGAAAGTGGCCGACGTTGTAGAAATATCGTGGTAGCGGAATGGAATGCTGGCGATCAGCTGTTATTGCCTCCTTCGGGGAAGTGATGACCAATTTCCCAAGTGCGATTTCCTCCGACGACCGGGATCCATCATCTGCTGGGCCAGAGCCCTCCCTCCCTCGGGGAATTGATTTCCAGCTCATCCCGAGTTACCTGCCCTTAGCCCTGTAACTCAAGTTCCGGGGCGCCAATAAGAAATAATTGTATAGGCGTTGGGAAACACGTGGGAGAACGTATTTCTGCTCTGAAAGAAGTTTCTGATTTGTTCCGACAACTCAACTTCCTCTTGGAACATTGTGAGATTTCCCGCGAGTTTGTAAAACGTAATAATAAATCAGTAGCAATATTGAGACGAATGATTAACTGAGTGAGGAAATTTCCCATTCATATTTATAAACATAGGGCACCTGAGTTAAGTAAGCACCTAAAGATTAATGAATATACTTTATTAATATAATTTATTATTTGGATTATCATGTCAATTTTGACATGGACAATAATGATTCATATGCTATAGAGGCTGGCCATAAAATACGTACATATATGTTAAATACAAGTTATCTGGTACATCCCCTCACCATGGGGTCTTATTATCTGCCTGAGCGATCTAGTTATTGTAACAGTCTTTTGCACATTATGCAAATTCATATTTATTTTTATAATAACGTCCGGTACGATACATAGCACACCCAAATACGAAAAAAAATTGTTCTGAAAAGACAAATTATTTAAAACTTTTTTATTATTAATAGCAATTATGTAACTTATAAATGCTCTATCGTTGAGTTAGTTAGCAATTCCTTATTTTTTCTTTACAGTGGAATTGGATTTCGCTCTTGATTTAAACGCTGTAAGACGGCGCTGTGAGTTGTGCGGACCCTTCAGGGGCTCACCCAACCCCAGAACTCAGGGGCTCACCCAACCCCAGAACTCAGGGGCTCACCCAACCCCAGAACTCAGGGGCTCACCCAACCCCAGAACTCAGGGGCTCACCCAACCCCAGAACTCAGGGGCTCACCCAATCCCAGAACTCAGGGGCTCACCCAACCCCAGAACTCAGGGGCTCACCCAACCCCAGAACTCAGGGGCTCACCCAATCCCAGAACTCAGGGGCTCACCCAACCCCAGGGTGGTTTCTTTATGGGACTTCCAAGGAGCTGCACAATTCAAAACATTCCTTTTGGAACACTACTTAAAAGATGGTTTAAACTCCACATGGCAATGTTTCACTCAAGACAAATGAACCATTAACGAAGTTTTTCAATGGGCAAGTTATTGCAGAGAACATTACAATCGCGAAAGGACTCGGAACAGGTCGTGCTAAGCAGCAACGGTTAGCTCCTCCCAACATCCTCGAGATTAAAGTGCCCACGCTGATTCGATTACGGTTAACCCTGGAGTTAATTGCCAAAGTTAAACGTCAGTTTATCAGCCCTCCCCCCGCGTGTAAGTCACCTCCTCCTCTGTGTTATTAAACAATAAAAGTAATTACAAATTATATTACCCAGAGTCTCTCATTTCAGCTTAATGGACCAGGCACTTTGGAGGGCGACACCTCCAGGTTTATAATCCAGTGGAAACATCTTAATTATAAGTAAAGTAATTATATAAGAGTGTAAAATGGTCCGGGGCGCAGTCAATTAATTACATTAAATAATTTTGCCTATGTTCGGCCATCATTATGGCCTAGAATAAAATAAATAGAAAAGCCACAATATATAAACAATGAAGCACCAAAGTAGACGTAGGTAACAGGCTATGTAAACAGAAATGATAAGAATGACAAGAGATGTAGAAAACAATAAAACATACAAAATAAAAATATATTTCATTATCTTCTTCATTTCTTTGCATTCTGATTGTTTACTCTCAATTATCTTCCATTTACTTGCTCGGAAGGCTGGGTGAGGTCTCACAGGGTCCTGCCATCGCTGTTAGCAGATTACGATCATCGAACCAGAGATTTCGAGTTCAACTTAGCATGAAAAGATAATTATAATAAACTATTAAAGCAATAAAATTAAGGAACCATTTCTAGGAATACACTAATACAAATGAAAATGCTCAATATTTTTCCGTTGAAATTCGGAACCTCTTTTACGAAGATTATAAAATTCTAATTGTAGATCGTATTGTGCTGATTGTTGATAGTATTCTTAAAGCAACAAAAAAACATTTTTATATAAAGAAAACGTTTACATTTTAGAAACAGCATGGCGTTAACAGCAGTTATCCCTGGGGTTTTAGGAGAAATAAAAAATAAAATTTACAGGCGAAGAGATAGGGTGACGCTCGAACGTTGCCGGAGTTAAGGTAAGTTAAGAACTGGCTTTTACCAACGAAGCGGTTGCCGTGCACAGGTGTTTGAGTTCTCACGTCGGAAGCGGCGCGACATCGTAAACCTTTCGCCGAAGATACCTCACTCGAGCTCTGCGCGGAGCGTGCGCTGGGGCCGATGTTGGTGGAGGGTGGTGGTTTAGATCTAGAGGACGCTAGGGACAGGGAATGAAGATGAAAGGGAGTCGTGATGGAAAGCAAACAATGACTTCACGGTTGACTTGTCCAGGCACTGCCCGCTTCCTTCTTCCAGTAACTTCCCTACCGGAGGGTCCTTGAGGCAGTATACCCTCGACTCAAATCATCTTTATTACCTCTTAGGTTAATTAATTAACCTCTACGTTGTTTCTGTTATGCGTATTTTTATTAGTATAGAGTTTTTAGTGGAGCGGATTGGCTCAGTGGTAGAGCACTGAGTTGGAAACCCTGGTTCTAATCCCGCTGTAGGCAAGACTTTTATTTAGTCTGTTTGCGACCGGAGATGGATTATATAGGATCTAGGACCCACCTCTATAAAATGTTATAAAAATTGGGTACACAAAATATGGGGGGAAAACGTGTGGTTCAGCGTGATCTAGTACAAATCTCCTCCTTGCAGAACCGTTGTCCATGAAACAGTACAGTCTCTACCATGTACTGAACCCCAGACGCGTTCACGGGCTGTAGTGGTACAGGGTTTTTTTTTTAAAGACAGGCGATGTGTATAATTAACCCTCGGGGATATTCTATCATACTGCTCCCTTGTAGTGTATCAGGAGGAGAATACTGGCATGCGAAAAGGAGAAAAATGCTTAGGATGTTTACAATGCTTACTACATAACAATGATGAAGCAGTGTGATAACTTAGCTTAATATAATAATAATAATAATAATAATGATAATAATATCATAACTGTTTTACTAATTATTCTTTTGTTTTTCTGTTTTAGGTAAGGCTCGTTTTGTCGTATTTCTTTTCCACTCATATTGAGGGACGTTTGTGTCTTGGGTAAGCAGAACTTTTTTAAATAACTGTCGATAAGAGGACCTGATGATCTTGAGGCGATCCTCCCACTTACGCTTCGGCCTACCCCTCAGCCGTTCACTTAGTAACCAAAATGAAACTAGTTTCGCCCTCAGTTGGCCGCAGACGTATCGCATACAATTAGTCGGAAGGTCCCCCTGCGGCAGTGGTAACCTACCGCCCCCCCCCTCAGCCTGATTTAGTGGCGGTTGTTCTTGATTAATCCGGAGGAACATTGCAACTGCCTGGATCCTCTCCTTCCTCGGTCCCTCCGGTCGTCGCTCAACTTTAGTGCTTGGTGCTGCTAGGAGGAAATATACTTTGGGGATTTGGTAGTTTGGAATCGTATTGTTATATTTGAAATATTAAATATTGAATTGAACTTCCATTGCTACTACTAAAATGCCACTACATTACCTACGCTTTTTATATACATTTTATGGCTCGGTTTAGCTTCCAAGATTTCTTAAAATCCTTGCTACAGATAAAAGTTTATGAGCGAAACATATTTTACATATATAATTTTTTTTTAATTGGTTTAATTTTTAAATATTTGTATTTTGAAGAGAAAAGATTTGCCCTGGCCTGGATTGGATGCCAGATCGTCCGCCTCTAAAAATAAAAAAATTAAAACAATTTAAAAAATATATAAATAATATAATGACGTAAGTCAACAAGATCCTAATTCAAGTAATGTTAATAAACATCCTTCCTCGTTTATTGCGGGAACACGGGGATTTCGGATCGGTGAAGAGAACGGATTTGTCCTGACTGTGTGGCGACCCCTGGTAGCTCGAATGGTAAGAGCGCTGTCACGGAGAGGCGACCCGGGTTCGAATCCTGGCCATGGCAAATCTTTTCTCTTCAAAATAAAAATATTTTACATATAGTTGAGTCTTTTATAAAATTATTTAACATTTCGAAATACTTCAAATTTAACACACACACACGCGCACACATATATGTGTGTGTGTGTTAAATTTGAAGTATTTCGAAATGTTAAATAATTTTATAAAAGACTCAACTATATGTGAAATATTTTTATTTAGAAGAGAAAAGATTTGCCCTGGCCAGGATTCGAGCTCGAGTCAGTGAGTAGTCAGTGCCACGACTGAGGAGTTCGGGAAGGAAGTTATTAAATTCAATGCTGTACATCTCAGTTAAAAGCAATATTACTTCATTAATATATTCATAGCGTATTTCTTTAGGTTTCGACCGCATCGAAGAGATCTTTGCTGACATTTCGCGGGTCATGCTGCTTAATGTACTGCTAATTCTGCTAACTTTCTCAATGCTTAATGTGGAACTAAAAATGTCCTTCCCTACTCGAGTATTTAAAGCTTTTCGGGGCAGGGGGCGGAGCCTATTCTTCCAGTCATCTGATCGGCTGCCTTCTGATTAACTGGGCTCCGACCGGATGGTCTCTGGTTGGCTGGACCTCGACTGACTGGCTTCTGATTAGTTTGTCTTTTCTTAGAGTTTTTTTTGTTTTCTCTATGCTCGGAAGCCGTAATTGGCTTAATCCAGGTTACTTCACCTAACATGGTTTCGATACTTCTAGATTTCCTTAGATAAGATCTTTTCTGACCAAAAACTTAGAAAAAAGGTTCTTTGTTTCAAAGCCGTCATAGATGAAAACAAATAGCATTGCTGTTTAGATAGCTAAACCCACAGTGCTAAACCCACAGTGCTGACCCTACAGTGCTCTTACAATGGCAGACTTTTCTAATCAACTACGTAATTTTCATTTTTACAATAAGACAAAAAATGAAGTTTGTTAACTTCCTAAAATATTTGTCTACCGCCGGTCTAAATTATTCGAATTTCGTTCACAATTTTGCAATGCTTTTAGGTGGTAAGTAACTTTTAGGTGAATGTTGGTGCCAATTACGATTTTAATTTCTTTGAAAAACAATAATTGCTCCCTTGCAATAAAAACACGAAAAGCAATAAACAAGTTTGCAAACAGTTAAATCCAAAAGAAACATTAATGCCTGTACTAGCACATACTCAGGTGCGGGCAGGCATCACCATTACCTAATACCTAAAACTTCTTGGTAAGAATCGCACTGTTTCTTAGCGAGCGTTGTGCAGGGAGGTGGTTTGGCCATGATCACCCTCAGCCTCTCTACATTTTCCCTAAATTAAGGGTTTTCCCGATAGATCATTATTTGTGCTGGAAGGAAAATAACCAAGCAAGCAAGTGAATGCAATTAAACTTGCTACAAAGCCTTATTACCTTGGCAGAGGTACGGCTCCACTGCCCCCACATACAGGGCTGTGGGTGAGGACGATACGAGGGGGGCGGTCAGCATCGTCCTCGCAACTCCCGCTGTTTACTTTTAATTTCCATAATTTAATTAACTTTCGAAAAAACTTTTGCTGTACAAATTGCTGCTCTTCAGCCGAATTAATTTAATTTCCTTTTCCTTTCCCAAATTGATGATCTTAAAGTTAAATAAATTATTCAGGCCTAAATTTATATTTATAGGCCTATTAATATTTAATAGAAAGCAATTTTCGTCCAATTAAGTTTTTTGTGTGTACTCGACACCCATATCATATATATGGGATGAGGTTTGAGGTATATATATATATATATATATATATATATATATATATATATATAACTTTTATTTTATTTTTTGTATAATATTGAAATGAAAGTCGCCCAGAAGTGGGACCCGGCTAGAAGACGTTGGCTATGAACGAGGGAGCAGGCGGTCCCTCTCTGGGGCCAATCTGTATTCAGCCCTTGGCCTGGCCCTTGGCCCTTCTGTCCGCTATTTCCCTTTTTATGAAGGTCCGTCCGTTATTAGGGAACTTGCAGTCCCGCTCAAACTTGTAGTTAGGCCTCTGATATCAGTTCCACCATTAATTGCTAACTTTCTTCATCCCCTTCAAAGGGTAACTTGAGGGTGAAATATATATCATAGAAAGAAGCAGCGTAATAATTCACTGATATATTTTAATTAGCCGAATATTTAAATAAAAAAGTTTTACTAACCATTGATTTTCTCTATGCAAATAGATATCAAAGATTCATTACTGCATCACTGTTAATCTCTCCATATAGAACAAAATATCATTGACAAAAAAATAAGAAAATCTGTATACATTTGGTAGGAGTTATTTTCAAGCCAACAATTGTGCAAGATCAACTGCCAGGTTTTCTTCCTATTAAGGGTACCCACTTCAGAGAGACCGTGTGACCCCCAAGAGAGATTTAGTTCGTTAATCCAGCACCCTACGTCCAGAGTCCCCATAAATGAAGTACCAATCTTAAAACAATAAAATTTCGTTGAACTTCCTTAGCTCTTCCTTATTACATGTAATTCCAAAACCGAAACAACATCAAAATAAAATAAGAGAAGAACTTGTGCATGATAATTGTTCTACCTTAGCCACATATTGTAACATAACAGCAAAGCTAATTTTGGCAGATTTAGTTATAATATAATATAACCCTACTAATATTATAAATGCGAAAGTTTGTATGTTTGTCTCTCTTTCACGCAAAAACTACAGAACGGATTTGGATGAAACTTTACAGTAATATAGGTTATACATCAGAATAACACATAGGCTACAGCAAGGCCGGATTCAGAGGGGGGGCACGGGGCACGTGCTCCCCAGACAGTTTTTTAGGTACTGTGGAGAATCCATTATAGTAAATAATTAAAGGCAAATCACATGATAATAGTTGTTAAAATAATAGAAAGAAAACGAGTGAAACTATTGTTTTGACATCCTGATAATCCTACAATTATTATAAATGCGAAGTTTGTATGTTTGTCTCTCTTGCAGATAGGCTCTTTTTATAATTTAAGAAAATAATTTTGATAATTCCACCCACAAGGGGTTCCCCTTAATATAATAGGGCTTCAAAGATTGTATGGAATTCTAGGGAGTTTTGAAGTTAGACATCTGAAATTTTGGATGTACGAGTAACTTATAGTTAATAAAAATTAAATTATTTATTTAAAATGATCTGTCACGAAACTTTATGAGGTAGACCAAATTCCACGAGAGCGAAGCTACGGGCAAAAGCTATAATATAAATGCAAAAGTAGCTCTGTCTGTCTGCTACACTTTCACGCCTAACACTACTAACTACTGAACTGATTTAAATGAAATTTGGTACAGAGATAGTCTGGAGCCTGAGGAAGGACATAGGCTACTTTTTAATGCGAAAAAAGGGTTGTAAGGCGTTGAAACAGGGGATGATTTAATATCATTGATTTAATTTGAAATAAATAATAAACATATGTTTTAATGATTTTACACCATGTGCGTGGGCCAACCTCTTTCAACGATCTCAAAAAGCTCAACAATCAAGAATTTTCAACATTTCGAGAAGCACGTGAGGCAAAAAGGTTATTAGAGAATGATAATCATTGCATTCTATAATGGAACAAATGACAGAAGTCCTTCCACTTTTAAATGCAAAACTAAGATTAGTTTTTGACACAGTTATTCAAAAAGTTGCCAGTGGCGAAGGAGGTTGCTCTTTTTGGATGCTCCAGGAGGCACTGGCGAAACCTCTCTTTTAATTTATTATTAGCCCAAATCCGGAAAGATAAAGGAGTTGTTGCGGTATTCTTCGACCTCTCTTTGTACTTGTACAGGCAAGGAACTGATGTAATATTGAAAAAAAAAAGTTAGAAAAGTTGTATTGACTACTGTTTGTGGCAATCAATTTATCTCATGCCACTAAAGCCGAAAGTCCGTCAATTTAAAATACATAATTCTGAAAACTGTTTTGAGTATCCCTGAAATTATTTTGTATGTATTCTTTTTTCTCTCTCCCCCCCCCCAGTAACTCTCTTGTGGAGATCGTTTTATTAGGACATGCACACCATGCTTAAATAAGCCCATTACATTGGATTAATATTGTGTATCATATGTTTATTAAACTATTAAACAAATTGTATTAAATAAACTATTAAACAAATTAAACTATTAAATAAATTGTTTAAAACTATTAAACAAAATGGAAAAAATCGTCATCATGAATTGATTTATGTTTAATAAATATTTCTAGATATCGAAAGCATTTAATATTTTAAATATTACTGCTATAATGAAATCTTTATGGTATTATTAATGATGAAATAGTTTTAATATGTCCAAGAATAAATGAGAAGAAAAAGAAATTATAAAAAAATGATTACCTAATGGATACACCATGTTAAAATTTGAATATATATATATATATATATATATACATATATATATATATATATATATAATTGTATATTTGTGTGTGAGTATATTGAGTTTTCATTTTGGTGAATCGATCATTAATACTTTTAAAACTAAAATTTCTTGTCACTAAATAATTTATACTTTATAAATAAATACATTTATAAAATAAACACATTACATCCGCAAAATAGATGTTGGGCGTATTCTCGGCAAATTTACTTCCCTGCAAAACCGTTATTGCACTGAACCCAACATTCCTAATCTCTTGAAGTGGTACAGCTTTTCGTTTAACATCAAGTCACTAATTCTTAGCTTGCAATAAAAATAATATTGTTGTTACAAAAGAACAAAATTAGAATAATATAATAATAAAATAGAATAATATACTACCCGTGATAAAATCTAGGAAATCTAGGTACAAAGCTCAAATTATTTGAAATGCAAAGAATTTTTTTTCAAAAAACTTCTAACAATATTTAAAAAAACAATGTAATTTCATTGGTAATATATTTCTAAAAAGTTTTTAAATGTGTTAGTATTACTTTTACTTCTATATCTTCAATTCAGCTTAAGTATGAGTGTTATATTTTTACATTTAAAATTTGCTATATCTGAAAATTAAATAATATTAATAAAAATAATATAAGTTATAATTAAAATATTTAATTGCCTTAATGGTTTTATTGTGTGATGAAGCTATAATTATGTACTAGATATATTTATATCTAAAATACAGTAAATTCAGCATTCTTAATTAATTTAAATTAATTCTATATTCATATATATTTTATATATAAAGATACATACCAAAAGTAATTATTTCAGAGAAGACATATTTTATAGCCGTGTGATGTAGACTTGAGAAAAGCAGAAAACTGACTGAATATTAGAAAGGAAGTGGCGAATTTGTTTAGGCCGGATAATAGAGTTACTCGATTCTGATTGGCTGTCACTTTGTAACATCTCTGTTTCAAAAACATCGCATTAGTATGCCGGATAGTGCCGGCTAGTGAAGGTGCTCCGTTAGATTACTTATTTAAAATTCCAAATTTTTTAATTAATTTTCAAATAGTGTGAGTGCTAAGTGATAAGTGTTATAATAATAGTGTCTGTTAATATTTTATTCACGTCTAATTTATGTATTTTATTAGTTTGGTGTAAATAAAATAGTGTTTCAGGGAAAATAATTCAATAGATTCATTAAAAGGCTTTAAACAGGTACTAAAATTAGCGTTTATATTTGTATTTAATATTATTAATCTCTCTCTCTCTCTCTCTCTCTCTCTCTCTCTATATATATATATATATATATATATATATATATATATATATATATATATATATATATATATATATCCTACTAATATTATAAATGCGAAATTTTTTATGTTTGTTACTCTTTCACGCAAAAACTACTGAACGGATTTGGATGAAACTTTACAGTAATATATGTTATACAGCAGAATAACCCATAGGCTACAATTTATAATGATTTTGTGCAATTCGGTTGTAATGCAACGATAAATATCATTAAAAAGTTCTTGGATATAACACATATGCCTTAGTTCACATATGTGTTAAGTGCCGAAACAAGATTTTACAGGAGTCAACTTTGATAATAATTTAACAAAATAAATTCAGCACAAGTTTAAGCACACAATATGTTTAATAATATGTTTGTAACCTTCACAGCTTCTCTATTAATATTATATATCAATATATGATCTATGACTTCCTGATCACAATTTTACAATATTATTTATATATAACAAAACTCATTTTTGAAAAATTTGCACTTAACACATTTGTGAACTAAGGCATCGATATCGTCCCTGCCATTTCCAAATATCTTAGGTGAAAATCGGTACTTTTGAGGAAAATTAAAAAAAAGTAGTTTTAAGGTTGAACAAAAATTAGTGCCTATGGTCAAACCAATGACATTCGCTTTACATTGTTTTTTTTTTACTGATAGATGCCTCTATATGGCATGCCTACGTGCATCAAACCCGCTAAGTCTCTATGTTTCGGCAAAAGATGGGAAAACAGAAAACTTTTTTATAAAAATGTACTTAAATAAGCAATTTGCAGTAAAACACTTATTTTAATGTATGTATTTTATTTGCAAAATGAGTAGCCTGCAAAATTAAAAATGCTGCCCAAAGTGACTATTCCACGCGGACGAAGTCGCGAGCACAGCTAGTAAGCAATATGTTTAATGAATTATGACCCTAAATGCCCGTCAATTATTAACAAATATTTATTTCTCCTTCGCTTTATTATTTGAAACACCCTTTTAAAATTATACTTTCCTTTATTAAAAAAACATCGATTTAGGACTATTTTAGTCCATGAATCTTGGAACTTAAAACAATTTTTTAAAATGCTATAATAAAATTATTGATTGATCACTAAGGTTCATTCTTGCAATATTCACATTAATAAAAATAATACATTAATATAAATTTTAATTACTTAATTTCTTCAATTATTACTTATTATGAGATGAAAATGGTTGACTGGATGATCTTATGTAAAGGAGATGGTTGGGGGGTGCAGTCAATATTGACTACAATATATTGACTGCACCCCCCAACCATCTCCTTTACATATTACTTATTATTTTTGAAATTAAATATAAATATTCTTATCTTAGAATATATATCGTGAAATCATATGTCTAGGAAAATGATGGATAAGGATAAATAAATTAAAGAAATTCTTGAATCTTTCGTAGCAGTTTAAAAAAAGATGTAGGATTTAGCAGTGGTCTCCTTGATCGAGGGTTAAGAAATAAAATCGGTTAACGACATTTGAAGAAACGAGTGGGCGCCACCTTTCATTATTATCGTAAAATAGAATAGACTCAGAGAGGAAGAGTCCAGAACGTTCTTTCACTGGAGGAATATTAATCCAGAGGTTGTAAAGGCGTTCACTGGCCGGTGAACTGTAACATTAACATATTACGGCGTATTTCTGGGTCGTGTCTGGCTGCAGTAGGACATCACTGCTAGCAGCGCTCAGCTTTCGTCTCCTCTTTCTTAATGGCCTTCGATTTGTCTCGAATCATTTTCAATTTAAAGTTTTTATTTTCACTCAATAATTTATTCATGTAAACTGGAGGATCTCTCTTATTTCACAACTAGCTAATCTTTTACTTCAATTAACAAACACTCTCGTTTTTTTGTTCTGTTATTGCATTTTGGCTTTCCACCTGTGAAATGTAGGTGGAATGAAAATAATACCTAAAGTCAGGGAAAAAGTTATTAATTTATATATTCAAACATAAACCGTTGATCCTGAATCCATGAAACTCTTCGGGGGCTCATCCTGTAAAGAAAACCTGGAGGTTGCGCATGATCTTTTCCAAAGCGTATTCTTGCGCAATGGTACTTTACACAGGGATTGCTGAGGGGTATCGGCTCAAATTATTAGTTAGCATTTAGTTTTATTAAAATCATTACTGCTTTAGTTAAATATTATTAAAGGCTATTTATTACTCTTGATTTCGACTCGCTCCAATCGCTTAAGAGTTAAATAAAAACCGAACGGACCCTTTTCAGCTGAAGCCACGGCCTTACTGTATTAAAATTAGTTGACAGTTGTCGCCTTGTGCTCACTCGAGATTTATACGAACCCTGAGGAGGGCCTTTTCAGTAGGACTCGGTCCTTTGTTGTAATTTAAATAATTACTGCGAAAGTCGAGAGCAACAACAATTTTAAATAACATCAATTTAATATTTGGGTACCTATACCCATTTCCTTAATTTATTTTTATATATTGTTTACTTATAAGCTTATTTACTGTATTATAAAATATGTACTTATGTTAATTTTTAATGTGGAGATGGATTAATAAATAAATAAATAAAATAATAATTTCAATGAGTTAGGTTATTACAAATTACGAAGTTATTAGTCCCGAGTGCTCAACTGATAACGCGACTGTAGTCTACAGTTTTTTGTTATTAATACAAAATTTCCGAGCAATTCGCTATGGTATAATATTTAAAAAATATATATAATAATGGATCGACATATGAACTGACAAATGTTTAATGACACTAAAATAAATTCGTAGCTACGAAGAAAAGTGTGCAGTTTCTTGAACAATTCAACTTGAAAAGGATCGTGGGCATTGTAGACCTAATTAGTACGATTTAATAATGTAAATTGGAATGTAGTGAAGACAACTTGAAAATATTCGCGGGCTATTAGCGAGAAGTGTCGAACAGAAGTGTCGCCTTTCATGTTTCGTCTCGTATAGCCGAGGAGACTGATTATCTTCACCGATGTAATTATATTTAATCTTTGAGGAGAAAAAACCAAAAGAAAGAAAATGATAGCTCAATTTAATTTGGTGTGATTAACTTGGGCGATGCGGCGCCTCTCATCTTGAGTCGTTAACTTTTTACATCTTGATTGATTTCAACTGTCAAGTATTAATGACTAAGTTCATTTATCATAATGATATATACTTATATACACCACACAAATTATGCACTTATAATATGTACATGTGAATTGTCCTATGTCTATAGTTTATGTCTGATGGGGTTACTCATCATGCCTTACGATTTTTATATTTTCAATTTTATATTTTAACTTAAAATCATAGACATTCTATAGTAAATAAATAATAATTTATTAACTGTACTTTACAATATATAAACTGTACTTTACTGGTTACTAACTTACATTTTCACTCATATCTCAAAAACTATATATTAATTAACAATAGGTAAAATACATAAATATTGATAAATGCAAATATTTGTTACTGGATTAAAGGTATTTACTAATGATATTTCCTCCTATTTTGGTTACGCACTTTCTTGAGACTAGGTTTGCCCCAGGAGGATCCCAGATACAATCGGATCCATCCCCGGCTGTTAACAGATAAATAAATCCTGTGAGCAGCCGGATTTGAACAGAATGCCTCGAGTATGGCAACCAGCGATCTACCTTCGAGCCAGTCAACAAATAGAAACAATTATTTGTTGTTTCCATATTCATGCCAAATTTATGACATTTTTAAATTCTATCGAACTATTTCATTATTATTCTTACTTATCGATAACACAAGGGAACAACATTTTTGTTGCATGAAATATTTTGACTAATATTCTACTTCCTCGAGGTGCTGATTTAAGATCTGAAGTCAGTTTGTTTGTATCAGCTTTACTTTTGGGGTTATAATTATAAACTGTTTTTTAAGATGAAAATATTTTTTATTAAGAAAACTATTAAAAAAAATACCACTACATATCAAAAAATTTTCTTTTGTAAGATTTTCTGGCTTGATTCGGTTCACGGGGGCTGTTTTTAATGCTCCAACAATAGTCCGCCCTCATGTGAGCATTCCAGTGACCTTGGTAACGTTCCTCCATAGTTCGAATGTCCTGATGGAACCGTTCCCCTTGTTCTTCACTCAGATCACCAAGATTTTCAGGGAAACGGTCCAAATGGCTGTGGAGGAAGTGTACTTTGATGCTCATATTACAACCAAGCTGCTGGAAGTGTAACAACATTAGTTCAATATGCTCCGCATAGCTTTCTTCCTTTTTGTTTCCCAGAAAATTTTGAGCAGTCCAAACGAATTCATTCCAGGCATTTTTTTCAATATCAGTCATGTAACTAATAAAGTTTTCATCCTTTATCAACCTTCTTATTTGGGGACCATCAAAAATTCCATTTTTAATTTTTTCTTGGCTCAAATTAAAGAACTTCTTAGAGATGTATTTATAGCAATCACCACCCTTGTTCAAAGCTTTGACAAATTGTTTCATGAGCCCTAGTTTGATATGCAAAGGTGGCAGTATTATTCGATCCGTGGGCACAAGGGGCTCATTTATTACATTCAGTTGTCCCGGAACCATAGATTGCCTGGAAGGCCAATCTTTTCTAATCCAGTGCTCAGACCTAGCTCTGCTGTCCCATAAACAAATAAAACATGGATATTTTGTATATCCACCTTGTTGTCCAAGAAGAAAATTCACCATTTTTAGATCAACACTTATCAACCACTTTTGTTCGTTGTATTTGATTCTATCCATTACAGAAGCTACAGTAGCATATTCTTCTTTGACTGTAGTTGAATGTGCAATCGGTATCGAACCCAGCTTATTGCCGTTATGCATAAGTACACATTTCAGGCTACGTTTAGAGGAGTCAATAAATAAACGCCATTCATTTGGATCATACTTCTGTACTCCCATTGCTTTCAATAAACCAGGAACATCTGAACAAAAAGCAAAGTCGTCATCTTTAGAAAAGAATGACAGCAATTCTGCCTCTCGGTTACGATAGTATGAAATTCTTGTTTCTGGGGTTAAAAGATTTCTTTGCTTTAATCGAGAAGCTAGAATCTCCGATGTCTTTTTAGAAAGACCAAGATCTCTGATTAATGCATTGAGGTCTTCCTGATTAAAGAGCTGGGGCTCAGAAGTAAAATCAGGGTAAGAATCACTTGTCCGACTTTCATCACTTGAAGAATAGTTTTGTTTTTCTATATCATGATCATTTTGTACAGATGAAGAAGCTTGGGGTACTGGTGCATCGCCAGAGAACAAGACTGGTCGAGTAACAGATAACAAGTTTGGATAAGACCATTTCGACCGGTTATTTTTATTAATTCCATTAATATCAATCACACAAAAATAACAATCATCTTGATGATTATTAGGTTCCCGCCAAATCATTGGTGTTTGATACTTAAAATGGGGTCTTTTCTTATTTGCCCATAATCTCAAAGACTCAACACATGTTTTACATACCATATGAGGGATCCAGTACTTGTCACGGATGTCCAAAGCGAATCCAAAGTAATCAAAATATACCTGTGTTATAAACTCTGACACACTTAGTCTACAATTTTTGAATGTATATTCACCACAAATGTTACAGAAATAGTTTGGATCGTTTCTACAGATATTTCTTAACTTGGACATTGTTATTTAACACAAGAGCACAAACTTTTTCACTAAACAACTCAGTTGAATTGAAGTTTGAATGTGACTAGTACAAATATATGTCTATCAGCTGTTTGCCAAAAACAAAAGGTGCTGGAGAAAAACTGAGGCTAGATTTGTAATCACCAACCTCTAATTAGTAAACAACAGGCCTAAAACTCCATGCAACAAAAAATTAATAAAAATTTGTTCCCTTGTGTAATGGATACACCATCCAAAATATGGTGATATCGATATAATGATCGATAGACCATCCTAAAAAAATAGTATAGCTCTAATATAAGGTATTAATCATCTAATTCCCGCCATTAAGAAAAATTATATGTCCATAATGTTTTTTTTCCCCTAGACATTAGGTCTCTAATGGTCCCGTGTATTTTTTTGTTTGAGAAACGTCTCAATTCACTTTAGTAAAAAAACAGTAATAGCTTTTAAAATATTGTAATATAGTCGGGAAGGCTAGTAGGGTAATTTGTAAGAAGGGACAATTGAACCGAATTATGCGGTAGATAATGGAAGATGGCTGGGAAGAGAGCGAGGCAAGGGGCGGTGGATGGCCTAAGCCACGGCCGCTAATTAATTCGATCCTCGACCTCTTCCAGTTTTTGCCGCCTCCGGGAGCGGGCCTTTGATCCGAAGAGGTCGCCATTGTTCTGGAGAGACGCCACTACCCAACGCCTCTCCCGCCTTCTGTAATCGCTCTAATAATCATCCCCTACCTTTGTGTTCCTCCGGGTCCACTTCCTTCTGCAAACGGGAAGGCCTGTTAACGCTCTGACGACTGTGGTTCCTTTGGAAAGTGGAGATCTGGACTTTGGGAGGTTGGATCGTGATTAATGCTCTATTAGTTTACTTTATTGCCTAGCGGGGCTTCATGATTGAGGCGCTATCACAATTAAAGACACTCTTCAGTTTGTTGTTTATTGTTATATTAATTTATCGCCACTTTATGCTACTATGGCTAATCCAGGTTATGGCTAATTATGATAGGTATAATTATGATAGGGATCTTTAACGAGCACTTGATATCTTACAGGATCCGGCTCTAATTTAAGGCTTAACTAGTTTTTTATCGGTTTTAAAAATCCTAAGGTATCTGTTCTGTCGTCTATAATCTCGTCTCAGAACTCATATGATGAATTTACCTTGAAATGGTTGAAGTATTCAATATTTTTCTTGTTTTATTTAATTGATTCTTTGGCAAATAAAACCCAAATGAAATAAAAATATTTTCCTATGAAGAGAACCTATTACAACTTTTTAATCTAAATAATTTGGGCTTTTGTATCGCATAACTTTTTCAATGCATTCCATATTTGTAGTGCCATGTTTGTGGAATATAACTTTTTGCAGACTCTTGAGAGTTACTAAAGAACTAATAATAATTAAATAATAACTGTATTTTGCTGATCTTTCTTGGCCTTTTTATTATTTTTCTCATACCAATGCCAAAGTTCGATTTTGGAACAATTCTCGCCTGGACAGAAAGAGGACTGATCCGCCAGAGGAGGAAGGCTAAACTGAAACTGGAAATCGGTTCCAAATTCTTCAAGCATTTCTCCAGCATTAGAGCCACCAAATTACTGGAGGCACACACAGCGACCGAGCCAACGAATGAGAACCGCCAGTATGCTTTTATCAGGATTAGCGTCGTCCAAAGATTTGGGTCGGAGGCCGAGGAAAGAAATGTGGATACTGCGCTCAGTGCATGCTCACTCAGCGGGCTCTTCCTCACATGAACATCAACAGCCATAATCCATGGATCTAGATCAATTTGTAGCTGCTCTTGAATCTGAGTGTACTTTGCTCTGAAGCAAAAGGTGAGTCAACCCGTAAGGGTATCATAATTTTTTAAAATTTATTATTATTATTATTATTTTGTAGTTAAGTGAGAATGGGCGACTTCTTGTGGTCTGTCTGCAAGATGACCACTTCTTGTGGTCTGTCTGCAAGATGACCACTTCTTGTGGTCTGTCTGCAAGATGACCACTTCGTCAAGGCCTGTAGCCACTACAAAAACAAGTCTATGTAGATTCTATTAATTGCTTAATACCATAATGTGGGTGGGTACGCAGTCGGTAGTTAGCCCGCGTCGAGACGGAATGGTGCCAGCGGTGGATTCCATTAGCCCCCACAGGAGATGGCAGATGGTATCAGCCACTGATAAGAGAGGCTCGCTGGCGATGGTATCTTACCATCCTCCGAGATGTAACCTCAACATGAGCCGCGAGGTGTGAAATATTAACCTCAGACCTTAACCACTAACCTCCGCCCTAAGACCTTCTATTATCCCCACATACATGTAATTCAACGCACCATCATTCTTATTGCCCCTAATTGTTTTCTTCGAAAGGGAAAAGAAAAAATCCCTTGTTTTTTATTATCACTTCTTCTAACTATTTTTTTTATTTGTACTCTCAACACCCTTCCCGTGTTATCATGCCTTTGAACAGTACAATTTGTTCTGGGAATGCTACCGGATCCTTGAATATCTAAGTACTTTTAAAATTTTATTTAAACTTCACCACTACACCACAGAATTTTTTTTTATACCTCATAAACTTTAGCTGCACGTACAGCCACCCAAACCCAAATTATTGTATTAAAATATTTGCCCTGCGCTGGATCTGATTAAATGCAGGATATAAAGTGTATATAATTTATATGTGGATACTTCCTACTAACATCTGAAATTTTGGATGTACGAGTAACTTATAGTTAAAAAAAAATGAAATTATTTATATAAAATGATCTGTCACGAAAGTTTAAGTGGCAGACCTAGTTCCACGCGAACGAAGCCGCGGGCAAAAGCTAGTAATTATATAAAATTGTAAGATGTTGATAACTGTTGAAGGCGGTTTCCACACGAAGTGGTAGAGATAAAGACCTCTCAAGTTGCAATTGGAATGCTCTAAGTGGTCCTAAGTAGTCCGGGGACCGTTCCAACAACCGGTACGCTTTTAGTCAACAAGTCAATTTCAATTTCAATCACAAAAGTTGGTATGTATTTGTTTTTATTGCTTTTCTTGACGAGTTCTTCTTGACGCTTTTGGTCATTCAATAAAACATTGTTCCTTAAAGTAATGCTTTATTGTCACTATAGGGAATAGGGTAGCTGAGTAGGTAGGTCGGAGGTCTACAGATGCCTAGGTCCTGAAATGGAGATTTTTTGCGATAGGTTGATAATTATTTGGTTAACAGAACCATATAAAATCGACCTAAGGTAAACTGTATTCGTGATCTGTGAATCGACCCTAAGGAACCTGAATATCCTCCTGGGGTAACACATTATCTATAAATTACTCTTCATTGGCTGAAGGCAAAGTTCAATCACTTCCCTTCATAACTGTTGGCCTAAAAGTATTACAGATTTTACTGAACTGAGTTCCTTGCTATGTTCAGAATTTATCTCTCCTACATTAACTTAATTTCATATACTTTTTCTATTATTAACCCTTGTGTGAAATTATTACGTACTGTACTTTATATCTACTATTCCTTGCTTGTTATGTAATAAAATTTACACAAAACTTCATACTCCTTAATATAGAGTATGTGATATTCATGCACTTTTTAACTATGAAGATAACAATAAATTTTGTGATATTTGGATAATGTGCTAGGTATCTAGAAGTCACCAAGCTTGGTTTTGTAGATATTTAGGTTAGTTAGTGATAAATACTGTTGTTAATGAAATATTAATCTTAATCTCGCCCCGCGCGGATAAAATTCAAGATGTCCGGTTAATATTTCTTGTTTAATTATAAAAAGGCGGAACTTGTTTAGTGCTGGAATGAAAATTAAATTCCTCCCTCGAGGCCCTTTTAGAACAAGCGACAGAAGGGCCCAGGAATTTTAAAGAACGAGCTATGAATTATTCTTGAGGAGGCCGCGGAAGGACTTCCGCCTCTTTGAAGTGGCGCTCCCCGTGGCGGCCTTCTGTAGCTAATGTCGCAAAAACAGGGCGAGCCGTTCCAACTCCTGTATAATAGAGCACAGGTGAACCCGGGCTTTGTTTTATGGCTGTTCTTGGAGGGCCTAGGAACGGCCTGATTATGGTAATGGGGCTCGAGGTGGATAATTGTTAGCGCTTTAACTTAGCGATGGTGACCTACATCATGATTTATATCAATTTTTTATTTTTAAATTATATGAGGTTTCATTTTTTCTTTTTACTCAATTGTCTACTTGTGCTAGTGAAGAACAGTGGTGTTATGGTTATTCTGAAGTTTTAAGGCTTGAAGCATCGAGATCAATAGCCTTTGAAGCATATTATAACACGCCTTCCATTAAAAAACAATGTATAAAAAATAACATAAAAAGAATATATATAAAAAAACATGGGTCACTAGAACCATGAAGAGTCAGAAGTGTTAGAGACTGTACTATTTCTTGGACAACGGTTATTTGTCCTAGATCACACTCAACCGCTGGTGGGTGGGTGGGGTGACATGGCTGGGTGAGCCCCAGGAAGGTCCTAGATCCTATTGGATCAATCTTCAGCTGCTACCAGATTAAATTAAATTCTTCCAAGCAGCGGGGCTTGAACCTGGGACCGTAGGGACTCTACCACTGCACCACTCCTCTTCCTTTGCATGGATGATCTTCAACAACTAAAAATAGATAATTAAGAGAGCTTGAGTATTCTTAAGATCTTGTTTGTCTTTTCCGAATGTTTCATTGGTTCACTGAGTTCTTCCTTGTGTCCCCCTAACCACCCCCTGACCACCCCCTGACCACCCAGTTCCTTTTTCCACATTCAAGCACAGCCCTTTCCCGTGCACGATTTTGTTTAAATGACTCTTTTTTTAATGATGTTTCTCAAATTTTCTGTTTATGCTATCTTCTGTAATTCCCACTTCATTAATACCTTCTTCAGTTTCATTAATCCATTTCGACACATCGTTGCAGAATTCGCGGTCTAGATGATTTTCCTTGTCAGCCTGTTCTTGCGCAAATGTCCATATAACCTCATTCTTCTTTTCCTGAAAGTGTCCATTATTGTTTCTAGAGGTATATTTGTAATATGCACGAGAAATCGCCCGAGAGATATCCTTCGTACGCTCACTTTATAAACTCTATTCCAAATAATATTAGTACAATGAGAAAGGGAACGAGAGGACTGATAGAGCCCCGACACTGACAATGACCGAAGTTGTTCCCGCCTGTTTCCACCTACCCGAGAGCTCATGTGGAATCGTTGACAAGGTTCACTGTAGGAACAAACCTCTGATAAGTCCGAATTAATGAACCGACCCGTGAAGTTGTGCGCTTCATGCTCGTGGAATCGAGAAGGAAATCACCGCTGTCTGGCCGACGAACGACCAGCTCTTAAGGACCAATAAGGGCTACTCCAAAAAGTCTTCTCTTTCACATCATAAAAAAAAAAAAGTCATCTTTTTACTCACATTAGTCTTTTAGATATAATAATTAATAATTTTTAAAACGCTCACTGCTCATTTTCAGGGCGGTGATAACGAAGTTCTTTCAATCTATTCCGGTGAATCCTGACGACGACTTGGACTAGACTGAATACAAATTGACAGCGAGAAGATAAAAACATCAACGAGCTGGGTGAGCCTTGGGGGGCTCAAATATTGACGAAGGGCGCGAGGCTAATGTAATCCCGCGGCAACAGATAAAATGTAAACACAGCAGATTTGCATTCCATCTCGATCCTAATTGCTCTCCTATCAGCTCTGCATCTCTGCACCTCGCCTCTCCTATCTCGTCACTGTACCCCATCGGTGCAGTGCCTGCTTATCTGTCGTAAACCCTGCTAATAAATATATAACTTAATTAACATATTGTATTGAACTAGAATACCGGAATAGTTCAATGTTCACTACTCAGAACAAAATCTGTACCAATACAACTCATGGAGAATCGTGAGTTCAGTACGTGGTAGAGACTAAACCATTTCTTGGAGATGATTCTCCCCCCTATTTTAGCTACACACCTTACAGAGGAGGCTGGGTGAGCCCAGGAGTGTACTAGATCTCATAGGATCCGTGTCCTATTAAATGAAATGTGCCAGCAGCGGAATTTCAACCCAGGACCTTCTGCATGGAAACTGATCGCCTTACCACTGAGCCCCTCCGTCCCTTCTCACGATAAATATAAAACTATATTGTGTCGTAACAATGATAATAGGATCTAAGCGAATTCAAACAAATACTTACGGTCATTAAGGACACAGTAATCTGAAGGCAAAAATTACTTTTACTTATATATTATTATTTTTGTTGAAATGGAGTTATTGAATACGTACTAATTGATGAAGAAATATATTAAAAGAATATTTTATTATTGATTACTTATTTTAATTAAATGCTGTCAACATTTATTTGTTGTTTCATGCCTTACCATGAGTACCACGACGGAGATAACATGCGTACGCTTCAGCCCTGATCGCTTTCACGTACGGATTGCACTTAGTGGCTGGAGTTGGCACCTGTGAATATTGAACCTCGGTGTTGTAATCAGCTGCCTACTTCCACTGTAAGCTACAGGATCTTGCGAGTCCAAAGTCCCATGTATCTGGGAATATCAGAATATCCGAAACCTCTTGTACGTATGAGTGCATCCAGATTAAATACATTGATGTATGGAATTTGGTAGTCAATTCTTAAGCAAATGTTCGAGTAAATCCAATACCTTAGAATGTAAGATATTCTCTGAAGCCAGGACTTGAATTTTTAATCCCAATAATGCTTCCTTTCAGTATTAGCATCCAAAATCGATATAAAATAACCACGATTGAAGTGGATACTATGGATAAGGTTCCTTGGAGGAATTGGAAGAAAGAGAAAAGAAGAAAAAGATCTTTGTTTACAAAGAAAACCTTGCGGAGACGACCAAGCTCTACAAACAACAACGGCTACAAACAAGCGACATATTAAACATCCCTCTCTTATAGGACTTTTCTACCTGTCGTCAATATAGTTTTATGTTTTTATTAACGACAAATTAGGGAATTGGTAAATTTTTTTAATAAAACACTAAAAGCACCCTGTTTATAATTAAACAGGTATATTTTATTTTCTTGGCGATAACAGTTTACGTTTCGGGGATATTGTCCATCTCCAGGTGTCATATATGCTATCTGACTATTTAAATTATTTTTCTGTTATCTTATTACATCGTTTTTAACACATTCTAGAGGCTAATGTTTGCGAAAAATGTCGAACGACATTTATATTTTATCTAGAGTACAATAGTTTTGTACCATACTTTTGACTTTCTTTCTGTCAATTAAGTAGGCCATGGCATTTGTTTTGAAATGTAGATAGTGTTCACTATTGTAAAATACTATGCATTAGAAAATTATTAAACTTTATCAGTAGTGTGAAATTTCCACCTCCCCTCCCTCAGCAATCATATTTCAACCTCCCCCCTTCAGCAATCATATTTCAACCTCCTCCCCTCAGCAATCATAGTTTTTCAAACTAATCATTTTCAGAAAATGAAATAAAGTTTTGAACCCCCCCCCCCATCGGTTGCTCTATCACCTGAGAATTGCTAACAATTTGTTAGCCAAAGCCTCAATAGTGTTGCCTTATTACATCACCATCGCTAAGGAGCTAAAGCCTCAAGCTCAACTGCAACCCTCTCATCAGCCTAACCATTTAATAATTTCTTTATCCAAAGAAAAACAGTACATCGACATTTCATTAAACTAAATATTTATTTCTTTCACCTGATTGTTGAATTGATAAGCTTAAAAACGTAAGGAATTATAACAAGATCGAACTCGACGACGGGTGTAGGTTGAATATAGGGAATAACTGAAATATTTTTAAAAAAATACAAAACAAGGGATAAAGAAAAAAAACGGTAGAGGAAGGAAAATAAACTGGAAAAGTGAGAGAAGAGGAAAGGCAGAGAAATGTTTCCATTCTATTTCCCTTTGTCAGTGGGAATGGAATCAGCGCTAATTAAACCCTCGGGCTGCTACGGTTTTTATAGAGCCACTTGGATCGAGTCAAATTAATATTTTACAGGGAGTGAGGTTAGGGCCGCTACACCATTTTTCACCCTCGCCACAACCACTACGACCCATCCCGGAGGCACCCCTCAACCACGCACCACCTCCACCACGAACCCATGCAGCAGACTGGAGGCACCCCTCAACCATGGGCTAGAACGGAGAGAGGCCTCGGCGAAATCATTTAGCCCCAATTGACTCTCCCCAATTAACTTTTACTATTTGCCAATTAACCTGTTAATTTGCAAAACTTCTACTTCTGCTAGGAAATGGTCAGATTGCAACCTGTAATTCTAAGGTATAAGGGGAGGTTTTGTTATTATTATAGTATAAGGGATGGCTTATAAACATTTACTTATTTGTAGCGCGTGCATATCTTATGGTTAGTTTGCAACCTAGTACATAGCTGTCTGACGTATCTCAAGACCCCTACAGGACACGAAAAAAGAATGAGAAGAGATTGAAGGTCTTGAAGAAGAGGAACCCGTTCCAGTTGATGAAGACGAAATAAAGGACCCAATAAAGAGATCAATTCATCGCTACATGTTTCATTGCCATCAAGAGCCCGATAGTGCCAGGATCAAGATAAATGAATTCTTAATGAAGCGACGACTTTTCATCCTGTCGCCTATAAACCTCTCGGGCAATGAGCACAGCTCCTCCAATATACCACCATGGTTGCCACCATTCCCTATTTAAAATGGAAAAAAACTTAATTTATTTAAAAACTCTCAATTTATTTAAAATTTAGGTCACGAACATTAATATTTGAATTTTCTTTTTAATCTAGTTAAAGGTTTACGTATATGCATACATATTAATAGAAATGGTAATATATTTTTTATTTCTCGAGAACCAATAAATTTTAGAAATGGATGCATTTAAGGATACCAGTACATGGGAGGTTCTTATAACTCAGTAATTAAGAGTCTTACACGCACATATACACCGCTGTTTATGCGTTTATATGGCTACATAAAGTCAATGTGAAATGGATAAAACGTATTATGTATGGATAAAATTTATATAATTATATTCAATAATCAAATTTTAAAATGACTAAAAAGATTTTCACTGGTTCTGTATTATTTAAGTTAGTAGAGTTGCTTAGAAGGTTTCTTAATTCAATTAATTAAAACAATAAATAATAATAATAAGTTAACTTTTAATAAATTGTTATTTTATTTACTTGTTTATTGTTTGTACTTCATAATTTTGTAGCCCTACAATAGTTTGTATTTTTCTTTTAGCTCTGAAAGAGACCTGAAATGTGGGTCAGTAGGCCACTAACAATATTAATGTACCATTTCAACTTTTTTTTTGCCGCCACCAATATCATCTTCTTTTTTATCATACCTAAGATGACTTTAATGAGTTTATAACACTAAACTCTTTCTCAACATTCAGGCATCTCGACGTGTAATTCTAGACATTAATATCAATTTGAATCATTGTTTTTAAGAATCCTGTAACTGGAAAGGCCTAACTGGAATGCGATTCCCGAAGCTCCGCTTTGCGAGAGATAGGACGCTCCGCCATTGATCTATTGCTCAGTGCAGTTCCGCCTAATGGTATTTACCCGGTTAGCTGGAAATGGCTCAATGGATGGAGTTAACCCGCTCCTAAAGTCAACACCGCTGAGATGAAACAATCACCCTCCCTCCCCCCTCTCCTGAGGTACAATCGCCCTTACAATCTGCAAATGGGATCCGCTCCAATCCATCCACCTCCACCTTGCCTTGTCTCCACGAGGGCTGTCGCGCCACATCTCCCCTCTGTCTCGCCTTAATACGCTCTTGGGTTCAACTTGTGAGCCGCCTCCGTGAGCAGATTTATCGTCCTCCCTTCGCACAATACAGTTTCAAGTTTTACCTCGACAATCCAACTGCTAACCGTTGTAGAGGAACACTTTATCGCGAACACTTCCGTTGAGAAATATAATCCCATTTATCTATAATAATATCTATTTATTACTTGTGATAATTAATTGATTGACCAATTGCTAATCATTGTGCCTTTGATTATTATGAAATCATGGTTTACAGATTTTTATAAAGGTTTGTTCATTTATTGTCACATTATGCTGCTATAGCTAATCGGACGATGCTACAGTGGGAGCTCTAAATTTTACCTATCCAGGTTTATTTAGGATAGGCATTTTTAACGGGTACCTGAGACCGTACAGGCTCAGGACCCCCGATTAACGGATTAACTCCCTTTGAAAAATATTAGGGCAACCTGCCGGACTACGAACCCGCGATTTCGGGTTTAGTAGTTTGTTATGGTAATCACTAGCCCACAGGTTGCCCGTTTAGCATAAAAACTGTTGTTCCAAAATGTTTATATTATTGTTTTTATTTTTGAATACAAATGCCAGTTATCCAGATGTTATGGCAATTTACTTAAAATACCACAAACAGTAACCTCAAAACAAACGTCAAATGTAGCAAACAATGAAAGATACTACCCAATAAAATATCCTTGTAGCTACACTTTCGGAATGACTTCAAAAACATTCCCTGAAAACAACAATAATTATAACCGGGCTATGATATTATATTAGATTTAACATTAACACCGCTCGCTATATTACCAAGATTTAAATCAAACGAAAGAAACGGATAAATTAGAACTTAAGACAAATGTCCTGAATGAAATTCCCTCCCAAGTAACTAAATGCGCAGCGAAATCGAAGTTTAAGTTCGATACGATTCAGGTGTTTCTTCTGGTTTCGACCATGTAGTCAAATTCTTTGCCGACGTTTCGCTGGCCATACTGCAAGCTTCCTCAGGGCTTAGTCTGAAACTGAAAATGTTTTTCTTCTATTTCACTGCACAAAGGCAAACCGTGCACATCTAACGATAGTTCACCAGAAAATGAATTGAAGATGGTGGGCTTCGAATCTCTTTGTTCTACACCGCCAGGTAGCAGCACCGGGGGGGGGGAGGGCGAGATAGGCGACGAAAGCAAAAAGCAAGTCGTTTCAACTTGCTTGTAATGTTCTTCTATCTATTGTGAATTCACAAAACAACTGCCTTTCAGCGTTGACGAACAATAAATCTTAAAACTTCTTCTTAAACATAATTATTGTAAATTAAACATAATATAGTTAATTAGACCATAATTTTATTTTTATTAACTTGACCTCGTGAACCTAAAAACACATTTCATTTGCTGAATTAAACTATATAGTGAAATGTAAATACAGGAAAAAATATTTACATATATTGGCATTGATTTTCCTGCATTTAAGTTTATTAATTATTCCATTACTGTAATACTTTTCTAAGTATTAGGTCATCTCACGATGTTATCTTTGATTGCTTTTTCTGCGATGTTTGAAGATTAATGTTCAGTTACACATGAAGGAGTTATTAACTCGGTTCAGGTCGGATCGGGTAATATCTGGTCGGGAAGCTGGCTAAGGTAAAGATCAATCATATAGTGGGAGGCAATGCGATGATACTCGCAGCCAAGGCAATCAGGAACATGAGGATTTGGTCGGCGGGGGGGGAGAGGAGGGGGGAGGGCTGGTTATTATCTTGAGCGAATGATGACCACTCTGCTAGGACCATTTCCTCTGGCCGTGGCTTTATCGTCTCCATCCGAGGCAGGTCTTCTTCATTACTGCCATCTAGTCTGCTTCCTTCATTGTAGAGGTTGTTATGTCGTATGTTCTCTCTTCACTAGGTAACTGGTTTATATACCATTAGAAGATTACCATTGTCGACTATTATCGCTTTGTGTAATGAACAGTCAGAAAACTGCTCGCGACCTATCGTCAGAACTAATATCAAATCAGAATGCAAGATACTGATTAAAGGAAAAGTATTAGGATAATATTGAAAAATAAAATGAAGATAAAATAAATTAAAGATAACTTTGATAATAATTCAATTAAAACATTTATAACAGAATTATCTCTAGGTTTTTTAAGTTGTGCCTCAGAAACCATAATGAAAATTATACAAAACAAAGACTAATAATATTATTAAATGGTAACCATTTCTTCCTTTTAGTTAAATAAAGGGCTGGCTGGATACTGTTGGGATGAAGGGATTAAGAAGAACCGTGGAGAAGTGATTTATTCCCGATTGGAAGGAAAACAAATAATAAAACTGTGCACTTATGGATATGTCTGAAACAGGAAACTTTTTATCATATTTTTTTAAATGTTTAAAAATTGATACATATGTTTCTTAAAAATCAAGGCACAAAAATACTGAATTAATGAGATCTTGTTCCTTGAGAATAATACGAGTAGATTGTTTTGTTTATATATTTAATATATTATATTTTATTGTGACAAGGAAGTGTTACAATTATACCAAATTAATGTGTAATTGTCCATTTTCAGAACTATTTTCGATTAATTAAGCATTTATTATATTGAAGTGCGAAGAATAAGTCTTTTTCAAACGTTTGTTATAATATGGATATAGTCAGTATAGTGATTGAGGATTAAAGACTACCAGAAGAAAGAGCATCATCATCATCATCACCAGGGAGGTGCCAATGAACTGCCTAAGCTACAGCCTAGCTATGCTCTACCAATCTGCTTAAGAGCCGCTGGAGCTCATTTGGTAATGAAGCAGTTGGCAGTTTGAAGTGGTCTCGGATCTAGCAGTTGTGAGTGCGCCTCGGTGGCCGATCCTCGTTTCCTATTGGCTGGTTAGTCGTCGCGAGCAGCTTCCTTCTTGCCTGCGTAGTCAATTGGATAGCGCATCGACATCATTAAGGTTCACCTCGAACCTAATCAGAGATCATTCGCAAATAGGCAATCGAAAGGGGTCACAAAGAGAACAGTAAGCTCTAAGCCTCCCGAATAACTGCAAAGATAGAACTAACTTTGGCCACTTCATCTGCAGATAATAAGTCACTATTCCATTGCTCACCCTCGCATGAATTATATAGTTCTCATCTTTCGCAAATCCTCGCCATTATTTCCTCAGTGGGAAAATAGTTCTTTAACATTGATGATACATGATGATAAATTAATGATAAGAAATCAGATATTAATACTACTTGACTTTCTTGCAAACCTATAAATGTAACTGGCTCAAAGGCTTCATCTTAATCAAATTATAACCAATATTGATCAATCCTCATTAAATTAGGAGTTGTTTTATATTAATGAATGCAATACAATATATGAAAACATTATATTAGTAATTTTTAGAATGATTCCTATCCATAACATATGATGTGAGGTTAAAAGAGCGTTACAGTTTCTTGTGAAGTATACAAGTATAACATTTACCAACGCTATCTAACATTTATAAATGGTATTAATAACAATGAATTTATGTGATTTAGTAATAATATAGTAATAGTAATATAGTAATAGTAATACTGGCTACACTGGGATCATTATTAATCTCCATTTCATGATTTATTTAAAAAATACAACCTGGCTAAACACCGTTCCTGTAAATTAATGGATGCTCCTTCTGCTGTTTTATTGGCAGAGGAGATACATGCCTGGTCCTCGTCCTGCTAAACACAACTGCCTCATTTCATTCTATCTCCTGCCAGGAAAATATTGATCGATAACTCTAGGAGGAATCCATTAACATAACATAACTCTAGGAGGCGTCCATTAACACGGTCCCGACAACTTGTTTTGGGTCTGCTTCTTGGATCGTATCTACAATATCTTGGCTGTTCTCTTGTTGACATTCTAGGCGCTCCAAATGACTACATATAGACAATTTTTGCTCATGATAGATCATGGCTCAGTTATTTGTTTCTTTCATACTCAAACTTCTTCTTGTTCGAAGATTCAGTTAGGACTTATTTTTTTCAAATTTGTGTAATTTTATCTTCAGCTGCTTCGTATAGTGCCCGTGTCTAACTCGCTCGTTACTAAGTTACTGCATATTTGACTGCCTTATAGAGCCTTATCGCGGTTAGTTATACTCAGCGACCTGTTTCTTTTTCTATTGATCAGAGCGAAGTGTGTTTTGCATTCTGAGATAATCTTGAATTTAGGTCATAACTTATTGTTCTGCCTATAGATTAAGACAGCGATAGTAAAAAAATAATTCAACTTACAATTGTATTGCATGACCGAATGGACCATTCTTTGTGAAATTTTGGACGAAACTGACAATATGACCGAGTTGTGAAGATTTGCCAGGAGAAGAAAAGGCCTAAACGAGTTTATGGAGTAGGTTGGGTAAGACAAGAAGTGAGACTATTATGTGCGAAACGTGTCGCCACTAGAGGCTGGGGCGGATCTTGCCGCCTCTTGAGGCTGGGCCACATAAATCGCTGCGCGGCGGGTCTCGGACCCATCTCGAAGATATATCGCCCCTACATGCTTCGGGTCCTCATCATCCGCTATGTCCTCGTCTCCCATCCGGATTGTCCATTCTCTCCCTCTCTCATCGATATGTCTTTATGTCGGGATCATCCGAGTATTACAGTTGTATCATCTTATCAGAATCCCCAGATCATTACCTTAGTATGTGAAACGTTTTAAGAAAAAGTTGATCTTTTTAGAAGAAAAAAAAAAGTTTTTTACAGTTCTTAGATAATTTTACGAAATATCACGGCTAGTTTTATTATTGAGATTGAATAATTATCTTCTAGTTAACCGTGTATAAATACTTTTTAGTAAAAACACGCTTCCCCTACCCAAACCCAAACCCAAACCCAAACCCTCCAGATCAAAACCTTAACCCAATCCTCCCACCTACGCCTCAGACCCGTTCTAGTCGGTCCAGGGCTTGTTAACTTTTTAAGAATTCGTTCGTTACTAGGCCCAGTCAATTTACAAGCAAATCTTAATCTTCGTGACGCTATCACTTGAATAATATTGACCGGGGCTTGCTTAGCAATTCCGCGTTGTGCAATCTCCTAAATTCTCCTTTGTCGGACCGAATATTGGTTTATTATTAAATTTATTATTTACCAGTGTAAGTAGATAACTATAAGTAGTAACTAGGATATAAATCATCAATTTTTGTTAATAAATACTCCTATAATTTTGTTGTGATATTTATGTAATATGTTATATTGTACTAATGATTATTCAATGGCAATTTAGAGATGATATATTTTTTATTATATATCAATATACTATAATATTTTCTAATATCTCATATTATGTTAATTGCATTTTTAAATGCCTCTATACTTATGATTTAAAAAAAATCTCATACCATTCAAGATTACTTTTTTTTTTACATAATAAGTGGAGATTTGAGATTATGCTTATTGTATATCTACGTTATGTGTATGGCTACGCTCGCCTCGAGTTTGGTCTGCCACATAAAGTTTCGTGAAAGATCATTTTAAAAACATAATTTAATTGTTTTTAACTATAAGTTACTCGTACATCCGAAATTTCAGATGTCTAACTTCAAAACTGACGGATTCTATACAATCTTTAACCCTTATTATATTAAGGGGGTAACCCTTGGGGGTGGAATTATCCAAATTTCTTTCTTAAATTATACAAAGAACCTATCTGCAAATTTCAAGATGCTAAGTTCCTGATTTGCCTTTAATTATGTAATATGGATTCTCCACAGAACACAAAAAACGTGCCCCTGTGCCTCCCCTCCTAAATTTGCCATTACTGTACCCTATATGTTATTATGATGTATAATCTATATTACTCGATAAGTTTAATCCAAATTCTTTCAGTAGTTTTTGCGTGAATAAGTAACAAACATACATACAAACTTTCGCATTTATATATTAGTAGGATAATAATATATATTAATATTGTAGGATGCACATAATTAGTTAATTAAAAGATAAAGTAAATCACGTACATTTAATGTATTACGGAGTAATATAAATCAGGTGGGGAAAATATTAATAAATATCAGCAATAACAAAAGTGTCATTGAAATCGAATTTTGTAATTGATATAGTTGTTATGAAATGACAAGCATCAACATATCAAAGTGGCATCATATATCTATCTTCTTCACAATGTCTTAATGGAGACGTAATTAGATTCCAATATTTAAAAAAAATAAAGTGAACTGTATTATATAAATAAGATATAGTGTGAGTATCAATGTATTCCTAAACTTGATACAAGTTTGTTAACTTTGGCTGTTAGCATGTAAATATATTTCTCTATAAATCGGTTGATGGCTTTATATCGCTGGATATTATTAACAATGGCTGATCCGAGCTGACAAAACAAGGAGATCCCTGGCAGCAAGTTCGGCCACTTTATAGCACTGCGATAATCCTCGCGATTTATCTCAGCTTTAAATCAAAATAGTCTTGAGATATATCTGAGGCTTACACAGTCACCTGGCTCGTCCACCAGCTCGTCTTGGAATACATTTTTATTGATTACTTTGTTTATGGCAGATATCGATATAAATATTTTGGGAAATTATTTTTAAAATTGAGTTTGGAATAGATTTACAAAATATATTTGTCATAGAAAGTCTTACACACAAATCATTTAACTTTTGTTCATTCAAATTTTAGACTTGAAATCTACAAGTTCGTTTTGAATTATTTATTTCCGATCTGTTTTAACTACTTACTAAATTTTCCGTATTGACTTTATAGAAATCTGTTCGTTCCTAATTCTCTGCTAATTTTTTTATTTTACTGATTTACTGCATAAAAGTTCTATTTGGATCGACGTTTGAGTTAGGAAAATCTATAAGCTGTCATAAAGAATCGAACCCTAATTAAATGAAATTGTTAAAAAAATATGAACTTAAGAAAACAAAAATGTCTGTTGTAATTTTGCTAAATACACTGGAGCTAGCTGTGAACTGTTCCAAGTGCTAAAGGCTCTGTCTTGGTTTTCTGAAAACATCCTCACATTTTTTTTACTTATTGAACTCGTTTAAAAGCAGCGAAAATCCAGATTAAGTGAAATTCGGGCTGTTTTGGTGTCGTTCCTTAGAACTTCATGCTGCTTAATGACGTATAACTAAGGACTTTTTACTCCCATTAAAAAATCCTAGAGTCGCTATCTTGGATATAGTAGGTTGTCAGAACCACTACCTCACAAGTGACCCTCAATGAACTTTTAGGTATGCAAGTGGAGCTGAAGAAGAACTTATAGAGTTCTGTTATGATATTTCTCTACCATTTATTATTTTTTTTCCTTATCTTCTTCTTTTGGTTTCCATTGAGCGACAGGTTTTACCATCGCTGATTAATATGTTACAATAATTATAAGGCTTAGCGAAGCCGAAGGCTCGATGCCGACATCTCTGCTTACAATGTTCTGTCCACACAACACTACTAAGCCCTAATACACCATATCACTCTTAACGCAATCTTCCCATCTACGCCTCGGTCTACCCCTGAGGCGTGAAGTGATATTATACCTGACAATATTTTAACTTAATATTCTAAAATACTAAACTTAGTATCGAATTAAATATAATTAAATAATTAACAGATAAACATTCCACTTTAGGCACAATGGAGCTGTTTTGACTCCTGTTCTAAATTAGCCCCCCCCCCAGAGAGGAAGGGGTGTAAGTTGATGGTCGCGGTAATTCCAGATCCTCCCGCTTTAGCGCTTCCATCGTAAAATTTTACGTTTACACGTTGTCACGGGGGGGAGGTTCTAATTCGGTATTTGGTGTAAAAGTGGCCTCTCCTCCGCCAATTAACATTTACTGCCTTTCAGCCCCTCTTTCTCTTTCTCTCCCCATCTGCATTTTATTCCATCGTCTGTATTTCTGTTCCTCTCGGTGTAAAGTAAACCTGTATTGTTTAAAATAATTTGTTAGAAAGTGGTTCTGAAATTAATATTCAAATAATAACAATGTATGTATTTTCACTTGTTCTAATTATGTATCTATAAATTAGCATAAATTTATAATCATAAAACACTGAGTGTAAGCCAATCACAGATGGCCAATTAAAGGCATCTTTAAAAAGTAAGAGAATAATAACAAAGGAAAAACGAAAGCATATCTCAACATAATCGAACAAGAGACATCCCACCACCTTCATGAAAGTAAATTAAAAGAGAAAAAGTACATTAAGTGGAAAATTATTTATATTGCTCCTCCGATTTGCGATATCAGCATAAAGTAACGTTAAATGAACAAACATACATTTATATTCTGGATGATGTCATTTTTCTCTTGCACTTTTACTTTCTTTGTTGCATGTGATTTATTCCTTTGCTGTTGTTCTCTACCTGCGCTCAACACAATTCGCTGTGCTACCTGCGCTCAACATTGCCTAAATGGATGAAATATTGGCAGGTTTTTATTTCCTATTTTTAGATTAGAGACTTACAGCTTTATGGATGCAATTTTTCCCACTAATGTCTTCACAGGTATTCTAAGTCTCTTTTGAAGTTATGATCTTCTGTGATATATATCTATATCTCCTGGATATATATCATGTAATATATTAAGGTAGAGTAACAGATATATTGTTGAGCCAGAATAGGCTACTTACAGTCCCTTGAAGGTATCGAAGCGCCCTTGGACGTATTATGTATTGGCCGCTGATCTGTATCTCCATATTTTATTTATTTATGTTTATTTTGAAAGGTGCGACGAGGGCTATCCATCACGCCCCCCCCCTCGATCTGAATCCTCTCGACTTGGATATATTACCTCTGATGATATCTTTCGCGGGCCCGTCAGATCCGACCAAATATTAAGCACCATTTGGTTATCAAATGCCAGGCTAAGAGGTGTACTATAGGAGAACCCCTGGCATTCTTATGTAAATATATCCCATCATTTGTAACCTGAGAAAGTGTTCAATACAGTAAAATGAATTCATCATTCATGCTACTAGGTGCTCATATATATATATATAAATATATATATATATATATATATATATACAGTAAGTATAGGATTATTGAACCTATCTGAAATGGGGCCGAAGTATCAATCTTAAAAAACTAAATATATTTGGGCAGATCGATGTGTGCGAGGACTAATCTGTCTTTGCTATTCTCCAATGCATAGCACACTTCGCTTTCTTGGCTAAATATTGTAAAATAGTGAGCAGCGATGGTTAGGAAGGATTCTGGATTATATTCTCAGTTGGAGTATTATTTTATTATTATACAATGTTAATAACTCGAAGAATAAAGTTAACTATTATAAAGAAGTATAATGCTGTTTGGAACCTTAAATCAGAGTACGGGAAAAAGAACTGTTAACAGCTTAGAGGTATTTCTACAGGGCTCCCGGTGTTTCTAGGGTAGAGGATGTCTGGAACAGTGCAACCAGAGGAAGAACGGAAGTAAAAGAGATCGATGATAAAATATTATGATGGCCCCATTTCAAATAGGCTCAATAATCCTATACTTAATACATATATATATATATATATATATATATATATATATATATATATATATATATATATATATATATATATATATATATGACCACCTAGTAGCATGAATGATAAATTCATTACGATGGAAAAATAAATAGATGGGACCAATTCCATGAATTGAGAGAAAAGAATACGCTTTACGGGAAGAAGTGGAGAGAGAAGATTCAGAAATCAATTAAAAAAGAAGAAATATTGATGAATATGCGGGGCGATCTCGTAGCTGCTGAATGATTACTTGATATCAGGGCAAACTAGTTTTAAATATGAAATTATTATCTTTCCTACTGTTTTCTGTTAAGCATAAAGCTAAGTATCCATGAGAACATTGTTCACATGTATGGGTATTGCTTAGAATCGTATTTATGTATTTATATATATATCCCTAGATACATATGTTCTAGATACTAAAACATATTGTTAATAACAGTAAACCGATGGCTTCCAGAAACCTCTTAAATTTTAATTACCCTTTTTTACTTCTTACTGTCTCTTACTTTTTCAGAGTTTCACGATTTAAGTAGTTAGTTAAACTTCATTCATAAAAACTTACTGCTTATTAAAGAAGTGCGTGGACACGCAATATACCACGCGAGTCCGGGCATCTAATAATGAATCATTCATATATTTTAAAGTCCAGAAGTGTTTTAATTTTAATAATAGAATTGTGTATAAAGTGCGTTTTGTACCTTGTATATTTTTAACCAATTGTACAGGGGCGTGATGAATGTCCCCAACCACAGCGCTCAACTGTTGTTCAATTCGGTGACTATAGAGAACCTAACGCAGGTGAATATTGAATCTATAAAGGAAAATTCCATTTTGACAAGGCACAATTATCGGTATTTCCGGTTCTATTTGGCTCCTCCTTTTTGTTTTGATTCAATTTGATTGAATTTTAATCCGGGTGATATTTGGACCTCAAACCGCATTTGTTTTCATTTGTCCCGTATTTGAATAGTATTGCTGAAGGGGGAGGGGGAGTGTGTTGTGTTGGGGGGGGGGTGAATCCTGATTCGATAATCCGATTTAGTTGGCCCTGCATTACGGGGTCCCCTCGGGGCGGCCGTTGTCGAGGCTCGTTTAGCGAAAAAAGTTCATAAAACGCTCGCATATTCAAAAAAATTAAAGTAAAAAAAAAACTGGGAATATGAAGAGTAAGTAATTCCTGTTACTGGCTCGTTAGGGAGCGGTTTCGGAAGCCTATTCTTTGCAAGATTCGTTTTGAATTTAAAATGAATGTAAAGCAGGGATGTTGCGGACCCTGCGGTTATTAACATTTTCTGGCTCGGTGTAGAACATTTTGGTTGCGGTTTAGGGGATGCAAATAGCAGTCCGGGTCTGTTCCCTGCGGTATAATTAAAACAATCAATCACCCGCGGGAGAGGGATGTTTATGCAATTAAATGGGGGCTTTGTCGCGGAGGTAATAAGGATTGCCATGGCACGACAGCAGCAGCGACACCTAGCAGCCAGCACCAGATACATTTTTCGCTGCTCAGTGATTAATCAACCTCGAATGCTAAGATACTTCTCTTAGATGCTCCAGAAGAGGGAGTGCTTGCTCTTCCTGAGGAATTTAATTTAGAACGGGTTTTCCTCCCTCATCATGGCGATGCGATGAGCCATATTATTCATGTCTGTTGTTTGTGTAATTATCTTTGAGAGAAGATTACTTTATTAACCAGCAATGCTGCCCTAGCACATGCCATTATTGACTTATCAATCCTAATCTCCTAATCACACAAAATATGTAAATACAATTTTTTTTCTATTTAACGGAGTAAAAGCTATTTAGGTAGCAGTAGCTGAATTACTAAATATAAAGTTGCCGAGTCTAAGAGCAGCCGTCACCCGTAGTGTTTATTTTGTTAACATTCACGAATCGACGCTGTGATATCTGGAGACCTTTCTGGGACTCACTTCATCTCCATAACGTGGGTCCCTACAACATCATACTGTTTGGGTTGTAATAGTTAACCATTAACCATAAAAACATCTTTAAACTTGTTATATTATATTAAATCAATTTCGCTGTATGTTCTTTTATTTATAATAGATGTATATTTTCTTCTTCGTCTTTCTTCCATTCAGAGATCCATAACTTTGTGTTCGTTTAAAATAATGTATATAAAATACTTTATTGATATCCCACAAATCAATAAATTATATAATTCACTAAGCCGTTCACAGATGCAGGACGAAACAGGATTAGAGATAATAGAAAAAAATCGAATGTATTGAAATATGAAAATTTTTAATATTATTACCAAATAGTTACATTTAAGAACCCTATGTATTCTTCTCTCAACTTTTCTTATTGCAAAGGTTTAGATTCCAATGAAATCTTGTCTATCAAATAGCAATGTAGAATATTTAAATGATCTTTTAAGTGGTTGTTTAAAAAATTACAAACTGATGGTAATTAGAAACCGTCCATATAGTTTTTTTTAACAAATCAAAAAAATACCACTCGCATTTAATTAAAATTAATATCGGTATTAAAAAGGAGTTTAAAAATATTCTTCCAAATATCAATATCAAAGCAGATAGAATAAACGCCTTATATATATATACTTTCTAAAAACGTCCAACTATTATTTCGATATATTCCAAAGTATGCTTTTTTTAATTTTACATATTTTTAATTATTGGTGTTATATATTTATGTATTTATGAATATTCTTTTGTTTTATTATCTATTTCTATATTTTTATCTAACTATATAATTGTTAATGTTTTGTGTTTTTATATTAAATATATTAATATTGTTAAACATTAATTTCTTAGAGTTTATAATATTAAGAAATTGATCTCAGAATCTGTATGAATCAAATAAGTTTTAAGTACAAGTAACATTTTATTGTCGGATATTAAGTTATTTTCAAACCGCACAAAGCGTTTTTTATTCAGTGATTTGATATTGGACGTACTATCTGTCTAAAAAACATAGAGCGGAAATGGAAGGAAGCGGCGGCCAATGAAATGCGAGTATTCTCTATAACTCAATTAGCCAATCAGATCCCTCAACTATCTTCAGTCTAGTTCGGTTCTTCATCCTGCTAACAGCTTATTTAGTGTCGATACATATTTAAATATTTAACTGTCTTGTGCAGTTATTTAAATTATAAATTTATAAGTGTCTAGTGAAGTTTTGTGCAGTGATTGTGGTGATTTTAATTGTGTTAATTCTTTTAATTATTAATAGTTGTTTTGCTTAAATTTAATTTTACATGGTGAGTGTATGAATGAATGAAGACACCTCAAAAAAGTATGTTTAATTTTCAATTATCCCTGGCCAAAATGTATTAATATACTTATTATGTGTATGTATATGTATATCTGTTGGAAGTTTTTTATCCACAGATATATTTAAATTTGTACAATTGTTTTTATTTGAGACTGGTTCATTAGTACAGCATTTTTATTTTGTGAAATATAGCAAATTATATAAGAATTAAATTAATAAATATATATATATATATAAAATATTACTATTTTATTATTATATTAATAAAATATTGCTTCTGATTGTTTTGAGCCTCAGTAATTAACTTTCTATTTGCTAATTTTTATAAGAAAATGTTACAAAATAATCGATTTATTAGTTTAATAACCAACAGAACTAATTATCTTTAATATTTTATTTTTTTTATTTACATTGGTAGACATTGTTTTCAACATTATTCTACTTTCTATATACTTGTTTATATATATTATAAAATATGTCATAAAACGTATAATAACATTATCTTGGAAATTAAGCTACCTAAATTAGGAACTGGGTTTTATCTTGTTTTTAATATTGAAAATAGGGATTTGTTGCATTTATATTTGTCCGGGGAGTCCAGAGTTGTTGGAGCGATGCAATAAAAATAAATTGTTTATATTTCAAAGTGTCAGCCATGGTTTTTAATAATAATCCATCTTGATCTGCATTATCATAATATAGGTCTTGGGAAAATCTGCCACGAAGTAATTATTTTAAAGAATCATAAATCCTTAGTACTAAAAATTCTAGATATATTCAAGACTGATCAATGTGTGGGAGGATTGCGTTTAGTAATCTTTTAGATTCGCATTAGAGAGTCTAGTAAGTAAGTACTGTAGTAGTCTAGTAATCCCTAGGTAGCTTTGCTAAGTATTCTTCATTTATTATTATTATCTCTATTTGTAATAAATTAAGATTATATATAATAAAACAATATTATTATAATATAAGTAATATCCCATTGACTGAAATGAAGTCAAAATTAAATATTACTAAAACTATTTTTATAATTTATTTTATTGTTATATGATATAATTTTTTTAAATATTTTATTTGAAAAGAAAAGCTAAGGCCAGGACCTATCTGTGGTTGTGAGGGGTGAGGGACCCAGGTTCGAGTCCCGGTCATGGCCTTTTCCTGGTCTTTTCTTTTCAAATAAAATATTTAAAATTTTTTTATTTTAAGGAGAAAAAGATTTGCCCCGGGTAATTTTTAAAGATTTCTCTTCAAAATAAAAATATTTAAAAATTAAAACAATTTTCAAAAAATAATAAAATTAGTGTCGGCACAGCTACTTTATGCTATAAGAGGTTTCTAAAAGTTTTTGCTAAAATGAAATTAAAATATTAAATAAATAGCATGTTATATTTTTTTCTGAGTTATTTTAAGATCCTTTGATATACATTTCCATAGCACACTATAGCAACGATAAAGAAAATCGAGTGGTTAGCATGAAAACTTACTAAGCCTAAGATTAGGGGCTTGCAGCCCGGCAGGTGGTCCTAGGATTTTTTAAAGGGAGTAAAAAACCCTTTTATATCGCCCTTCGGCATTCAAATGGGGGGGGGGGGGTCGAGCCTGTGCTGTGTCATGTATTGGTTAAAGATCCCTGTCTTAATTTAACCTGTATAGGCAAAATGAATGACTCGTGCAGTAGCATCGTCCGATTAGCCATAGCAGCATAAAGTGACGTTAAATGAACAAACAAAGTTGTTTCACATCATTTTAATACAAATCGATACTCGATATAAGAAGGATCTACGTTTGGCTAATTCGGGCAATTAGACAATCAGCTGTAATGGCCGTCGCCAATCGGAAGATAGTTAGCCGGAAGTACTTGGACCATTAGAGGTGAAGAGGATAGTGGGAACGATAGTGGGTCATTAAAACTTAATAAAGCCGGGCTTGGCTAAGCCCCGGTGGGAGCTAATGGGACGGACTTAGCCACGGCGCGCTAATACACAAACAAGGGATTCCGTCGGTCGATATCCCGTTCAGTCCATCCAATCCTCAGTCCTGTACAGTCCGTCCCCTCTTCTACTGTTACTGTACGCTGTGTACAGTCCTAACGACTGATTTATCACAGTAACATTTTAATCAAACAGACATCAATCAGTGCTACTTGTATCTGCAGTCGGATCTGGTTGTAGTGAGTTCGCGGGCGGAGCTTGTCATGTTCGTCCAAAGGGGGAATGATTGTTCACGGATATATAACAATATTTTGATACTTGGACAGTTCAATCAATAAGCTAGGAAGTAAGTTATTTGAGGTTATATTTATTATTTGAGGTGGGAGGTGGAGCTAAAGGGGAGTGGATCGGTTGCCGTGCCGAAGGTCGTGGGTTCAAATCACCCTCGATGGCAGACTTTTATTTAATCTGTTAGCGCCTGGAGATGTTTCTCTTAAGATCTAGAGCCCTCCTAGGGCACACCCAACCTCTATAAAGCGGGTACCCAAAATAAGGGGGAAAAGTCATAATTAAGTTTAGAAACATTTTTTTTATTTAACTATTCCGTTATCAGATTAAAACAAGCCGACTTGCTGTTGTAAAATGTCTCCCATTGGATTTTATTTGAAACTGGTTAGAAATTGGAACGCCATTGCTCAGGCCTAACTACCCAATTATTTAATTAATTAATGGTTTTATTAATCACGCCTCTTTTCGTCATTCCTGGTCGAAATAGTTTTATTTCGCTTTGAGATGACATTACTCTCATGGTATCTTTCTATTCCAAAACCTTTGAACCAAGAGCTCTCCCTTCGCCGGGTGTTGAGTCCGATAATTTTGATAATCCTAGGCAATTACTATTACAATTTATTATTATAATCATATTGATTTACTAATTTTTAACAAATCCTGTTCTACTTTTATTGTAATTATACTGAGAAATAATAACGTGATTAAAAATAACAATACAGTAATTTGTAACCTTAACACCTCTGCTAACGAAGTTATTATAGGAAGAAAGGATGTCTATTTTAAAAATGAAAATGACTTGTTATGAGTGGCTATGAAAGCTAATCCCTGATTGGTCAGAACGGACAGGTGTGAATGATCTCCTTGGACTAAGTGGCCATCTAGTGGTGAAGAAGGTGGCATGCCATTAGTCGTCCCATCTCGGTCCATCTCTGTCGTTCCACGCCCACCGCTCTGTCTTCCCACTGCCCCATCATACTTTGAGCTCTCGCATCTGTCTCTCTGTATTTATAAACCACGTAAAGGAATTGGGATAAACTTCCTTTATCCCCGCCCATTTAGGTCATCAGTTATCTTGTCAGAGAATTATATTCTGCCATTTATCGGAATATCCACGTGTGAGTGTGTGTATAGATAGATGCTATATTAAATGTGTGTGTGAATGTAGATCGATGTTATATTAAATTTGTGTGATGTCACTAATTAAGGATCCAAAATTGACTTTACTCGAACTAAAATATTTTAAACCATATATTTTTTCAATCTCAAATTTTCAGATATTCCAGTTTGCCTTTGGATCGATGATATATATGCCTGTGCTTAATATATATGTTAATAATATGATATGTATGTTAATATATATTAAATCGGATTGGCATTCCCCTGCTGCTTTACTACATGTGTGAACACTCTTTAGCTCTTTAAATTAATGTTATAAATAGAAACACAATATACCATATTACAATTAATATTATAAATAATAAACATATAAATATAATAAACTATATTTTAAAAATAAGAGGAAGAAAATGGTGCGGGTGAAGGTCAAGAAATGTGTCATTTTAAGAATATTATTAATTAATATTCAATTATTTGATTTCGTTTATTTAAATAAAGTTTGTAGCATATAAATATTGTATAAACTTTTTTGAACTAACATCTATGATTACGGATGCATCACTGGTGTTAGGGAATTTAAAAGATAATAAATTTATCTTAAGAATTATTTCATTACTATTGGGGATGCTACAACATTTTGATTATTTATTTTATTGCAGAATCAACAGTAATATAAATAATAAAATATGAGGAATAAAAAAATTAAATCTATAACAGAATAAAATAATTGATTATTAATTAATAATATTCTTAAAATTACCTGGAGGAAATTATATGCAGCAATGGGTCGGAGAAGGAAAACATAAAAGAGAAAATAATTAAATTGGAAAGACTAAGCTTCGTGACAAGAAATTTATATAATAAAAGGAGCCTGTCAACAGATGCGAAGATAAGACATTGCAATACGATCGTCAACCCGGTCATACTCTACGGAATGGAAACCGCTTCCCTCCCCAGCCTAAGGAAAATGTTTGGGATAGAAAGAAGAATACCAAGAACAATTTACGGCCCAAAGAAGACACAGGAAGACTATAGGTTGAGACATAATAAGGAAATATACAAAGAAATAAATGATTCGGCAACGGACATATGGTGAGGATGCACCCTAAGAGATTAAATAGAGAAATCCTCTATAAAATGAGAGGATACAAGAGTGCGGGGTACAGCGAACAGATTAAGAAAGAAACTGACAGACTGATAATAACAGACCAAGAGTGTTTCTATAGGGATGACCATGGGAAGAGGCTAAAACAAATTAAGCTCCTTGTGTGAAAGAGAGATGGGAGAAAAGGAATAAAGTGGACCGAGGAAAGAAGGAAATGAACAATCGGAGAGAATGAGGAAAAGCGGGGAAGAAGGGAGGAAGGAGGGGAGGGATGTGAAAATAATGATTTTGAAATATTTTTATTTTGAAGAGGAAATATTTGTCCTTTTATTCAAAATAATAACAATTTAAATAAAATATAAATTATGAAAATAGTGATGTTCGCGTGGTCTCTAATGCCTTTCGTGAAAAAAAGAAATCTTAAAATGACACATTTCAAAAAAATATTTAAGTAAATAATTAATATAAATATAACTATACAATAATAATGGTAACTTTATAGTTGCATTTTTGTTATATTAATTAACAGTTTAAAAAAAAATAATTTTTTAAAAACATCTTGATGGTAATTGTTTGTGATGTATATTGAATTATTTAATTTTATATATTTTGGTTTTTATGATGCTTGTTCCGATTATTTTAATTTTATGTTCTTTTTTGTGTTTTATTAATTCGGCTTGATTAATGAAAAGCTGCTGATGAAAAGATCCACTTTCCATCTTTGGTTTTTAATAAATAATGTCTTACTATTTCAGAATTTATTTTGACTTGGCAGACTTTTTTGTAATAATAATAATAATATAATTTAAATAATAATAATTTAATTTAAACAATATCTATAATCATAATGATAATTATCTTAATATCTATAATGATAATGTAATATCTATCGTCATATTATAAATAATGACAATGATAAATATTGTTATATTAATATGATGTAGCATTCCCTTCCCCTCTTCCCTGGCCCTTCAATATCATTGTAGTGCTTTAATTTCTTATCGGTGAACAAGTTCGTTTTATTACAAATGTCTTGGGAGAGCAAATTAACTTTCAGAAAAAGTATTAATAATCAGAAATTATTAATATATTTATATATTAATAATTAGAGTTAGAGAGAAAAATAATCACGTAATTTAAGAGGTTTTATCAATTAGTACGCGTTCCATCGCTTAAATAAGTTAAAAGTTTCGAAGGTTTTACAGCTAGGTCACGTAATTCATGCGCTTGAAACTGGAAAATGTCATCAGATTAGTGAAAAAAATTAAATTATTTCCCCTCAGGAATTTCTTGAAGGCTCGGGATAAAGTAGGAATAGTATTTCTTAATACAAACTCTTTAGCAACAGCTAACCCCCAAGATTAAAAAAGTAATCCGGTTTTAGGAGAGGATGAAAAGATGGAAGTATAAAAGGAAGTTGAAGACTAATGCGAGAAAGATGGGAGCTGGAGGGAGTAATAGTCTGCCCATTAAAGAAATATAACGAGATATAAAGAGTAAGGATAGAATAAAATAAAGGAAAAAAAAAAGAGTTTGAACAATAAATGGAAGATTTCCTAAAATGAAAAGTTGAGTTTTGTTGCGGAGCTTTGTCCCATTGAAGTCATTGAGGGAGTCATTGAGATTAATTCCCTAATTAAAGGCTACTCTTGTTCAGAATACAATCCCGGGCTTTTCTTCTCCTCAAAATATCATCTTTATCAACTGCGGCCATAGGGCTCAATTCTCTCTTATAATATTTACGAGTATATATCCAGGTGTAGTTTTTTAAATATTATAATTTCTATAGTTCAGGTAAAAAAAGTGGGATGAAATTATGCATATGATTCAAGGATCACCATAGTGTATAGGTATTTACAAGGATCACCATAGTGTATAGGTATATACAAGGATCACCATAGTGTATAGGTTTATACAAGGATCGAAATTCGACTGAAACGAAAAATATCCACCAGTATTCACTATTCGTGAAGCCTAAAACTATTATTAAAAGTTGGGCTAAAGAGGAGCTGTAATCTGTAATCATCTTATAGATAAGTGGTTATCTCGGGTTTTCTCCGGATGGATCTAAGTGCTATCAGATAACCGGAATCGTATCGTTCTCGTAGTTTTTGGCTTCTAATAGAGTTGTAATGCAAGCAATAACTCTTTTTTTTCAAGCCAATGCCCTACTTACCAAGCCCCTTATTCACTACGAAAATAACTCGATTCCGCTTACTTAAGTACAAGTAACTCATTTCGGAGAATATTAGACTTAACCACTTATTGTAGTGGGGCTGTAGATGTAGATATAATATCCACATTAGACTATACAAATATCTTATCAAGTAACTAATGAAAAAGGCTAATAATTTTTCAATCGTTGTCAGAATTATTCAACTTTATTGTATTTTATCTGCCATAATTCTGATATTAATTAAACTTTTACAATTAAAAAATGTCATATGCTGCTTGTTTATGTACTTTAAGATTATTTATTTAAGAATTATATTTATCTTCATTAGGTGATTACATATCTTCATTATTGTTTTATGTATGTGTTTATGATGATTACTTTTAATATTAGTTTTTTTTTCATTAATTACTGTATTATACTGTTAACATAGCTGACTTTGGACCGCTTTCTTTTCATTTATTCCTAAATGCTCTATTGCCTATTGTTCTTGTGTTTGGTATTTTTTAAAGATAATTATTGCATTATTTCTTTTATATTTGAAAATTTTATTTATTTCTCTTTAATGGTTACTGTCTTAAAGTCGTCATAAGGTATTCGAAAATATATTGCGCCCTATTTAACCTTTCGAAGATATATTGCGCCCTATTTAACAAAGACATTAATATGAATATAAATATCCCAATACATACCTGAAATGAGAGCCCAATACAGGTTGAAAGCTGTAAAGAATCGTGGAGGTTACCCAACATGTTATCCTCGAATATGTTGTGTGGATATAATGGAAGTGATGTGGAGTAATCAGAAGCCTGAGTGGGAGGATTTTGTCGATCTGGGACAATAAACGGATAACGCAGGCTTGTAAACAGCGATTGTTTCGGCAACGAACCTTCCGGCTAACCCTTTAGATAAAAATATGGAATTTCAAAACTTCAATTGATGATTGTTGAGACATGCTATTAACAATAAGAAGGCAATCTATAAATTCCTTGTTAAGTAATTTGTTGATTGGTCCAAGTAAGAGGCATTGTCAAGTCGCAATGAGATGATTTCTGAAGGGGGAATTTCTTCCTTAAAGTAACTTCAATACATTTCGATCCAATTAGTGTAATGGCGGGATTGCCGAGGTCCAGGTCTGCTGCCGCCAAATGTTTTCTTTTCACAATTTTATTTATCCGCTCGCATTTACAGTTCCCGAGGCCTGAATCCCCTCCCGGATCGTAATCTCATGACTCGCAATGGAAAAGATTAGAAAGAAAGGAAATTAGGCTGGCGTCCGAAAGTTAAGTTGCTAATTAAAAGAGAGCTCTCTCATGATGAGGGGCTCTCGAGACCGTTTTATTTTCCTCTCGAGCTTTCATCGAATGAACCCGCACTGGGTTCCGAAGTCGCTAAGTCTATTAGCCGTCTCTTGTTGTCCTGCTTCTCTGCTAATCAACTGGGGAAAAAATTAAATCGGCATTGATGAAGACTGCTCTCTGCTGGCAGAAGTGAAAACTCAAAACTGAGTAATAACTACTTTCTTTTTGAATTGCTAATGAATTGTGGTCTGACTTTATTTATATTATTAACATTATTCTGGTTTTCAAATATATTGACTTTCCCAACAATGATTATATACATTTTTAAGTAGTTTATTTACTAATAAAAAAATATGATGGGCTGTTCAAGCTCAATAGATAACAACAATACTTTTAGGCAAAGTTCTACCAATTATTGATCTTTTAAGTTGTTTTTTTGTATTTATCATTTGCACAACAATAACAGGACTTTTTAGATAAATATAATCATTCATTCATTCATATTTAAATGGAGTTTTCACCTTTAAATTATAATTGATTTAAAGAGATTGTTTAACTCATGCACTTAATTGGGGCAAAAGGAATAACAAATGAACTAAATAGAATAGCACTAAAAATAAAACTCTTGAAAGAAAGAAAATTAAATTACTTATGATTTAGAATTAATTTTAAAAGGGTTATTAGGACAGGTAGCGCGTGCAGGCTCAGTGATAGAAGGTCGGGGTTCAATTCTGGCTCCTGTGGCCCAGCCTTTAGTAAGTGGGTACCCAAAATAGAGGGGGGAATAAGACGGATGAGCGTGGTCTAGGGCAAAGCTCTGCATTGCCTTTGTCCAAGAAACAGTACAGTCTCTACCATGTACTGAACCACAAACCCTTCAAGGTTGTAGGTGGATTTTTTTTTTTTACTATAATGGCAGAAGTCTCTTACATTCCTAGAAATAGACAATCTACTTTATTATTTTTTTTAAATCTGATAAGTATTGACATATTTATACATCGAACAGCTATTTCGAGAAAAAGTATTTTTTTCTAATTTATAAGCTTTTTCTGATTTATGCTTCCATCTACATTCAAAAATAATATTTTGCAGAAAAGGTGTATATAATATTCAAATGTCCATATTTATTTATTATTTTTTCCCAATTAGTTACGAAAAAAAATTATTTAATAACTGAAAACCACTTACTACAACATAACGCCAGTCATACATGTTTACATATGCTCTAGGATAAGATAAATTAAATGTATCATACTGATAAATATATCTTTTACTCAAAATATTTCAATGTATGCTCAAGTATTGAGAAATCGACATAATGTTCTGTTAGTTTCGGTCATCAAATTCACAGTAGTTTTTATTTATGAGATTTATAATGTTTTTACTATATTCTGTGCACTCGTAATTTTAGTGCTTTCTATTTATTCTTCTCCTTTTTTTTGAAAAATTGTAACTTATATGGAAGAAACTACTAAAAGACATTTTTCTCAATTTAAACCATTTTAATTTTATCGTTTCCTTCATTTTCTCGAGCATAAAATAAAAGCTACAGGGTCGACGAGAGCTAGAAGAGAGAATTATTCCCGACAGAGGTAACACCCAACATTCCAGCTAATCGAGTTAGGAACCATGTATACTACACAACTGACACTGCTACGGTTTTTTAGAGCTGTCTCTCTTGTTTACGACCAACCTCAGTCAACATTAATTTGTGAACATTTGCCAGTAGCTGCCTTGGACAAACCTGGCATATGTATCACATTCTCTCCTTTCTGTCACATTTATTCGCCTGTTTTGGAAGATTATTAAACAATGGATATATAAAGAAAAAATAAGGATTAATGATAGAAATAGATCATTGAATCTTGAATGATATAAATAGATATTTTCATTTTTACGTCTACAGTACGCCTTATCATTAGGCAAAGCTGGACAAAAATTATACCTCGGAGTAAAACTTTAAATTTCGAATAGTAAAAATCAAATTTTAGACCTTAGTTTAAAAAATGATATATATGTTTTGCTTATTAAGGCCTAAGTGGAAAAATATGAAGCACCTGGCCTAAATAAACAAAAATCGAAATTAAGAAAATATATTTCGCCAATTAAGGAAGATTAGGACAGGCGGAGACTAAATTAAAATATTAATGCCTCACATAATGTTTCTTACAACTATTTTAATTCATTTTTATAAAAAGTTATAACAATTAATAAAGGATGTTATTTTTATTCATGAATAATTTTCCATTATGTTACTTATTATTCTTAAAACCTATTCGGGCCGAGACATGCAACTGATTATAAACATTTTGTGTAAGAACTGGATGAAAATCTCTTCCAATATTAACTTTGATATTTAATGTAAAACTTTATTGTTCACACTAAGAGATGAATATATTGTTTATTTATTTATTACTAGGCTTCGCTCGCGTGGAATTTGGTCTGCCACATAAAGTTTCGTGAAAGATCATTTTAAATAAATAATTTAATTTTTTTTAACTATAAGTTACCCGTACATTCAAAATTTCAGACGTCTAACTTCATAACTGACGGATTCTATACAACGTTTGAACCCGTATTATATTAAAGGAGATACCCTTGGGATTGGAACTATCCAAATTTCTTTCTTAAACTATAGAAAGAACCTATCTGCAAATTTCAAGATGCTAAGTTCCTGATTTGCCTTTCATTATGTACTACAATGGATTCTTCATAGAACAAAAAAAACTGTCAGAGGGGGGGGGGGGGCGTGCCCCCGTGCCCTTCCCCATAAATCCGCTCTTGCTGTAGCCCATGTGTTATTCTGATGTGTAGCCTATGTTACTGTAAAGTTTCATACAAATCCGTTAAGTAGTTTTTGCGTGAAAGAGAGACAAACATACAAACTTTAGTATTTATAATATTAGGTGGATGGATATCAAAACAAATAGTTTCACTCAAGTTCTTTCTGTTATTTTAACAACTATTATCATGTGATTTGCCTTTAATTATGTACTATATGGAGTCTCCACAGGACTAGAAAACTAACGGGGGAGGGGCTCGGGGGCTCGTGCTAGTAGGATTTTAAAAGACCGACAGATTATTGAATACTTTGGGGATTTGCTTTTGAAAGTAAATAAACTCTTAATAGCAATCCAATTTAGCGCCGGTTGTTAAACAAAAGAGAGTTTACAATGAAATTAGGCCCGACAAAGGCTTTGTGCGTTGTGTTGGGATATAGATACCTGTCAAAGCTAACTCCATTGTCGCTAAATGAAACGTCTGTTGCTCTAGCAAATGGGTTTCATCTCTCCATACACAATTTTAACTTGATCCTTTAATGTCCCATATTGATCTTGTATCGATTAACTAACTAAATCGTAAACTTTGTTAATTAATTTTTATCAGGATATTGTTGGTCACAATTCAACAATCGCTTAAGACCGACTTTTATAGAATGATAGTTCTGAAAAGGCACTTTTTTTTTTCTTTTTTTTTCTGGTAAATAAGCTTTACACCTCATTCAAATTTTAAATTTGGGTTTATATTTTTCACCTTGCTTCATCTCCACATTATGCCTGATCATCGATAGGAAATTATCGATTAATTTACATATTCATTTTTTCTCCTCAGGCTTCTACATCACTATTGAGCAATACCTGCCTTTATTATATGTAAAGTAATATATGTAAGTCAATATTTGTCCTCTATGCAGGACTGCAGCCTGTGGTTAATTAGAATTTAATCAAGAACTATCAGCTAGTTCATGATTGTTGATTTCAATCTTAGAAAGGCGAGAGCGATTGGACTCAATCGAGTTCTCATTTCTATTATTTGTTACGAATTCAAAAGGTGACAATTGTGGGCACGAATGTAACTGACAGTCGTTGATGCAATTAATTATAGATGACACTTACTTTTATGATATTTATATTTTTTTTAATCTTTTTTCAACTGTCATGAAGACCTGTGCCATGGGTCCAAATGTTTGTTTTGACTTTTTTCTTTATAATGGGTAAACCGCTTTTTGATTTTGATTTCATGAAAATGTTACAGCTTTATAAGCCACTGCTTATTGTATTGTGATGTTGTGTTCGTACTTATATGTAAAGCTACGGGAGAGTATGCAGATCTCACAAGGTCCATCTGTCTGTTGGTAGTTTAAATAATTTATCCGCACGACCAAATTTGAACCCGCGACCTTCATAATTTTACACACAGGGCTGTCTCACTCTATATACAGTTTATTCGGTCGACCAATAATTATCCAAACTGAAAAGAAAAATAGCATACTAACGAACTTACTTTTTATTTTTCATGGAATCGATTACTATTTTTAATTTATTTTTATCAGTGATTAAAATATAGCTCATTGAAGCTAAAATTGGGTTATATAAACATTGGTAAGAGGAGAGATATATAAGGAGAAAGGAAGAGAGGTAGTGACCAAAGGACGAGAAGAGAGAACAACCCACCACCACCTGTTGATGGCACATTATCCGGGAGTAGTGGCGCGTGCCCTACAATATTCCTCCTCATATATTTCCAGTCCATCTTCTGCCTCTCTCTTGCTTACATTATTTTGTTCCCTTCAACATTCCCGCTTCGCTTCATTCGTTAGCTCAGTCACATGCGACGGATTTATCGGTTTCGCTTAACCTATTCATCAACAATATAATGAAATTCTTTCAAGACCTTTAGTTAATTCTAAATTGTTTTATTGAAGTTATTAAATAAACGAGACTCCTTAAGACTCTAGATATCAGAAAACAAAAAATATGTAACTTTATGTTTCTGTCTTGTCGGTGCAAAAATTAGTGAACACCATAAGATAAATTTTTTTAATGTTATATTTTGGATTTTTAATATTCGTTCCCTAACAATTATTTGAGCATTCGCGTTGTTTTTTTTTTAGAATAATTTATTGATATTTAAAACTATAATAATATTACAACAAGTAAATGTGCTAATATGAACAAATGGCTTTAAAAAAAAACACTTGTGGAGAAACTAATCAATGGTAGCACTCCAATAAAGTTCTATAGTAGAGGTCTCGAGGCCATCTTCTTTTCAGACGCCTCGGAGGGTTATCAGTAGTAGTATGGGAAGCAAGTTGAGAGACTAGCGGATTCAAGTGTGTATGGAGCTTGTCATGGAAGGATAGGTATCTAGTTTGGGCTAAATCAGCAACATATGGGATATTATCATGATGGATGAGTTTGTTTGTGACATAATATGGAGCATTGAGGATTTTACGAAGGGTTTTGGATTGTAAGGATTGGATACGAGATGAATTGGATGGTTTAGTAGAGCCCCAAAGCTCAACTCCATATGTCCAAATAGGTCTGATAACTGTCATGTAAATGAGTCTTTTGTAATTAATTGGGAGCTTAGAGCGTTTGTCCAGTAAATGTTGCAGTAGGCGAAACGTCGCGCAGTTTCTTGTCCCATTTTTCTAATGACATCGGCATCGAGCCTTTGGGTTCGCTAAGCATTTTACTACTCTTACTTCCTTCATGACGGATTATTGTTCTCAGGTCAGGAAATATATTGCTAGCTTGAAGGACAGTGTTGAGGCCATTTCCTCCTAATAGCTAATATTTAAGATAAAGCAGCCGCTGATAGCCGGAACACTTATTTCCCCTACAGGACGATAAGAAGCTCTAAAGGTGACAGTCGTTATAAAGGACCCGATAAATATTTCATGGGGGCGCGGATCATCGGCTGGGGGAGATGTCCTTCAATTATTTAAATGAGCGACAACGGTCTCTTCTTCTGTCTTAAAATTCCGCTGGTGTTCGACCTTCCATCCTTCTTAGTGCTTCCAGTAATTTTATGTCTTTTCGAGAATGATATAAAAAAAAAAAAAGAAAAGAAAATGCCAAAGAAAATCTTTCCTTGGAGAGCTATTACTCGTATAAACTGCCAATATTAAACTAAGCTAAAGAAAAGTTTAAATTTTATGATTTATATAAAGCAACATTTCTTAATTATATTATTTATTATTTGTCAGTTTTTGTCTCAAATACAAATGAAATGAAAGTGTAAGTAATTGTTGTACCGCAAGGTCTATTAATATGATGACAGTTACTGCCAAGGGAATGATGACAGTTACTGCCAAGGGAATGATGACAGTTACTGCCAAGGGAATGATGACAGTTACTGCCAAGGGACCGATGGCCGCACTCATTACCGCACTTTATTGGTTACTTTTCAACTTAACCTAATCTATCATCATCATCATCATCTTTATGTTTCCTACTTTATTCTATAATATAATGTATTTTATTATAATAATGTTATAAATAAATTATATTTTTTTATTGAATTTCAACTGCACCTCTGCTATCAACTGCACCTCTGCTATCAACTGCACCTCTGCTATCAACTCCATCTCTGCTATCAACTCCACCTCTGTTATCAACTAATTCACTAAGTTATGTAAATAACATGTGATTGTGTTACTGCTATCGCTTTTAGTATAAATTCTTTTCTTCTAAATTTATTTTAGATCTATAATTTATTGAGTACTCCAAACAACGAATATTTAGTAATAAAAACAATTCGTTTAATATTAAAAGTACTTATCTCGAATTTAATCGAGGATAAATATTTACTAGAAATTTATTTTAGATAGTAAGTCAAAAAAATAATCGGTTCGGTACAGTAAACTCCTCCTTATCAGATTTAATGTGTGAAGGTGATTCCAACATGGGAGGGTGACTTCATCATTTATGGAACAAAGATATATGTTGATAATTTAATATTTTATATATTTATTTTATTTCATTGTGATAACATTTTATACATGAATATGTTTGCAAAGTTATTTAATGTTAATTCTCACGATAGATTTGTGAATTACTTGAAAAAATAATTTTTTATCACACTTTGGCAGTCCTAATATAAGTTCCAGAGGTTTTTAAAAGCAGGTTATGTAAGAATCTGGTTTACTCATGTATAAATGTCAGTATATATATTTTAATTGAATCAATTAATTATTTCTTATCGTATAATAAACCATTACCTAGGCTGGCTATCAAATAGCTGTGATGCTGCTTCATGTACAAGATAACAATACAGAGTTATAACCTCTCGGCAGAAATGTGATAACTTATTGCCATGCACAGCTTGAAGGGTGTTGAGGTTTTTACTACACGTTGGGGCGCGGTAACTGGACAGGACAAAAATTGTTCCTCCAGAGCAGACTAAATGTTCCTCCAGAGCAGACTAAATGTTCCTCCAGAGCAGACTAAATGTTCCTCCAGAGCAGACTAAATGTTCCTCCACAGCAGACTAACTAACGCGAGTTCCATTTCCTGTCTTTATTACTTTAGTTTCCTCCTCTCGTTTTCTTTTCGTTTAAGGCATGACATTTTTATGAATCTGGTATAACCTTGTCTATAGGTTACTACGATCAAGATGCATGTGTAATTCCCATGCCTCTAGCTTTTTTTTATAGAACATTGGCAAAGCTCTTTATTTTTTATTGATCACTTATTTTTTATTTCCCACAATTCAATGAAATAAATGTCCCGAAAAAAAATTAGGTTCATTACTATAGTTTGTTTTAGAAAAATAAATAATTAATTATAAGAAATACAAAAAAAAAACGGGAAAAAATCTTTGTTTACATTAATTATTATATCAATAATTTTATTTAGAATGATGAAGTAAAAGAAAACAAACGTAATTTAAATCAGAATTTCGCATTAAAGATAATACGATTTTATATATATATATATATATATATATATATATATATATATATATATTATATATATATATATATATATTATTATATATATATATATATATATATATATATATATATATATATTAGGTGAAAACCTAAGAAGTATACAAAATAGACTCCGGTAAATGTTGTTGTTCAGTGATTAATAATTCGCTAAAGGACGAAAAATTCACCGCACCAATTTCAAACAGAAGTTTGATTTCAACAATAAAAATAAAAGCGAAGCAGAAAAAAACATATTGTAAAAGTGTACAATAATCTATAAACCATAGTCATGTAAATTTTATAATAATAAAATAATATTTAGTGTCGTCGATACAATATTTGATTTAGAGCTATGAATTAAAATTTGTTTAATCAAAACGACGGGTTCGAAATTTAAAAAAATTCTTGTCGTTGATATTCTTGACGGTTTTCTGTATTTAGTTTTATTTCATTTATTTTTTTTTTAATTTTCATTACAACTTTTGTCATCCTTGAAACTTCTACGAGCAATCAATTTCCAATACTTCAAGCTCAATGCTCACCCTCTTCAGCTTTTAATGACCAAAAATAATTATTATTTTATCCGTATATAATCCAAAAAGTATCGATAAGAAATATCTCGAGGTATTGAATTGATGTATCGAATTACTACTTCTGTATATTTATAAAAAAAAACGATTCTTTTTTCATAGAAATCTCACACAATATCGAACCTTTTGTAATCTTACCGGATTATTAATTCTTAATTGAGAGATGCATAATGAATCGCCGCTTTTGAGATAGAACAGGCCTCACAGGCAATTCTTATTATACATAACTTCTATAGGACTTGTTAATAATATTTCGAGTTGTATTTCCTCGAGACGAGAAGTTATTGAAGGACATGAGATTAGGCCGGGTGCTTTGATGCTAATTGCAAGATTGGCTGAATGCAGCACATAATGTAACCACATAATGCAGCACATAATGTAACCACATAATGCAGCACATAATGCTGCACAATGGTTCGCCCCAACCGACCGGTGCTTTTACCTTCCTCGTGCATGCTGCGTACATCCTCTGATGATATAATTAACGTCCCGGACTAAATCTCTGCTTGATATCGTTATGGATGGATTACTGCTATCTCTTTGGAGGTAGGGGCCCGAATACCAGGAGGGCGCCGGCTATTGGGGATGCTAAATCAAACCTAATTGTTAGGGGGTTTCATGGAATTAACTTATGGTTGCGGGCCATATCATACTAGGGTCGATATTATAATACCAAAATTAGTTGTTTGCCTGTCGTAGGCCATTCTTTTTAGGGCATTTCTGTCCAACGCAAGGCAACTCTACTTGATATTTTATTTGTTAGAATGACGCTCTTACGTTTTTGCTGCTGAAAACAAATAAACAATTTTTGATACAAGTCTGTTTTTAACTTGTAACTAGGCTTCTATTAGTTTAACTTGTAATCCCATCTTATTTCCGAAAAATGATTAAAAAGCTTTAGCCGAATATACTGTAAAGAAAACTAATCATTTTTCAGTTTATATCATTGTTTTTTAACCTATGCAACAATTAAAAAAGGTTGGCAAAGTTGATTCTTTGAGTTCCTTAAGCAAAAAGGTGTCCAATCTACTGTGAAAAAGTTGTCCTTTCTGATCCGATTGAGTTTTTCAGATTTTCTTATAGTGGTAAAAAGACAAATGCATTTTATTATGTAGAGGTATAGATTTGATTCATTAGTATCTAAAGCCTTGACGGTATATATAAAATGTACCTAAAAGTATTAAAATTGATATTACGATTCATTAGTTCTTAGATATTTTTTTTCTTATGAACCAACCGTTGAGTCGAATCACCTCCCTGCCCAACAGTACAGTCCCTACCATGTACTGAACCCAGTACTCTTCAGGGGTTGTAGGGTTTCTGGCATAACCAAACTTCATGAATATTATAGTATGTAGATAAAGCTTCTGTCAGAATTTTTTCGCTGTCATAAAATTACCAAAAATATTGCACGTTTTGTTCAATTGCTTTCATTGCCTAAAGTAACCATACTTATTTATTATAATTTATTTTATTTTTATATGATTTAATTTTTTAAACAATTTTTTTCTTTTCAAATAAAATATTTAAAAGATAGTTATTTATAGTTACTTTTAATTGCCACCTTCTTCCATTATTATTAATCCGCTGTAGATCTTAAATGAATTTTTAAATCAATATTTAGTGATATTAAATCAATATTTGATACCGGAGTTTAGTTTGGAAATCAGAAAAGCTTTTTAGAATGTTCTCTGGAGACATTCAAGGCTGTAAATGTTAAGCTAGTAATCGCTGTATGTTAGTAGCGTCAGCGAATTGAAAACCCTTTGAAAGTGGCCCATTTATATTTGACTCCACGCCTTGGAACGATATTGCTGGCTCTGTTGATGTGTGTGATGCGCTATTTGAGTCTTGAGGCATGAAATTGTGTTAGTGCTTAAAATGTCTGTGTTAGCGAAACTTTGACTAATTTCGAACCGTATTTTTGAAACTTAAGCTATTGTATTTTCCCTATTGCATTCTAGCAAATATCTAGGTCTCTAGTTTTTCCATATTTTTATTAGTGATCAATAAATTCCAAGAATGTAGATTTTTATTACTTTAATTTTTAAACTTAATATTTCTTGATATTAAAAATTAAACTTGATATAAAAAATTTGATTTAATATTAAAAATTAAACGTGATGAAAACTGAGTTCAGTCTTATATATATATATATATATATATATATATATATATATATATATATATAAGACTGTACTGTCTAATATGTAGTACATAAGACTGTATCTTCAGTAAAATACATAAGACCTCAAACGATACATTTTAAACTCGGTTTAGTAAACCGAAGTATGCCATATTATTGCCGCAATTATACATGTCACTCATTCGTATACCCAATCTAAATACCCAAGCTAAACGCAGAGTCTACCCGCTCAAACTGTAAATACAACGGCCCGACAGCGTCGAGATTGGACAATGCCCTGGCTCGGACAGGAAGCACAAAGGAGGAAGAGGATTGGTTGATTAGGAGTCTGTGGTGCGGCATACCTGGCGATGGGACAAGGCAGCCTCTGCTGTGTCCCGTCTGCCTTTGGTCTCCTCTTATCTCGAGTCCGCTATCTGTTGGATTTGTTATTCCAAGTGAACCAATAAAACTAAAGTGATAGTAAATAAAAAACTTTACAACCTAAAATACATAAAAACATTGTTTTGTCTTAAATAAATTTTCAATTATTCATTTTTATGTATTTCATAACATGAACGAAATTTTTCTTGTTTCTTTGAAAGTTTCTTTTGGAAAGTCCATTTTTCCATGTATCAAGATATCGTCCCTTCCATAGAACAATGTCATTACTCAAAAAACCTAATTTTCCGAAAGAGGTTTTTGAAAGTTCCATGTGAGTTAAAAAAATAAAAATTAAAGCGTTGGTAAAGCAAAGCTTTATTATTGTAATGATGCTATTGAAATTTTTTATTAACCATTACAAACATTTTAAAAGCTTGAAAGTTATATGATTATTCTGATAGAACTTGAAGTTCAAGCACGTTAGTGCTATTGTAAGTTCTCTAACATATTAGTTCTAGTTGTCGAATTGCTTCTATATTAGCTCTTAATGCATTTTATACGCCGACTTAAAGATCTTTCATTTAAAATTTTATTATAATTGCTTATTAATCATATCAAATTTATTTATATTTACCTTATCAGTTGGAGCTGACTAGCTCAGTGCTCAGGGTCCTGTGCCACTCATCTCAAGCTCCCGAGTACGAAACGGGCTTTGATATTTAAGTTATTTATTTTGTTAGCCGTGAATCGACTCTGTCTGAGATCTGTAGACCTTACTGGGGCTCACCCAGCCTCTATAAGCTGAGGGAGACACAGTACACAGACTAGAACAGTGCAGTTCCTATTGTACTTGTACTCGACATATTTTCTATCACATAGTTAACCCAATACCTTTCATGTAATACCTATACTGTACGGGCTTTTACCTTTAGTATAATAGGAAATGATTTCTCTTAATTGAGGCGTATCAAATATTAGCAATGCGTACAATCTCTCTCTTTCTCTTTCCTAGATTGTATTTTCCAGTTAGTTATTCATTGCAAGACTCTTATTGTTTGCGTTATCCTGTTTAGTTTCTCTGATTTCTTCCCCAATTCGGCCCTGCTGATGCATCAATAAATCAGCTGATTGGCCTCCGTCCCCTCGATGTCGATCTGGAGGAATCCCCTCGTGGCCCCTGCGGTATTTGATTGAAAAGACCCCGGCCATTGATAAAAGTCGCCTTAGGAAGAAGAAAGAGTGATTCGATGTTGTGTTGTGGTGGGGGGAAGGGTATAATGTATTGGCTCTTCCCGACCTGTTTGCTCACATCGATTGCCTCCATTCGATGTATCGATATAGACCCACCCCCATGACGATCCTGATTTCCTCAAGGACCTCAAACATACGTAAAACTTTCACCGCTCTGAATCCTCAATGAGATAACATAACGTATTTGCTTTCCTTTTTTTCTCATCCTGGTCCTTTTCAATTTTTTCCTCATAAAGGATTCCTCCCCCACATCCTAGCCCAATGCATAAGTCATGTCGCCGATTGATGAGGAATTGTCTTTGAGATAGATTTCCATCCACTGTATGCTCCATGAATTAAAAATATCCCTCCCTTGGCAGTCGGAGGACCTCCTCCTTGTGGAGATATTCAATTTCCAACTCATGCATACATCAGGGGCCGCGGATAACTTCTCAAACAAATGAACCTTTTACCGGAATCTTCAAAATAAAGTTATTCTTGGAGCGCATTAGGAGGATCTATGTTCCACAAGGAAGCGCCCCTCTCCCGACCTCTATATCCTCGAGCATCTATTTTATAGCGTGGGATCTTATGTGATTCAAAATCGTCAAGTTATTTTAATTTAACATATATCGATGAGATGAGGATAATATAGATTAGTTTCAAATTTGTCTCAATCTATTTCGGAAGGTTTGGCTGGTAAAATAGTTGTGCAGTCCCTGATCCAGGTAACCGAATGGATTTAAAACTTTTTTTCTTCTGGGTTACAACACATTTAGTTCAAACGATATTCTGTAAAAACACTGGTTCAATATTTCCAGCATGTTTGTTATAAAAGAAGACGCTTATTTAGGTTGAATTTTTTGTTATGTTATTTTTCATTTTTATCGATCCTATCTGTCTTAATTAATTATATGAAAGAATGGACAATGGAAGATTCTAAACTTGTAAACTTTGTCAATTAGATGATTTTTTTCTGTCGTGGCAGTATTTTGCAAGACAGTTCAGTAGTTGATCGCACTGAAACAGCTTACCGATAGACAGTAACTAAACAGGACGAGATTGAACATAACGATCTTACTGCACTCAGGGACAGCTGATGTGATTATTTATGAGAAACTTTTTAAATTTAAATTTATCTTTGATAATGAATTTACTATTCGCTAGATTTATATTACCTACTTGAATATTTTTTTCTTGTTTTTATTTGTTTCTTGTAAAGTGGTATGTTATCAAAAAATTAAATTATTTTGTTTAAATCGTCCTCTATGAATTCTATAAATTGATATAAATGACGATCTCAGTTATTAGCCCTGATGCTGGTTCACAACCAGGTGTCACGTTAACGTACAGGTCTAAACGTTAACATACAGTATAAAAAAAATTAAACAGTGTAATCTGTAAAGATATTTTTTTCAGGGGTTGTAATAACTATATTTATAATTATATAAGTAAAACCAAATATAGATTTTTAAAATGTGATTGCTCATCAAAACTATTATTAAGATGTTTATTTTTAAGAGCTTAGTTTCATAAAATGGTGGCTGCTCTTTTAATGTTAAAAAAATCCTTTATCATGTCCATTTACAAAAAAAAAATGTTTGTTCTTAAAGGATTAATTCAATTACATTAAAAACACAGAAGAAGATATTTTATTTTTGCCTTTTACAGAGGATTAAAAAATATACGAATAATTGGTTTAGCGTAATTTAATTTTTTCTTCTTACTAAGCTTTTTTTTATATTTAACTTCCCCCACCCCGTATTTTCAATCATCCAGTCTTTGAAAATTTTTTTTTGTTAAATCCAATGCAAAATCTAATCTTTTAATATAAACTGAATTACATTTAATCTTTTTTATCTCTCTCCCTCTACGTGGCTTAAATACATTTAGATATGATGAACCCTTTGCATTAAATTATTTTTATCTTCCTTAGTAATTATAAAAAAATGGACGAGGGAGAACATTTTTCCTTATTATATGAGCCTAATATGTTTTTAATATAACATAAAAGTGTAATTAGGATATTTCATGGAGAGGGTAGGGTTACCCGAAAGGGAGAGAAAAAACAGAGGCAATGGCTTTTCGCCGAATCATAGCCTCGTCAATAATCCTCTTCAAGCTTCTTAAAATCCTCTTACACGTCATAACATTAACATATCTTACATTGTATACGTAACATGTCTAGTAATTTAGCCCCTTCTCGGCTATGTTGGTGTTCGGTTCATGGCAGTACGTGTGGCTGTAAAAAAAAATTGTAATATTTATTTGGTAGTTTCAATCCATATTGCATCTCCAACAGAGCTAAAAATGAAAATAAAAAATAATGTAGAGATAAAAAATTAAACAAAATATATGAGAAAGAAATGAACAAAACTGCGATAAATCGTGTAAGTAGAAGATGAAAAGAATATTCTCCAAATAATTAGTTTTAGTTATTTTGGGGGCCCTAAAAAGGTTAGATACATTACATATTAGCATTCGATAATATATATATATATATATATATATATATATATATATATATATATATATATAAACTAATAATTAATAATATATATATATATTATACATACTGGATACATAGCAGTATATAAACAATATTTTTAAAATAAAGATATTTATAGGGATAGAATATATTACTATGTGTTGGTTATCTCAGTGTCCTGACATTTTTGCATTAATAGCAACTGTTTAATGAACGCACAACGACCATTTAATAATTCTGGATACTGTACAGGTGAATCATCCATTTATTTTAAATCTATTTTCGGAGCTATGGATGCTATATTTTTTGTCAGTTTTTGTCGATGTCCTCAGTATTTGCGGATACATAAATCAGCACGGAGTAACGAAGTGGGTACCTCAACCTTCACATCCTGAACATTACGACAGAGAGTAGACGGGAGGATAACGAACTAAGACAGAGGAGTGGTTTACCTCAAGGCAGTTTACCTTGTGTGTTTATGTTTATGTTGCTAACAGTGGGTTTATGTTCCCGAGCGGCCATCTCTCCGATAAGTAGCCTTTACGCTTCACAAACGTTCCTTTAACAGCCTCACCTCTATAAACTTCTTCTTTTTTTTAACTCGTTTAAAACGGATTATTTTCGTTTTATTGGATTTTTTTTCGGTCAAAGCAGCCGACTCTATAAAAGACGAAATGTTACCAAAGCTCAGGATTAACGTTTCACTGAACAAACATCATGTATCGATTAGTCCATTCACTTTTTAAATCTAAAGCACGTGTTTATCCTTTTCTCTTTCTTAGTAGCTCTTCAGAAGTCATGTGTACATTTTTTTATTTATTTTAAATGATTGTGATTGAAAAAAATTGTCAGACCACCCAAGTTAATTTCGAAATACTTTTTAATATGCATTGATCATTATCAGAAGCATTTTCATATTTCAAGAACTTTTTTATTTTTAGATTTTTATAAATGCTTTTCATTTTTCTATAAATTTTCTATATAATAGAGCAATAAAAATTCATTCACTCTCGATATAATGGAAAAAAAACTCGTATGAATAATATTTATAAAAAGCAAATAAGATAAGATGATTAATCGTCATATAAATCGTCAATTATGTTCAATATTAGAGCTATGGATGGCAGAGCAGGAACCCAGGAGATCCCAATGCTTCCTTCAGAGGATCTTCGCTGGCATCAATCAAGATGTAGTGAGTAAAATAATGCAGTAGAGGTGGATGGTTATAACCGAATGCAGTGGATGGTTGTAACCGAAACTCGAAAAAATATCTCGATCCCAGTGCTGTTTCATCTTTCAAAGTTGCAGTTATGTCGGGGTTGTGCAAAGGAGCAGGAAGAACATCCGAGGCTTGTGGGTGACAACCGATTTAGAATGGATTGAAATATAACATTAGTAAATTATAGAAATGATAAAAGGACAAAAACAAATAATACTGCTTGAGTCGTATCAATAATAACTATCGACAATTTATTGATACCTTTCCCAACCGAAGTAATCTAAACTACAACTCATGAAGGGTCATGGGTTCAGTAAGTGGTAGAGACTGTCATTTTTCACGGACAGCGGTTGTCATTTGTCCTCGATCACGCTCGACTCCCTACGATCTTCCCTCTCTTTTGGTATCCCATAGAAATATTTAAAATAATGGAAGCTATTCCAATTCCAATGCAAATATAATTAAACTTATCTCAACTTCCAGAACAGTATAAGGACGAAGTGGCAGTCGACAAGGTGTATATTGTTGTAGCGGTCAACTCGTAATATTTGTCCGTGCCGTTGACCACCTTCTTCACATGTTTCCCCTTAATTTATTCAATTTCCTTATTCCGATGCCGACCCGGAAGATGCCCTTCGCCTACTTCCGATGTGGAGGTTCCAGCATCCTCGTGTGCTACTTCCGATATGGAGGTTCCAGCATCCTCCTGTGCTACTTCCGATATGGAGGTTCCAGCATCCTCGTGTGCTATTTCCGATATGGAGGTTCCAGCATCCTCCTGTGCTACTTCCGATATGGAGGTTCCAGCATCCTCGTGTGCTATTTCCGATATGGAGGTTCCAGCATCCTCCTGTGCTATTTCCGATATGGAGGTTCCAGCATCCTCGTGTGCTATTTCCGTCATAATTCGTATTTATGGGCGTCGTATGGATTTATTTATTTATAAATGCGAAAGGGCGATCGGTGCCCTCCTACGCGCTCCAATATTCCAGGTCCCAACTAATCCTCTTGTTCGGCAAATTACAATAAAATTCCCCGTATTCCTTCTTTTTTTATATTTCCACCCGAGGGGATCGGGGAGCGAAATAATTGTTACTTTGTCCAGTTCGAAGTAAATCCTATTATATATTTTAAAATACAACATTGATCAGCTGATCGATATCTGTTTCTCTCAGATCTGTAAACCTTTAATACTTCTGCTCAATATTGCTTTGTATTGTTTAATTAAATGAAAAAGGGATTGCATTTTGAAAAACACAATATTTTTTTAAGTAGAAGGTTGATACATGTTATTTCGCCAGGAACATGACATTACATGCCCCTGGGTTAGTAAAGTATTCTGATTGTTGCGAAGTATGTTTGTACAGTTTTCAATAAGCCTTTGGATTGCAAGTATCTGAAGTATTCCCAAAAAATAATCCTGAACTTTATAATTCTTTTGAATAATTTTTAACAACTTTTCTAAAAAAATTGATATAATAAAATTTTAACATTTATGTAATAATATTTTAAATTTTTATTATTAATAAAACAAAATATTTGTTTTATAATTATTGCGTTTCGTAATTCTTTCATCATTTCCCATTTTTTACTGCCTCTATTTTTGCTGCATTTTTCTAATTTCTTCCTAATTCTAAAATGTATTGTTAGGTATGGGATAAAATAGAAACAGTGCCTAGTCATATGTTAAGATTTTTCATATTTTTGTTGATTCCTTAACTTCTTTAGCCTCGCTGTGCAATTTTTGGTTGCGGAAAACCTAATTCGCTTCACCAAAATGCTACAGACAATCAAATTAATCAAAAATTAGTTTAAATATTAGAATTTCATTGATATAAAAGTCATAATATTCAACTCAAAGGTTTATAATAATTGCACAATTCGTTCTGATAATCACTATAAAATCACTTAATAGTTAAAATTTTTGTTTCCCCCCTAATATTTCAATTAACTGTATTTATATTTTGTATTAAGCTTGTGCTATCATATGTTTTGATTAATAAATAAACTGTTTTTTAAATTTATATGATTATTTCTCGGAGTGCTAATAGATGTGAAAACCAGGCAAATGCCAATTGTTTCAATTTACATATTACAAAATGTAAATAATTGAGGCTATAATTGTTTTAGAAATTGAAAAAAGAACAGAGTTATTGCTGTATATTTTCATTTATTTATTTTTTTACTCAGATTATAATTTTTATTTAATGAGTCCTTTATATTTAGCACATTTAAAGCTATCTAAATCTAACTGATTGTATTTTACCACGTGTAGATGTACCGTCTAGTTCCCTACCTTGATTTTTACTGTGTGTAGGCGGTGCATTTAAAAAAAAAAAGAAATTTTCCTCGATCAATCTTCGACTGAGCTTTCCCAATCAGCTGTGGAACGTAGAAGTCGTTCCCTGGCGAAAACCTTCCCTATACTACTGTATAACTGAGCCCTTAGTGAGTTACGAAGAGGATCACAGGTTTGCACGAAGGGGGACAAAAACAAATGTTTTTTTTTTAACTCGGAGGGAAGTTTCGTTTAGGTTGGAGTAAGTAAGAGGACAGAGGAGGGGAGAAAGTTGGAGGGGAAGGTGGGGCCTAACAAAGTAGGATGAGGCTTAGGACTTGTTAGTTGATGAACAAAGCCGGGCTTCAGGCTCCCAACTTAGCTGCGCCTCTTGAGGAATATCAATGTATGGTAGATATTTCCGATACTTCTTTCTCGTCTTATCCAAGTCGTCGTGTGGAGTTTGTGCAGGATTAAGCCCAAGTGTTTCGGCCCTCCTTGGCTTCAGGAGCTAGTGCTTAAAGACCGGCTCCTATAAATTATCCATTCTGACACTTTCCATGGAACAGCTTCTTCCTTCAACTTCTGTGTTATCCTTAGATGGGAAGAACCTGGCGGTTGAGTAACAAAAGCAAATTGTTCAAATCATCTAAAACAACGACAGTTGGCTAGGATATAGCCAAGTCCAAATAATAGGACCAAGCCACTTAACAGCTTTTCGAGGATGTGTAAATACGGAATAGTATTTGGAATATTGAAATGTCAAATAAATATTTCAACAATTTCAATAAGAAATTAAGGGTTATTTAGGTATTTAAATATGATAGATTATTATAATACATCATCTCTAGGTACCGTCATCAATGTATTTTAACATTTACAATTAAGAATCTCTTTTACGTTGTAATTTTAACAGGCACTAGAGAAACAAAATTTCATTTTTGAAGATTCGGAAGTAACCCATAATTGAATTATATGACTGAAATTTCATATGAAGCTGTTTAAAGGAAAGCATCTATGCAGTTTTAAGTTATAAAATGTAGAATTTACTTTTCTTTCCCTTCGGTTTAAACAGTTCCGCCTTGTTAAAATGTCATAATACAAGTTGGTGAAATGAGTAGATAAACATGTCAATCTGGAGTTGAGACTATACTCAGTCTAAAGTCAACTCCCGATCTTACCAGCCCTGAAGGAGACCTGGAATGTGGGCCGAAACGTCGGCTTACCAATAATCAGTTCTCCCTAAATAAGACAATTTTCTTGAACTCCACCCGGACCATTTTCTTCCTCAAAAATATAAATCGTTAAACTTGAAAATGAATATTATAAAAAAATTGTCCGCTTATTATTTTTATTTCAAACATGTATTAAAATCAATAAAAATGAAACATTGCCGTTTAATATATTAAGAATGTAGGCTGTCTTTTACTGTCTGATTTTCGTTCTACAATTTTGTTTAGTGGAATATAAACTGTAATCACTTTCGATTAGACAACTATTACAGTAATGTAAGTAAACTGCAGTAAGTTACAGAAATATAGAAAGATTTTTTTTTGTTTACTGTCCCCCCAACATTAGTAGTGGCCACATCTGTTACCTCTCAAATCCCAAACCATAAAAAAACATCTATATCTAATAAATCGAAAACGGGATCGTACTCCAGTAGCTGGCGACCGGAATAGAAATGAGACCGCCCTCCTCCGGAAGACTTAGACCGCAATTCAATAAAAGGTTCACTCCCGGAGCCAGGAGGCGGAGGGCGCAGTGTTCCGAGCGGGCGAGGGGTATCCTCCCTGGCTCTGCCCCGGGGCTAGTTCTAATTAAGACGTGCCTCACCTGGATTTACACCTGGAACAATCTTGTTTACAAACCCAATTATCGTCCTCAAGAGGATTATTGTTTGCCCCTGGAGCGGTGCAATCTATTAGGAGGAGGTCTCTGCTTCGGAATACAGATGAGTTAGTTCTCTGCAAGTCCTTTGAGGAGGGAATAATCGTCGGTGGGGAGAATCTGGAGGAGCCAAGATGTTGGAATGGCATATCGTTTGTGTTTAAGTTTAATAATGAAATATGATGGAGATAGCTTGGGTTCGCTTTCCGATCAATAATTGTATACATTTTCAAATAGTTTATTCATTAACCAAAGCAAATGATTGGCTAAACAACCTCAATAAAAAATATCGACAGTTAGAATAATACCGGGAAACGAAAAGTTTAACTACTTATTTCTAATTTAAGACATCATCTGTACGAATTGAAAACTATCAAAAGAAATTTTAGTTGAAAATTATTATTTTTGTATCGATCGAATCCTAACCTTTAAAATTGATAAATCAAATCGTATAACTCATTCGTTGCGAAGATGTCAGTGATGCAAACCCCGAACTTTTTGCTCCATCAAAAGTCGCCAAATGCGGCTAGAGAAGTTTTCAGTTCAAAATTACGAATCGGAAGGCAATATGTATGATGATAAAATAGTTATATGGGTTATTAACTTAAAATAGATCTCTGTATAGACCGCCTAATTGATCTATATATATATATATATATAAATATATATATATATGCATATATATTTTTTTTATTTATGCTTCTTTTTAATTATTTAAATTTATATATATATATATATATATATATATATATATATATATATATATATATATATATATAGACAGATAGGAAAACCGGCCTTCTCACATACTCAACCTGTGGAACGCTTCCTCACCATCTGGGCAACATTTAATAAAATGTAAAAAGATTTAGAATGCTGCTGAAATAGTGCAATGTTGAGCTGCTCGTTTCAGCTGATTTTTAATAACATGTGTTGGTGTTTGTAATTCTTTATACTTTTAGCGGTTTTGTGCCTGCACTTTCTCTTTGTATCTATTATTATTGGCTGCTTTAGTTAACTTTTAGTAGCGTATCTTACAGCCTTTACCTTCAGTTAGTATTTGCATTGGGTTCATGGCTGCGGAATTCTTTGCCTGCTTCTATTACTTGCGGACTGGAAGATTAGAATTTGCTTGATTTTATTCTTTTATACATAATTTATTTATTCTACTTCTAGACTTTATTTCTGTATTTCTGGCTTTCTGATATTTCCGGTATTTGTTTGAAATTTTGTATACAAAAGAAAAGTTTTTATTTAACGCTCTTTTCTCGATTATTACTAAAAAAAAAAGCTAAATGAAATAAGTTACTAATTTTATCGAATAATTGTAATACTACTAAGAATAAGCATTTTTTAATTAAATGCTAATATTAAAATATATTACTATCCCCGACATGTCATCTTCTTCTTTTAAACTTATCACAATGTCATAATTCTGTTATATTTAGTGCAACTATTAATTTTTCCAGTAAAAAATATATGTATTTCGTTTTGGGAATATTATATGAATATCATTACGGAATATAATAATAATAAAATAGGTTTAGTAAAAAGTATTCCGCAGTCAGGAGAAGGAAAGGTTTTTACGAATAAAAATGCTTAAAGGACACAATGCTATGTTTACCTCGGCTAATAGGGAGGAAGTAACTAACTTCAAGTAATCACATCAATAGAGTCCTAGGAATTGAACAACTCCATTGAATGGTTATAACAACTTGCTTTTTGTGCGGAATAGTTGGAGCAGAACTCATGCAGAGTCCTACGTATGAAAGGAAATGAAATGTTGGAATAAATGTAAAAGGATCGGTGGGGATGCGAAGAAGAAGTCAACAAGAAGCGGTGGGGAGTACCTGCGTCCTGCGTCCTGCGTCCTGCGTCCTGCGTCCTGCCCTAACCACTCTCTGCAATATCCAGCCTGCATTCTCATTACTTCGCGGGGGTCTTGGAAATGTCGCGGTGATAGGAAATTGGTTCTATAGTTCAGGAAAGAAGGCGCCCTATTCAGAACAGCTTTAGCTCCAACCCACTTATTTTTTGTATTTCTTGACCTTTTACCCCCCTCCCCCTTCTGGGGTAATGGTCCCTATTGTGGTTAAAGTAAACTGTATTGGCTATTTTTATATTTCCAACAAAACTATTGTATTAGGAATTCAGTGTGGAATATATATTAGGGGTATTAAACATACATTTTAAACATATATTTACAATTTGGATTAATTGTATAATGCACTCACTCAGCTCTATTTTACTTTCATAACCTGACAGTACAATGTTGCTGTTCGTGTTGTGGTAAGATGGTGTGACTTCCTTATAGTTATTTGTTGATTTAAAGTCACTTTATGCTGCTGTGGGTAATCTTATGATGCTATATTGGGAGTGTTTTTATCCAGGTTGTGAATTATAATAGGGATTTTTAACGAGTACCTGACATCGTACAGCCTCGTGACCCTGGTTTTACGTCCTTTCTGAAGGACGGCACAACCAAGGACTTATTCCCTTTAAAAGTCCTACTGCTACCTGCTGGGGGCGAGCCCGCGATCTTAAGGTAATTATGCGAAGCACACAGGTCGTTCCTCTGTTCATTTGATTTACATTTTATTTTTTCAAGTGGATCTTACTTTTCGTTTTTCTTCGACTTATCTATTCAACTTTTAATGCTTAAAGCCAATAAGAAATCAAGATTATTTGAAAGTTTGGCCCTTGACTTTGTTAGATTGTTGAAGTCAAAAAACTGAGAATGAACTTGTTGATACTTTTTAACTTTGCTGATGTCTATAACCAAATATCAAACTCTTTTAGAAACCTGCAAGTTGAAGCTGGAAATATTTTATTAGGCCCGTTTCGCTGTGGTTGCTAAAACTAAAGTACTCCTGTATAGTGCATAGATACCAGTAAACGGGTAATATCTCTAGGGTTTAATGGTGTTCATAATGCCTAAAATCAATGGGTAACGACAATTAGAATACATGTTGAGGGGATGGCTGCTATAACTTTTGGATTGTTCATTAACTGGTTAGAGGACCGGCGTCCACTTGATATCATACCTTTCTGCTAACCCCTATCCCTTGTTGCGATGATGACCTAACAAATAATATATTAGAGATGAGGATCCGAAGAGACAGGAAGGATGCAGGATGATGCCCCCCCCGCGGAGGATCGCCCTGATCCCGGGCCATCATCTCCCTCTTCCCTTCCCCGTGTCATTTATTAAATTGGGATCTCCTCGTGCCCCGGCTTCCCCACTGACAGCCCCGAACCCTGTTTGCACGTCCATCATTCTCATCCTTTTTGGGAAACATGTCGGATTTCCTCTTACAACTAAATGGAATCGAAGTTTTTTAAGAAAAAAAAACATACATCCTTTAGGTTTTTATAGTCATATATATTTTAAAAATCATCTGGTTTATTTATAGATTTAATAAATGATTAGTAAGATATAAATCAAAAAGAATCAAGAACTTAGGGATTTATCTATTCAGAGAAGTTGATATAGTTCCCTGTATTATAAAAGCAATGATGAGCAATAAGCGAATCTTATCGTGGGCTACGTACATAGAATGGATAAAAAAAAAAACTGATCGAAGAGGAAGAGGAAGTGCTAGGTGCTAGGTGCTAAGTTGTAGGTGCTAGGTGCTAAGTTGTAGGTGCTAGGTGCTAGGTGCTAGGTGGTAGTTGCTAGGTGCTAGGTACTAGTTGCTAGGTGCTAAGTTGTAGGTGCTAGGTGGTAGGTGCTAGGTGGTAGGTGCTAGGTGCTAGTTGGTAGGTGCTAGGTGGTAGGTGGTAGGTGGTAGGTGCTAGGTGCTAGGTGGTAGGTGCTAGGTGCTAGGTGCTAGGTGCTAGTTGCTAGGTGCTAAGTTGTAGGTGCTAGGTGCTAGGTGCTAGGTGCTAAGTGGTAGGTGCTAGGTGGTAGTTGGTAGGTGCTAGGTGGTAGGTGGTAGGTGCTAGGTGCTAAGTTGTAGGTGCTAGGTGGTAGGTGGTAGGTGCTAGGTGCTAGGTGGTAGGTGCTAGGTGCTAGTTGCTAGGTGCTAGGTGGTAGGTGCTAGGGCTAGTTGCTAGGTGCTAAGTTGTAGGTGCTAGGTGGTAGGTGCTAGTTGCTAGGTGCTAGGTGGTAGGTGCTAGGTGGCGACAAAGCCTGAATAGGAGGCGACAAGTTGATAGGACAGATAATTTCAATTTCTGTTTTAGTTTGGAGACTTAAGGGCTTTCCGTTGCAATTTTCCACGGTCTTAACATTTATGTAAGGTCTCTTTTTCATTCATCCGTGATCTAGGACAAATCACCTCCCTGCTCAACCGTTGTCTAAGAAACAGAACAGTCTCTACCATGTACTGTACTCGAGACTCTTCACAGGCTGTAGTGGTATAGGTTATTATTTAATGTCAACTAAATAAATCCGGAATTGATTGTAAGATATTAAACAGGTTTATAAATTTAAAATAATATTTTAATGTTGTGCATGCCAGAGTTTTTTTTGTAATAATAACTATAAAATTTCATTTTATAGTATTTTATCCTGCTATTAATTTAAAATAAATATTAATTCTTGATACAAATTTAACTTTTTTTTAAGAATTTTTTTTGGAGATTATACAGTTAAAGAGAAGGTCGTAAAAAAGTGAACAGATTAAATAAAAATAACTTATCTTATTATTTTTCTTGATTTCTATTGTTATAAAACTAAATATAAACACAATCAATTTCATGGACACTAAATCTAAACTTTTGAAATTTCTTTTAATATAAATATATGTGATAGGTCTTTTTTAAGCGTCCACCAGATTTTGTCCTTGTAACATTTCTTAATTTTGTATAAAAAAATGCTGTTATTTCTACCTCCAATTATTGTATCTCCCTCAAAATACCTGGTCGGTCGGACCAGATTAAGGTATAAGCGGAGAACCCAGGTTATGTGGAAGGGATGGAGGTTAATAATTCGAACCGAAAACCCTCACCCATTAGTCGCAACCCGATAGCGACCTTAATTGTAGCCTAAGCCTTCAATTTGCATCGCAATTAAACGGCCAAAACCTAGCCCGTGTCTCATCTAATCTTTGCCCCCGGGTTTACGAGGGTCTGGCTGTTGGCGAAATCAGGGGGTTGTTTGTGGTCTCGGTTCCCCCTGGGGTCTTCTCGTCTCCAGCCTGGTCTGAAGGATTCATATTTGTGTTTGTAAGCAACGGATGGGTGCAAGGCATAACTGATAAGTTGGCGAGCATTCGTTTTGAAATATAATTTGAAATAATAATGAAATATGCTTCGTACACTTGAATTCTGGGGTGGACTATTTCATAAGTCCAGAATTATTATGTGATAATGTTATAAAAATGAAAGAAATTGCAGCTAAGTGTTCCATTTGAGTGGAGCTCTTCCGCTGTTTTCTGCTAAATGATACTTTATTGGAGGGCTTACAATTTATTTTAATATATCGAATTTTAAAATATTTGAAATTCTAAACTGACTCTTACTTGGAATATTACTGAAAATCATCTCGCCATCTTTCTATTTTATTTATTCGTGAAGGAGCTATGGATATCGTTTTTTTTTCCATTTTCGGCTTGAATTTTTAGCGGTTGAAATTGTTTTTCAATTTATTTTGTAACAACTAATAAGTAATAACTAATAAACCATAATTCATATTTTAATAAAACTTCATACTTATATTTAACTTTAAAATTATATTTTAATTTCAATGATCTCTTTACGTATCCGCTGATTTATACCTTTATTTGTGTACAAGGAAATTATGCGCGGTCCTCGTCAGATATTTATTGTATTTATAAAATGGCTGTTCATATTATTTATTATTATTATTTCACTAAATACGCTTAATTACATTCGTGCTCATTAATGGTAATTTGTTTAATTTATTGGATATAGGTGGTCACCTGTGGGCTAGTAGTTAGGATAGCAACCTACTACGGCCAAGATCGGGGGTCGGCAGCTCTGCAAGTGGCCCCAGGATTTTGATTGAGGGAGTAATCCTTGGTTATGTCATTCTTCAGAAGGGACTAAAAATAGCGTCAGTCTGCTCGTTAAAGATATCTATTAGATGTAGCAAGATAAAGTAATGTTAAATGAATAAACAACAGTTAGAGGATTTAATCACATTCCTTCGCCTAACAAATAAAAACCTGAGATTTTAGCTCAATTGCAATCGGAGAATGGAAATAATTTCAAAGTTTTGATTGCATTGTTTATTATTATAGGAGAAATAACAAGGCATTAAGAAGTTGGAAATGATTATCCTCAATTTGGGGAAATAAAGCCCTTTGTTTAATAAAGAAGGAAAGAAAAGAGGGCGAGGAAGGTGTATAATAACCCCTTAAAGGGCTCAGCGATTGCCCACCCCCTCCCGATCTACAGGAACAGGAGAGGGCAAACAGGATCGCAACGATTTTTGCGGCGGCCCCAGGACCCGGCACTGTTTAACTTTCATGAATATTAAAAGCCGACTCTTGCATAATTCAGGGTCATTTCGGATTCACAATTCTAAACAATTTAACTCCCTTTAGCCCCATTTGGTCAGCCTCAGCCCTTTTGTTTTTATATTTAAATTTCCCGCGGTCACTGGAAACCCCGGGCCCTGATACAGTTTTAAGTCCTTCATTTTTTTCTGGCTTACTTCTTTATTTAGTATTAACGAAAAGAAAAGGAAAACAAAGAGCGGTAGAATTAAGGTTAGGATTGAGATCACTTTTAGTTACACAGCGTCGTGTTAAAGGCCCTCCAATTTGAAGGTATAGCCCTAGTTTGCATGTAAACTTCTTACATTTTCTAAACCTAAACTAGTTCAGATAAAACTTGATTCAATTTGATCAACATAATAGGTGTATATCTATGTAAATCACTTGGATTGAGAGGGTGGAAGATGTAAGGATGCAGACAATGACCCTGTTGTGCTGGTGTTCCGAAGGAAGAAGAAGAAAAGCGTATTCAGGAAGACACGGCAAGTTAGATCTCAATGAAGAAGTAACGCTGGGCAGGATGGCCTGGAGAGAAATACTGTCATAAAATTCGATAGGAAACGTCGATCATAAAAGATCAAAGATACTTCTGAGACAACTAAAGGAAGTTCTACCTATTCGCTTATAGATATGTGTTTATGTTTGTTTAATTTGACCGAATAATTATGGGTAACGGTAACCAGGAGTGAAGCTATACCCCACACCTTACTAAAGCTATACCCCACACCTTACTAAAGCTATACCCCACACCTTACTAAAGTAATGTCCGAAAATTTTATATACACTGACTTATCAATATAATTCTGGATTTAGTTGTCGGTAAATTTCTAAAGTTAACACTAATTCAAAGCAATGTGTGGATGGATAACAATAAATTGATAACGGTAGCTCTCAAGCGGAAATTGGTAGTATCGAAGGGGGGGGGGGCATTGAGTCATTGGGTTCGCTAGGCCTTCTTGTTATTATTAATGTTATTACACAGCCAAATATTTACTTGTCACTGTTTGTAGTCCGTTGTACCGATGATCTAGTTATCTAGTAACAAACGTGTTACATACATCGTTCCATTAGGTCATACAATCAGTGGTTTATCAACGATTTAATAGGTTAAAAAGAGACGATTTGATTGTTTCAATTTTCTAATTCAGAAAGCATTGAATGATGCTCAGCTATTAGCCCTGCATTTACTTGCAAGCAATATTCATTCGTAGTTACGGCCTTATATTTAAGCTGTCCAAATGAAATGACTCGAAGCCACCGTTGAGAGTTAGCGCAGCCGCAGCAATAGATGTAGTGCTAAGGAAAGGATTGAGGCGGGACAATAATCAGTAAATGGGGGGGGGGGGATAAATTCGGGGGATGGGTTAAGTTGGTGAGCTTGGGCCAACCGAACGGTTGTGTCTCTTGGGGGCAGTCCTCTGAGCACTTAGCCCTGTGGTCTCCAATCTGTCCCTTTACAATACCTCGGGGACTGTCCTAAGTTAGGTCAATAAGTTTGAAACAAAATGGATAGTAATAGAATAGCAGATATCTGTGTTTGTGTTTGGCACTAATCAATCAGTGCTTGGGGTGCTAAGTTCTCTGAGAAAATCTTCAATTGTCCGTTTAAGATTTTAATTCGTAATAAGCGTGATCTAGGACAAGTCACTTCTTTGAAGTCCATGAAACAGTGCAGTCTCTACCAAGTACTGAACCCCAGACTAGTTCACGGGTTGTAGTGGTACAGGTTTAAAATAAATTTATTACTACAGCTCTTTCAACTAGCTTTTGCTAAATAAATTAATCATAAAGAGAAAAATGTTGGGGCAATGGAAATTGTTTGCGTTTATTTCCAAGGAGCGTTTTAGCGATGAATTATTAAATCCTGAAAAGAAAATCGCATACATTTTTGAGGAGAGTTTTACAATGTTCTTGTATCTTTAATTACGGGTAAATTCGAGTATATAGTTCTACTTAACGTTTTATAAAATTATAAAACATATTTTAATCATTAAAAATTAAATATTATGTATTTAATTTTCTGTTGGTTGTGTTATGAATGTAACAAACAAAATTGGTAGATTATATTTCAGATGCTCTTAAAAGTTATCAAATATGTATTTCCATTGCCCCAGAATTTCTCTTTATGATTAATTTATTTGACAAAAGCTAGTTGAAATCGCTCTAGTAATTAATTTATTTTAAACCTTTACCAATATGAAATATATATTTCGAACTGTATTTATGGACTCTAGCATGATTTATTTGCAGTTTTATTGCTTTTTAATTTTATAACTATTTTAATAATCCAGTTATGCGAGCGTCTGTTTTGGAATCTAGTTGTATTTTGGTAAATATACCTCTCTAAAAAGAAGCAAAATGTTTTAAATCAGATTCATTGCCGGAGGGGGTGGATCATTGAAGGACTCGACAGGATGTGGGTTCTGCTAGTCGCCGGTTCTACTTATTCTATTATTGTTATTTTATTGAATACTTTAGACTTCAAGATTTTAATAAACTAAAATTCCGCGTCGAATAAGCTCAGAATAATATAACGACGTTTAATGAAATACGATTAATATTTGAAGTCTTAAGAAATATTGAAGAATACATTTTGTTATTTGTTTAAGTCCTCAAAGCATAATTATTTCAATTTTTTGGAATTCTAATAACCAGATATTTATAATTGGTCTCTTTTATTCTTTTTTTAATGGGCTAATTCAAATATCGAACTGAAATTATGTAGGTACATTTTAAGATTACCAAAAGCTCTACTAAACATAAATCATGTTAGAGAAGAATTGGTTGACTGTAACTTCAAATGTAAGGAAGAAATCGTTGGGGGTGCAGTCAATGAGTTGATCGTTCTATCCGCCGCTTGGTATATTTGCCCTGAAGATGGCCTACGTTGTAGGCCGAAACAATAAATAGTTACACTTATTAAGGTGTTTTTATTGACTGCACCCCAACTATTTCTTCCTTATATTATAAAAATAAATCAGTTCATAACTTACTGACAAATTTAGTACGTAATTTAATGAAGTATAAATCCTTTTAAAATAAAACTAAATATATCTTGAATATATTATATAATAGTTGTCCATGATAATGTGTGTGGAGGAGAATGGAGGTGGGTGGAGGTCAATAAATTTCTCTTAGGTAGGGAGAAATGTTTATTAAATAACCTACGCTTCGGCCCACTTTGCAGGCCTTCTTCAGGGCTAAATATGCAAAATACAGACAATTGGAAATTATTAAATTGTTAAAAATAATAATCTGTATAATATCGGTATCTGAATGATGGAAATTAAAATAAACATTGGGGGAGATCTGAGATATATATAGAGAGCAAGGTTAATGATTGTAGTGTATTAATAACAAAGTGACAAGGAAGGTAATAATAAAAGACAGTAAACAATACACTAAGTAATAAATAAGAAATAAGTAAGTAAGAAATAACGACGATAAGTAATAAAAATGATAAATACAGTTAACTGATAATGGTACAATGATTGAGGGATTACTTTACAATGATTAACTTTGCTCTCCTTTCTTATTATGTCTTACGGGTTATTACACAATCTGCTACAACTATCATTTATAATATTTCATTAAGAATTTGTGTGCATTATCGTATCCATTATTGGTTAACCGTATTTCTCATTTTTATTACTTGTCGTCATCATTTCTTACTTACTTATTTATTATTTATTACTTTATTTATTTAGATTTCTTAATACATATGTATTTTAATTTTAATATTTATTATTTTTAACAATTTAATATTTTCCAATTGGTTTTATTTTGTATATTAGCCCTCAAGGAGACCCGCAAAGTGGGTCCCAACGCTGGCTACTTAATAAACATTTCTCCCTATCTAAGAGAAATTTATTTAAAATCCACCCGGACCATTATCTTCCACAAATACTTTTCCTAGTACTTTCAGCCGCACCAGTATCTACTTTCTTTGTTGCTAATGTTGTCATGATTTTTAATTCAAAGATGATTCGAGTAATCTATATAGGGGACGGTTTCCAAGCCGATAATCGATTTTGCAATTATGAGTATCCAATTTATACAGTCCGGGCAAGCCTTGAAACTGTCTCCAGATTCCGCATTGTCGTTTCACGGTTGTTGGAAAAGTAAGTGATTTATCTGTCCCAGCAGGTCTCTAACCTGGAACCTAGCTCACTTCTGTATTATTTAATGAATTGTAGATTAAGTTGGTTCATTACGAGCGCGGACCCTTCGACAAGAGTAACTATTGTTCCGCCGAGCTTAGCGTGTGGGTTTGGTGCAGTTCCGCCGCATGCACTCCCAAGTCCCCCATAACTTGGCCTTATAACTTATTAACGGGGTTGGCCGTTAAGTAGCGCAATAGCGCAATCCCAGACCGTGGAAGAATTCGACCAATGAAGTCGGGAACGAAGTCTTGAGGAACACGCGCATTCCCGGCATTGATGAGACGATGCAGGGCGGGCGAGTTGACGTAATGGTCCCGACCCCCCAATAGCGGCCACTGTCCGGATATTGCAATCTGGCCCCCCTCATCGAGAAGATTGCCTTCTTGCCTTTTCTTAGTTTCCTATTCATGTTTCTTCTCCTATTTAAATGTCCCGCGCTCCCGCTCCAATATTCCGACAAATGAGGCTCGAGAAAAACGTTTCTAAGGATAGATGGGAATGTAGAAGAAAAGGTTGAGTGCTGGTTAAAAAAAAAACTATTTTTTCATCATACACTTTTTTAAAAATAGTTAAAAATCACCTAATCTCTTTATTATGTAAAATAGTTTTGGGTAATATTTTATGGATGTTGCCTAGCAACGAGAGGAGGAATTTGTTTTTGTTTACACTTTTATTGTGCTCTATCAGTTCATATCAGTATCATAAAATCTATTACAATATTTGTCACGATGCCTTATTTCAGCATTTATTTATTGATTAATAATTGAAGGGCAAGGAATTATTTTGATGTTTTTCCTCCACGCTCTACTGAAAGTGCGTAGTATTAGAGATAATGCTCCCGACACAGAAATACTTGACAAAAATGAGTCAAGGCATGAGAGGAATTTCTGAAAAGTGGTTTCCCTACGACAGAAGGAAGTTGGCAGTAGGTAGCGTAGACCTGGTTGGTCGGTGTCCCCGCATTGTCCTCAGGTAATGATGGAAACATCAGCCTTCTCTCCGCTTTTCAGCAAAGTCAGCCAACCCAGCAGGAGCTCTCTCATTCAGTTTCTTCTCGCCACCTGCTCTCCTTTCTGGAATCCCCGTCGATGTCTCAGTCCCCGAATTCCTGTTAAAGTGATAAACATCTCTTGTCGAAATACCTAGCACGACTCACTTCCCTAAAAAGAGAAACTTAGAGGAAACAATGATGTATAGAAATGCCAAAGATTCAGACCTGCTTAGGGAGCCCTCAGCCACACCCTCGACAATGAACTTCCTTACCCAGATCAAGAATAAGGAAGTTCATTCATCAAGTTCCGGCATTTATTATTCGTATAAAGTTAAAAATTTACTTTCCTCCAAACGGCGTTTCTTTCATTTCCACAGTCATGGTTTTCATTTATATACATATATTTTTTTGCGATACTTTGTAGAACATTGTAGATACTATAAAATATAGTGATCATCGGCAGACAAATATTAACCACAATCTGGGGCTTTCATGGCGCTCGAACTAGCCAGTCCGAGGAGCTTTCTTTTTGCCTCACCCTCCCCCCCCCTAAAACAATTCAATTAATTTATAAAAACTGGGATTGAATAAATATACCTTTATATTACATTGAGGTGGGTTAACTTTGACTCGTGATATGAAAAGGTTTATTCCCGTAAAGTTTGCTTGGCCAGAGAAATAGCATGTTAAGGAGCGCCCTTTGTTCCCTTCCTGTCTTCAGCGCACTTCTCCATTTAACTTACCCCAAACTCTTGAGTGATGGCCTCAATTATAAATAATATTTCATCTTCAGTCTCAGCGATAACAGTAAGCATCGACTAGTCAACGGTTTGCAGTTCAGCAAATCTATTATCAGATTAAAAAAAACAAAACAGATATGACATGAGTGTAGCCAAAGAGACATGGCCGCAAGCCTTCAGCCTAAACAAAGCATGATATCGTCCAAATGATAACCGTTTTCTTATCAGATTGCATGAACTAATCTAACCGTTGCTGATGATGTCTTTATTAGTCCTCAAGATTTATTTTATTCTTAATAATTCTAAATTTGCAGATTTTCATTGATTTGAATAACAACCAAAATTATTTTAATTGAATTTTAACATTATAGTAATACAAACTAAAATCCTGTATTCGAATTTTGTCAATAATTGAGTTATGCATGAGTTGTGATTGTTGTCATAACGAATTGATGAATAGATCCATAATTTATGTATTAATTTACATACATGTTCACTCTGTTGTTATATTCAAATCGAACAGTTGATGTTACATTAACATTTCTAATTGAATTTAAACACATTACTGAATATTAAGAAGAGATCCTTCGGTAAACCAATCTAAAAAACAAGCCCCTTAATGATTATATAAAAGATGAAATAGTAATGACCTGGAGAGCTGGAGTATAAGAAAGAGCCGGTTGTGGTAAATATCTTGGTCACAGCTGGTTTGAGAAATATTGCGGCAAAATTGAGTTTTCCAGCCTATTCCAGATGTTTATGGCGGGGAAATGTACAGTGCCTGTGGAACGGTAAAAGAAAAAAATAGCGCTATTAATATGTATCAAATTAATGCTTAAGCGGTTATTGTATCAATTAAGCATTGATTGTATCTAAATAAATTCATTAGTATTTATGTTCATCTACAATGTTTATTGTTGTTTATGTTATATATCCCTATTTCATTTACAATTAAATGAAGTATAATGCATTAGACTCAAATATTTAAATCAGGTTTTTATATTATTTTTTCCCCTGATGACATTTTAGATCGTAGAAACATAGGTCGGTAGGGCATTAGAATTTCACATATATATATATATATATAACAATACTTTATTAGTTAAATAGTAGAGTATGCTTTCGAACAACTGATAGTTGAAAATTTTGTCTGAATAGTCGATAAATTATAATAATCGATATTCAAGAAATTAATTATTAATCGTATAACTGGTAGTAATGTTAACATTTATATACGCTGTACATCATCAACATACAACATACGCTGTTTTCCGTAGCCATTCGTATATTCAACTCTTGATTGGTTTGACTGATTAAATATTTTTATAAAACACTAAAATAACAATTTATTTATAATCAATGATATTAGTAACAATTACAAATTACGCAAAATGTTGATTGGTTTGAAATAAACTTCAGGCATAAAAGACTTATTGGTTTATTGGCTTTTGTATGATGTTTTAACCTAATTGTAAATCTGCATCCCGATTTTTTATTGACTTTTCACAGTTAAAACAATACGATATTTCTAAAACGGAGAGATCTGGATGAAAACGTACTTTTACACATTTTGCATAAATGACAGCTCTATTCCTCATTTCAGATATTTTAGTTAAACTCAATTGTTGAGCTGATTAGTTAATCGCAATTATTTTTCGCAAAACTAACGTAAATAGCGTCATTTTTTTCTCTATATCTTTTTACCCACACCTGTGAAATAAAAATAATTGACAATAAGCAGATTGGCTGACAGGAAAATAATACTGAATGCCGTGAAATGCATGAACAAGTAAAACATTCTACTTCACTTTGATGCAATGAAAATAATTAATATTTGGTAAACCGAGATGAAATAGCTACATCATATTTCCTATATTTTTTATCTTCGATATTCTTAAATATTGAAATAGCTCTTTTCTATTGAAATAGTAACAACTATTTATTTAAATATTTGGTTTACTTTTGCTGAATACAGTAACCTGTATAAAATGTGGCACTGGATAAAAGTAAATTCTCCCTACAATATTGAATATTGAACGTAAATCCCCCATTTATCATAATATAGTGTTTCCGGTCCGTTGCCTAACTATCATGTTGCAACGCATTGTCACTGCGGCTCAGAGCGCTACAGATGCCGACACATCTGCTCACGTCCTGACACCGTCAGTAAATCCCTAAGTAATTGCGACGCTGCGAAGTGCGAAGGAAGGCGCCGTTTCCCAGATTAGAGCATTGTCGAGGACCCCGAAGCCCCGGGTGATCCTGACAATGGAGACTACTCGAAGAGGCCACAATGTCCCGTTCCAGGTAGCCCAGAAGAGCTTTCTTTGTAACTGATTCCACCGCCTCTCCTTTACCTACACCTCGCACTTCTCTCACAATGGCTTCGAGGCCCTTCTAGAAGAGTAACATTTTTTATACCCTCATAGGCCGTTTGCCTTACCTACTCCATTCAACGATGTGGCCCTCTCGACATTTCCACCTTTTTGTAAACATGGGCAATATATGTATGTCTATTGTTGGTTCAGTTGAATTTTTTTTTTAACTTCCTTTGGTATAGGTTGATGTTGCCAATACTTCCAAGTATATAATCTTTATGTTCACTGAACTCCGTTAGTTTAAAAGCCCCGATTGTCTAATTCCTATTTATCAAAATCCTCCTATCTACGATTCTAAACGACTTATTACGGTTTCGTTCATTGACCAAATCAATAAACGTACATAACCATTATAGTCGTAGTGTTATCTTTACAATGATTTTCACCGTATTTGGAGTTGGGCAGCCGTTTGTATTTGTTAGATGACTTATGTAAATATTCTGACTATAGGTTCAAAGGTAGGCCATTATAGTTACTGTTAGCTCAGTGGTAGAGAGCTCATTCCGTTCCGAAAGCGCTGGGTTCAAATCCAGCTGTGGCAGAAGTTATTTAAACTATTAACAGCTACGGAAGGCCTCTCTGGGATCTGGAAACTTTCCTGTGGCTCGACTAGCGTCTATAAAGCGAACACTCTTAGTTGGGGAAATACCGAGAGATCGGTGTAGAATAAATAACGCCTCCCTGCACAACCGTTGCCCCAGAAACAGTACAGTCTCTATCAAGTACTGAACTCAAGATCTTTCATGGCTGGTTGTGGTACAGTTTTTTTTTTCCGTAACGTTAGAAAATGATAGGTCTGCATTTAAGTCAATGTCATTTTTAGCTCTATCTCGATCGTGTACATTCAAAGTTAAGCTCTAAACAAATTCAACTGTTAATATTATTTTTCCCACAGTAATATGAACATTAAATCAAGATTGTTTAATATATTTAAATCCTGTACAAGTGGATTTTAGTGGAATAGCCCAACTCTTTTCCATGATTTCTTTTCTTGATATGATATCGTATGTAGCAACTAACGTAACCTTATTTAATATAGTATTTATGTAACTTAAATAGTCATGAAAGCGCTCACTGGTAAATTGTCAGATCATCCTGATCCAACCGTGATTTGGGAGTATGGAGGACATTAAACAGGGGTCCCGAGCCTGTACGATGTCAGGTACTCGTTAAAAATCCCTATCCTAATTAAACCTGGATAGGCAAAGTTTAGAGTTCCCACTGTAGCATCGTCCGATCAGCCATAGCAGCATAAAGTGACGTTAAATAGACCAACAAACATAAATCTATATTATGGTTGGTGATTGTAAAGATATATTTTCCGTTTAAAAGTTGAATTCTATGTATCATGAATTCTTAAATATTGAGATGAAAGGGAAATACATTAAATAAAAACATGGAATAAATTAAATTTGTTTCTATTCCCTGATTAAGACAAGGCAAGTCTGTTGGATTTCTGTTGCAGGTCCCGTGTACTTTGCTACTGACCTTAGGACAGAGGTCAGGAAAAGACTAAAGAAAAGAAATATGGATGACACAGCCGGATATGATAGATAGCACGGATATAATATTGGCCGAGGAAATTGAAGAATGGGTTCCCCTAGTTAGAGCAGCATTGCATTATGTAGCCCAAGGCGGAGGCAGCCGTGCAGAATATCAGAGCCGGCGCATGCATCTCCTCCTCGCCGTGGTGGTGGTGTAGTAGATCCTCGATATCGCCATGGTCACTATCTTCCTCTTCCTCTTCCTATTTCTTCCTTATCGCCTGCCTCTTCCCCTTTATATACCTTCAGCCTGATTTACTTACACCCCTACCATATAAAGCCTTTTATTGTCCTGTTGTATATTAAAAAAAAAGGTTACAAAAAAAGGTCTTTTTTCTAAGAGTAATGTACCTACTAATGCAGTTTTTCTTTATATATAGGCAAAAGACCTTTTTTCTCAGTTTGTTGAGTTTCGTTGACAAAGAAAAAACGAAAAAATGACAACTTGTATTGAGTTAGTTGTATGTTGAACGTCTTGGTGGTGGGGTGCTGTCTCATGTTTGGAGCCTGTTTGGGCTGTAGATCGTTGGGATGTGTTGCAACTTTTTCTTCGAGATGTGATTCACATAACCCTTTTTTGTTTTTGTGTCTTGATAATGCCTGAATAGGCGAAACGTCGACTGGTAAGTGGGTGTATTACTGGATTTGAAACATAAGGCTTTGCATTGTGGTTTTTCCCAACTGCATTATAATGAAGCCGCAAAGTTATGTTTTTTTTTATTTTATACTTTCATTGGTTACAATTTATTGATTTTTTGAATTCCTTTCAACATCATTTCATGTCAACGGTGTCATGCGCGCTTCTATTTTGATTTTAATTCATTATTATTTACTAAGGAGGATTAGATAAGACTTTGCTGTCAAATTTGTTAAATCTTATCTTTTTTGTTCTTTGTTTATTACTCTATTTTTATAGCCATTACTGTATTTTCATCTTAAACAAGGCTCTCAAAATTTAGCCATAAGACTTATTCGCAGTCAAAAGACATGACAGTAAACACAAAAAATATTGATAAAGGGCATCTCGATTAAATTCCTGAATATTGACAAAATTACTCAGGATAAATAACTGCATGAATATAATAGATAACTGCATTGTAGTTATTAATATTATTATTAATGCAATATAAAACAAAATATTATAATAATTCCGCTTTGTGTTATCTCCTAAATTCTCCAGTATTCTCATCCTTTATTGGACCAAATATTTTACGCAATGCCTTATTTTCGAATGCCTTAAGACATTGTTCAACCTTCAGCGTTTTAATAATATTAATATAGCAAATATTATTAACGCACTGTTAATGTAATCTCGCTGCTTGTTGATTTTATTTAATCAGTTAGCAGTCGAAGATGGATCCTGTGGGATTTAGGACCCTCCTGGGCTCAACCAGCCTCTTAAACTGGGTACCTAAAATAGAGAGAAATCTGCTGGTTGAGCGTGGTCTAGGGCAAATCAGCTCCCTACAAATCACCTCCCTACACATTAGAGGGGATAACAGTAGAGAACCTCCTAGGCTCACCCAGCTCTACGAAGTTGGCACTCTTAATCGGGGGGATAAATGCGGTGAGTGTGACTCGGGCAAATTAACTCACTGCATAACCGGTGCCCTGAAAACAGTAAAGTCATTACTGAACACAAGACTCTTCAAGGGTTGTAGTGGAACAGGTTTTTTTTATTGTTAATTTACAGTTGGATAAGAGTTAGGTCATAATGCTATGTGTGTCAGATTTTCCATGTATAAAGGTTATACCTACATACAGTCATGTTAGGCACATACAGTCATGTAAGGCACATACAGTCATGTAAGGCACATACAGTCATGTAAGGCATACTGCGCTGCGAGGCAATTAGAAACAGCTCATAAATGTTTTTTCCTTTACTGGGATGTTATTCCGGATTATTTCTTTTTTTCATAGTAAGTGCCCCCTTCAGGTGAAATAAGTTGATGGAAGGACTCCCCAGGCCTAATCCTTAAGAAGCCTATACACTCGCCCATAACATTCTTCCTTGATATTTTTTCCCCTCGCTCAAGGAGGGAAATAAAAGACTTCCCAAGAACGAAATACGTCCCCTTGAAGCTACGCCATTCACGTCGATGTTACCCCGCGTAGAGAAAAAGCTTCGGTTCTGAATAAGGAAGGGACACATATGACAGAGCTGATGATATTTACGACACGGCGCATTGTGGTAGCGACTCACCTGGCTTAGGTAGCGGTTCATTAACATCCATAAATCCGTAGAGGCGGCAAAGGCGAGCAGCAAAACACGCCCATCTTCCTGGGAGGCAAAAAACCGGGTGACAGTAAACAGAATCGACTCCCCTATTGTCATCCTCTTTGATATACGACCTCATACTCTTCATAGGCGATATCCATTGTCAGTCCATCCACTTCATACGCTCACACCTAGGGGTGTCTTCTTGCGTGGCCATTTTATTACCAACGGTTCTGTTTGGACACGGCTTTTTGAGGCCATTGTCCCTCCCCCCTGCCATCAGGAGTATCGTCCTTTGTGATCATTGTCTTTCTTTTATAGCTGCCATATTTTATTCAAAATAATCCTTAATAAATAAACCGCTTGAAGGTTTAGTCATTCTCGTTCCCCTTCCTTAACTTCCGTGACAACACAAACACACACGGGTTTGGCAATGTTATCCTTCACTAACATAATAACGGCTTCATTTTAATCTTTGTTATTACGTATACACCACGTCGGCTGCTATAAGTTATCAATTCATTTGTCAATTGTGGAATTGTGACGTATTATAAAAGTTTTGAGGTGGGTGTATGCACTTATGTATAATACTTATACATCAGGCATAACTATAAAAAACTGTTGAATGCTGATTTTTTTTTTTTTAATTGGAGATTCTATTCTGCACTTTCCTTGTTACTCATTACATGATCACGGAAGTTGTCCTTGAGGATCTCAACAGATTTTTATAACAATTTTGTTTTTTGAGAATTAATTTAGTTAAATTTGCCTAACCCTAATTAGTACCCTTCTTGACGATGTTAATGATGCCAATTATTTTTTATGTATACAAATCTTTTCTGTGATAAACGCTAATTTAATAATGTTTGGTTTGATTCGAGCATATCCTTTTTTTATTTTGTTACAGATTTTCTAGTACGTCAACATACAAATCGGATATTTTTAGACATTTTTCTCGGTCCTAATCTTAAGATAGAAAACAAATCAATAAACATATTCTCAATATAATAAAAAAATTAAAGTTTATATCGAGCTTGGTTATCCTAAAAACCTATTTGCGGCGGCGAGGTGAGGAGAGAACTGTAAGGAAGGGAAGTTTGGGTGTTACATTGAAAGATTGTCTCGGTCCTCACTGGGTGTTGCTCTCGCTATTAATGGTCCGGTCCTCCAGAGTGTCGGGGCTTCATGAAAAACAGTTTGTCTTGAGGCGGGTCGATTTGTCTTCAGTTCTAGCGACACTATGTGAACTGCAACAGACATCATAGTAATACAAGTTCCAGATCAGAAGAAACGTGTATATCAGGCTGTGAAGAAGAATCCTTATCTTAGCGTTGAACAAAAAAAAAAAAAAATCATATCGTTAGTACATTTACTGCAGCATGTTCATATACACTAAATTTTATAATACGAAATATTAATTATTTATAATTCATTTCTTCCTGCTATTAAAACATCATTTATTTGTATGATTGTATTTAATATTTATTTTTCAGTTCATTAACTCACTGATGAAGTAATAGCAAGTTTCTTTTCCCATTTTTTTTGTAATATTTCTTCAATCATTAAATCATGCATCGTGATTGAAGTCTCAACAGTTCTTGATAAATAAAATTACAACTTTTCTTAAGTTTCTGTATTATGAAGATCCATTTTTAAAATTATATGTGAAGATTAAGCTCTTAAAGTACAAAGTAATAAATGAATTACCCTATCCTAGGGAAGAAAAATATTGATAATTTTAACATTTTTATTAAATTAATCTTTTATCCACCTAAATCCATAAGAATAACTACGACTCTGTCGAAACCAGGGGAAATACGTGATGAATGAATTAAAAATATTGACTGTTGCCATTTAAGAGAGTACTTAACATCTTAAGGTATTCGAAAATAAGGTGCTGCGTGAAATATTTGGACCAAAATAGGAAGAGGCCACATACCAGGTTAATATGGAATGGGGTTAGTGACGGAATGAATACCTAAAAAGTTAATCAGCGCAGTGCCGACTGGTAAGCGTCTGAGGGGTTAGACCGAGGCGTAGGTGGGAGGATAGTGATAAGAGTGATAAAAGTGGAATCAGGTTTGGCGGAAGTTTGTGACTGTTAAATGATTGTGATTGGTTGAGTCGGCATCGAGCCTCCGGATCCACTAAGCCTTGTCGTTTTATTTCAAGGGCAAACAACTGCAGATTGCTATTATTGCCCTCACCACTGGATAATATACATATTTACATTACCTACATAATTACAAATATACATTATTGATACATTAGTACTTAGTAAAAATATTGTTACATATTAAAATATTGACATATAATAGTAGCATATTAAACATATAGTAGAAAGATAAATGCTTATATAAAGTTATTCATATTAAAATAAAACGTTATACATATTTATATAACTAAGCGTTATTGGTTCTTTTTGTTTAGCGATATACGATTCGGATGTCATAATTAACAATTCAACTAATCAAGTGTATATAATTTTGAAGCACAACGGGAATAGCCGACGAAGCGATAGATAGAACAATATTGAGGCTGACAAATGATGAAGTAGCCATAAAGAGGAGACAACACCTGTGCCTTGGAGCTTCCAAATAGGGCGCGCCTATAAAAATGGGCTTTATCGGATATCGTTTAGCTAATAAAGGGCAAGGGCCTCAGTAAACAGCCATCGCCCCCTTTATGGCTCTTATTTATTACTTATTACATTCCGCTTTAGTCTCCTTAAACCATCCTTCCAAGGATTTATTAAAATTGCCCTCTCCCCAAATCATCGGCTGTATTACCCCCTCCCCCCCGTCCAACATGTTCCACATATTCTTCATGTTCGTGTGGAAAATTATGCCATTGATACACTGAAATATTACTCTTCATAAAAATGGAAAAATAAAATTCCCATCTAGTTAAATCCGAATTAACTACTCCTAAATATTTTCTAGGATGATAAAGTAAATCAATTATTGACTAGAACTCATGTAAAATTAAATATATAATTTTACTAATCTTGATCTGAGTTTATAATAGGTCATGGGTTCGAGGCTGGTCGTATTATATAAATTATTTTTTTTCTATAAGCTGGGAATCAAATCTGTGACATCCGGAGGCCCACCCAATTTCTATATAGTAGCCTTGATTTTAATTAGGAGACAAATATGGCCTTTGTGTTGTAAACGTAGATCAAATCCCTTCCCTGATTTCTCCGTCATGTCATTTCATGAACCAGAGATAAATTCTTGGATTGTAGTGGTATTTTTTCTAAATAGGAAATAAGAAAAGATATTGTAATATCTATATATTAAAATTGAATGTAAAACAAGTTTGTTAGTATTTAAATGTTATTTTCTGGGTTTTTATCTTGGTTTGAGGAATAATTTCTTCTTCTCGGAATGAAAAATTTCCGAGAGTTCTCGGAAATGTAAATTTTTTTGTTTGTTTTGAAGAAAGAAACACATTTAAGTTAATTCACGGAACCCAAGCCAATGTTAACATCCTTTTATGACATAAATTCATATAATACCGTATGATTCAGTTGAATTTTTCAAGATGCGAATCAATATCAAATCTTGAATATATATAAAAAAGCCTGCATCACTACACCTCGTGAAAAGTCTTGGATTGTACTTTTTCATGAAGAATGGTCCAAGGAAATGATTTGTCTTAAATTTCGCTGAACTGTCTGTTTTTTCCCACTTATTTTGGCTACCCAGGTTGAAAGAGACTGTTGAGGGCCCCAGACCTCACAGGATCTATTCCCGGTTGGTAACAGATTAAATACGCCACATCTGTATTTAAACCCGAGATTTTCGACTTGGCAACTCAGCGCTAGTTTGTTTTTAAATTCCGCGAGGAACGGGTTGCCTGGTGCGCAAGCGCACTGTTCTACTAACATCGAGGCTCCTTGTTAGAGACCCGCTGTGATTGTTAAATCATTCAGTCTCTTAGCCATAATGCTGCCACCTTCATCATCTTAGGTGAAAACAAACGGAACAAACGAAATTATAACTTACATGTTTTCATTAGAGAATTTTTAATTTAGCAACTGTACAGTTCTCCATATACCATACCGGAAATTCTGCCTTTTAATTCACTTTTTTACAAAAATCATTATTTTTGTTGCAATGCCATTATTTTTTAAACTGTGTAAATTAACTGTTTTAGTATTTTAAATTAATGGTGGGCCTATTTACTATTTCCCGTAGGTCACCCTGTAAATAAGCCTTTCAACTCGAGATAAACTTAAATTTAAGCAAAGCTCTCAGGTGATTGAGGACAAGACAGGAGGGAAGATGATTGGGGACATTGCCGTGCCGCGGTGGCAGTGAGGCTCCGGTTACCTGAGGATAAGAGAGGGCTCTCTAGCGAGAGATATGTCTCCTCTTTCCCCTCTAACCCGCCCTTTATCATCTTTGTATCTCTCTCTCTCTCTCTCTGGAATTCGCTTTAATTAAAGAGGATAATGTTAACTTTAATATAAGGATACTTGTTTTAAGAGGACCGTAACTTGTTTTGTCGGGGTGGTGCAAGGGTTTACATAGTCCATTGATTACAAATAATTACATATCCAAAACGTTAGGTTATACTAGCTCACAACTTACTTCTCTAAGAATTGGTTTAATTGTTTTGCTTTATGTACATTCCATTTAAAATATCAGCGTACAACGTTGATTCATACTTGTGTTGTTATTATAACTGCCATGTGACAAGACCTCGCTGAGCCACTGAATTGGAGGGAAAGCCTGGACCGTTTCTCGCTCGAATCACTGAAAGGTTTGCTTTGTATTCCCTGCTCAATATTTTACTAAAATATAATTCTCTATAAGGCTATAGATGATATCTTGAAGCATATACTTTTTATGAATTTCACTTGGTAAATATAATTCTTAAAAACCTTAAGGGGCAGGTTAGCCCATTGTGTAGAGCTCTGAGTTGCAATAACCAGGATTCCGGGTTCAATCCGTCCTTGGTAGATAATTTATTTCTAAGCTGCCAAAAGCGAGGGATGGATCAGATCTCACTCAGCCTCTCCAAAGTGGTTACCCTAAACTCGACTGTTGAGCACAATCTCTGACAAATCACCTTGCACAACCGTTGACTTATGCCACTGTACACTCCCTTAAAGGGCTGGGGAGAATGGCTACAGTGCCCCAAGTTCTGAGTTCAAATCCAGCTCTGGCAGATACAACTAATAAATGATTTAATCTACTAAAAGCCTCTTGTGGTTTGACCAAGCTCTAGGTTCTAACTTAAGGGACAAATCTAGCTGCTTAGCGTCACCTCGGACAACTCACCTCCCTTCACAACCGTTGGTTTAGAAAACTGACCAGTCTCTATTACTTACTAAACCTTAGGGCTATAGTGGTACCGTTTTTCTCCTATAACCTTACTTGAGTACAATATTCCTTTTATAGATCGAGGCTTTGTTTATTGTTATGCACACCCCGTCTAATAGTGCTGTCTTAATCAGTTACTATGCATAGTACATAATTTGTGGTCAGGGGCCCGTAGTAGTCAATATTTTTAATATGAAGCTTAACTTACCCCGAGATTTTTGAATTGCCGGTTTAAAAAAAATATATAAATAAGTACTCTTGTATGCGAGAAGTACACTTGTATTTTTTTAACGTTTTCCATGGCACTTCTTCATTATTCTGAACAAGCTTACCTCTCCCCCGTTGTTGATCCTGCTGATGTTTTGGACCTAAACATAGCCCTTGCTTCGGGTCATCGAGAGCCGACAAAATAAATATCGCCTAGGATATTCCTGATGTAGCTCTCTCAGCTCCATTAATTATAGCTCCTGACATCCTTACGCTGGGGGGAGGAGGACTTCCAGAAAGGACTTCCACAGAGGTCCTGGTGATTGATGAGAGACGACGCGGCGATTGGTCCCAGCTGCAGAGCTCTCTCCGCGTAATGTCAGGCTCGTTCTATCAAGTCCTGATAAAGTTTGATCTAAGTAATAGTCCCTTCATCATCCTGTTTCCTCCTGATAGCGGCGAGATGGCTCTCTTCATGAAGTGCTACGATAGGCCACCAGAAAACACTGTTCTAAATATCTTTCAATGCATTCCGTATAGTTTAGTATTAAATATTCAACAATCTAAATTTCTAATATTAAATTCTTTTTAAATGTAATAAAATTTGCATGAGTGATAATAACAATAACAAAAATACATAATTATGATGATTGCATGATTAATTAAAAATATAAATTTTATTTCCTGTTTTACTAGGCCCAATTACTGCAAGGGCTGTCGCGCCCGATAGTGAGTGAGTGAATGTTTTACATTTGATAGATAAACTATAAGTAATATTTTTTAAATCCTGCGAAATTTTCAGGATAAGTTGAATACTAATTATAATTGAGATTAGAACCGCACCCGACATTAAGATTAGATCCATTTTTTATGTCTCATTAATAAATAGATTGAATGTTAAACGTTGCCGGAGATAGCATCCATTTTGTAGCCGTTTCATTATCGTATTGTTTTGAGATGTAGATATGTAGCCTGTATTTCTATATAAAAACATACGCAAGTACTTATATTTCAATATTTACCTGAAATGGAAATTTGTTCTCACTCCTCCCAGTTATTTAAAGGATTTGGACTACTCCTATTGAAGTTATCTAGTTTCAGTCTAACTGTTGAAATACATTTTAGTAATTTCAAACGATGCAGTCCTATAAAATGATTTTTCAAAATGCGGGCCGGTGCAGAAGAGATTTAAGTCTTTCAGTTTAGCATCTTCCAATATTAGTACTCTGAGGTATAATCTTTGACGTAACACAGAAAGTACCTTAAATCTGCCCTTTACCACATGGCCCTCAGGTATTAGATTATTATATCAAAATTAGATTTCAAGGCTTTTAAAATGTTATATTTTGAGTTATTGGAGATGAGTTGCGGGACATAATAATACCAATATTTACAGATCTCTTAATCAAAACGAACAAATGTCACCGGCTTATCTTTATATATCACAATTAATCTTTTTAGGATAATCTTTTAATAATAATAATAATGACTTCCTTACCCAACCCGGAGTAAATACGGGTACCGTGAATCGCTATTTATCTTCTCACCTACGCCTTGGTCGTTTACCATGCTACTCCTAGCTTTTTATTATTCTTAGGAACCACTGATTGCTAATCCCAGCAACATTACAATTCCATCTCAACCTTCGCTATGCTATGACTTGAAATATATTAATAGCCTGCGTGTTCTACTAATCTCCTCAGGTCTCCGATGATTTTTCTGTGTCAAGCTTTTTCTTGAAGAACGTAATGGAGTAAGATATTAGAACTGTGTGGTGTAGACGCGGCCTCACAAAGAGAAGCCACGTCAAAACAGCTGTGCAGGGCAGGCTATAACAGCTCTCCTCAGAGGCCTTTAATGCACATCTGTTTGCTCAATTCCCCCTAAAGCTATGTCGGATTACTTGTTATTTTGACGGGTAAAAATACCGTAAAGAGGAACATGACTGACAATAGGGCTGCTATATTTACACCGGGCTGATGCGCCCATGTTTTGCTCTCGGGGTATACCATTATTTTAAATTGAAAAAACAAACTTGCGTTTCTCGTTGTTAATTGACATAACTGTTTTCTATTTACTTATAGATGATCAGCATTGTCAACCTGCAGTGGATAGCTTGCCTGATTCGGTTGCACATTCACCGAGTTGACAGGAAGGAATGATGACGATGAAAATACCAAAAATCCATTGGAAAATTAATGAAGGTCCCTCTTACCCGCTCTATCTTATTTCGACATTCGATATGTCGCAGCGTCCAGAACTAAATCTATTGTTTTTTTTTCTAGGGCTTTTTCGCATCCTCCAAGATTTATTTACAATATAATACTAATTTACAATAAATACCTGAAAATGCTTCTATATAAACCAAAAGCATCTTAACATTTGCCCAAAGAAGGGCCTTTTTTTCTTTTTAAAAAAACCTTGTAAATATAAAAACCATGTAAAAATTGTACATAGAAGAAAGAGGAAAAAAAATAAAGCTTATTATTATTATTATCTTAACATTTATTTTTAAAATTATTGAAATATAAATATAGTTGATAGTATTAATAGAGATTATGAAGAACCCCCGGACCTTCTATCCACTCTCAGTTCGGTCGAGGCTTTGGCTTTTCTTCGTCAGATTCATTGCGTTTCCTATCAGATGTCTCTAGCGGTTCATATTTCGGGTTATTTCTTCTGTAACACCTGTTTTGTTGCCATCTTCCTTCACTGCCTCCATCCATCCTACTGTTTTCTTTAGTTTGTTAACGTTATTAAAAATGTTCTTCGTAATCCGTGTTTCTTATACAAGTTATAAGTTATAAAATTTATCATAATTGTTGTACATTTTATAAAACTTTATGTTCTTATACAAATCTTCATTTCTCCTTTCAATCCACATATTTCTATTGTTTTTCTCAGGCCCTAGAATTTTTCCTAGCATTTTTCTGTCTCTTTTTTCTAGTCCTCTTAGTCCGCTTTTCTTCTTCAGTATTAAGCACTCTCATCCATCTGGAGCTTGTGTCCTAATAACCATATTATAGTCTCTAATCTTAGCTTGGATGGATATCGATTATTCGGTTATATATATAAATTACAAAATATGGCGACATAATATGAATTAGCATTATGGCTTGGTACAAGAGTAATATAATAAGGAGGGCCCCCCCCCCTCATTGCCCCCCACTTCATTGCCCCCCCTTAAGGAAAACCTTATCGACAGTTGTAAATATCTTCCACTTAGTGTCCTTCCGCAGTCATTTAGCCTCAGTAATTTCGTTCTATGAAATGGCCGAGGAAATGGCTTTTCCCCGAAACCTTTCTGCTAAATCAAGTGGAAATTTTAGTTCCCACTGGCTATATCCTATTCATTCCAGAGCCCCCCCCCTCCTTGTCTGTTATCCCACTGTTTTTTTCTATTTGCTTTTTATTTCCCCCACTTTATTTCTATTGAATAGATGTAACTGGATTTTTTTTTTTATCTGTCAGTCGGAACGGTTATATTTCAATATTCTATTGTTGTTTTTTTTTTTTTGTTTTTTTTTTATATGCTTTCACATAGACTGTTAAAATTTCCATTCTACGCTTTTATTTTTGATTTGCAATAATAATAACAATACCCCCTCCCCACATCCCCTATTTCTTTGACTTTCCTCATAATAATACCATAATAATTTTATTAATGATTTGAATAAAGTAAATACGCATGAGTATATGGCCATCTTTGTGATTCCCTCTACATCAGCCACTTTTTGATTTTTACTTTTTTTAATGGCCCATTAAAATGCTTGTTAGTATTCGGTCTTGACATTTTTAAACTCGAATCTTATGTTCCGAAATCAGAATTTACAAAATATTATCCTTCCAACTCTTCTTTATGGATGTGAAACTTGGCCCCTAAGGCTGCTGAAGGATGAACTACGTATTTTGGTTTTGGAAAAAAAGTTGCTGTGGAAATATTCGATCTATTAAATGATAAGATCATTGGATAATATATCAGATTGCATAACGTAGAATTGCGAAGCTTGCATTCGGCAAATTTTTTTTAAGTGCTAGAGTCACAAAGATTAAGATGGGCCTGTAAAGTTGCTGGGCTTAGTAACGTACGAATGCCTAAGATGTTAATTGGCGCTGCGCCGACTGGGAAGTGTCTGAGGGGTAGTAGTGAGGCGTAGGTGGGAGGATTGTATTAGGAGTGAGCTGGCGGCTTTGGGTCGTCGTGTGTGGAATGAATTCTGTAAGCAGTGATTGCTTGTATCGGCATCCAGCCTATTCATATTAATAAGCCATAAAATTTCGATGGTACTGTTGGAGTTAGAGTTAGTAGTTCATTGAAATTTTGATTTTACCTCCTGAGTTATTTAATTTTGTTAGATTCCCTTTCTATGGAGTAATCCTTCCTGCTATCTGATCTAGCAACATTTTGGAATAGTTCTATAACTTCATTCCCCGTTTAGTAATTTATCATTGGATATAGAAGATTGCTAGTCAGGAGCGAGAGAGATGGGGATCTAGATAGGGCGAGTTGCATTGCCGCTGATAGGAGGAGGCCTGGCTGGCGTGCCTTGTTAACTCCTCCCTCTATCTGCACTTCCTTATCGCCGGCTCCGTGCTCACTGGTCAAGCGCTTCTGGCATCCAGGCCACCTTCCACCTCTCCGAGTTGCATGCCCGCCTAGGGTAACTAAAATAGAATAGTTTTAATGATTCGCAATGAACCAGACAAGTTAGTGTTTATTCATTTAATGTGACTTACTGCTGTTATCCAGGGCTACCTGACACGGCACTGGCTACGGACTTTCTATTTTACGCCCCTTCCTTAAGACGACTTAAATAAGGATTTTACTCCCGCTTTAAAGATTATTGGGGCACCTGCCGGGCTGCGAACCCGCGAATTCGGGTAGAGACTTGAATAGAAGAGACTTGACAGTACAAAGAACTTTTTGCACTGGATTTCATAAAGATAGTGTAAATCATTTATTATTTTATTAACGAAAATTATTGATATCGAGATTGCAAATGAAATTATCGATTCTGAGAAACCTTGGATCCATTTTGGAATAGGTTGTAAGTGAAATCTATAATTGCTTTTCTTTCTTCGTTCTTATCTCGAATAAAATTAGAAAATTATTTTTTTTTTTTATTATTATTATAGTTATTCTGACAAAAGAAAATTTGTATAGGTGACTAATGGAGGTACATCTATCTCCTCATCTTATTATTTTTGTCATTATACGGTTACCGGAAATGCATTTCTTTTAATTAAACAGTTTTTATCAATATAAATAGCTTATCAAAAGTTTTATATAAGTTTAATATAAAGAAAATTGAAGTAATTGTTAAGTACGTTCGTAAAAACCCGCCAAATCATAATTTAGTTAAATTTTATATTTTATTATTTATGGTGTGTAGTTGTTTGTGTTATGTAATAATTAGTAAGCGATAATTATTTGTAATTTTAGTAAACCTTCACATCGTTTATTTCGTAATTAATAAACTTAAGTTAAAAAAACATCGTTTAAAATTCCTTACATCTCTGAATAATAATAAAATTGAAATAAAAAATACCGAAATTGTTGTAAATGGTGAAGAACTGAAGAACCTTGTAAACCAGTAAATGAATAATGTTTCTGTTTTATATGAGCCTAGTTTAGAGGCCAGTGAAATAAAGTGTTCCGGACAAACGTGGGATTTGGAAGGATGAGACAGCATACTTGTGCCGACAAGTGGCGATGGTTCGAGCAGGTTATGCAAGAAAATATAAAGAATTTCCTAGAGCGTTCATTAATTACCTAGAGCGGGCACTTGGAGGTGTTTAGCCTGGCCCCGCGGCCCTCCACTTCGGCGGGGCGGTGTAAAAACAGTCTTGAGCAGGAAGGAGTGCTTGTGGAGCAGGCGGCGTCTTTATTGGCTCTTCACCAAAACAAATGTCCAAATGACCCTCGAAGCAGATGATTAATATACTTGTTACATCTCTCAAGAATTGTTTATCTTCAAGGAACAGTGTCGCTTCAGTCTCTATTAATATATATATTTATATATTGTGTAAGTTTATTTAATACTTGGCAATGTGATTTTATGTTAGTACTTCTGAATGTTTCTGCTCTTCAGATATTTTAGTTAGGGTAATTCTACTGCAAACAGTCATCCAGGATATGGATTTAGTTCCAGAGTAATCTGAGTCGAAAATAATAACATAAGCACTTAGGAAACTCGAAGACTTGAGGCTGATACCAACTTCTTTCCCCAGATTCCCACCCAAACTCGAACGCTTAAGTTATAATCACCCTTAACGGAATCCTCCCACCTACGCCTCGGCCTTTAGCAGTCGGCTCATCGCTTGATAACTCTTCTACTTCAGGAATTCGTTATTGACCTTTTCGACTTAACAAACCCATCTCAATCGATGATTTCACTTAAATTATATTCACCGAGTGCATTTTTCGCAATGCCGCATTGTGTGACCAAATCGATTCTCCAATATACTATTTTTCGACAGATGATTTAAAGAAATATTTTATTTTAGAATCTGTTGAGATGTTGTGAATTCCTAAAAGTCACTAACTTTACAGCCTCGTTTTAAACCAATATTGAACAATTTGAAGGATAAATTGTTTATTGTTCTGTATACAACTTTATTATTCTTCAATTCGCCTGCATCTTAAAGTTATCCCCTCCATTACACACCTTTGCCATCAATATCCCCACCATTTCTACTATTAGCAATATATTTTGCTTATCCGCATTTACTTGATTCCCTTCTGCATTAATGCCTTTCATCAACATTACTTTACTTACTCGACTTTCCATCCATTAATGCTCCATCTTCGTATTACAAACCTGAACATTGCAAAAATATTGTAGACTCAAAATAGCCTAAGGATATGTTCTTACTTTTATAATAATAATAAAGCTTTATTGACATAATATGTTTATGATAAAAGCCTCCCTTAGGAGGTACAATGGAGTTCAGCTCCAAAATATAATAGAAACATAATATTAGCAATATAAAAGAAAATAAACAACATCATCATCAACTACAAAACCATTCTTTCACATTAATTTAAATAAATATCAAAACTATATTTTTACCACTTTCAATATAAAATAAAATAAACAATATTTATTATAAACTATTTATTTTAACGGTTCATTATAAACTCGTACAAAAATAAAACAAAACTTTTTCTTTTTTTACAATTTGGAACCAACAGTCTCTGCCCCTGGCCACTTTCATCCAATTACTTTTCTACCTGAATATAAATCATACAGCGCGGAATTGCGGAGCATGTACCCGTTTAATAATATATGATCGAAGTAATAGCGTCGCTAAGATTATGATGGGCTTGGTAACGATTCATAATTCCTAAAATCAATTCCTAAATAGTTAATAAGCGCTGTGCCGAGTGGTAAACATCTAAGAACCGAACCGAGTCGTAGGTGGGAGGATTGCGTAAAGAGCGAACTGGCGGTTTTGGATTTGGGTAGTTTTGTGTGGACAGAAGTTTGTTAGCAGAGATTTGGGTAGTGTTGTGTGAACCGAAGTTTGTTAGCAGAGATTTGGGTAGTGTTGTGTGGACAGAAGTTTGTTAGCAGAGATTTGGGTAGTGTTGTGTGGACAGAAGTTTGTTAGCAGAGATTTGGTTAGTGTTGTGTGGACCGAAGTTTGTTAGCAGAGATTGGAAATATCAGCATCGAGCCTTTGGGTTCGCTAAGCTGTATTATTATTGTTACATAAATATGAATCGATCTGTCTGTCATTGGGAATTTACCTAAAGAAACAAACAAATAAAACGACGGAGTTAAAAGGTTAATGTAACACCTTGCTTGGACTAAGAAGAGAACAGGCAGGCTGGAAGGCAGAGAGGAGATGGGGAAATTACAAAGTAGCCCGTGGCGCCGATGTAGGGCGATTACTGTAATTGCCAGGTCCAGGTGTGAATAAACGTGTGTGGGTTCGGGATTGAGATTGCTCCATAAATTATTACCGACGTCCTCGTCGGCTTTATGTTCCTCCGGCCCGTTCCCTTTTCAGGTAACTGTGTACCAGGTCTGGCTCAACCAAATATATCCCTTCTTCCTCATACATTCACTATGGAATTGTACATTAGATTAAGGTATACTTAGCAAATTGTATTTATAAAACAATTACTAAGGGCGAGGTAGAAATCTCGTTTAGAATTATCTTTTACGAAATAAATAATCGGGAAAACTTTCATTTTTCAGATTTCACAGGTTAGATCAATTTAAACCATTCCTGAAGCCATTTGTCTTATCTTCCTTGTAAGTTAATAAACGATAATCTAGATAACTTTAAATCTAAACAATCTAGATAACTTTCCTTGATTTCGATTCGATCCGCTGATTTATCGTTATACTGTTGGGCCTAGAAATGATATCAAATGAGTTAGTTACTTTAAGTCAATTTAGAAAAACGTGTATAATAATTCACAACCGATTTCGTACTGTTGTTGTCAGGCTGTACTATTTTCCTCGGAATGTTGTCAGTTACCAATTACGAGTGACTTGGCGACGGGTTGGTATCGCTCCAGACTCAAACCCCAATAACCGAGTAATAAATCGGAATGATGTAACTTTATAATGGGAAGGAGTCGGAACGGAGGACCGCCTCGTTAAAGTCAACTATTTCTTAAATCACTTTAATATATTCCTATCCTGGCCGGTGGATGAAGGAAGGTTAGGTCTTCCAGAAGGATACTCTAAGGACTAAGGATACCCCGAGGTGATGGCTGAGGACCGGGTAACCAAACCTTATTGATGGCCCTGGTGTTGTATGATGCCGCCCTCTATCTAGCGCTCTTGTCAGCTCCGAGCCTCTGGTCATAAACAAACATCAAAGAGGTGGGTGTTACAATGATCGGTAACTAGTGTATTATTTACAATGATTATTACAATGACTAGTGTATTATTTACATAGTACTAAATTACTTACCTGTAGTAGTATAAATAAAATCTAAAAAAAGTTGATGCGTAGAGTTTTCAAGCGTCATTATTCTTAATATTTATCGCCCCAATTTGAATATTTTTGTAAATAACGGTATTGTACATTTACATGATTACCAATCGATTTACTATTTCACATAGAGTAGTTATTGTATTATTGCTATAATATACCATATATTGATGTACTTAGACTTTGTGAGATTCCCTTAAAAAACTTTGAATATATTTTACTCCTAAGAAGCTTAACAATATCTAATTATGAAAATATCTAAAAGCTCTTCTCATGCAAATACAAATAATCAAAGTTTAATTCAATTGTGAAATATAAAATAAATCAAACATTTATTTGCGCAGTTAAATTGATTCCAGAATCACATACTTATATTTATGGTGAATATTAAAACTTCTAACTGAAGGTGAAATTACCCCGAACCCTGTCTACTCCAAAGTTATTGTAAGATTAATAGGAGAGGGAAACTGAATCTTTATTGCTTTTTATAATATTTATTGTCGTATGTCAATACCAGAGTCATCTGGACCTTAAATGTCTTTTTTTCTCTAAAAGTAACCCCAGGATAGCAGATCATTAATTCTGCTCGTCGCTAACATCGCTACCATTAGGACTGTTACGATATATCAAGCTATGTATTTACCTAGAATGTTATATATTAAGCAACATAGCTTCCCTAAGTGTTTTTGTTAAATAAAAATTCTCAATAATATTATGAGAGCGAGTTAGATGAGAGTGGCGAGTTGCCTTGCTGACTGCTCTGGTTTTCCAATCCTGTCTGACTGTAGTAGGTCAATTAGTTAATATTTTAAGAGCCGGGGATGGACCCTTTGGGACCTGAGGATCGGCGGGTAACCTTTACTCGGGGAAAAACCTGACCGTGGAGCGTGATCGATGACAAATCAACTCCCTGCGCAACCGTTGTCCATGAAACCGTCTAGTCTCTACCACGTACTGAACCCAAGATCCATCAGGGGTTGTAGTGGTACAGTTTCTTTCTTTTTTTGTTTTTAATAATATAATATTGCTTGTTGGAATAATAATAACTCGATTTTTTAAATAACAATTGAAATAAAAAAGTTCTCCAATATGGCTTATAGTTTCAATATCAAAAAGCTAAAGAATAATTATCTGAAGAGCAATTGCTTGCGATGGTATGCTAGTACAAACTGGTATACCATGGTTTGTTTATTTAACGTCACTTTATGATGCTGTGGCTAATCGGACAACGCTACAGTGGGAACTCTGAGATTTGCCGATCCAGGTTTAATTAGGATAGGGATTTTGAGCGAGTACCTGACCTCTTACAAGCTCTGGACCTCTCTTTAACGTCCCTTCTGAAAAACGGAGTAAACAAGGAATTGTTGGTCGAGCTTCAAACCCTCGATCCTTAGTAGTTTGTTATGCTAACCACTAGACCGCAGGTAGCGTTTGGGCCTAATAGTTAATATCATTAATATATAGCTAATATCTTGTTTAAAAACACTTATAATAAATTGTAAGTAATAATTTTTACAATAATATAATTTTTTTTATTTCAATTTCGTCTAATGAATAGTAAGAAGGGGGATGAAATCTCCATAGAAACCAGCTTCCCTTATCAAAGACAGATAAGCATTATCAATCTCGCTATGAAGGCGGCAGTGAGATATCGACTAGCAATTAGTAAGCTGTGATATTGGCCAATTTGGCGCGGCCCATTTGTCAAGTCTTTATCGCTAGAGCGTTTAGTAATTTGATTAAGCACATCGATGGGGGCATTGATTAAGCTCATCGCTGTGACGGTTTCTTCAATGGCGGCTAATCAAGCATCAAGTCCCCGGGGGAGGCGCTCTGTGGGGCATAGTCTCGGCTAATTATGCGACTCAGAAGGTTAAGCATCGAGGATCAGATAGCTACATCCATTATCTTCTCCCTCGACTGCCTATTGTTTAGCTCAGAGCTTATGTTTCATATTTGACTGTTCGAAAATTAACAAAGACAATATTTATGTGTTAATATTAATAGTTCTCAGATAGCTCAGTGGTAGAGCGGTCAGTTGCTATGCTGAGGATTCAGGGCTCAAGACCAGCTCTGACAGATAAATTGTTTTACCTGTTAACCGCCTGCAAAGCTAAGAAGGGACAATGATCTTATGGATTGCCAATGATTACAAATATTTGTAATTAACCTGTGTATACATCTATACTAATGAATATTGCATCGCTAAAAACTTATTTATATAATAAAGGGGAAAATATACTAACAAAAGGAAAGCTATTTAGTAGAAGAATAAACTTGACAAATTCTTGCTAAGTGAATAACACTCATCCCGAAATGGAGTTGAACGAGGAGAGAAGTTTCATTGCCCCTTGGTTGTGCCCCCCTCCCCCTCCCTCGCAGGTAATGAAACAAACACTCAAGGCGTTATTCCAAAATTATTCAAGGCTTATTGTCCCAGTGGGGGCCAACTTTCCCTCCGTGTCTTTGAAGCAAGCGCTGCGCAACCCCAGCGACAATCCAATGCAGTTATGTAAATCTACCGAAAGTCCTGCTCCATTTACATCAGTTGGAGGAGATCCCCCGGTGATTAGGTAAACGGTTGTTCAGATCTAATCCCCAAGATGGTTGGTTTGATGGCGGAACTTCTCGGCCAGGCTAAATATTAGTTAATTGCTTGGGCCAGTTTGCGTTTGCCCTGGCTTGGGAAGGCATCGGTGCTGGGGGAGAGTTTGTGCAAATACGAGGGTGTCGAGTCTAGAGGATAGGATTCCACAATAGTACAGTAGATATTTCATCGCGTGGTTTATTTGTAGCCTATGACTATCATTGATAATATTGATAAATTAAAAGAAACAATCGAACCACATAAAAAATTAGTGTACCACCTTGAACATTAAAAACTAAGCAAACCTTTCGCTCTGTAACAGATGAAGAACGTTGGGTTCAGTTTGTAGAGACTAGTATAGATTATTTTGCTTCTTGGACAACTGTTGTGCAGGGAGCTGATTTGTCCTAGATCACTCAACCAACTGATTTTCCGGTACCAACTTTGTTGAGCCTGAGTCCTAGGAGTGTCCTAGATTCCGAAGGATGGGGATTGATGAGTCTTCAGTTTGGGCTTTTCCAGAATATCTTCACAAGTCATCTTCATCTCTTCTAAACCTTTGTCTGCCTCTTCGAACCAGGCAGGTTTGGTCTTCTTTTCGTTATAATTGCTAAATATCGTGTTCTCATTAAATATAATATTTTTTTGAGCATGAGTGTAGAGCTCTCTGTTATATCTTGGTCTTTGATTGAGCCATAAATTCTCCTTAAGGTCTTTCTTTCTGCCATCTCCAATTTTTCTACCTGGCCTTTCTTAATTAGTTTGGCAATCTGGTGCATACAGAACCTCCGGTCGTATAGCAGTGAAATTAAACCTGAGTTCATTCAAGAACATTGATATTTTGAGTTAAATGTCATTGGTGAGTTGGTAGTTCCAGTTTCCATTGTATTCAAGAACCAATAATTTATACTTTGTTAATATTTTACGTTCTATCCCCTGTTTATAATATGGTTCTATTACTCTGCTATATAATGAAGCATAATACAAACGCCTCTGATTCATGGTAAGATTAATCCGCAAGAGCCGCAGAGAGACTAAGATATTAAGACAGGCCGAAGAGGCAGATACTACCCGCCTACAGCAGGAGGACAGGGCACATTATGCCGGCTTAGTGCCAACATCTCACTAATACCTTAGGAGGGGACTAATTGCACTTTACCGAGCCGCTGTAATCTGCCGGGATTACGGTATGCTACCTCACTGCTTTGGTACCTACTCAAGTGTACCGCACTGCTTGGGTACCTAACGCAAGGTACCTAGGCATCTATAACACTCCTCTTTGCAGTCCTCAGGTCACTGGTACTTTGTATCTTGCCGGCCTGGGGAGATTAGTCCTTTGCCGTCCTAACTCTCTTCCTTATCTCTCTGGTACCAACTGGTCCTCTATCTAATACAGCATTCCAGGTATGGAATATAATCTAATATAAAACCTTGTACACACACACGTTGTTGAATTATATTTAAGAAACCCTGTTCCAATATGACCATTGAAGGTTCCTGAGTTCTGCAGTTGTTACTGTCTCAAAGCAAACATTTGTTCAAGGAACTGATTTGGCTGAGATCATATTCAATCGTCAAGAATGGAATGGCTAGTAACAGAATAACGAAAATATCTCACAGTTTCGAGCCCTAATGGTCCTGCAGTTCATTAATGTGCCCACATAAAGTAATGTTACCTTCGATATTATTCGAAACCTAACAAATGCAAAATATACAAAAATATTAAATAATCAATATAATAAATATAAAAATAACGATAACAAAAAATATAATAAACCGCTGTTAAAACTCTTACTAATGCATTACCTGCATTGAAATGTCTTTCATGGGCATAAATATGCCCAATAAACGTCCTAAAAAGCTTATTTAAGATAGAAAATATTACTCGATAATTCACTGTAAGGAATGTTTTAACAACAAATCGCTCCATTATACACGGAAGGAGCGTGTGGTGTTGATACGAGTGACTGCCTCTTTCCCCTATCATGTTTCCCTTATCTTATCACGTATTGTATACCTCTCCTCATAGCAGCCTGTAGGTAGGTAGGGGCTGGCCTGGGCTTGCAAGCTTGTGTTCGTTGACAGCATTCATGACGTAATGAATCTCCTCGCTATCAATCATACGCTTGTGCTGAAGATTGACAGCACGCTCTGACGTCAGATATGACAGATTATGTTTCGACCAATCACAGAGCGGGTTGGCAGATATCTGTATTACTATGAACCAACAAGCAATTTGTAAAGCCTTATTGATACAGCTATAAAAATATAAATAAAGAATTTAGTGATGCGGTTAGGAAGTGGTTCTTAAATTATTTTTGTCAAAGCCAGGCATCGCAAACTGTTTGCTTCTTATTATTTTATACTTTCAATAACATCTTCAATAGCTTTGTTTCGAAATGAAAAATGTATAATATAATATACCTGGAGCCCCAGTAGATAGTAAATAGTAGTAATGTATTGTTCCCGGGGGGGAGTTAGCTGTATTGGTAGTAGTAGTAGCTGTATTTAAGGGGAATCCAATCCATTCTCGTAGTTATAGCGTCAAAATGAATTTGTATTATAAGCAATAACTCCTTTTGAAACCAATTTCTGACTATTCACTACGAAAATAACACAACTCCACTTCCCTAAGTAGAAACTCATTTTGAGAAACTTCTACTTCTCCACTTATTTATTGATGGGGACTGTAGATATAATTACTAACTATAAGAAATAAATTGTTTTGAAATTATTTGGAAATTCAAACCGATTCACCTCCACCCACGCACAGCATAACGCATTTTTATTCATATGAAATGACAAAAGTAATCCTATCTATATATTAGCGGAACAGCTCGTAGCCCGGGCGGTAGGACGCATTTCTGGAATTTATAATAATATGGATTCCATATTGTGGGGGAAGGATCGAGGATTGTTGCTCTATCCTGCTCACCAACTGGGGATCCATGTCTATTACTATGCTATATCTTTATCTATGTATATAAATGGTCTATGCCTATGGCTATACATATGTATAGATAATGTATACCATATTGCTTGATCGATGTCGATGGATACTTTGGAATTCCACTTTTGAATTAGCAAGTTGTAGTTTGTCGTTAATATTGTGCCTTGTCTTACCTCGTATGCCCATATAGTTCTGTAAATTCATTAATTCGTCTTAAAAACGTTTATTACACGTTTAGAATGTAGTATATTTGCACTAAGTATTATAGTGAATTGTAATTTGTATAATAAATTAAACGAATTGTTTTTAGGAAATTTAGGTTAAAATCTTTTTGTTAGTATTAATTACTGGATCACATTCTTTATTGTTATAATTGTATTTTTATTGAAAATATTTGGTTAGTTGTTGAACCAGGTCATCTTATTAGATTCTTCGGTTGTCGATTCCATTGCGGAGCTACTTCCCTTGGAATCCAATCCATCCTAGAAAGGTCGATCCGTCGGTGGGATATTGTGTGACAGCGGCTTCTCCCAAGTTATGAATGTCGTGCTTTATTTGTGCGGCGAGTCGGAGCGAGGATCGCATGCGGGGGGGCCTTTAGTCTCGACGCCATTTCTTTTCTCGTAATAGAATTGGGCTATTTTCTTTTCTTTTTCCTTCACCCCCACCTCGACTTGGCGTGCATGCCAGTCTTTATAACTACCCTTGTTTCTTGTTCCTCGACTTTTTCTTTGTATTTAATCCGTAAAGACTATGCCGTGCTAGAGCGATTATTGCATTTCAACAGTCGTCGGTTTTATTGAGCACATTTTTGTGCCTTTATTCTTCGTAAGTATTATCTAAACTAAAAATGACCATTTGCTCCATGTTCTATAGTATGTTCTCGATTGTAGTATCTAAGCAATTGGTTGCATACACGTAATGAGATTTATTTTACCTTGTTTACATAAAGTAAATAAATGCCAGGGATAGAAATAATAGTTAAGACAGGTAAAAAATAAATGCACATCTGTTACTTAAAATATGAGAAAAATCCTCATAACATCTGGTTAACTACTCGACTTGACAATGAGGTAAAAAATTTATGAATTTTTCAATAGCGGTGAAGGGACAGGCGGTAAGAGGTTTACCTAAATACTAAACTTAGATATTTATAATATCGCAATTTTAAAATTATGTTCGGACTATCCAGTTGAAAATAGAAATTATATTTAATAAAGCTGTAACTCTGTTGCTATAAATGAGCAATGAATTCGCTCGTTCGCTAATTGATGACTTTAAAAATGATAAAATTTATATACGCTTGAACGGACTTGGAGCATTGCTGAATAAAACTACGTTTTTGAACTTGAGAGTTTGCAGTGACTCACTAAATTATTAGTGCATTATATGTTCAATAAAAAAATACGGAACCTTTATTGTTGACCATCAATACAGTTCTAAATATCTCAGAAATCGATATAAAGGTGGATTGAAAAATATATGTAAATACATTGGGATCGTTAGTTGGCACAGAATTGTTATTATTATTTAAAATTCGCTGCTCTTCTCGATATATTTACGTAGGTTTTTACGTTCTGTATATCTCAGTTGTGTTCTTTTATTTTAGATATCTTCTGTTTCCTTGAACAGGTAAAGCTGCACATCTCCATTTAGAGCTTGGAGTAGTGCTTCATAGTTACAGCATCTAAGTAAGTGGTCTTATAATGAAGTGGCGATTCGTGAACATTAACCAATTAATACAAGTCGTTCATCCATCGGTTCCTCCCGTTCGATCAATGCCTCAACCGAGTTTGATGTATTTAAAGCAGACAAAAGCACTACGTCAGAGCCGGACTATTTAGCGGAGATCGAGAGAGGGCGGAGATATATTGCGGGGGCCCCGGGCCCTGGGCGCTACATCACTTCGCCGACCACCATATTTACTAAGCCCTAAACCTAAACCTAAACCTAAACCGTAGCCCACCGCACCGTTCCTTAGGCCCCTCGTCGTTCCTTAACCCTCCCCCCCCCCCTAGCATCGGTCAGGAGCACTTAATGATATTCACGCAATTAGGAGTTGCTTTACAAGCTTCGAAGCGATTTGTGGCATATCTTTTGGCAGGGGATATCTTATGATAGGCGGCTAAGAATGCTTAAATATGGTTGAAGAAAACATTCTTTGAAGATTCGGATAAATTGTAGTTGGCATCACCGACATGCTCGTCATGTATTGCGCGAGACTGGCGATACCTAGCGACCTGTGCATGAGTTATACAATTTGGTTTTATCAAGATTACTTTAAAGGTTAACTGTTAATATAGATACTAATAAAAACTTAAATGACCGATAACTAGTTGAAGTTCCCTAAAATATTTTATTTTATTAGTTAACTTTATTGTTTTATGAAATGACGGAAAGTGGACTTGATCTAAGTATTGTTCAACTTAACGATGATAATATTGCTAACAATTAAAATAAAGTTCATTAATATCTACGTAAATAGAATAAAGAGGGATAAAAAGTTTAACTATACTAATTATTATTTCAATTAAATAATTGATATATTTTATTGCTTGTGTAATATATTTTTACAATGATAAATAAATAAACTACTTAAAAGTGTTTTGTAGTGAAATTATTTTTGGAGCGCCAGTAGATGAAAAAACAGGCTAATGTTAATAATATAAATTTAAAAATTTGAAACGTAAATAATTCAGTCTATAATCGATTTAGAAATTCAAAAAAAGACAGTGATTCCAAAGTTTTGAGTTATCACGCCTGCCAGGAGTCCATTGACTGACTATTTCAAATTTCTATTGTTGTGAAACTAATTTCATTTATATTTTTCTGATTAGTTTCTATAAATTAATAAATAAATTTAAGATTCTTCCTATTGCATAAAAAAGTTTTACTTATGCTGCAATATTTTATTTTAGCTTTGTTAAGCAAAACGGACCTTACTTGTTATTCTCTAAACTATTTCTCTCTTGGATTGTTTCGTGTTCAATTGTTATCTATAAACTCTCCTCCAGTTTATAGATAATACAAATTCCAACGTAAAAATTATACATTTTTTTTCTTTTTGCCAAAAAAGGTTGGCTTTAGTATTAAAAATTATAGTTAACAATCGTAGAAATCACGACTTATTTCATCTTCTTTCTTCTTCAGCTTTCCAACAGAATCCCACATTGTTACGTTTGTTCCTCAAAATGTGAACATTTTTCTCTTCTCTCCCCCCTCAAGTTAGAAATGTTTTCATACTCAAATGTATTCTTAATTTAAATGGAAAGTAGTTGACTGGGTAATTGTATCCATTATTCATTCTTTTATGATTACTAACAATCGTTGATTTGTGTTTAATAATATTAATTATGTTTAGAGGAATTACCGTCAGGGTTATCTCTTCCGCAGGTTGTCGTTCCGAGTAGAGTTTGAAGTTTTACTCATTTTGTCATTTTTTTATAGAGCTACTTTTGTTGAGGAATACCGATAATAATTAATAATTTTAATGAAAAGGTTTTGAAGATGGATGATAATATTTCAATGAGGATAAGATTGATGCAGTACAAAATTATCTTTTTTTTTTTAGTCTGTAAAATCGATTTTAATAAAGTATTTTCTGCCAGTCGATTTTTAGACTTAGTACTCACTATTTACTGCGGGACTTGCTATTTGGAGCTCAGCAGAAATATTACAACTTGTATTTTCATTGCATCCAATTAGTGCAATTCACTCCATTGCACTAATTGGATCTGAGTCAAGTTAAACTAAAAACAAGTTTGATTTGTTACTATTTCTTTTTAAAGAAATTCCAGAGTAATATTTCTTGGTTGCTGGGATATCAGTATCAGGGACGATACCAATTTCGATTCGATATTCGAAACCATTCGATTAATCGAACCTCCTTGGCAACATATATTAGAGAAGGCGGCGGCTCGTGGTGGGATATTAAAATTGGATATTGAGAGAATCCTGAAGAGGAACGGCTTTGAAGGATGATATAAGAGCGACCTTTCATCACTTCTCGTTCCTTCCTCATCATCTTTTAAAAATATTTGTCCTCTCTCGGGAGAGCAGGTTCTTTATTCAGTTTTATGCAATCCCGTCTTTTCAATAGTACAAGTTGGACACGATAGTTGACCAATTTTCTGTCCGTTTCTTTGTACTGCTTTCTTTCATGTTGTGTCGTCAGTTCCTGCACTCTTGATGATGCCCATACCGGAAGTAATTTCATGTTGGAAGTAGCGAATGGCCGATTCAGAAAGTAGAAGATGAGAAATACGGAGGAGAAAGCAGTTCTGCGCAGGTCGGAGGCAGCTCATCAGGCATCTTTCTCTAACAGCTTCTATGTCGCTATTAAAGTTTCAATATCCAGTTATGATGTTCATAATACCAAATGAATGGTTGAGTCAAATTTTTTCCAGAGTGAGTTAGTTATAGTGAGTTATAGTGAGGCAAGTTTCGGTTTGAAATGGAGTTATTTCTTATATTATCCACCTCATCCATTTCAAGCCAATTCCTAACTTATTCATTATCCACCTATTTATTAGACACCATTCTGCTTCGCTAAATACAAGAAATTAATTTTGGAGAAATTTCTACATAATCACCTGTACATATATTTATCATGTACACAATAATATACAACAGAATGTATAAAAAATAATAAGTACCAACCTTAAAAATATTCGATGACTGAGAATTATCAGCTGCTAGAAATAAATATGAAATCCTTTACCATTTGGGAGAGGATAATTATTTTTTTTATTGTTTCAAATAAAGTATCATTTCCGATACGTTATATTATTTTTTTTTGAAATATTTTGTTTTATTTTATTTTAAAATATGTACAAATTTTAAAACATTGGTGGGATAATCCCTTACAATGAAAATTAGTTCACATTACAACGGTTACTGATTTATATGTGTTTGTTGTTGGTAAAAATTAAAAAAAAACAACAGAAAAGAGAGTACATAGGATTTACTTAAGACAAAAGTTATGTATAACATAATACAAAATGCTATTATTTATAATAGTATGTGTACGTTATATTATGTATCCAAGTCTTTTATTGTCAGTCCAAGCGGTTAATACCCACAGCCCCTATTAATGCCGAATTTTCTGCAAAATGGGTACCTCATACTTTTGCATGCAAAATCGTTCTATTTTCGTAGTGAATAAGGAGTTAAGTCGGGCATTGGCTTGAAAAGGAGCTGTTGCTTTTATTACGAATCCATTTCAAACCAAAAACTACGAGAATGGTACGGTTACGCTTCCTTGGATACAATTAAATCTCACTGAACAACATACTACTTAACCACTTACTGTAGTGGGGCTGCAGGTTGCAGATATAAACAAAATATGTTATCCTCAAGAAGTGTAATTTAATGTTTTAGAATATGGAGGGGGGGGGGGTGGTATGGGTTGGGTTTTACCGAGGATCCAGATGTAGCAAGACCCAAGTCGCAATGCCTCATCTTGCGAGATATAAAGGCCTGTTTTGCCGAATGAGAGAAATAAATTAGGGCAGTAAGACAAAAGAGGCGCGACTGAGTGTGCTAAGTGGCTGTTAGGAGCGGCCATAAATATCTGCTCCTCCAGCCGGGAACAGGGTCCGTTCCTCCTCGGTTAAATATCGCTCAACAGCTGCCTCCTCGCCCGCCGCTGGCGTTATGTTTTTTGGCAACCTGAGGGTAAACAAAGGGTCCTCTCCGCAGCCAATCCCTCCGTGCGCCCTCGACGTATCTCCACGGCAAATATACTTTAGCGGCTTCATGAGAAAACATCTGAGGAAACCTACCCGGCTTTGATGTTTACAGTAATTTATACCTTACAGCACGAGGAAGGATTCCAACCTGAGAACTCCAATAAGAACAAGAAAAATGTTCTTGGAATCGTGGTAAACCAGCGGATCATTTTTTAAAAATTAATATAGTCACAATCAATATTCGTTGTATTTCCGCTGGGACGACGAACCCTGTGGAACCTCTCGACCAGTCTCTATAAATTACACTTAATAAATTTAAAAACTACCATCTCTACTAAAGGCATTCTTCCACTACCTTAAGAAACATTAGAGTCTAGAGGCTTCAACGGTCCTTGGTGGGTTGCAGTGGTGCAGATTGAACCTTTTTTTTTAAATATTTTTGTTTACATTGATATACCTTACATTACATACCTTACCACACAACTATCACTTCGGTTTATGTGTATGTGTATGTACCGTAAATCATGGCTATGTATTCATATTTCTTTTAGTTATCCCCTTCATTTCATCTTGGGTACTTTCTCTTCCTCCTCAAAGAGAATGTTCCTTTGGCGATTTCAAGGTATCATGTCATTTTACTAAATTTGAATTCTATTTACTTGTTAAAATAGCTCTTTCTTTATTCGGATGTTTGAACCATTTATCATAATTATCAAATATATAAGTGAACAAGATTAAATCTTGTGGTTTCGTTAAAATCGACTAAGCTCTACAGATAAAAACTTGCCAGCCAATTTTGATACGATTGTTTTCCTTTATTCCTTTAATCTATTGGAAATTTATTGATTCTTATATTAATAATAATTTCATTATCTTTGCAGGTAAGAATGTTTTATCAGAATTGATTTCATCCTGTTCAGTAAATTACTTTTTTAGTATGATTATCAAACTCTTTAAACTTTAATTGTAGATTTTTTTTCTGATTAAAAAAGTACAGTTCTGGTTATGGTAATATTGTTTTTGTGCAAGTTGACTACTGTTTTAATGAAACAGCTGATGACTCCAGAGTCCAGAAATATTTGTAGCTTTTCATTTATATTCTTAACAGCGAAAGAAAGTGCTCATGTTGAGAGGAGCTGCTTCATCAAGAACACTTGAAACACGTGTTCAACTTTATTGAGTGGGGGGGGGGATGAGATAGAATGTAATCGGGGGGTGCAGGAGGCAGGCCAGCGATAGCAAGGACACCAGGTGCAACCTGCAAACTTACTTTACAACCTCCTCCGCTAGAGAGTTCTATTACAGGGTTAAAGTCTTCAATTCACGATGAAATCTCACCTCATGTGTAGATATTTATTTCCTTCAATAACTAAATATTTTTGCGCGGTTGTTAGTTTTCATTCCTCAGTAATAATTGTATAGCTTGAAGCTTTTTAGTTGAGGAGCTGCAGATCTGATACGCCAGTTCCATCACGTTTTTTATCAAGTCTTATTTTGAGTTGAATCATGTTTGAACTTGAAGTTTTATGGGAATACTGCAGGTATTCAAAGGTTTCACATAAGTTAAAATTCAAAAATGTTTTAAATCTTTCAAGCTTTTAAAAATTCCCTGGTAATTAATAAAAGAACTTCAATACCATATTTACAATAGGAATGCTTTGCTTTAGTAATACCCAAATTTTTATACTTTATCTCAAGTTTCAAATAGCTCCAATACAAAAATAATTTTGTTGAGTTGTGACGTTGTTTTGAAGGAGCGATATTTATAGTTTGTATTTCGGATATCAAGAATGGGTTATGAAAAGAAAAGAAAAAGCATACAATATTGAACAGATAACAAGTAATTGGACAATTAGTTTGATTTACAAGTGACATAATTGGTCTATATTGCCCTCAAGCATTAAAGAAAAATAATGAAGGATAAATATTAATAGCGGGGGACAATTATAGAGACTGGTGAAGCTATTGAAATATGAAATAAATGATTTATGTACAATATATTGAATCAAAGGCATTGACTGATGTTAATAGCCACAGAGCTGAGTTTTGCGTCTTGCCTCGGCAAGTGAGAACGGCATGTGAATACTTTGTTCATCCTTCCAAGTAGTTTTGAGTTCTTTTCCTTCTTAGTACTTCATGGTATCAGTAAAAAATTGTTAAGGTATATGTACATTACAGTAATGTAAATGTTACCTACGGTACTTGTGTATTAGCTGGTCTCCATGAAACCTACCTCCTCTAATATATCCTCTTCTTATCCCTCGGTATAATCTTAAAACGCATTTGAGTTATTTGTCTGTGCGTTATGAAATTCCTTTTCTGCATTGTCAATTTTGTTTATTGTTTAAGTTTGTGTCTTGTTTATTAAATAGATGAAATTGTTTGAAATAGATCATCAAAAGGATTTCGACACGGATATAAAATGGAGATGTTTTGGTCTAAACTGTTGAGAAAACATTTATATAAGAAGAGGAACCTGGCTAGGGGGGGGTAGGATTAGCAATTAATTATTATTACATTTTGTATATTTCGATTGAATAACAAGGTAGGCGTTCAATCAGTGTCTGAATTATGAGTGTTGAGGTTATAAGCCACGGAGGATAATAGTCCCTGGGTACCGGCTAATACACAAGTGCCTTCCAACATTATACTTACGGTTATACTTATCAACTGGCAATGGCTGGATGGAGAGCACAGAACCCTCAGGTTATTGGGTTAGCCTGAAGGGTTCATTTGAAACTCAAGGATAATTGGTCCATTCGGGACACCGTGTAAAAGTTCTTGCTCCTTAATCGAATGCAAACCGGAGGGGGGGGGGTTCAAATTGGACAGAGATGGAATTGTTTGGGGGGGCACCTCGAAGTGGGGGTGGGGGAGGGGGAGGGCGTCCGTTTCATTTAGGCCCTGATTCGATTCCACTCGCCTCTTCCTCTTCCTCTCTTGGCGACTCTCGAGTCTTATCTGTCTTCTTTAGTGTCATCTCTTACTAAACTAAGGAAGATTAACAGTCGTCTATAGATTAATTAGTTTGAAATTATCAAATCATTATCACTTTTTTAATTTTTATTTCTTCCATATATCTTCCAAAAACATCTCAAATAATTAATAAGTATGTCTTGATAAACTGACTATAGGAACTAAGTAGTGTTCAACTGTTGCTCAGTTAAATTCCATTGCAGGCGACAACAATTTACCAAGTCCTAGGGAACAAATCAACAACACAATCTATATAATCAATTCCATCCTGAACCTGAAAAAAACAATACCGCCCATGAACGCCCCTGGGGTTCAGTAGATGGTTGAGACTGCCCTGGTTCATCGACAACGGTTATGCAGAGAGGTTTTTATTTGTTTGTTCATTTAACGTCACTTTATGCTGCTGTGGCTAATCGGACGATGCTACAGTGTGAGCTCTAAATTTTGCCTATCCAGGTTTAATTAGGATAGGGGTTTTTAACGAGTACCTGACATCGTACAGGCTCGGGACCCCCGTTTAACGTCCCTTCCGAAGGACGGCGTAATTAAGGATTTTTTACTCCCTTAAAAAAATCCTAGGGCCACCTGCCGGGCTACGAACCCGCGATCTTGGTTTTAGTAGTCTGTTACGCTAACCACTAGACCACAGGTGACCTTATGCAGAGAGGTGATTTGTGCTAGATCACGCACTATCGCCAGATATTTCTCCCTTATTTTGGGTACCAACTTTATAGAGGCTGGGTGAGCCCCAGGAGGGTCCTAGATCCCAAATGACCCACCTCCGGCTACTAACAGACTAATTAAAAGTCTCATTTCGGTATCAGCTGTTTTATAGAAATACGTCACGATAGAGATGACGTCACGCAACAACTCGAACTGTTGTTATCAAAGTTTAAAAATTCCCTGGAACTGACTTGAAGCGAACTTTATTTAGCAAGACTTAGTTTAACTTTCATCCAGGTTGTTAGTGCGGTCAGTTCCCACAGCAACGGCCTCTTATATCCGAGGGAAATAATCATTAATATATGCTTGAGGAATATAAAACAAATTCCTTCTGGCTATTGTTTAATCCGAGGAAAATAATAAAGTGAAAGTTTGTTTCCCTCCGAGTGGACTCTCTCTTACTCCATATAGCTCCATATTTATCTTTTTGAAAAATTGAAAACTGATTTTATTTTGTAGGATAATATATAAAACTAAGATGTCATAGGTTATTTTGGTTCCTTAAAGCTTGGTTGACGGCGCGAGAGGTGTTCCTTGACAGATTATGTCCAAGATCATAAAGAAGAACAAGCGACCGTGACCGAGCTGTCAGGTTTGAACGCGACAGTAGACGGAAGGGATCCTTGGCGAGGACTGTCGCGGCAGTGGTGCATGATAACTTTCCTCTGAATTGACAGTCGTTGACAGTATACTGCCGTTGAGCAGGAAGCACTGGCATGCCAAGTAACGTATATCCTTGTTACTACATCTTGAGGAACGGTTGTTTTCATTGCCTGCTTGTGTCATAAAGCATCTCGGATAGCTATAGTTATAGCGCTCGTGACAGTAAATCCTGTCAATAAATCATAAACATTTGCCACTAGCTTTAGCCATTTCTCTCTCGTGATTACTGCGCCTGGACCTGGTTCAAGCCTTCATGTTTATTCACTGCGAAATGTATAATAGAGCACTAAACTGGCAAATACGCAATATTTTATATCAGTCGGAATCAGGGATCTCAAATATCAACTGTTTCCAACTTAGTTGAGGCTGAGAGAAAAAATAAATATATTTATAGCGGGATTAATTTCAAGGTAGCGAAGTATATTGCGTAGAGCGCTGGACTACTAACTTTAATTCCCGAATTCTTGTCCGTCTGAGGAAGATTGTACGTTGGCTTAGAAACATTACAGTCTCTACGATGTACTGAACTTCCTCTAATGGTTATTATTAATTATAACTACATATAATAATAATACTAAGCTATGCCAATTTAAATATTTACTTTCGGAATGTTACAGCCTCACCCTCACGTTTTCTCAGTGTAATACCCCCGCGGTGGTAAACGAGAGTATTAATGAATTTATAGGTCTGTTAGTCATTTAGGTTTATTACGGGCATCAGCTAAAGGTCTCACTTGAGTTTAAGATGCCCCCCAAACATACCACCTTAGAACAGGACTGGAATTACATCTGAATTACATGAGGAAAATGATAATAGTCTAAACTTGGCTGTAAATCAGTAGAAGTAAGAGATTAATAAAAAAAACGCTAATTGGGCATAATTATTTGATAATATTAATGTAATAGTTAAAATTATTTTAGAATAAGAGAACTCATCAATAACAAAAAAAAATGTCATGAAAGTGAGATAGAATGCAAATTAAAGTGAGAATACACTCGATATTAATGACAGGTTGGTTGATAAAGGTGGAAGGGGTCAGCCTTTTTAATATAATACTAATATGAAAGCTCAGCGGACCCGAAGGTTCGATGCCGACACAGCCAGTCGCTGCTCGCAAACTCGAGCCTCGCTCTCAATACTCTCAGAGGTTTACCAGTTGACACTCTGCTTATTATCGGTTTAGCAGTTCTTTCGTTTCTAAACTCAAAAACTTTTCAAACCCATCTCAATCTTGCTATGCTCAATATTGATGCTATCTCTACGCAGTTAATTTATTATATCTATCCGGTGCATGCTCAGAACTTTTACATTGTGTAATATTTTAAATTCTCCAGTAGAATCATATCGCTCGTTCAAAAGAACAATGTCATGGCTCAATAAAAAAGAAACAGATTTTTGAATAGAGGAATTTGAAAGTTCCATGTGAGTTAAACAAATAAAAATTAGATTATTGGTAAAAGAAAGCATTCCTATCGTAATGATGGCATTGACATTGTTTTATTAAAAGCTTGAACCATTTTTGATTTTAACTAATCATTTTTCCAGTAACACTTTAATTTAAACATTATAAAACTTAAAATTCGACTTTATTAAAAACAAAAATACTAGTCGAAATGATATATCGTTCCTTAATTAAAAATCTTCAATCGGTTCAATTGCTACTGAAGGCTTAACTAAAAATACCAATCAAGTTCTTTTGAAGGCAAGGGATGCCACAGTGTCCAATATCTTTTGATCTTGTTCATCTTCCAACTTTAGAATAGAATCCTTACAGATCATTTAGTTTTATAATTTTATACAATGATACGATTTAATTATTGTTCTCTCGCTGAGGTTTGATTTGAAATCCGCTAGGGGTGTGTAGATCCCTATTAACTATTAAGCTGCACAGCTCCTCCTAAATAACCCCCCCCCCTATTCTCTATTTACCCCACCGACTCAAAGACAGGCCGGGGTCGAGAAGAGGCTGGGAGGACCGCGCCTAACTTGTTAAACAGTTGATAGACTATTCCTTTTGCCCGTAACGTCCTAAACCTGTGTGCTCTGCTCAATTTGTAACCAGCTCTCTCTACCTCTTTCTTTTCTTTCCCCCTTAATTGTGTTAAATAATAGACCTCCATGCCAAAGGAATATTTTTACAATATCATCTGGTTAAGTACAATATTATATGATACCAAATGACATCCCAGGTGTCATATGATCTACTACGTCAACAGTTTACGGACAATTGTTTCGGGTGACGAGGAATTAATGATAAGTGCGCCTATAAGCTCCAAATCGATTGTCATTTCGATTCTATTAATATGTTTTTAGTTACTTGTAATTTAAAATTGAGAGATTATTATTAAAAATACTAATGTTAAATGGGTAGGAATAAAATCGTATTTTTTTTTATAACTTAGAGGTCAATCTCATGAAAATAAATTCAGTGGATGATGAATTCAAAATTTGGAGTAATAAAACTTCATTAATTTAAAAATTTTGAATTTATATTTTAGCGGGTCGCCTCATTTTTTTTTATGTCTCTCAAAACCAAACCAACACTTTAATAAATAGAAATTATTGACGGTTCATAATAAAAGTTCATAAATTTTCATATAATTATGTCTATAATTTTTATATGCCAGAAAATAAGAAAAAGGAGAACATCCTCCGCGCTCGAAACAATTAGGTTGGTCAATTTGATGAGAGCAGAAGAAGAAAGATTGGCCCAGACTACTTTCGGAATGCAGAGAAAGCAGGAGAAAGGTCGCCAGAGGAGAATCAGCGTGGCAAAAAGTTATAATAAATAAATAGGATTATAGTCAAAATAGATGGTGATTACTTACGAGGATGTTCTGGAAAGCAACCGTCTCGGGATCGAAAGGGATATTCTCGTGGGTTTTCAAGAAAAACCAAAGCTGAAGAAGGTAAAGAAATGGACGGAAGAAAGAAGTGAGCAGAATGAAGGGTACCGGGCGAATATCAAGAAGAGATGAAATGACTTGGCCCTTACTAGGCCATTAATAAAGCTATAATTCCGATTAAAATTAGCTAATTAAGTTAAAAAACTTACACTTAATGAGGTATAACTTATTTACAGTGATCTTGGATCGTGCTTTCTGAGGGAGGAAGGTGCTTCATTACTTACTTTAAGCGATGGGCGTTGAGATATGCTCCGTTATCCATGGCGGCATCTTTTCCTCTCAGACCTCACCTTGCCACCTCCACCCCCGCCTTCCACTCTAGAGGATGAACACTATCGACCCGACGGAGGCCGACCCGAGGATACCCGCCGTGGAGATGAAGGAAAACGAGGCAGAAGGTAATTATCCAGAGCGGCTTTGACGGAGCAACAAGTGGGCGGCTTCTGAAAAGTTAATCCGTCGAGAGACACAACTCGGCTTCAAAGGAATCCTCGCTATTGTTATCGTTCTGGCTCTTTTGTTCGTTTCTCTGGAATATTTTATGAACTTTTTTTTTATTTACTGAATTTAATATACCGTGCAAAAGAGAACGTACATAAAAACTCTCAATTTTACTGTTGCTCCAAACAAATGTATATGTGTATGTGTAACAGATGTGTATTCATGGCAGTGGTGATTAAGGGGACTTGAGACACATTTATAGGCAAATATATGTAAGCAAGGTTATTTTAACTCGATCATCTTCTTTCACCGAAAAATAAATCGTAAATTATTACGATTACGACAGAATCTGGATATGAGCGTAACAAGAGAGCGGATAGTGACCTCAGTCACCGAACTTGTTGGCTCCGACCGTTAATTAATTGTCAAGGTGGGACCAGTTAGGAGTCAATTAACTAACCGCTATGTTGACACCCACCGCAGCCTTCCGAATCAGCCCGCGCTGCTCGGCCTCTCTCTCTCTCTCCCTCTCACACTCTCTCTCTCTCTCACACACACACACCAATGTGGTTTAGGTCAACTGGTTATGAAAACAATGGAAGCATTATATCGTTTACTTTTCCCGTGTAAGTGAAAATAAATCTGGAATGTCTACTTGCCGGGATTTCTTTACCACTTTCCGACGAAGTTTCGCTTTGTTACTTATTAAATTTGTCTGATCTGAGCCTCGGATACGATGCTGGAAATGTTTTGTAATGAATTAAAAGTAATATTTTGATTAAGAGGGTGACTCTTAAGAAAAATTCTGTTCGATACGTTCTAACCAAATCAATTCCCACGCCCAATTTTGTAAACGTTGCAGTCGCGTGTAACAGAACAGTCGTTTTTAATATAAAATATTTACTCTCGATCGGAAGAATCGATTAGTAGGACATGATTGAGCTATCGGGAACTAACCTACAAAATGAGCTCTTTTCCCGTTTGTTTTGTTATTAATTTATTGTTATTGCATTGATGCTACAACATTTTTCAACTCTTATCGCCACGTTCTTCTGTCGTTGGCTGTTGTTCTCAGCTTTCTTGGAGTTCTTCATCATCCGCTACTCAATCCGTCCATCTTTGTTTAGGCCTACCGACCGCTCGACGAAGTTTGCCATCAGCATCCTTGGAGTGGCATATTCTTGATACATAACTTGCCCACCGAAGAAGACATAATGAGCTTGAGTCAACAAACCGTGGACGGTTTAAGAAAGATATAGATTTGTAGAGTTATACAATATAATATATGTATAAACAGGAGACATTCTTATGTGAACTAACTAGGTGACTTATTGCCATGGACTGTCATTGCAACTTACTGACTACATCTAACTTAGCGACAACTCTCTTACATTCTCTAAACTAACCGCTACATCCCCTCTACATAAAAGAAGAGGGTGGGCCAAGGAAGTTACATTGCTGTAATAACCTAATGTCATCAACCCAATTTAACGATCTATTGACTACTGTAGTGATATAATTTTTATTATATCATTGTAATGTCATGATATAATACACACATATATATATATATATATATATATATATATATATATATATATATATATAGTAAATAATTTAATCACTTAAAATGATAAATGGCCATTACCATTTATCATTTTTATTTATGAAAAATATAAAAAAAACATTATTTCTAGTAATACTGTATATGCATCGGTGGCTTTAGGATGTGTGGAAAGTTAAAAGGATGGCGTTTCGGTCAAAATAGAAAGGCGGAATCGTTGTCAACTGCAGGGTATCCGATTTGGTACAAAGGCTTCTGTGCCCAAAGCCATAATAATGTAACATGAATGATGATATTACATGCACCCAATCAAAATAGCAATTCAAAGTAGCAAAATGCCTTCTTTTTCATTTCAGAAAACTGTGCATTTATAATTGAATATTATTAATATTCTTAGGTCGCAAGGAAATGTAGATTAGAACTGTCTGACGAGCATATTAAGGAAACAAGTTTTGTTTAGTCATGTATAAAAAAAAAGCATTGTGCCTCTTCAACTATAATATTAATACGATTTTTTTAAATTTCGCATAATAGTTTTGTGTTTTTGTAAATATGTATATTTTTTTATGACATCATAGATTATAAAATGCGATATTTTGGGCCTTTACCTTAATTCAATGATAACAAAAGTACGTGTCTAAAAAAAAAAGTAGAAAGATTCCTAAGACAGGTGTAGTAAATTGGATTCGTTGAAGAGCCTCCTTTAGGGACTAAAGGGACATGTCATTCGGTGAATAGTTAATCAGGCTGGCCGCAGGTAGCGCAGCAGCAGGTTCACCTGTGTACTCGTGTACAGTGTACAGTGTACAGTCTGTTGTGTACCTCGGTCACTGACTCCCTGCATCGGTACACATCGTACCCCCGCTGTGGTCGACATCTGTCTCCCTCCGCCATTCGTTAAACCTCTGCTCGCTAAATGATGTCCGCCAGTTTTTTTTTTTTTTTATTTGACGAAAGGGAGAGAAATTGTTTGGCAAACAGATCCAAAAACAAGCAGACACAAGTGGCACGTATATCCCATGAATTTGCATAACAAAACAGTCGCGGTTGCGTTGATGATTCGAACCATCAACAGCAAATATCCATTGCAAATTGCTGTTTTCATGAATAATTAACGACTTTTAATTCTAACCTTAAATGGTTTTATCGATTCTGTTGGCTGATAACTTGTATCGTTTATATAAATAAACGCAATCACAACTGTCAGGAGAGAATATAAAAAGAAAGTTACAGTGGAAACATAAATATTTGAAACACAACCAACGTACGGGAGTTATGTTTTCCTGCAAATCAATTTTCACTGCTCACCGCCAAGTTGCAGACAAATAGAAGACGGTATGTCGGGTCCTTTCATCGCCGTTAAAATTACGATTAGCTGGCGGGTTTATACTTTCACTGATCCTGACGTGACTAAAATTTGCTGAAAACTCGCATGAATTTGCATACAACATTTACAGCCAGGTTTAATTATTCCAACTGTCACGCTTTATTCAATAGAATCAAAATAGAATAGTCAAAATATTGTTATAACTAAGTATTATCGCAATATTGGTATTAGAGTTAATAATGTAGATATGTCAGTTGATAATCAGGAGGTATCGTATAAATGCAAGGGTTTCAACATCTCTACAATTACAAGATCACTACATGTAACAAGATAGGATAATAGTAGAAGTACCATCATAATTAGTAATTAGTAGAAGTACCATCATAATTAGTAATTAGTAGAAGTACCATCATAATTAGTAATTAGCTTTGCCGATTACAAGATTTACTTTCCTCGCTCAATAGTCATAGAACCTTCAGCTGCTGTCAGGTTTAAGTAATGCAACTATTGTGTTAATATGTAAATAGGGCTAAAAAATAAGTCATTACATTTTTATAATTATAAAATCTGTATCGCTATATCCCATGAAGGGTCTTGGCTTCAGTACGTGGTAGAGACTGTACTGTTCCTCGGACAACGGCTGTGCAGGGAGGTGGTTTGACCTAGGCCATCTTGTGCAGGGAGGTGATTTTTCCTAGATGACGCTCAAACGCCAGGTTTTTCCCCAATTAAAGGTACCCGCCTTGTAGAAGCTGTGCGAGCTTCTATTCTAAGCTGAGTTAAATAAGTTGTATGCCATAGCCAGATTCGAACCTGTATATTTTGTATTTATAATATAGTAGGATCAGAACTATGGGTAGAATCAATCTCAGATTGAATAATAATTAAAGAGTATGTTTTAGCGTAGAATCACGATGATAGTAGACAAATGTGACAGGCCGCTGACACGCTGCATTTAAACCCGACCTTTACTGGACGGTATCGGACCGAAATGCAGCCATCGAAGAGCCTCAGGCATTGCTATCGATACAGTATCCATACTCATTAGCCTAATGACTATCGATAGGACAGTTGATGAAGCCATTAGAGGAGGATACTGAAGGCTAATTAGGCGGTACAAAGGCCTGGATGACAGTAGCAGTCGCGGCTAGCTCGTTTGTTCCATCCCACTGCGATTACCCCTGACCTGACCGGACCCGACTGGACTCGACTCCTATCTCCCGCTAAATTAACGGTGTATCAACTTCCATGTCCGGTCGACTTCCCGGAGCAACAAGTTTCCCCCGGCTGTGGTTCCTAATGATGCAGGGATAATGAAATGGTCGCATTATTATTTGAAGGGGCCACATTTGTGAAAACTAAAGTATTGTAAATTAATATAATATCTCTAAATATTTTGGTAAAACTGAAAACTATGTTTGTTTACTGTAGTAATGCCATCTATTCCCTTAATATGATTTCTATACTCGAGTCAGTTACTGTTTAGGATTAAAGTTAGACAGTAGCTCATTTATTACTAAATGGCAAATCGAAATCGGGAAAAGATCGAAACATTATGTATAAACTGTTTCAATATTTTAATAATAAATTTAAATCATTTCTTTTACTAATGATTAGTTGCGATTGTTCTCCTGTGGAGTTTTATTTGTTGAAAAGCGCCTTAGAATCATCAACTAGAATCAACAACTTTTTAAATCGAAATTTTATTTATCAGCAGCCTTGATTGCCTTGCGGTTACTTAATACATGATGAGTTATATCGCAACGCGTACGTATTAATTTTGGCAGCAATCCTTATTTAGCTTTTTCCTTCTAGCTGCGTATTGCAGCACAATTATAATGATGCACTCAGAATAATAATACGTGGATAACATAAAAATGTACAAATATGCAGCTTTATTCCACCAAGCCTAACTCTCTACTCTAATTTATAAATAAAATACATGCCCCCTGCCGGCAGGCGACCCTGGTGGCTCAAATGGTTAGAGCGCTGTCACGGAGAGGCTGAGGATCCGGGTTGGAATCCCGGCCGCTGGCGTAGCTTTTCTTTTTAAAATAAAAATATTTAAAAATGAAAACAGTTGACCAATAATTATAAAACATTACAAATAATATAATTAATAGGACAAACAAGAAATAACTCCAAAAGGCAGTTCCCAAGCAATAACAAACTCCACATACTTAGCTTCGTACATTTAATTTAAATTTGTGAGGTGAACTTATAAATGCCGTAAAATATAAAGTATATATCGGAATTTCAACTCAGATTTGTCCTTACTTTAATGTATTTGTGTGTGTGTGCTCCCTTCACAACCTCACGTATCGATTTTCAGCTGGGTTTATCCAATCGGTTGACCCAATCGTGATCGGCGCATAAATAAAATTATGTCTTATTTATGACATTGGTAAAAATAGTGATAAGCCAACAATTACAAGTAGGCGGGAGGCTTCTAAATATAACTCAACTGACTTCAGTATCAGCTGTTTTTATAGAAATACGTCACGAATGAGATGACGTCACACGCCAACTCTAACCCTTGTTAACAAAGTTTAAAAATTCCCTGGAACTAACTTGAACCGAACTTTAACAAGACTTAGTTTAACTTTGATCCAAGTTGTTAGTGCGGTCAGTTCCCGTAGCAACGGTCTTTTATATCCGAGCAAAATAACAATTAATGTTTATTTGACGAAAATTGAACAAATGCCTTTGGCAGTTATTTAATGCGAGGAAAAGGCTAGAGATATAATAAAGTCGAGGTATGTTTCCTCCCTGACATCGTAGAACACAATCGCAGGGATGACCTGACCTCTGTTGTTATTTAATTTTCCTCAGAGCGAACTCTGCAGAACGGAGAGGGCAAAAGGAGGAACGGAATGGAGTGAAGATGGACTGCAAATATTGACTCGAAGCGGTAAATCAATGGAAGAAGTAGAAGAGACAAACACTAGCCGTCAGTTAGTGAGGGCAGAGTTTGCCCATCCGAGGCCATCAGCTCAGCAAACCATCCACATCCAGGATATCTTCCCGCTCCGAGGATATCCATCCTGCTCTGTAGGCTGGATGGACATCTTGCTCCTGTCTCATGGGATATGGATTATTGACAGGGTGGTAGTAGGCACTTCAGCATCTCAAAAACGCTATACATTTTTTATTCTTAAGACTTATAGCTCAAATTCAATGCTTAATTATTATTTTTTTATTATTGGTAATAATTATTATTGGTCTCAATGCTAGCCAGCCGTTACATCTAACGACTCCGCTCTCCAAATCGCCCTGAAGATGACCTACACTGTAGGTCGAAACATCGGCACATAAATATAAGTTTATTACTTATTCAGTGTTCTTTTTGACTGCACCCCCCCCAACTATCTCCTTTACACTTAATTATTATTGATTTAAGTGTGCACGCCAAATTAAAAAATTATAAACTTTTATATTTACTTGGCGGCTTAATGACCTCCCCTATTATTGGCATGCATTAATAGATGTCAAAGGCCATAATAGTGAACACCATGCCAGAGGACTTTATAAATAAGTAAAAGCAAATCATAAACTACCCGATGCTATCGCAAGGCCATGATACTATTTTATATACCGTTGATATTATATATTGGTTTTATTTGAAAATAAAATAAATATTAGAGCGGGAAAAAGCACTACATACACCGGTTAATATTATTTGAAGTGATACCATAGCAATGGTGAACTTGTTGGGCTCTGTAACGAACGAATTCCTATGAAGGAAATTCGCTAACTCGCTTGAAAAGTCTGACTTTTGAGGGTTGATCGAGACGTAGGTGGGAGGCTTACATTATGAGTGAACTTATGGGTTTATGTTTTGGTAGTAGTCCTAGAAGAAGGAACGATTGTTGTTGCCATCAAGCCTTCTGCTTTTATTATATATTTTTAACAAACATCTTCAACTAATATTATTGACTGCCAACGTTAACGTGATCCATTTTATATATATATATTCTGTACGTTTTAGAGACTGTACTGTTTCCTTGCCAACGGCTGTACTAGGTGTTTTGTCCTCGATTAAACACCAGCGTTTCTTCCCTAGCTATGGGCGCCCATTTTATAAAGGCTGAGTGTGCCCCAGGGCCTTTCGGTCTTAAGCCGGGACGTACAAGTTTTTAGTTATAAATGCACCAAAATGTCAGCTGTTTTTTCTACTAACTTATATTTTATGTCTGATTCTTTACATCTCTTCTTTACTAATATATTTATATATTAGTGAATAAAGGTTATCTTCAATAATAGTTAGTTAATTATTAATATATTTACTATCCATTTTTACCTGGACATGATGGATCTGAATCGATACATTAGATACATGTATGGATATATTTCGAAGGGAGCTGAGAGATATAAATATGAGCTGTCAAAAATGACAGATGTGGTGGAAGCCATATCGAGTAGAGGAAATGGACATAAATGGGTTTTGATTATTAATTATTGGAAGGGAATTGAATTTAGCCATTGCCGATGCCGGGTCCTAATGACATGTAAACTAGTTGCGTGCCGCTGACAGCGCTGCCTCCATTACCATCCCGTTCCGTCTTCTTGTTTCCTTTAGATATACATATAAATATAAAATTATCGGTGAATATATTATATATGTGTGTGTGTGTGTGTGTGTGTGTGTGTATAATTATAGATATATTTACGTACACACAAACAGGTTTAACCCATTCCAGGAGATATTTCTCTTTATCTGTTTTACTAAGCACAAGAGAATATGCTTTATTTTCTTCCTTCTTTTTTTATTTTATTATTTTTATTTGGAGGGTATAGGCATACATGGTAGAACTACTATCAACAATTCTCGACTCGTTTTTTCGTATTTTTTTGTAAACGAGACAACGTATTTGTTCTAGGTGAAAATATAGAAGCAACATATTTTTGAACTTAAGTCTTCGAAGCTCTCAAATATTATTATTAAGTATTTCAAGTTTAGAGGAAAAGACTAAGTACCCTAAACTCAGTATTCTACCACTCAGCGGAGTAGCTTTAAGCACTCCTTGGAGTATATTTATATATTTATGGAATATTTATGTTTTTTTTTAATAAATATAAATATTTCAAATTTCAACAGGTTAAATTGATTATTTTTGTTATGGTCGAGATAAATGTTGTATTAATTGAAATAAAAATCTAAATACTAGAGTAAATAAATCCTTAATGTAGAATTTTAATCATCCAAAAACAGCATATTTACCTAAAGAACGACATAATTAGTATTTAGAATAATAAAATATTGAAGTTTAATTAATACTGAAATAAAAAAAATAATTTACTTAACTATATATTTACTGTACTCACTAACTATGAAAGAGAAAGGATAGGATCAGGATGGATGACCTAGCGAAGGCGGTTGTCGGCGACACGATCCGTGTTTGCTCAGGCCCTCCGAGGTGTTGACATTTTTTTACTCCGGGTTCGAGCCTCGCCGACACGAATCTAGTTTGTTCAGAGCCTGCTCCCAAAATAGCAGCCAACCAGGAGTCGACACATTTGATTCATGACGCCCAGCACTCGCAACAAATCTCAACTACCAGTGCGTTACCCCGTGTCAGTCTTAATGAACGGGTTTTGCCTTAGTGATGAATGGATATCATTTCTGTTATTTATTCTATACAAATGTAAATGATGAATATGTACTACATATACATACATACATATATATATATATATATATATATATATATATATATATACACACACATACACCTACATATAGATATACAGTATGTAGATATTGATGACCCCTAGCCTCACATCGCAGAGCTGTGAGAAACATTATTATGATATTGATATCTAGTTTTCTTGACTGTTTATAAGTTTTTCGTTCCGTTCTTGAGATCCAGTCAATACACTCTTGATGCTATCTTTTAGCAACGTTTATTTAACTTTATTGTCCTCATATCCATGCTCTGAAGTGAAAAAACAGGCTCTCTATGAATTACATAAAATCGGCCACTTTGTCAAAAAGTGGAAATATACCATCCCTTTTTGCTGGATATGCTACATTCTTTATGGTACATTCTGTATGGAATATTCACCAACATAAATTGTACTTACAAATCGATGGTGAAAAGTTTTAGTTTGTAAAAACATATGGTTTGAACCATTTGTCACTGCGCCTCTTCGGTTAATGATAAATGTGAATTAGAAAAGTTGAAATGTGATGCCAATAGTGACCAAAGAAGGCTTTTACGCAGGTTACTATTTAATTACAGGTTACTATTTAATTACTGGTTACTATTTAATTGCAGGTTACTATTTATGAAGCCTGACTAGCATTTATATTCTATTTGAGCTACTCATTAAATATAGTTCACCGAATTCTTTATACATCCAATAACAGTTTCTATAACAAGTCCATTCTGTAAGATTGTTTAGTTTAGTTTGGAGTTATTAGAGCATCTAGCGTGATATTTTCTTAAAAAGGTTTGGATTTACTATTAATACTTTTTAGTTAATTTAATTTTACATAACTTTCATGCTTACTATTTTCTTCTCAGATTTTGTTTCTTTTTCCCTCTTCTCCTTCGCCTATCCAGGCATCTTAAGGGCAGAAACAGAATAACAGCAAAGTAAAGGAATAAAACACATCTCAACCTCAAAATGCAACAAGACACTTACCAGGAGAAACATCCCACCACCTCCAAGATCCGAATGCAACTACTGAATCCTAAGGTTGATTACTAGACAACAAGTGGAAAAGGCTAGATAAAAACAGGTGATAAAAAACTAAATAGACAGGTCACAATACACTAACCAAACTTCAAAAAGCACCAAAGACAGAAGATAGTAAGATAAAGACAGAAGATTAGAAACAATAAAAAATAGGAAATTATAAGTGCAGGAGAAAAAGGGCATTGCCAAGAAACCAGTGGGCATTTATTTTATGAAAAATTGTATTTATTCTTATAAATCGATACCAGTTCAAACTATGAGTTGTTCTAAGTTCAATTCTTTGTCTTAGGGAGGTTGTGCAGGAGAGGGAGGGGTGATCAGGCCGGAATCACACACAACCCCCAGGTTTCACCTCGTCTAAGGACACCTTGTAGAGACCTAGAGAGCCCCCGAATGTCTTCAGATTTCTTGGAATCGACCCACGGCTGATAACGCAACGTATTCTCCAACCAGAGATTTATGGATTACTAAAATTGTATCTCGATAAGGCCCTTTGTTTATTTCCTCATGCTCATCCAGAATGAAGCACAAAGTTGGTTGCGATAAAAGAGATCAATTATTCCTTTATTGTTGGCCCCGGAGATGGAGAAACTTAGGCCGAGGAAGTCGCCTTAATTGCCGCGGTCCTATCTCCTCAACTTGCCAGCCAACTTTAGGGTCGCCCTCAACTTGGGACTACTATATATAAAGCCTTTATGTATAGCGGCCAACTACTATATATAAAGGGCGGGTAGAAGGAAGTTATGGGACGACAAGGGCGGTTCCGATTGGCTGTCCGAGATGACGCATGGACCAATCCCCTGCTTCCCCCGGGGTCACTTTAAAATTTACATCAGTTTCCTCAATCCCTGCTGCTTGTTGCCGACTGATATTTCATTCAAATGGCGCTGTATGTTGTGATTTTTATCCGATATTGTGTTGTGGGGGAAAAACCTCAATAAAATATATGGTATCAAAGTTGTATCGCTGCATAATATTCACACATCTACGAGATATCTGTCGGCTCTTTTATGCCCACAATCTTTTGGAATCAAAACAAGCTTTGACACGAGGATTATTCGAAGGGAGCACTCGGATAGATCGAACACATGATACGGTCATAGATTTGCCAGACCTGGGCAAGTCTTGCGTTCAAAATTTTGAGTAGAGACATGTCTGTTCTTTCTGGGGGAAGGTATGGCTCAGGCCATGGTATTACATAAACCTATTATATTAATATTCACTTATATATTTTATATGTTTTATTGTATATTTTTAATTGTTGCTTAATTTAATAAAAATAGATTGAGCTGAAATGTTGGTCATGTTTTGTAAATATATTTCGATATCGCCCGCTACTGTTTGTCCAAATATTTTAATAACAGATATTTTTATTTTAGTAACAGTAAGGAATTAATCAATTTGGCAAAAAGAAAATTAAAAAAAACTGTCGTAAATGTCACAACATGTAAAGGCAATTTTCAAATCAGCAATCTTAATTTTCTCAAGTATTTTAGTTATTTGTAGTTAATGACTGCGTTCCATTTTCAGTTCTGATTGGAATGTCCATTTTATTTCTATACCATTGTTATAGCATATTTGTTGATCTCGGTATGGTTAACTCATTTGGGTTTAAAACCTGAATGATTATTGCTAATTTATTTATAAATAGTTTTGAGTTATTTCCGTGCTAGGCTCAAGTTCATGAATCATTAGATTAATAAAAATCCTTAAAAAAATAAGCAGCCTTAAATAATTTATAACAAAAATGAAATCACTGTAATTTTGTTTTCAAAGGTTAGTGTTGAATGCGAAACTATTAATACGGACTGCCCCTAATGGTGTTACAACTGCACACGAACGCAATAAAAGAGCAATTTCAAATCGATATAAAAATAATGAAATACACAATTGGAATTCATTGAATCTCACATGATTTTTCATTTTATTGACCCATTTGACAGGCTCACACAGTCTCATATATATGAGGAAGTGCCGTTCCTTGCACAACCGTTGAATTAAAAAGAGAGCCTTCCATACAAGATTCGAAACAAAAGATAATTAATCATAGCAATATATATATATATATATTTATTTCATCTGCTACAACAGAATATTGGAAAAAACATCAACAATTTTTCTGAAACACTAATTGAATTTTTATATATAAACTTATCGAAACTAATTAAAAGTAATAGTAATTAATTTTTTAAAAATGTTAATTTAACTGCTAATTTCACTTCTACAATTAATCCTATAAATAATATTATAAGGTAATGTTAATGTAATTGCTAAAGTAATACATTTCCTTTTCCATCTGGTGATATTACATGCAATAAGAGGAGAACACATAGTAATATGGAATAGATAGGCTAGTAGTAATACTTTGGAAGGAGGGATGTGATAAAGTAAAGCATAAAGGATAGGAAAAAGAGAGGAAAGTTAATTTGGAAGGGATATTGTATTGGGCAAGTAGAGTAGATAAAAAGCTACGTGCCCGGACTGCGAGGGGAAATAATGCCCCCCCCCCCCCCACTCATTACCACCGCCGACCAATCAGGCTTCGTCTCTCTCTTTCTCTCCACCAATCAAACTTCACCTCTCTTTCCCTCCACCAATCACGGCCGTTATATTATGCCTCCAATTAGCTCCGTCCATTCTGTCTTCTTTTTTTTTTAATTCTTTTACTCTTAGTTGTCTATCGCAGCCAGCTAGTTCTAGAAACTAATGTACCTATATTTTTATAATATATAAATGTTTACATGTACTTTCCTACCCGATTATGTATTAATATATTTTGGGCCGCAATACTGCACAATAATAATATAGGCTGTTCAGCAACTCGGAAATTCTACTTAAACGGGATAGAATCGGGGATTAAGCTTTAAAAAGTCCAGTTGTCAGTGATTTATCTTAATATATTTATGTCGTAGATGAAAACAATTGAGTAAAATTTCGCTGGGTCTATTCTTGAGTAGACTATAGGCCTCATGGCATGCCATCGTGGCATAATTGAAATTAGACATTATAGGAATTTCTTTTCATAAGCAAATTTCTATTATCTGAACCTTGTCGTATTTTGGACAAACGAGGCTTTTCTGTATATAAAGTGTCCTTTAATCAAGAAATTAAAGCATTATATACTTTAGTTGAAATTTTAAAACTTGAAAAAGCAAAAAAAAAATTTTTTTTTTCTCACATTGTTAATGATGTCAATTATGATGCTTGATAATTTCTTACCGCTGCCACCGGAATCTTTCTCCTATATATATATATATATATATATATATATATATATATATATATATATATATATCGATAGTTATTCTACTGACAGTTCATTGCTTTACATACAATCTATTTTAAAAATTTAATTGTACATAACAATTTACTTTAATAATTACTAATTAATTAGTTAACTTGTAAAGTTTGGGCTGTTTTTATTCGAAGTTGTTTTTCTGCATTTGACTCTTGCCTCATATTCATAACATAACATAAAACATTCTACATTTTATATTCGATGTAAAATACCGCTTTTCCTTAAAATTAGGTATATTTATTCAAAGTTAGATTCCAAATCAAGATTTTAACCTAAACAAATTATTATAATTGATTTTTTCTGATATATTTTTAAGTATAATATATACTTTTGCCAGGCCTCAATGGAGTCCCCCCCCCCGCTCCATTGCCTTTTATCACTGCTTCTTTTTATAACCTCTCGTACTTCTTAGGCTTCCCTTGAATTAATTCTTTTATGTGCTTTTATATAGAATTAACTTCACTTTTGTATAATTTTTAATTAAATTAAGGACGTATTCTGCTGTGGAGGGTTCTAGTAATAGCCATTTCAAAGAGTGCTATGAGCACAGTTTTTCCCATTTACATTATTAAGGAGACTAATAGATGTATCAACTCGGTCTTGTTAACTATAACTAATGTTTTAGCTCCACTATTGTTCTTTTTTCCTTTTTATGTTATATTAGAATTTTTTTGTGGCAGCATCGAGGCACTGCCGACATGATCGGAAAAGCATAGCCGAAGACTGGTCGGGAATCTCAACTGTATTGGCTTAGCTTCCATTCTTTTTGGCCTTGTCCCAGCGGAATAATAAAGTGCCGCGCCGCGGCCCCTCCTTAGAATTCGCCCGTCGTCTTTGGCGCAGAAATCCCGACCTCTCTCTCTCGGCCGTGCCACTCCTGGCGAATAAATGTTTCAAAAATCGGCGGTGGGGTACACTCATGCATTAGTGAGCCGCTCCCGTCGGGGGAGGGGCAGTATTAAGGTTTTATTATTCACGACTTGGGGGGACAGGACGCACCCCCGCAAGGAATAAACACGTATTCTTCCCTGCGTTGGCTCTGGTCAAGTGGGGACTATCGAAGTGTTCTCTCTCACCTCTTCAATTCCCTTAGTATGTTTACAACATAGAACAGCACAATTTCAGTACATTTAATTTCTTATTCGGGATTCGAATCTAGTTTATTCCATAATAACAATTAAAATTTAAAATCTATGCACTTAGATAAACTTAAAACATGGTATGTCATAATAATATTTTACTCCCTACATCTTTAAATATATGTCAAAGAAAATAATTTTAAAAAAACTAATTCGCCTAGATTCGTTGGAAATACAATAGATGGAAGCACTGCGTTACGTATGGTCATATCAACCTACCGTGTCCAAGATCGCGGGTGCCCTGGACAGGCAGAATTTAGGAGCCCTGCTACAGTATCGTCCGATTAGCCTTAACAGCCTAAAGTGACGATAAATGAAAAACAACAACATTACATTATATTATTTCATTAATGGCTTTAACTTTAACGTATTAACACGATTGAAGAATAGTTTGAACCTTTCGATTTGGTAAAATTTTGTTATATCTGGTTGATCAGTTTAACAGGCAGTGTTTGGAAAGAGCTTATTCATAGTCTTTTTCGTCCGAAATGTCATCTTCTACATGACATCGACTTTATTGTTAAGTGGTATCAGAGGAAGTAATTTAAAAAAAATACTTTATTGCAGCCATTACCGAAAGATTGTAGAAAGGAGATAGTTGGGGGGTGCAGTCAAACAAAACACTGAATAAGTGCTAGACTTATATTTACGTGTCGACGATTAGAAAAGATAATTGGTTAGAAAATGGTTATCATTTGATCAATGAATCCACATTTTATCCATATTCTAAGGATAAATATAATATATTCTTTATTTCTACCTCTCGGCCCACTTTTCCTTATTCTTCTTGAAATTTTGTAAACCGCTTGAACTAGAGGGCACTAGAAGAGCTAACCTAATTGAGGGACGTGGTGACATTATTGAGGGCCTCCCCTCTATCGGCATTAAAAGGCACTAACCGCGCAACTTAATATCCTTCGTCCTTTAGCTGACCAACACATTTTCGGGAAAGGTCCTTGTTGTGGGGGGGAGGGGGGAACGGTCATCAAGGAGGCCTCTCGCGTGTCCTGTGCCCTACACACACACACGGGCCCTCTCACTCACAAGTACCCTCACTTTAGTCAACCTCATTATTTTAATTATAATTTTTCCTATAGTTAATTAATGTCGCTTTTATTAATTTTCAATTATGATCAATCGTTATCTTGGATCCATCCCTCACAAATTGCTGATACAACCATCAGAAATAACTAGCTAGAAGGTGGGTTGATGCCGTGAAATGTTGATTTAATTTTTTTTTTTTTAACCGTAAAATAAATAAACGGGGGGAAGTTGAACAATGTTCGCATACATTTTATTTATATTGAAATAAAATTTATAATATTTTATTCTAATTTGACCATTTGTTACAACTTCAGTTGTTTTTCTTTCTTAAATTTTTCGCTGAAATTCTAGTTCCAGCCAGCCTCCCTCTCGAAGTGCCGTTTCTGCAATGCTCTTATCCACACCCTGTATACATATGTAAAATGATTATTTTTGTAAATTAGATGTTGGTTATAAAACAACGAAAAGTTCATGTAATTTAACTTTCAGGTAATTATATTATTTTATTGTACGTTATACATTGTTCGGTATTATCATTAAAGCTGTATATATGTTTGTTTATTGTATAATTTGTTATATATCGCTGTCAAAACAATGCCGCCTATGTAAACTTTGGTCGATTTCACAGGAGAGGAAAACCTCGCGCCGAATGTTGACTTGGCAATTTTTTTCAGAACTATTGTTTGTTGTTCATTTAACGTCACTTTATGCTGCTATGGCTAATCGGACGATGCTACAGTGGGAGCTCTAAATTTTGCCTATCCAGGTTTAATTAGGATAGGGATTTTTAACGAGTACCTGACATCGTACAGGCTCGGGACCCCCGTTTAACGTCCCTTCCGAAGGACTTTTAAGGGAGTAAAAGATCCTAGGGCCACCTGCCGGGCTACGAACCCGCGATCTTGGGTTCAGTAGTTTGTTACGCTAACCACTAGACCACAGGTGACCTTCAGAACTATTGAAGAGAGGTATCAATAAATCATAGCCTGCCATGTTGCTGACCTTAATATTTCCGTTAGCGTTGCTGGCTCATTTTCACCAAAAGTTGTAGATAGGCGGTATTGTCTTGACGATATTAGCACCGACCGCTATATTTTCCCGGTCAGATATAATTGTTATATTTAATTAAAAGTTAGTTATATATTTATGATATTTTAAATAATTCTTCAGTTCTATATATTCGCTGTTTTTAATTTTCATATTGTATTATTTCATACTATCCAACCTAAATATATTTATTATCTTTTCATTTGTGTATACATTTCTATAAATTGCTGAGGGTAGTATCCCGTTATCCCGCAGTTCCCTGCTGACAGGACGAGAGAGAGAGAGAGATACAGGAGAGGTCCAGGAATACACTCACTCATACAACAAAGGCTCCATTGTCCCCCCCCCATTTAGCCTTCTAATTAGCTCACAGTTTCCACGCCTCATTGGCATTTCTTTCGAAAACATTCTCGGCCTCCTAGCTTTTTTTTTAGAATATTTTCTTTTTGCAATTCGACCTCTATAGTTATTACTTATTCGTCTTAAAGCGTCTCTAGTTACCCATCGACTGCTTTAATTGGTTTTCTTAATTCATGATTTTTTTCTGCAGATTAGTATTCCTGATTTCTCCACTTTGATTATATCCCTTTGGTTCTCTTTCTTATTATATTGTTTGTATACTTAAAGATATACGCTGATTGAACTCTGAAGTAAATAATGTTGTTTCAAATAAATAGTCGCAACAAATCTCTGTTTACTTTACAAACCTCTCCACAATTTAATCCCAAACATTCTTCACGGAATCCTCCCACCAACGCATTGTCCAACTCCTCGGACGTCTACGAGTTATAATCAATGATAATATTTATCATTAATATTTCGGAACTTGTGAGATCCCTAGATAGGAGGTCTCCAACGGATTCATACTTTTTTGAACCGTAAAATTCTATTATTAAATTCCATATTGAAGGCATGAGCTTAATAATGTAGAGATTGAAAAATAACAACCATATCTTAACTATATTTTCTCTTGAATTTCGCCTCTCCCAGTTACCTCAGATGTAGTTCCATAGTCTTAACAAGTCGCAGCTGTTTCTGCTACTTAGTATCCCGTGTTTCCTTCGTTAACGGTTTTCATCGATGACGTTGAAATATATATATATTTGTTTCTACTTATCTTGACTGTTATGGAAATATATTGTATAACCGCCGTTTCTTATTCTCAAAGTTTTCTGGAAGATCCGCTTTATAGCGATTGCCAATTACGATATATGAAAGGAACATGTCAGAAATAAAAGTTACGTTACAAATTTATATTTAATTAATTTAGTTGCTTTTATAGTTAATTACGCTTGTATAATTGCCTTATCATGCTTAAGCTTTTTTCTCAACTTCATTGCGCGATTCTACTTAATTATCGCTAATGATTTACAAACACCAATCTCAAATTAAATTTCTGAAAAAAGGGTAATTCCTGCTGCTAATAAAAATATTGTTCCGTTTAATAAAAATAAATTGAATGGAATAAAAACTTGAAGGGAGTTATAAGGTTGTTCATTAGGGCGCCTTATTGCTGATTTTAAAACCTTTCTTCATTAAACTGGCTACTCCACAGTTATCAAGAAACATCGAGAGGGAGTTTTTTATTACTAACTTTTACCATTTTACAACGAAAAGCCTCTCAAAATTTTCAGAATATTAATCGAAAGGAGCGGTAATTAAATATTTATTAGGAAATAATTATAACATATTTTTTTTATTTGGCACATTCCTGTAGAATATTAAAAAATATGATTATAAAATAATAATATTTTACTAATGCGCTGATAAATCCAATATACTTGTATAGCTAGCTATATCAGAGTAGGTTTTATTATTTATGATATGTTATTTTGTATGAGTAACTGCACTTTATACATCAATGAGTACTTAAGTGCAGGCTAGTCCAACTTTATGGATTTTGGGGTAGCATTTTATTTTTTTTCTTTATAAGAAAAAAGGTAATGTTTTATAAATATCTATAAAATTATGTTTTTATTATTGATGCTAGTTGTAGAACTGTAGATTTTATGTTTAAATAAATCTACTACTTTAAATTTTTTTATTTTTTTTTCTGACAGCACCTAAAGACGCACAAGTCTATTTATGGATCACTTAAAAGGTGAAGCTGTTGAGAGTTAATCCTAAAATATGACGGTAACTAAAAACTAACGAGTTAAATGTGATAGATATTTATATTTAATTCTAAATAAAAGCTTTTGAGAAGATGACTTAACGACTATTTTTCCGGAATTCATTTAGATGAAAGTACAGAAAGAATCTGATATTTTCTAGTTGTTGTTTTTTAAATAGATGTGTTACTATTAAATTTATGACTAGCAAAGAGTAGTTTTATTTCATTATCGGCTATGAAAATTGACCATCAACTATTAGAAGTGGGTCTAGAAAACACTTTTCTCAATTTTTAATCCCCATTTGTGGTTTAATAATGTGTAAAGTTAAAGGGACACTTTGTAATCGCATGGTTTCAAATGACACTTCATTCATTTCTCAGTTATTTATACAGTTATACAGTAGTGATTATTTGATACTTCACTATTCGATGATTGTCACTAATAACTGAGAGATTTACAAAACGATGTTTGCTATATTACATGACATATTGATACGCGAGCGCTCATTAATATAATTCCTGGGCGGGGGCAACTACCGGATCTTGTGAATGCAGATTTTTCAGTTGCAGATGTTGCCGCCTAATTGGAAACTCCATCAATTATCTGTTGGAATGAATTATCGCACTTCTATGGCTATTTCATTGGTAATTTATCACGAGTCAGGAAATATTTAAAACAGGTGTTGGAACGGCTGGAGGGAGAGGACCAATGCCCTCCCCCCCCATTGTACCGGCTCGTTGCATTGTGCTATGAACCCTGGCAACTACGAAAATTGAAATCTGAAGTAACGAAATCGAAAAATTTGCATATTATTACACACATGATTGCTCCTGGATTAATAATAATGGAAGAAATTTGGAATAAAATAATTCATTCTAGATATAAATGAGGGAATTACCAACAAGGAAGGCATAAGTTATTTAAATTTATAAAAAACAAAATACCTGTTGATATCTTCTTAATTGAGGCATTGCCAGTCCGGGAGGAGGGGATATGAAGATGAAGACATTCTTTTAGAATTCGGTGGTGGTGGGTTGCTGTATTTTTGAACTATGATTTCAGGTGACATTAATTCTTTTTCTTTATATTTTAGTTTATTTTTCTCCTTCATTACTGATTATGCCTTATTCGTTGGCAGGTATTCTTGTTTTCATTCATCTTAGAGAATTTAAGGCTTCTTGTTTGGAATTGTTTCTGTCATGTTTAACTGTTGTGCCTCTTTTGAGCGTTTGGTATTTTTGTATTAATTTTCTATCATGTGCTTTATTTTCATTATTATGTTTTTACTATCGCCTATTTTATTTTATTTTTTTATAATTATCATCAGCTGTTTTATTTGCCAGCCCTCCTGAGACTCCTGGTGGTGGGATGCTGCCTATGGTTGATGTCCACTTCTACTTCAATGATGTCAAAACATGCAGATATATTTTCATTTACTCTCATAAATTGCCACGGTCAATATTTTTAATCCATTAATTTCGCATTTATTCCAAGTTTGTTCGTGTCGTCAAATTTTTGCCGCCTGCAAACTTCTTCCCCAGGGCTTAATCTGAGACTGGGATCCACCTCTCTACTTGTATATTATTGCTTCCGGATCTGGGGGCATAGCCTAATCTTCCAGTGATCTGATTGGCTGGGTTATGGCCGGGTGGTCTCTGATTGGTTTGTCTTTTCTTTCAGGTTTTTATGGTTTCTTCTTGGCCACTGGTGTGTTTGGGAGCGATTATTTTCTTAATTTATAATCACCCTTTCTGTTAAAATTTTCGGGGTGCTTTTCTATTTCAATTGTTTCTAATTTATGTATTTCCGTCGTGTTGATATAGTTTTTAAGCACTCTAATTTTGCCAAACTCGATAGCATGATCGGTATTCACAAAATGTTCAGCCAATGCTGATGACTTGCTATTCTTCTTCTTTACGCTTCTAATAACTTCTGCAATTATTGTACTAATATATTATAATTATATTATTATATCATTCCCCTCCCTTAACAATGCCATAAAGTCCACAATTTTTTCTTTTATTTAAGAGGCTTATGACTTCTTGTTTGAAAATTTCCAACTCATGTCAGTTTTAAGCTTTCGTTTTTCTATATCAATAATTTATTTCATGTTGGTAATGATGATTTATCTAATTCCGTAAAAACAAAGATTCGTTTCCACTGTGTGTTACAATAAATCGAGCAGTATTGAAAAACCGATTCTTATCTTGTTTAGATAAAGGGTTGTGGCCTCGGAAGAAAAAAAATAATAAAGAATCTCCCGCCATCGAAATATCAACAAGAAAAAATGGAATAATAAAAGGGGAAAATCCCTGGAGTAAATAAACAGAGCAAGAGAATGGGATAAAAAAGGGAGCGATGTAGATCAGCGAAGGGATAAAGCAGGACAGGATAGGGAGGATAGGGTTACTCTCATTTGGAAAAGCAAACAGGACCTTGCGGAAGTCCTTCCAATTGATATTGCCTCCGCCTTCCAAATTTATACTTTGAATTAACGCTAAGGAGTCGACTCCTCCGCTCTCTGTCGGCACCAGCCAATAACCTCACAATAACTCATTAGGTCTCTCTTCAGTATTTAAAAAACTTTATGGCAGTAAACGATTTAAAAAAATGTCACACTTACCTAATAGTTCTTTATTTAAAAATATCTACCCATCACTCTCCCAGGGAAAGAAAGATATATTTGTAGAAACATAAGAAATTAAACACATCACTAATGTATATATTAGCCGTTACCGCTTTGCTACCTCCGTTAAATCCTAATTGATGAATTCTTCTCATTATCTTCTGTGGTGTTCGTCAAGAGCGTACGTACCCTTGGTCCCACGCTTTATATCTATCCCGCTGACGTCACTTCTATGGTTTCAGCTGATGACATATGTCGGTTAGGTCTTGAAGAATGGTATTGAAATGGAATGACAAAAAACTTAAGAATATCACTAATCCATTCATCGCGTATTTCTTCTGGTTTCAACCGTGTCGTCAAGTTCTTTGCAGACATTTCACTGCTCATACTCCTAGCTTCTTCAGGCTCTTGGTATTAATAAGGATATAAGAATAAAAACATTGCATAAGATTATTTTTTCGATTATCGCATGAAGCAATACACCACCCATGTTTGAGTAGTTAGATGAGGATTGATGCAGCAAATGGCTCCTAGTACGAGCAAGCCGGTCCACAAACGCCAGGTGGTGTCTCCTAGCACAACTCGAAGACCGTGAAGCAGTCCAAGGAATATAGTGGTCTGAATTAAAGACATAATCGAGACTATCCTACGATTCACTACTGCCTACATAATCGAGACTATCCTACGATTCACTACTGCCTACAAGGGGGCCTGTTCAGGTAGAATTGCCAGATCCTTAGCAACTAGTTGGGTTCGGTCTTCAGGGATTTTTTCTCAATATACCAATTGGTGTTACCAATGATGCTCGACTTATATAAAATAATTTATTGTTATTAAAATCTGATTCCCAGATCATTAATTATTTAATGAACTATATGTGATAGATAACGAACCTTAATCAAGACGATTTAAATAATCAGTATTTCCACGAATAAAGAGTTCTTTTATTTTTTTCATACATTTGGAAATTTTCACGTGTCTGATTCAACCCAGAAAATCGAATATTATTTAAGCCGAAGAAATGATAATTGGTAATTTTTGTTATTTGGCTATATAGATAAAAATAAATAGTTTTTTTTAAGGTAAATTAACATTTTATTTTTAAAAAAACAACCGAAGTAGCCAATAATAAACTAAAAGGATAAAAAATTGAGTTGATCAAAATTATACTGAGTAATTAAGTTAAATGAAACTTCAGCAGTTAACATCAAAAACCTCTTCATTAACCTCTTCATCAAGATTCAAACTGTTTATTGCTCTAACATCATTAGAGGGGGCATCTGTATTAATAATTGTGAAGTAAATAATACCGGCTTTCATGTTGAGAGGTTTAGTTAACGGATTGTGGATAATTAATGTTTAGTAATAACTCGGCAGGAATAACTGAGCAGCTTGTTAAATTATAAAATAATTTCATCCCGTTCCAATCGTGATTAGCTACAGCGGAAATCAATTCCAGTTGGTTCTGTGCCAAAAGGTGAATCGCTATGAATTAATAATAGTGGATGTGTTTCATGGATCCTGCGTCAAATTATTGCAGAGTTGTAAGTAATATTGACATTGGTAAGCCCGCCGGGGGAGGGATTAAATACATAAAGGATACGGTCCTGTCCTGAATTTATTATATATTCAGTTGTACTTCTTTGTCCTTCGCTCTAAAGTACCTTTGAAGTATTCGCCTACAGAATGTTCTGTTAATTCACATGTATTTGTCCTTTATGTTTACAACGTCAGTTTTCAAATTTTACATGTGTGTATATATATTTTAGTTTAATCTAATTTAAAGTTGTCTAATTAATTTTTTTTAATTTTTCAGTTAAGAATAATGTTACATGAGTAGTCTCCTATTTACCAAATATACGAGATAAGTATATTATTGTTTGCATAAGGCTTATTAATAATATTAATAATAATAATAATAAGGCTTAGCGCACCCGAAGGCTCGATGCCGACACCTCCAACAACCTCTGCTCACAAATTCCTGCCCACACAACTCTACCCAAACCCAAACCCAAATCACTCGTAATCCTCCCACCCACTCCACGGCCTGCCCCTTGTAGACGCTGACCGGTCGGAACAGAGCTTATTAACTTTTGAGGAATTCGTTCGTTACCAAGCCCAACAACTTTACTTCCCACAAATTCTCCATTGGCCTCATAGTTTTTTAATCCAAATATTCTGCGTACCACCTCATTTTCGAATACCTTAAGACGCTGTTCATCCCTCAGAGTAGGCAGCCACGCCTCACATCGGTAAATAAGAGTGGAAAGGATGATGGTTAACGAAAATGTCGGTCTTGTTTAAATTGAATATGTTGAGAATAATTCTAAAAAATCTTCTTTATTGTGATTATTAGATTGCAAAATATTGATTTTGACAAGAAGCGTGTTCAAGTTTCTTTGTGATAAAGTGACATTAAAGTAACCGTTTGCTAGTTATAAAGTGACATTAAAGTAACCGTTTGCTAGTTATAAAGTGACATTAAAGTAACCGTTTGCTAGTTATACATTTTTACTTTAAGATTTTATTTTATCTTTCCAAGAGCTTATTTGTTATTCTGTAAAACATTTAACTAGCCCATTTACATTTCGCACTTAAAAATCATTATTTCAATGTTATATATCCCATCATTATTTGCGTAATTTCCCTTCTTAACTTTGAAATTAGAATTGTAATCTATTGTATTGCAACCTCCCTGACGTCGGTAGTAAATATGTTTTAGAAGAAATCTTTTCCTCAATGTTATAGTTTTTATATATTAGTTCCAAGAGATAGACTTGACAATCTGCTAGGACCGATTTCACTTTATTTTTGCCAAATAAGGTATAACATTTAATTTGTGTGTAATCTTGTAACTTTTTCGGAACATATACATAGAAATTAAACGTCAAAAATTAAGATTGCAACAAGACCTATATAAATATAATTTTATGTACTTTTATATTTCTTCTCATCTATTTATGCCGTGATAAATAGTTCCCAACAAAATTTTGACTAAATAAAAATTATTTACACAAATCTAGTTTATGGGGGATGTTGAAGATGTCAACGCAGGTATATCATATTAAAATTTATCAAAACTGTCATATCATTCTATTTCTTCTTCAGAAGTGGCTGTAATTTCGCAAAACTGTCAGGAAATATTTCAAAAGTAGCCCTGAATCTCCTAAGAAATAAATATTGAGACTAGTATTATCACTCAAAGGCGGACTAGCAACATTAGATGTTAAAGGACTCGAGGAGCCAGGACGATAAAGAAGCGATGAAAAAATTAAGGCAAATGAGGACTGTGACGAATCTGTTCGCTGGAGCTGTTGGCTTGAGACCAGTCCTCTTCAGCTGGCGCTACTCTTCTTGTATCTTCACCTTTCGTGCCAAATCTCCCCTGTTGTATAGAAACACTTTTAGCTGTCGCTAATAATAATGCGATATTGGTGCATTGATAAATATTATTGTAATGGGATGGGCACATTATGAACATATCCTTTAGGCGTCACGAAAGGTGACATGTTCAGCTCTCACCAGTTCTCGCGCATTAATTTAATCCTTATCAACTCAACTGTAATTTTTTTTTATTGTGGAGGCTACTGTTTTATTTACAACTAAGATTAGGAGTGTATTGTAGATATATTTAAAAAAATTTTCCCTAACTTTTGAACCTCAAAGGAGTATGAGAGGGAATTTATATATATATGTATATATTTGACTCCATCTCGTAAAATTTACTCTTTCTTAATTCAGAGTTTAACTTATTAATATTAATATTAGATTTTTTAGATTTATTAATATTAGATTTTGTTATCCTGGATAAAGATCCATTTCTTTACAATATACAATGATCCAAATCGCTCTCCTTCAATCAGGCTATCTTCCCAGGTCCTAATATTTTTCATTAAATAATTCCCATTATTTCATCTGATTGTTATGTACTTTAATTATACAGTAAATAAAATTGCATATTGTATTTTAGTGCTATATTTAATTTAATGAGAATTAATGCCATCCGTTATATATCATAGGATTTATTTTTATAAATTCTTTTGAAAGGAGTGTAAAAACTTTCGATACTGGAAATATAATATGAAAGATTATCGTTTCAATTTAATTCGAAAAATATATTTTAGTCCTGTCAGTTTTATAAAATTATAGTACGTGCTACCAGAAAAGAATAATTTGTTTAAGAATTTACAATGAAAATTAATAACTGTTATGAACTATTATAAAAAATAAACAATGACTAATGACAGACTTGGCTTGGTGACGAATATGGCAGTAACTTAACACCTGGATGACACGCGTTAACGATCTATGGCTAGATGAAGAACTACATACGCGTGACAGATCATTGGCACTCAGTGGGATGACGGAAATATACGAATATGCGCTAAGGGGCGATGAATCAGATTTGAAAGGGAAAGATCACACGTTCACATGAGGTCATAAGGTTGTGTGTGTGTGTGCAGTGATTTATAGCTTATAAGCAATAAACAAAACTAAAACCATATCAAATACATGTTTCCCGTATAAACCAATGTGAGATGATCCTATGGTTATAATCAATACGATTTTTTTAACTATTCGGTTTATAAATGCTATAAGAGCTGAATTGCCAACTCGAAGGCTCTAAGTTCAAATCCTGCTGCTGGTAAGACTTTTAGTTAACCTATTAGTGGCCGGAGTTGGATTATATGGGATCTAGGATCCTCCTGGGGCTCACCCAGCGTCTGTAAAGTGGGTACCCAAAAAAAAAAATCTGGCGGTTGAGCGTGTTTTTGGACAAATCGCCTCCGTGCACAGCCGTTGTCCAAGAAAGAGTACTGTCTCTACCACGTACTGAAGAAATCATTGTCTGAGAGGATGGCTCATTTTTTAACAGTGAATAATCGACCCTGTTGGATTTTGAGATCTTTCTGGGGCTCATCTAACCTTTATTGAGTGAATACTCTTAATTGAAAAACAAAACTCTCGCTCAACTCAGCTCGCACAGCCGCTGGCTCAGAAGCCCCTACCTACCACCCTTAACCACCCCTACCTGCCACGGGCTGAGCTCAACCCCCTTCATGGGTTATAGCGGTACACGTTCCTTTTTTTACGAGGAATATGTTAAAATTCACCGAAATATTGTTGGGGCTACGTTTCCAATTAAAATGCCCCAAGACAAGAAAAAAACATACGCTACAGATGTAAACATGGCGCCCCTTCGACTAATTTCGTAGTCCCCCGACCCGCTGCAATTAGAGACCGGATCGGGTATTAATATCCGGCTAATGGTTCATTTGAATTCCCTCCACCGCGAGGGGGGGGGTCGTCCTGAGGAGTCCCCGTCCTGGAGACCTCCTGGAGGATGCTGCTCACGTAGCTGCCTGGAGGGGAGCCGGGATCAACTGCCAATGATATTGGACCTATTAAAGAGGGCAAACAATGGCGTGAACTTTTTACTGAAGAAGAGCTCTATAAGTCTTGATTTGGTTTAATGGTGGCCGCCTCGGTCCTCTGATCGCCCCAGGTCGTAAAGATTTTACGAGACACGACGAGGATTCCCCTACCTATCTCTTGTCCTGTTACGAATTAATGTTAACTGTTCCAGGACCCTCGTCCCCCGAAAGCTCTTCTGGTTCTTCAACTTCCTCCCTCCTCTCCCGAATAAATGTCGACTGTTGGAGCGCAGTGGAGAGACATATTGCTCGTCCTCTCGTTGGAGGGGACGGGAAGGAAATCGAAACAAGGGCCTTTAGCACCCCGTGATACGGAGGGGAATTCAGATTGGTTGAATTGTTTTAAAATTTATAAGTATTCGATTGATTTTTTGGGAGGTCTTGCAAAACAAAGACCGAAAGTAAAACTCTTAGAGATTGAATTTGTACACGCCGGGTGTAAGCACTATCGTGTCCTTCCTAAGTGCTAAGTGCTAGGCATTAGCTTTAAAATATTTAGGCTCAGTTTTTATAGTGATTAGTGATTTTATTGCAGTATATTGGTTTTAGCAATAAACGTGTTCAAACATTTATTTGTGATAGAGAGACATTAAAATGACCCAAAGATTGCATAAAAAAACGCTATTTATTCCTTTGTTCTCTAACAATATTCAATTTACTATTGTTCTTATGAAAATGAGATAGATAGTATTATTATGCCTTCAAGTAGTTTAAATATAATGTTTATAAATTTCGATGTATTTATTATATATCATTATTAAAAACACAATTATTGTTTATTCTATTTAATGTTGCTTTTACTTTATTCTATTATGCTATAGGAAATGGTTACTACCTATTGGTCAGTTATGATCTGTATATTGGAATAAATAGCCGTCGACTGTAGCCGGATTATTAAACATTAAAATATATATTTAATACATCGTATGGTTAATATTAATTTTAGAGAAGAATTGGTTGACTGTAACTTCTAATATAAGGAAGAAATAGTTGGGGGTGCAGTCAATAAAAACACCTTAATAAGTGTAACTTATTTATTGTGTGCCAACGTTTCGGCCTACAATGTAGGCCATCTTCAGGGCTAAGAGAGAGAAACAAACAGAAAAACATATAAAAAACGTTGCAGTAACAAGAATATGGTGACAAGTAATGTTGTAATGTGGTACAAGTGTGGAAATTAAAATAGTGACTAGATATGATGAAATAGTAAATAGATATGATAATTAAAGATAAGATAAGATTTCATCATATCTAGTCCCTATTTTAATTTCCACACTTGTACCACATTACTACATTACCTGTCACTATATTCTTGTTACTGCAACGTTTTTTATATGTTTTTCTGTTTGTTTCTCTCTCTTAGCCCTGAAGATGGCCTACATTGTAGGCCGAAACGTTGGCACACAATAAATAAGTTGCACTTATTAAGGTGTTTTTATTGACTGCACCCCCAACTATTTCTTCCTTATGTTAATATTAATTGATTATACATTATACTTTTACGATTTTTTTTTTAGCAGTGACGCTGTCTATGTTTATATCGTGTAACCAAATTAATTATTGTTATTTCTCCTGTTGGCTTTTCACATTTAACTCAGGATACCTAAAATCGATGATATTTCGACGCATTACAATTTAGTATAAGTTACAAATATTTATTGTAAAAGAAAATAAGTTGGAGATAGCTTTAGCTTTAGGTTTAGATCTTATAGAAGACATTTTATCACCTTTATTTCTTAATATCTTCTCCATTAAACAACTTTACTAACATTTTTTCACACTAATCTACACATATTATAACACTGTTTTTAGTAAACTCAATAACTACTGCACGGGTTTTTATGCGGTTTTCACCAATAGATAGAGTGATTCACCAGAAGGATTTAGGAATATAATTTGTCGAGGTTTTGTGTAAATTGGTTGAAATATAACGATAATTGTAGGAAGTGTAGGAAAAAGTATACCCTCATGGATGACACTCCCCTATCCCTTTGTCATATAACGAAATAATGTTAGTCTTAAATAAAAACAAAACAATATTTAAAAAAGATATCTTGAATAATAATAGGTATTTATTTAATATGACGTCTGTGTGTATCTGTGTGTGAGGGAGCGGAATTGCTCAGTGTAAGAGCATTGAGTTTCCGCACAGGTTCACATCCGGCTTTACATTTTTAATAATACGGTGGGAAATATTATTTAATATGCAACTGCCAGAATGTATTCATTGCGATTGGGATCTCCCTAGGGCTCACCCAGCCTCTATAAAATGGGTTCCTAAACTAGTGGGAAAAATTTGCCGGTTCAGCGTGAACTAGGAGCTTAAATCAGCTGTGATAAACTATTTCAAACCAACGTTGTGACGCACAATGCAGGGCTTCTTCATGACTGTATTGACAAGATGGAGAAAAATATTTTAAAATAAAATAATTGGAATAGAGACAATTGTAATAAAAATAAAATAATATATAAAAATGGAACTATTGTAAGGAGATACAATTTTAAATAAAACAAGGGCATTGTTTAATATTTTTGAACTAAAATGATGGGATAGGTCAATGGCAATAATAATGAAGAAAAAACATAATTTAAGTAAAAGTAAACCAAAAGAGTAATAATTAGGTGAAATAATGAGAGAAATAATAATAATAATAATAATGAGAGCAATAAGTAATTGTTGCAATGCAAGAATACTATTAATGCTACAATGAAACTTAGAAATATGACTAAGCTATGCGGAGCGAGGTCACTGCAGAACTTCTAATGTAGCTCACAATTATGATATGCCTAAATGAAGACAACACTGGTCCTCTAAAGGATAATCATCGTTTTCACTTCGTAAATAACTTTAGGTGGATCTGTTATTGTTGACATAGACATCGATTTGAGGAATGCCAGCGATCTGTTGGCCGCTGGGGCAAGCGATGGCAGCTGTCCTATTGTCACCGGAGGGGCGATGAAAAAAATTGCAAAGCCTTGTTAGATCTGACTGGAGTCAATGTCGCGTGAATCGGGGCCATCTCGATGTGCCACATATGTGTAACATATTATGCCACCTCGCTTTGCCACATATCATGTTCATATGCCACCTCCTTGCCTGCCATATGCTTCTCTAGTCGAGGTGTTTATATCTTCAAGTAATCCTATCCATCTAGGTTTTCGTCATCTTTACTCAAGTTAAGTTAATAACATACCGGAAACGGATTTTATTAGGTTTTTTTTGTCAATAAAGTGTATTTGTTACATCATGTTAAGTATTCTTCGCCTATCGTCGGGCCTCCAGCCTTCAAATATTTATCTTTCTGATCCAGAGGCTTTATTAATTATTGTTTTTGAACTGTTCCAAAATTAATTGTACACCAGTAACATTTGTCAGGCGGAACCAACTCAATCTCACTTTCATCTTCTGTTGTGTTATTCGTAGCATGATCCTCAGTTGTGGGATTAAGAAGTTTCTTAATCTCCCCGTCTTTCTAATATGTCTAGGACTAGAGCTAGAGCTTTTATAATGGGCGCATAAGGTGTCTCATTGGTAAGGGTATTAGTGATCAGATGGCTAGGACGCATAATTGGGGAGATGTGAAGAGGACAGTCAAAAGACTGTACTAGGGAAAGCCGGGTGGATCAAGACCTCTTGGAAGATGGGAGGATGCTATCGCCGTAGATCTGAAGAAAGCATGTGTATCTACCGGAAGTGGTAACGGCTAGCAAGAGCGGTTGAGCTGGCCGAGGACTGCTGAAGCGGCTGCTCTGTCGTCAATGAATCAATGTTAATGTTCCAGTTTCTTTTATTTTCCTTTACAATCTTGGACGATTAAAAGTTTTTACAGATGCCTCTTTGGATATATTACTGGTATCTTCAAAAGTATCTTCAATTTTATGGAGTGCAATGGTGGCTGGCGACTAGAACACTTGTGTATGAATAGCATTCGCGTTTGCGCCGATATGAGAACAACCTCATTGCTCCGAGCTACCCACGAACGACAGGTGTACATCACATTTTTATCAACCTTCACTACTGCAAGTGGCACTTCAATGAGACAAAGATGTCCATGGGAATAATAAATAGCATGTATTTCCTACAAGCAGTGCAACTTTCGCTATCCATTATACCCATCTAATCGATAACTATCTGGAATCTCCAGGATCAGGAACCTGGAGGAGGCGGTGCAGGAGAGGATTAGCCCTCACCTGCCCAGGATGTATAATTAATAAATTCCGCAGGTGAAGGCCCCCCCGGTAGCAATTAAAGCAGGTGGGCCAGCGCCAATATAGGGCCCTCCAAGGGGGGGGGATTACTGCCTCTATAGCCCTTCCAAGTCCTCCCAAGCCTCTACAAGCCTCCCCAAGCCGCCACTACATCAAGCCAGCTTATCCGATATCGTATGCAGCTAGTTCTACTTGTGTATTAGCCGGTCTGCAAGCACTGTTACCCGCCGTTTTTTTATAACCTTAACACTGATAATTCTACATATCATCTATATTCATATTTAATTATAATAATATTATTAAGTAGGATTAGCAATTAATAATTATAATAATATTATTAATAATAATTAATTGCTAATCCTACACCCCCCCTAGCCAGACCCCTCTTGTTATATAAATGTTTTCCCAACACTTTAGACCAAAACATCTCCATTTTATCTTCATGTCAAAATCAAAATCCATCTGATGGCCTTTTTCTCATAATTTCATCTTTTGGATTATTCCAAACTTCTGGAAGTATTTCCCAGCTTCTCGTTTTGAAGACAGCTATTCCCAAAGGAATATTCTGTTCATTTTAAATAAGCAATAAAAAAAAGAATAAGACAAAAACGTAAATTTAATAAACAGTATAGAAATTTAAATAGGCAATAAACAAAATTAAAAAGACAAAAACACTAAATAACTCACATGAAAGGAGTGATAAGAAGAGATGGCACGAGATAAGGTATCATGCCGACCGGCTAATACACAAGTACAATTATTTCTAGCGTAATATATTATTATATAATATTAAATTTGATTTAATAAGTGTATTTAAACCTGTACCGCTATAACCCTTGGAGGATCGTGATAACGGTTGCACAAAGGTGATTTGATCGAGATAACGCTCTGCATTTTTAATGCTTTCATACCTTATAGAGACTGAGTGAGCCCAGAAAGAGGGGCCAGATTTTATAGAGTTTATCCGTGGCTGATAACAAAATGAGTGATTTATTCCTTAAACATAAGATATCCTGCGCCTTAAAAGTGATACCATCGGGAAGCGGTTTTCCCAAGCGGTCACTCATTCAAGTTCTAAACAAGCTTGGAGCTTCGCTTTGGTGATCGATGACATCTGTTGATCGTGTTTTCGCTGCTAATACTGCATTTAAACGTTTCCTTTACTTTGAGATATATCAAGATTTAGATGTGTTATTTATATATTGTATACTAGTTGTTATAGGTTGGTTAGCACAAATCACGGCTTGCTTGTAAAAGGCTATTAGAATTGAACAAGAGTAAGTGTTCGAAAAAAAAAGAATTTCGTAGTTCTGTGGGTAATTTGTGGAACTATTTCATAATTAAAAGAAAAACAGTTAGTGCAAAAGTAGCGTGAGAGATTGCGCTTAGCCGTTTTAAAAGAATAAAAAGCAGTAGACCTCTGAGTGAGAAGAATTGTTGAGGAGGCCTAGGTCCTTCGCAGCTCATAGCGCCGTCATGAATAGAGTTAGGCAGAACCAGTATATTAAAGTCAATCATAGAGTTAGGCAGAACCAGTATATTAAAGTCAATCATAGAGTTAGGCAGAACCAGTATATTAAAGTCAATCATAGAGTTAGGCAGAACCAGTATATTAAAGTCAATCATAGAGTTAGGCAGAACCAGTATATTAAAGTCAATCATAGAGTTAGGCAGAACCAGTATATTAAAGTCAATCATAGAGTTAGGCAGAACCAGTATATTAAAGTCAATCATAGAGTTAAGGAATTGTATCATTTAAATATCTTACTAAAGCCGTGTTAATTGTTAAGAGAACATTTTACTGGTAGTAATGTTGTTATTTTTTCCATACTGGCGAATCTTCAATTATACATCCATGATGTATTTGATTGTTCATTCTGACGTATATATCTCAGCTATTGGAATCAGATCAATTAGTTAACGGATAATTAAAGAGGAACGGATATTGATGTGAAAGAGGAAAGAGGAAGGAGAGGCCTGTTCCTTCCGCCCCACCATCGCTCCCTCAATACTTTCCCTATATATCGCTATATATTGGATTCGATATTTTTGGATACATTTATCATTAATATCAAATGTTCGGGGGATCGGGGCAAAGTTTAAAAATATAATTAGTAATGTTAATTGTTACAAAATATTGTCATCACCATGTTACTAGTGATAGGCAAAATTAAGTACTAAACTACTATAAATTACAAATATAATATAAGCAAATATTGTAAAATTACAAGAAATATGATTTTATTACAAACTGTAATGAAAATCATGAAAACGAAATAAATCTGAAATAGGCACTGTTGAAAGGAGAACGAGGCAGAGAGGATGAAGAATGAAGGATAGAAGAAAATAATAATAATAGAATATAGCAGATATTCTTTTTAATAATATCTATTTCTAACTTGTTTGAGTGCAGTACTCAAGTGCTACAAGAGGGAATAGAAGAGATGAAGTGGTTGCCGCAAGGCTGAGGATTGGTCATTCCAACCTGGCACCTGCATATTTAATAACCGAAGAGCCCCAACCACATTGCGAATCATCTCAATCATCAATGACTGTAAAACACATGATAGAAGGCTGTACATTACTACAAAAAGCCTTTCAAAATAATAAAATACCCCGGTCCATAGAACTTGCACTAGAAGATTCAAAACAGACAATAGATAAAATAATAACTATATTTAAAGAAATAGATCTCTGCCATAAAATATAAGGCGAAAATAAAGACTAAATTAGGAAATATATAGTTAGTATGCAAAGCAATGAAAATTAAAACAGTAAAATAACAATTAAAATACCGCAATATGATCATCGTATCGAACTTGTTCGTCTTGTTGTCGATAACATGGCATTCGTTATTTTATGTTATGTAATCATATTTCTTGCTATTTTACTATATTTCTGATACTATTTTTTAAATATTATTATTCACAATTTATTACATTTTAATTCCTATCTCAAGCTCATTTTGTCATTCCCTGGTAATATCAGAGGGTAATATTTTGTATCAAAATCATTCTATTTTAATTTTATTATCTTAATTACCTATGTGGAAGAAAATGGCCCCGGTGGAGGTCAAGAAAATTCCCTTAAATAGAGAGAACTGTTTATTGGGTAGTCAACGTTTCGGTCCACATTGCAGGCCTTCTTCAGGGCTAAGATAAGATTGGTGGTTGACAGTAGGCTTCCAGGCTCAGTCCAGTGTCAACCGCCTATCTTATCGTAGGACTGAAGAAGGCCTGCAATATGTGTCGAAACGTCGGCTTATTTGTTGCCATTTCTGTTTTTATAGTCTGTTATTTCTTCTTATAATGTGCCTCTTTTATCTGTTTCCTTTTATTATCAATCCTGAAGATGAGATGCATTCTAGTATCGCGTTTTTGTTGTTTTTAAATTAATTAGGTCATTGTTTAATTACTTAGGGTAACATTCACACTACAGTTATAACAATCATTCATGAAGTTTTTTAGAGATACATTAATCAACGGCTGAAACTAAAGCACGCCATTAACGAACGCCTCAAATACTGCTCACGTAAATTAGACGATAAAGGAAAAGCCAATCTTGAGAACTCCGACTCCGGATCGGGGACATTAATCAAACCAACGGCTTTAATGTTCCTTTTATTTGAGCCATCGAAAGAAAGAAAAAACTGTCGGAACTGTCCCCGAGGTAGAACAGAAGCGAACAGATTTATCTCAGCAATCGGCATTCAAATAAATTAGTAACTGGCGATTAGTACTAGCTGCTTACTAATAGCACTTTATTCTTTACCGCCATTTGTTACTAATAGTACTTTATACTTTACACCCCTCCACCACCGTGAGTTATTGCCCTTCCTTCCCCGATCGAACCCGCACCTCCCTGACCCTCGCTCTAATTACGCCATTCCCACTCCGAGTTCGATTCAACTCGCCCAAACTTTCCCCGCAGTTGAGCCTTTCTTAACGAACCAAATGGCTCAACTTTATGAATGACGTTGATAAATGGTTGATTATTTCGCAACTCGTCTAATTGTTGTTGGCTAATGGTTGATACTTCTCCCATTTGTATCAGTTACTCTTTGTAACAGTTACCCTTCGGGTTGTCTCCATTCTGTTACTTTTTTATTTATTTTATTTTATATTTATTTAGGCAATCCCAGCTTGCAATTATCTTCGTCCAATAATTTTTAATTTAAAGTTATCTGTTTCTCGGACAACATTTCTGCAGGGATTTGGTTTATGATTAAAACTTCTTAAGATTGCTGTCTTCCGTTTGTATCGGTATCCATGTAGCATCAAGATTGGATATCATATTCACTAATTTCTATTATTTTCATACTAATGATTATGATGTTGTGATTTCGCAATCGATTTGTATGATTCGTGATTAAATTTGTTCATGTTCTTTCAATCGGTCTCCTATTAACACATTTATTATTAAAAAAATTTCCCGAAAGTTCATAAAGTAGTTGTAAGGTATTACAGAATTATTGATAATATTTACATCTTTAAATAACAGGTAAGTCCCCCTAGACCAGAGGACGGGATTCGGAGGACCCTGAGAGGCAGAGAAGATTACAGGGCGCGCTCTATTAGCCATCTTATCAGCCTTCCTAAATCAATTTGGAATGCTCACTTCATTCACAGCTAATGATGTAATGATACCCTACCCCACATTGTAATTATGCCTACTGATAAGGAACAGTCCGGTGTGGCACCGCTAAGGGACATATCTCCTCTCATCTTAAATATAATGATAAAGCTCCATCTGTTAATTATATCCTAATAGAAAGGTTCTTTTATCATAGCACGATCTAACCAAACTGTTCGATTGATATTGTATTCCAATGATACATGGGTAGTTTTTTACATGGTGGTTGAGACATCATGGGTACCTTTTTTATTATTTTTTACAGTGAACGGCTCTTAAAGGTATTTTGTTCGCAGCAATTTGAGGCTAAGATTATTTGTATTTTCAATCATTTCATAAAATCATTTATCTATTATAAAAAAATATTTTAGAGGAAACGAAAAGCTCAACCATTTATTAATGCTGTAAGCTATTGAGCTATTATTGTTATTAATTGTACAGCTATTAAAAGATTTTTAGATACAGATAATTATTCTAATTCAATCTTTAAACTAAAGTTGATTAAAAGCAATCCTATAACTCGTAATAATGTTGCTGACGCCAAGCCACTAGTTTATATCCTACCACCTTATGCCCGCAGCTTCGCTCGCGTGGAATTTGGTCCGCAACATTAAGTTTCGTGAAAGATCATTTAAAATAAATAATTTAATTATTTTTTGAAAGTATAAGTTACTCGTACATCCAAAATTTCAGATGTCTAACTTCAAAACTGACGGATTTTATACAACCTTTGAACCCTTATTATAATAAAGGGGAAACCCTTGGAATGGAATTATCCAAATTTCTTTCTTAAACTATAAAAAGAACCTATCTACAAATTTCAAGATGCTAAGTTCTTGATTAGCCTTTAATTATGTACTATAACGGGGGGCACATGCCCCCGTATGAATCTGCCCTTGCTGTAGCCTATGATGTATAACATATTTTACTCAATAATTTTCATCCATATCCGTTCAGTTGTTTTTGGTTGAAAGAGAGACAAACATACAAACTTTCACATTTATAATATTAGTAAGATTAGTAGGACATCAAAACAAATAGTTTCACTCATGTTCTTTCTGTTATTTTAACAGCTATTATCATGTGATTTGCCTTTATTTATATCCAATAATGGATTCTCCACAGTACCTAAATGACAGTCGGAGGGAGGGCACGTGCCCCCGTGTCCTTCCCCCCTAAATCCGCGCTATAGCCTATGTGTTATTCTGATGTAAAATCTATATTACTGTAAAGTTTCATCCAAATCCTTTGTTTTTGATTGAAAGAGAGACAAACATACAAACTTTCACATATATAATATTAGTAAGACTAAAAGTCACATAACGCGGCTAAAGAATTCATTTAAAAAATAAATCTCCCGCTCGTGTTAACCATGTATAATGCTATCGACAAACTAATATCTATATCTAATAAAGTAATTAATAATGACAATCATGTTAAGATAATCAATTTACTTCCCCACAGGCATATGTACGTACACACGATATAAAAGCGCACTCAGCCACAGAAGGCCCTTTTGTAATTACAGGAGCGGGCTGGCTATAAATGGGAAAAAAGGAGAATTAAAAACGAGTAGCCGGAGACAAAAGAAGGAGGACACGAGACAGGGAAGAGAAGTGTTGAGCAAACATGTTGTGACTCCGGCGCGCGGCTAGAACCCATTCAGTCCTGGCTCGTGGTAAAAAATCAGGGCCACCGCTATGTTCATCCCCCCATCTTTGTCCGTCCGTCTGCCTCTTTTTATTTCTATGTTTGTCTGTCCCTCTTCATGCATAAAACATGCCTTTATATCACCTAAATATGCTAGGTTTATATTAAGGTCCAGTCCGTCATGTAAAGATCTATTGAATTATGGACAAACATTCAAAGAGGATGAAATATTTCCATTTTTATTAGGGTAAGGTGGGAGGAGGTAATAATGTTATGTGAGGTTATAATATTGTCTTGTTGATCTTTTATCTTTAGTATTTTAATACTGCTAGTAGTAGTTTGACGCTACAACCCGGGGAGGGCCTCGGCTTCCTTAACAACGTAGTTCCAGTCTTCTCTGTTTCCATCTAGTGGCACCTAATACTTTAAGTTCCACTTCAACATCTATCACCTCATTGGACTCAACTCTTCCTGTAGTAGCTTGTTCGGTACTATTTCAAAAGGGATTCTTTTTATACGACATTTTTATAACCATATATATGTATCACAGGTTGTTTATTGTAAGTCATAGAAAACAGGTTCGAAAATATTAAGTTTCAGGAAACCAATAGGTTATATTTAAGTCACTTATCGAGATGGCATCGATAAAAGGGACGCTCTTGCAAAGTGGTCAGAAGAAATGATAACGCAGACCCGACAAAAGCAACATGAATAGAATTGCAGTATCGGGACCCGAAATGGATAGAAAAAATGGACAACACTCTTTCAACCCTTGCAAAATGCGAGTTTTGTCCCTGTCGACTAACAGTATTGAACAAATAACCTGCCTTCAAGGAATGAGATGTTTAAAAATCCTCTCTATTTCAAGGAATATATATATATATATATATATATATATATATATATATATATATATATATATATATAGGCAGGCTGTGTAGGAGTAATAATATAAGCTACAACTTACATGACTACACTAGTCAAGTACAAGCTTTCTCTAACTTATGCTTTATTTATATTTTGTCTTTTGTTTTATCTCTTCAATTGTCACATCGTTACATTACAAGAGTCTAAAGAAGCAACATAATTTCAGTTTATTCAGGTTTTTTTTATTATATTAATTTTTGTTATTTGTTACTGGCTTTTTGTTTTGTTTAATAAATTTATAGACATTTGGATGTTTAAACTGAGATTACTCCTAGAACTACATACGTTAGAACTGATAGAATCACTTGTACTCTGAACTTGCTCAGAGTATAAATTTGAATCAGATAATTCAAATGCTACATGTATTCATTGTTCATACGGACCTGAGGTAAATGTTCTTGAGAGGAATGATTCAAATAAACGATTACAAGGAACGACATGGCTCGGACATTCCTGGTTGCTCATGTCAGAAACGAAATCATACTCAACAGATATAATAGCTCATAGAGATAATAGTGAACTTGCCATACTTTGGACCTTATAATGTGGGATGAAAAGTAGCGCCTGCTGCAGTTATGATACAAGACAAGATGGAAGACAAGACATGTCCAGGTGGCAGAGGTCACTCTGGTTGAGGAACCTGAGGCAATGGCCAGGACCAACATTCGTAGTCTTGTTTCGTGCAGCGCTCAGTGAAGTATGATTGTTTATAATCGCCAACATCCATAACATCCATATATCGGTACAAAAAGAGTCTTACAATTACTTGCAATGCTATCCAAAATCTACAAGTAACGGTTCAAATCCCACTTTAAAAAAAAATGGTGTGTATTGTGCGAAACATCAGTTCATGAATAGAATAAAAACCATCGGTGGTCATTTGATTTTGGCTTTGATGCATTTAACATTAAACGGCGTTTAATGATTGAATAAATTTGAGCTCACAAATCCGATTCGATATCAAATATTGAGGCATCAAAGTTGTGATAACTGGATGATAGAATTAGTGAAATATTCATGGAAGTTAAATATTTCATGGCAGGGAGAGGTGTGATTTAGAATGTGCTCCGGGATTGGATTATTCACTGCGGAGTTAATTGAATAAAATGTTTCCTCTGTAACCAAATGTAACTAAATTTAACCAAATGCTTTATTTATCAGTCGCTTTATTGTTGTTACTTCGCTCTCGATCGTGTGAATACTTAGTCCGTACATAAAAGCAAATATTGCTAAATTTTAACTTATTTTCTCAAGTTTTTATATTTCACTGATTTCATTTAGACTTGGATTTTATATCTTGTAGCATTATTTAAGACGGAAGATTTTTTTTAGAAACATTGAGGACTGTTTTTTCACTCTACGGATATTTAGGCAGTCTCAATACACATTAGTTTATAACTTAGTACCTTCAGAATAACTATAATGACTTCATTGTAAAATTTTTATTAATAGTCTCAATAATTATCGTTACTAACTTTAAAAAAAAAATCGTTAACGCAAAGTAGTTTCTGTATCAACAGGTTAAAAAGTCTTCTTTTTGTTTCTAAAACTGCCTTTTGAATATTTCTTTAAAATGTTGTGGCCGCAATTCCTGACCTGTGCATACTCAAAAGAAAAGTCAGAAGTGAAGAAGAAAAGAAAAACTTTAAGTTTATTTTATTATCCAATTACTAAAGTTTATTTGATTCTTCTTTTATTAATGTAATTAGGTTTTAGTAAATATTTATTATTATTATTAAATGTATGCAAATAGCGACTATTACTTTATAAAATCCAACTTGAAACTAATTAATTACCTGAACTTGAAGCTTCCTCTTGTACTGATCCCTCAGGAACAGGCAACTCCAGTAGAGAGTTTTCGACATCCTTTATATAACTCAGGTCATCTCACATCTCGCATTACATATTAACAAACTTATCCCCTTAGGCTAAGGAGCATGAATACAACTAAATACATAAAATCGTTATTTTATAGAAGCAATACGCATTAGGCACTGCTGGATTATGGGCTCTTAAGCATACAAATAATACGGGTTGCAGAAGTAATTCTAGAGGCATCAGAGAAAATTGGAAACAAAAACGATTTTCGCAAGCCCGAAGGTTCGATATCGATGTCGAGCGACCAATCGCTGCTTCAAACTCTAAGGATGCTGGCTAAGGATTACCGCTACAACCCGAAGCCGAATCCTTAGCATCGCCCAAGACTTATCAACTATTTAGGAATCATTCTGTTACTAATTACTTGTTAATGAACTTTATTTTAAAGTTAGAAAATTATTATCATCATTAAGAGCAACAATACTTTGATCATTTTTTACTTTCAATCATTTCATAAAACAAGACATTTAACTGTGGCAAATAAAATCTTTTAGAGAAAGCGAAAAGTTTAACTATTTATTAATGTTTTAAGTTATTATTATTAATAATATAAATTTCACAACTATTAAATTATCTTTTAGTTAAATATAATTATTCTAGTATCAATCGAATTCTAATATATAAACTAAAGTTGATTAAAAGAAGCTGTATAACTCATGTAGAGGCTGCTAGGTGGCCCCAGTATCAGGCATGTTGCTTACGCCAACTCAACAGTTTCCCCTACCACCAAAAGTCGCTAAACGCGTCAAAAGAAGTTTTTATTTCAAAAATACCTAAATTTAAACAAAAAATGCGTTTACCGAACGGCCAATATTTTTTATGTGAAATAATATTTTTATGAATTCAAGAAAAAATCAAGTAAACAAATTTTTTTGAGTGGAAGTTTGACAAGCCACCACACCCGCTATTTGCCCTGAAGATGGCCTACATCGTAGGCAGATACGTCGGCACAATAACAAAATAAGTTCTGCTGATTTTGTGTTATCTTTGATTGCACCCCCTGACTAATTCTATCCTTCATGAATAAATTATTACCTTGCTACAATATAATTTTATTAATTAAAAGTTTGTTTGACACGGTCATATGGAGTTTTATTATTACAATTCGATCGCTCTTGAGAAGCTCTTTCCAACCGCATACGATCTCTGTGTTTGGGTTTGGCTTTTCGAAGCGCGTAGGTCAACATTATTATGATGTGGATAATATATTTTTTATTCTATCACCTGATCATGTTGACTGCCTCTATTTTACACCTAATGTTTTATATAAATTCCATAGTTGTTGACGACTGTTGACGATTTAAACCCAAACGAACGTCGTAGCTTCGGAGGAAATCTCGATAGACAGCAAAATGACCTCAAAACGTTTCTCCTTCCACCGCGCGCTGTATGCTTTAAAGTCCTCACTTATCGTAATTAATTCTTTCATCCTTTAGCTATTCAGAGGTCTGATTGAATATTGGATGGAGGTGATAGATGATAGATATGTAGCTGACACACTAAACTGTATCCCCTGATTTTGTTATCATTCGTTTTTTCTGCCGCCATTGAAGCAATTTTAAAAACGTATTCACGTTAAAATTAATCTTTAGTAAGAACTTTTTCGACTGTTTCCTCGTTTGGTTTTCCACCTCTCCATTAATTACCTAGCTCCTCGCCAACTGACACTAACTATCCCACGCTCCCTGAACACCCTCCGACTCCCGATTTCCCCGGAGCTGGCCAGTTCCTGGAGGTCGTTAATAACAGAGGTTGATGGTTAGGCAGGGGAGAACTGTTGGTGAATGAAGACAAAGCTGCCTTTGATAATTCCCTGCAGTGCAGAGCGGATTCCCCTCACGTAGGGCACGCCAGGCCTTCCACTTCTGTCGGTTCCTCCATCTTCTTTGTGCATTAGCCACTGTTAATGAGCCCAGTACCTGAGCCTCGTACCTCCATCGGCTGCGCTAGTTCGTCCGATCGGTACTGCTATTTCCTCCATAGTAAAAAAAAAATGTACTCCGTCTATAAATGGAGTTAATTAAATTCTGCGCACATTCTCCGTTCCTCTGTTAGTAATTGTTCCTCCTGTTCCGTTTGAAAAAATATACGGAAAAAGCGTGTATCCATTGTTCCAGTTGCAATCAAAATGCTTTGAGCGCACATGACAATCAAGGCTAATGAAACGTGGCCGTTGTGAATTTTATTTCTTTCAAAGTTTTCAATTCAGGTCCGCCGAGGAACATAAAGGCAAGTAAATTATACCCGGCAAGATATAAACCTCTCTCCTCTCTACTCAGGATGAAAATTAAAAAAAAAAGAAATCAACGAGTCCATTATTGAACGTTGAAAGTTAAATAACTTTGTATGTTGTGTGTATTCATTTATACTTGTTACATTGGCGTGATAACATTTTTAATAAATAATATCCGAGAGCGCGAGTAAAAGTACGGAGGAAAAAAAAGTGATACAAGTGTTAATTATAAGTTTGGAATTTACAAAAGTTTAAAAATGTTGCCCGAGTAAATATCTAATTTAGAGTGAATCCTTTTATCGATGTACACTGGATTTAATTAAACTTTTACGAGGAGATTTTATCAATACATTTCTATACACACGGAATTTGAAAGTGGGTTCTGATGATAAATTATCTCAACGGATATCGTGGTAACAAGAAGATGCGTTATGGCTTAGTTTTGATATTTTTTTTCACCTGCGAGATAGTGGTATGTTGCAACAATAATTATGGCTGCTAAGGCAATGTTTGAGGAGATGGCACTCAGGAGGCCTTCTTCAAGCTCCCGAACTAAACTCTTCCCAGATGTTCCTTTCAGCCCTAACCATATCTTTCAATTTATTTATTGTATTCTACAAGTTCATTATTATAATATTATTTAGTCATGACTCGTTATTTTTACATTATTATTTTATTTTGTAGGCGCTTTATAAATACTTTATAATTTGTATAAGATAAACCTCCTGGCCAGGTCATATTATATTTATTTTTCTGTTCATGTTCGTTACTCTAAAGTGACTTAGTCACATAATAGAGTTACTTTACTATTCTATTCTATTTCTAGTTCTTCGTATTATAAAGAACCTTAGAATGTGTTTTGGGTTTAAGTGTTGGCGTTTTATTTTGATTTTGTTTAGGAAAAAAATAATATAGTAACCTCAATCTTTTTTCTAAAGTATTACGTTTCAGTATGACTTGTTCATTGCACTTGATTTTTTATTTATTTATTGTTTTTTGGTCGATTATAGTTTATGTCACTCCATGACTACGAAATATTTTTGATCGCTTTTCATCTCTAACTTTTCTCGAAATATGTTTGATGTTGTAACTTTGATATTATAGATTGGCTACGCTATATTAGCCGAGGTACTTGGAGGACGCACCGGCCAGATGCAAGACCCCCCTCCCCCCTCCCGATGTACTAATTATTTGTATTTCGTTAAAAGTTGCGGACGAAGGAACTTAGTAATCGGGAGCCCTTTGAGAGGATATCACGCTGTTTGAAGAGCCTCTCCCTTTTCAACTTGCCCAAATTGATGAATCGTGCGTATTTCCATGTTGACTCTCTTTACGAGACGTTAATTAATTGACGAGAACGGTTCCGAAAAAACTGATTCTGCTATATCCCTTTATTTGTCTTGAACAAAATTCAATATTGGATCGTGAGCTTTACAAAAAAAAATCTGTAAGATGTAAATTAAATTACTTAAGTAACATATCTCCCCTGCTAGTTTGCTAAAGTTATTATATTTTTAATAACTATGTTCGTTAGGTCGAGGAATGTTGTAATACGAAAATGTTTTATTTGCAGCTATTAGTTATTAGCTCGGAAAGTGTTTTTTCTTGGATTAATATTAATTGTTAATGCCTTGCAGATCAACTCGTGGATTCTAAGAGATGCGAGGTGAGATCGAGGAAATCAATGGGGTCACCTGTGTTGTGTTGGTTACGATAAGAACCCACTCTGCTAACTCGCTCTCGATAATCCTATGAGGAGTGAATGGGACCTCCTAATTTAAATCTGTTAATGATGTACTAGCACTGGCTAGTTTATCTTCGTGTTATTTATTTGTTTCTTCATTTTTCAATGTTCATTTCATTTAATTATTATATTTTTATTATATTGTTGTAAATTAAAAAAAAAAATATTAAAGAATAATAGCTGAAAAGAGAGAAATTAGTTTTTAAACTAAAACTGGAAACAAAAATACCTGCCAATATTTTCCCCGATCAGATAAGAAAAGAACAGTGACAATTAAAACGCACTTCTCCTTTTTTATTTGGTCTCTCGTCTCCTGTTTTAGTGTTCTGTATTATTATCATTTTTTTTCTATTTTTTTTTAAGTTTGTTGACTGTATATTGCAGTTTCTATTTGATTTTTTCAACTGTTACTATGCAACGTTTTCTACTTGAGATCGTCCGGTAACTATCATAATGATTCAGTTGGAGATGTTGAAATGTGTTCTCCGGTTGTTGCTGGTGTTGCTGCATTTTAAGGTTAGGATGTGTTTTATTCTCTTTCTGTCCTGACGATGACTTAATGGTCGAAATATTGACAGGAAATTCGTCTTGTCAATTTGTTTAGATACTTAAGTTGGTTGTAATTTTTCGAATAATGTCTTAATATTTTAACGGAATTTGGAATATTGTTATTTAATAGGAGATTTTCAGTTGTTTTTTCTTATTCAATTAGTTGGTAAACAAACAAATTCGATTTTTGTACGAAGTTATTTTTTTAATTAATTTAATATTACTGCGCTATAAACCGGAATTTTATTAATATAATATAATAGATAGATAGTGGTATTTTTTATTTTAGTATCAGATAGGTCTATGGTATAGAGTGGCCTTAAACTTGCCTTACTACACTCTACTCTTTCGTATCGTTTCACATTACTTCCAACTTGACTATTAAATACAGTTGCAATACACAGGCTACAGCAGCCGGCCACCCTGCTTAACCATAGACATGTATACGCTACATAGCTAATTACATAAACGCGGACGCCTACATCAGACCGCCATAGACTACCCGCCAAGACCGGACGGCCGCGCTGGCTGGGTATAGCCTGCCCCTTACAGAGCTCCCCGACACCAGACCACTACCTCCTCCACCACCCACCATACAATCGATACTCTATCCAGGCAGTAAATCACTCATGTCCTTATCTCTCCTTCATCTCCCTACTTCTTCTTCAAGTCGATCCTCCTCGATCCTATCTCTTCAACTTGGGCAGTCCAGTCCACTCTAAGAAGGCTCTATATCGCTTAGGAGCAATTGCCATCTAAGCCCGGCTTAACATAATAAATCAATTTTTTTTTAAATTACTCTTCTCTCGCTCTCTCTCTCTCTCTCTCTCTCTCTCTCTATATATATATATATATATATATATATATATATATATATATATATATAGAGAGAGAGAGAGAGAGAGAGAAGAGTAATTTAAAAAAAAAATTGATTTATTATGTATATATATATATATATATATATATATATATATATATATATATATATATATATATTTCCTCCGTTTTTATAAAAACAAAAATAATAGTAGCTTTGTACTTTTGATAGAGAATGGGCCGGTTGGTCCCGGATTCAAATCCGGCTGTAGCAGATAATTTATGTTTGAGGGGAAACCTGGCGACTGAGCATGATCTAGGGAACAGCACCTCCACACAACAGCACCTCCTTCCCAACCTAAAGACCTTGTGATGCCAACTGAGGGGTTACATTCTTGGTAGTGTATCTCTTGTCAAGTTTATTTAACTATTCATAGGATTCAAAAATTAATATTAAATTTTTCTCAGAAAACAATGATGAAAAATAAATTGTAATGTAGTAATTTATATCGTTTCGTTGGTTGGAGGAAAGTATGATTAAATGGGAGTATGTGTTTGTCAGTATCTGCTCGGTTCTTGAGATATTGCGATGTTACACACCCGATCTCCCAGCACTTCAAGCGTGTTTCCTGCATCTTCTCGACTCAGCCTTAGACCTTAGATGCCTAATGAAATAATCCCTTTAGACTGGAATCGGACCAAGAACAACTATTTGTTTTTTAAATTGAACACTTAATAGAAAGCAATAGCTAACCCTGAGATCAAATATTTTCTTCCCCTTAACGACCTCATGCCCCTTCTATTTTTCTTGAAGGAGGGTGCTTCCTCCCTGAAGGGGGGAGTTTAATGAAGAGGGAACACATGTGGCCTCCCTCCTCCCTCTCTATCGCTCTCTCTCCCTCTCAATCCCTCCCTATATATTGAGCACCGCCTCACCTGTCGCCACCTCCTTATGCCAGGTGATTTTTCATCAAGTCCTCGGTGGCTATTGTGGCCCCAACATTCGGAGCCTCTTTGGTAAAAGTTAATGTATCATCTCCTCGCCGTCGAGTTGAGGATGACTAATGTCGGTGAAGAGGGAATGGGATGGCCGTGGTCTCGTCTCCTCGGGCATCCATCATCGAGCTGTCGGCATCTTCTCTGGGGTATTGGAATGTTTAGGCGCACGAGTAAGGTGTCTGGTTATTCACTTTTAGAAAGAAAAAAAAAATCTTTATGAAATAAATTTTACTAATATTATTACTAGTCGGAGAAAAATTCACGGAACATGCATTAATTACATTTTGACCCTGAGTACTCCAAATTTGGGTGAAACTAAAAAAATTAGTTTTAATATACTTTATTACCAAGCAGTAGTTTTTTAAATAAATACTATTAGACAACCTAATAGTTCAATTATATGTAATTCAATCCATCAATAAATAATATCGACAATCATGCATTGATCTATCTGGTCGATATGATATGAGCCTTTGTTGGGGAATTTAGGAACTGCATGAGTTCGGGTGTGGTAAGGAAGAAGCATTGCAGATATTAGGTGGGAGTCGGTACTGTGGTGGAACGATTGAATGTTATGGTTCTCTGGGAATTTATTAAATAACAATTTATATTATTATTAATCTTGAAAGCTGAGAAAAATCAAACCAAAAATAGTAATTATAAAATACATTCTTGTCGGGCACAAGTTTTATTCTTGTTAATATTGCTCATAGTATTGTACTATATCGATACAATAAGACATACATAATTAAAATTTCTAATTTTTAATGATTTAAACAATACTAGATATACGATTTAATGTATCGAGATAAAGATAAACTGGACGTGGACAATACTGACTGGACGAAGTAGCCTGGATAAAGGAATGAGGGATATTATAAAATCAGTGAGGGGAAGAAAAGAGAGAGCTAATAAAGATGACAGAGGGAAGAAGGCTCGGCTCGCCTTACTTCTGGGGGGGGGCAATATCTGTCCTTCAGCTCTGTCATGTCCTGTCTTCTTCCAATAACCTCCTACCGGCTATCCGCTATAGCAGCAATAACGACCATTTTAATAACGAATGGCTAAAATAGAGATGTGATTAGTACAGGACAGAACTAACTACATCTTGATTATTTGGACAGAAACGCAGAAAGCCTTAGCCTATAAATATCATACAATGGGTTATGGATAGTATCTCAGTGGATAAGACAAAAATCCATCTAACAAATAAGTGGTCGTTAAAATAGTGATATTTCATTATTTAACAATTGTGATTTCATCTGAATTTTTAAAATAATAACTTTAATTTATTTTTTGAAATAAGTTGCAGAAATATAGTAAAAAATAAGAGATAACATGTTTGCGATTAAGTCGTGAAGTCTATTTTCATTCCACGAGGAACTTAATCTTCATTCATGTCCTCAGTAAACAAAATGGAAAAAAAAATGTTCATCAGATATTGCTCATGATATAGATCTAACTATTTATTGTTTCATTTTAACCAAATTCGCATTGTTACCTTTTAAAAAACATTGCAAAAACCAATTTTTAATTGTAATAATTTTTTTTCTCTCCATTTTTTTCAATGTGTTAATGAAAAACTCATATTGGCTGTGCATGTGGAAATAAATATTATCTGCTATTTATATGAAATTTGCAAGGGCCAACTTCCCCTGTAATTGTTTTCATTTGGGTGCGTCTCTACTCTCTTTTTTCAATGTCGGATCTAATTTCTATGTATTTTTTATGGATTGATTTTATTGTTACATATATATATATATTTAATAATAATAACAACATTTAGCGTACCCGAAGGTTCGATGCCGATACTACCAGTCTCTGCTTACAAACTTCCATTCAGGGACCACTACGCAAACCCAAATCTCCACATCACTATAAATGCAATCTTCCCACATATGCCTCGGTCTACCCTCCGTTCGTTACTAAGTATATAACTATATGTATTAAATATACTGTGTTGTTGAATTACATTATTGAGATTTTACTTATGAAAAAATTAAAAATGCAATCAAGAGTCCAGTGTTAAATAAAATCTTTTTTATTTTTTTTTCTATATCTTGAAATATACTTTTGCTGAGATATGCAATTCCTTCCTTAATACCATTGACTATTTGTTGGCAGGAGCGCAGCTGCGAGCCCCCAGGATCACAGAAGATCCCCAGGACCTTAGCGTGCCCCGCCACGAGCCAGCCACCCTCAACTGCAAGGCGGAGGGTAGCCCGGAGCCCGTGGTGAGCTGGTACAAGGACGGGGAGCCGCTGGCCCCTGCGCCCCACCGGGTCCTCCTTCCTGCAGGCTCCTTGCTCTTCCTCAGGGTAACCAACGGCAAGAGGGACAGCGATGCAGGGGTCTATTGGTGCCTGGCCACCAACCCGGCCGGATCTGCCAGGAGCAAGAACGCAACGCTGGATGTAGCAGGTAGGTCCACTTATATATTGTTATTGTTGTTAAATAATAGGTTCATATATTTATCGTGACGATTAATTTTTTAATTCTCCTTAGATGTTTACGATTGAATTTCACATTCGTAAGGACCCTTCAATCACTTACATAATTTAAAAAAATGTAGAACCTAGTAAGTAAAAAGATAAGATTTGTAACGGACCTGAAGAGTAGGTGTTGTGAGACTCACAAGACATGATCAACAAGTTCGTAGTTTGATTGAACCCCCTCAGCTATTGCTAGTGTTTTTTTTTTAGTTCAGAATTTGGCGGGGGCGTTTGTAACGAAAACACACTTCATCCCCTTACTCATTTTTGTTTTCGTATTGTTTCGTAACTAAGGTCCACTTCATTTCAACTGTATTTCTTCTTCATATTCCTCCAGTACTCCTTTCTTTCTTCCGTCAATTTCTTTCCCGTCTTCAGCTTTAGTTTTTCCTGACAACCCTGGGGAGCATTCCGTTTCACCCTGAGACGGTTGCTTTCCAGAACATCTTACTAATATCATAAATGTGAAAGTTTGTATGTTTGTCTCTCTTTCACGCAAAAACTACTGAACGGATTTGGATGAAACTTTACAGTAATATAGGTTACACATCAGAATAACCCATGGGCTATAGGAAGCGCGGATCTAGGGGGGGGCGCACGGGGGCACGTGCCCCTCCCCACCCCCGACAGTTTTAGAGGTACTGTGGATAATCCATTATATTACATAATTAATGGGAAATCAGGAATTTAGCATCTTGAAATTTGCAGATAGGTCCTTTGTATGATTTAGAAAGAAGTTTGGATAATTCCACCCTTATTATAATAAGGGTTCAAAGGTTGTATGGAATAAGTCAGTTTTGAAGTTAGACATCTGAAATTTTGTACGAGTAACCTATAGTGAAAAAAATTAAATTATTTAAATAATTAAATTATTTATTATTTTATATTATTGTTAAAAAAAGCACTTTCAAGAAACTTTATGCGGTAGTCCAAATTCTATGCGAGCGAAGCCGCGGGCAAAAGCTAGTATAACATAATTATACAATGAAAATATATTTTATTTTAAAATTATATTATTTTTACTTCATCCAATTCCTTCAAGAACTTTGTTTTAAAGGTATCTGTAATAAATGACTAACTTAAACATAGCTACCAGAAATAGAAGTAGAGGAATTTAATGTATTTATATTGTTCATAATTGTACAGAGTAACTGTCCTGAAAAGTATTTCACTGTTTTAATTAAATATGAAAACATTTCAAAAAAGAAAATTCAATTAACTCTATAAAAATACATGTTATTATCTGTTGGGTTCAGATCTTGGTGTTTTGTGAGACAAATATCGTCGATCGTATTTCTCGATTTTTTTAAGATCGCAACGCCTGTTATCCTTTAGGAATTATTCAGTTTTCACTTTGGAGCCGCATCAAGATGGACAGAGGACTTAAATGGACAGAGAGAGCCAGAATTCCCTTTGATTAGCTACTTCAGGTGGGCCGAGTGCCCCTGTCCAATCTTCTCAATTATTCTTTCCCCGACCCTCCTTGCGCCCTAAAATACGATTTAATTTCTCCCCCTCCCCGTCCTAAACATAAATTTTAATTCCACTTTAGCAGTTTTTTTTTTCTCCTCTTAATTCGAAAACTTTTCCAATCGTTGAAAGTCCAATCCGAAATTGTTAGGCATCTATCAATCCAAGCGGACGTTTGGAAGCGATATCGTCCGCATCGAGAACTGCAATTAGAAAAAGTTTCTGAATCTTTAAAGAAACGAGGGTTTTATTTATTTGATCTAATTTTTTCCTCTTTCGGTTTAACTCAGAGCTTTGAAAAACTGTTCAGTTGAATTGGATACTGCGATGGATTACGGTTTCTATTATAGTTTTAATGTTGAATTCCCCTTTTATTTAGAAATGGAGCTCTTGAAAAACAATTATTCTCATAGGTTAATACATCCCTCTTATTACAATACACTATTATTATTATCCAATGAATCTTCGGTCCTGTTAATATTCGATGGGAATAGCGACGAAGAAATTTCTGACTTCCTCAACGATATAGAAATCGCTACGGTGATAAAACTAATGTTCTTCAGTGGGCATGTCATGTCGCTAGGATGGAAATAAATGCTACTCCAAGGATGGTTTTGGAAAAGTAAATGCAGAGACGTAAAGCGGTCGCTAAGCCAAGACTAAGATGGATGGATTGCGTAGCGAATGATGTCAAGAAAGGAGGATGTCGATTGGTGTTGGAGGAAGCAGGTCTCGCTTGTGGGTTGTAGTGCCAACGTAATAATAATAATAATAATATATAGCTCATTACTGATTAAAAGTATGACACTAATAACTGTAAGAATATAACTACTATTTCTGAGAGGACAATACCCAACATAGCGGTTACAACGTAATGGTGTAGATTTTTTTTATTATTATCGTTTCTTGGTTACAGGAGTTAAGGTGAATATGTAGAAGAACTATAACCGTCTTATTATGTTCATGCTCGACTAAATTTTATTTGTGCGATACTCTCTGAGATTTATTATATTCAAACTAATAATATATCTTCGTCCATGGATGATAAGCTATTTAGTTTATTGAATCTTTTTGTAGAAGCCAAGTCATTCCTCAATAAAATATGTTTATTCTTGCATTATACCCCTTTGTTATCCTACGTTAGGACTTTATTAAAATATTTTGATGGTGTAATGAAGTGTTATTGTATTTTTAAGTTTTTGTCCATTAAATACTTTTCATTATAACAGTAATCTTCATTTAAACTGATCTTTTTGTTAAATTTGACGAATGATTGAAATTTCAATTTCAAACTTTATTTTTAGTCCCAGGTTCGATTTAGCAGAGCATTATAAATGGTATTTCTCACTTAAGTTTTGTGGTTTATTCGAAATAACGACACTGAATTAGAAGAGGATGATAGCGAAGCTGGCATTAAAGAATGGACTGGGAAGAGAAGAGTCATTAAGGGAATCCTGTTTATTCGAAACTCGTTAGGCTAATCGCTGGAGATAGTCGCGTGCCCGCCCGAAGGAACAATTATTCCAAAATTAGCTTTTAAAAAGTTTTCGCCTTTCGTTTACTTTCTTCCCTGTTCCAGATTTGTCCAAGTTATTTCGAGAATCATTGGTCTTCTATCTTCATAAAGAATGCCAAGTAGAGTTTGTACTTGTAAATTTTATAGGTATAGCAATTATTATAATAAATGTTTATGCACTGCATAAAAACCTATATCAAAGTTATGAAGAGCCTTAGGTTCTGCAGGTGCTAGAGACTGTTCTGTTCCTCGAACAACGGTTGTGCAGGAAGGTCATTGGTCCTCAATCACTCTCAATCGCCAGGTTTCACTCTATATCGAGTTCCCAGTTTTAGAAGCTGCATGAGCAGCAGGAGGGTCCTAAATCCGAAAAGATCCATCACCGGCTGCTGGCAGGGTAAATAAAATTTGCCATGCATGGATTTGAACCCGGGAACTTCGGCACAGTACTCACTAAGTAACTCCGCTTCCTAAAAAATAAAATAAACATGATAATAACTTTGAGGCGACAGGGATAAGAAGCCAGGATAAGTGAACAGATGAAAACTTATCGCCTATCGAATTTCACAATTTTTTTTGCAATGGGCTAAAGATATTCGCGTAATTTATTAGCTAATAAATTTTAAAAACCAACCAATTTGCCATACATTTAAGGATAGTAGTAATTAACTGTATCTATTAATATGGAATTATTACTAAGTACAATATTTTACGTAGTGAATTAAAAAAATAAAAGAATAAAATCATTGAAAGAACGAAATATATTTTGCTCTAAAATTTAAGCTGAAGAAGAGAAGCTAGCTTGGCATTGACAAGTTGGCATTGACATTAGTAATCCGTTTACACAGTCCACTCTTGAGAGTGGCTACTGTCACGACAGTTAGCCGAGGCCAGGGACTGAGTTTTACAAGAGAATTATCAGTTCCATCACGAGTCTCCAACTTGTTTGTTTTTGTCATATCGCGGAGAGACATCACCGCTGGCCAGTGCTTTTCCATTTAACCTACTTTCAGGACAGTTTGTATCTCACGGAGTTGGCAAATCTCTTTTTTATTGTAGATAAAAAGAATTATTTTGTCTTTCTGAACAATAAGTTATACTTATATATTATGTATGTGCGTGTGGGAGAAATGGCAATGGCAAAGTTGTACAGTGCTCAGTTGCTGTGTCTAAGGCCGTTGGTTCAAATCCGTTTGTGGCAAATTTTATTTAACCATTGTTACATTAATAGATCTTTTGGGATCTGGGACCCTTCTTGGGCCTGTAGGGTGGTATATGTAGGGCCTGTAGGGTGGTATATGTAGGGCCTGTAGGATGGTATATGTAGGGTCTGTAGGGTGGTATATGTAGGATCTGTAGGGTGGTATATGTAGGGCCTGTAGGGTGGTATATTACTGTTCTGTAACTACCGAGTTCGGGGCCGATAATGGATGATAAAATATTGAGAGAGAGAAGAAAAACACTTTGAATTGAAGCATTACAATCTGCCTGTTGTGGGCAATAAGTAATGGTGCTATGTAATAAAATATTATAAATAAAATTAGATGAGTCAATTTCTACTTTGTCCAATCACTTTCCATCCATGGGCTTGTGAATGAAGCTATTTTATTAACTAACGAATTCCCAGAAAGATAATTAGTATATATAAAATAAATTTTTATTCCTTAAATTTGCTAATTTACAATTTTGTAACAATTATTTAATACATGTTGAAATATAACAATTTACACTGCAAGTTGAATAATATAATAAATAAAAGCTGTAATATATTTATAACAGTAGGGAAAAGAAAAAAAACCTACACAAAATAGAAAAAAAGATAATTAGTATTGAGTCAAATATTAAAGGTCTAGAACGTTTAGATGGGACGTTGATGGGAGGATTGTCTTAGGTTTTGGGTTCAAGCTGCAATTGGCTGTCGGAATCAAACCTTCCTCTAAGCTTTTTATTATAATTTTACGAAAATGTGATACATTCCAATTCTATTTTATATAAACTCTTATTTTTTGTCTGACTTTAATCTTTTTCTGTTATCTAAATTGTTATTGTCGCCTTAGTGGTAAGGCAAAGGGTTACCTAGAAGTATTCCGACGTTTGACTCCCGAACATTTATATCCTGGGGCTACTTCTAGCGGAAGGATATCGATAAAAAAAAGAAGAAAAAACTGAGTGGTGACAGGGGATTATAGGAATCAGTTACGATTTGTTTTATTTAGCCGAGCGCTGAGTGGCTAGGCATTATCTATTGGAGATAGTGGCGCCTAGCAACCTTATCTATGAGTAAATTAAATGGCCGGCTGAGAGGGTTGTCCACTCGATAGATAACAACTCCCGCCGCCGCCGCCTCATTATCAGTTCGATGGATGGCCTTTCCTTATCTGACTCCTTTCACCTGCTCCTAGTAACTGTCTTCCGATAGCTGTGTTTCAACTTATAATAATTAGTACGGTTTTGTCTGTATCTGAAGAAAAAGCTTTAAAATCTTAATGGCGGGTAAATTAAATTCATTAAATTACCATCGTATTGTGGTTACGATTTTGAGTTTAGGTGGTTGTCCACTCTCCTTGCCTGTCCCCTGTTTTGAGGTTATAAATATTAGGTGCTTAGCCTTTTATCTTTATTAATTGAATTAGCCAAAAAGGGAATAAATGGGCATAGGAATGAATCCTTCCAGAATCAACTAATATTAGAACGTTTTCGAATATAAATTCAATTTGAAAAGCTTGGTTATTCTATAACAAATAAAGGAATAAATTTCAAAACGTAAAATTTACAATAGAGACTTCTTGAGCAGGTAGGTATTTGAAAAAGAAATTAAAAATATCTGAAGGTAGTTGCGGGAGCTAAGGAAAGGCAAAGAGGAAAGGAATGGGCTGTACAAAGGTGCCACTTCAGCTGGCGCTAAAAGAATGAAAATCCTTTCAGAAAACAAGAAATGGCCAAAGAATTATATTCCCCTATTCCTAGCTCCTTCTTTCGACATAATAACAAATAATTAAACAAAAGAGAAATGAAAAGTTGTTTAGCCGGGCGACTTCTCATTTAGTTATAAATTAATAAATGTCGTAAGCCGAGCTGCTGATTGGTAGAGCGCTGAGTTGGCCCCGGGTTCATATCCCGCCACTTGACAGACTTTTAGTTAACCTGTTAGTAGTCGGAGGTGGATCCTGTAAGACCAGGACTAGGGCAGTCCTGGAGCTCACCCAGGAAGATAAAGTGGGTACCCGAAATAGAGGGGAAGATCTGTGGTTGAGAATGATCTAGGACCCTGCACAATTATTGTTCAAAACACGGTAGTCTCTGCTTCGTACTGAACCCCTCATCTTTGTATTCTAGTGGTACAGTTTTAAAAAAAATAAATTTCGTTTTCGCATTGATCATTTAGAAAATAAAATAGGAATGGTAATAAACTGTTAAAAGTCGGAGAAAATCCAGGAATTTCTTCTTTTTATTTTGTTTCCTATTTAAAGGTTCTATTTAACCTGAAAATTATAATCCAAATTCATGTTTGTTTTGTTTTGTTTTTTGTCTCCAAATTTAAGTTATGTATTTGAATTTGATGTGAAATGGTTAGAAGTTTTAAACCAAATACCTTAAGCCTCTTAGGTATATTTAGAGCAATACAGAGTAATTTATTACAAAGAAGACCCGACTAATTTTTATCGCAGATAAATGCCTAGAATTCCAAGTAAAAAAAAAGTAAATAAAAAAGTTTGTTACTAAAAGCTGGGTGAAGATACTTTTAGTTGGCCATCTTGTGGAGGTTGATCTTCTGGGCTATAAATTAGTGATCCTCGAACCACAACAGTAAAAAAGACACTGCCTGAGTGGACTCTCTTGTAAGGCGCAGGTACCCACTTTTCAGCAGCCCTGCTTCCTTTCTAATTAATAGCTCATTTAGGGCTGTGTGCGCCACCTCGCCACTTAGTCGCAGGTAGCAAGGGACAGTTAGTTTCCCAAAAGTAGGGCTCGCTGGGAAGGTTTTTTTTGGCTGCGGCTTGGGTCTCAGAGCCATAAACTGAGCCAATTAATGGCTAAAGGCTTTGTAATTATGTTTTGATTAATGATTATTTGTATTTATAATTATTTTAGTAAAGAACTATAGAAACTCAAACTCGTTTAGGCAGCGCATGTCGAGAATAATTGGCAAAAATCGTTTGTAACCATCAAACGGAAACATCTAGATCCTTCAAATTCGGTACTTGAGACATTCCTTATCTTTATTTTAAGAACTAAACTTATCATTTAAATTTGAAAATGTTAATAATATTAATAGCAAAAGTAGTAAGTTATATCAGATGATAATGGCGGCTAAACAATTTATTCTGTTATCGACCTGGACAATCTTCTACAGACCCTAAACATTATTCTATCCTAAATATTATTATTCAAATCTTTGTATTTGAATAATTTATGAGATGCCACTAGCGGATAGTGGAAATTCGCTTTTTCAGAGATAAAATTAATGATTCCTCATTAATGAAAAATGATTCTCCTTCCTTATGCATCGCAGGAGAGAGAGAGAAAAGATTTGCTTAGAGAAATAAAGTAACAGATTACCCGGCGAGTTGAAGTGACATTTGAAAGGAAGAACTCGGGAGAAGGATGGTCGCGGGCTTCAGTCCATTTTAATATTTTAGGTTTGTCATAAACCAGGCTCTCTTTCTCTTTTTATCATAACTTATATTTAAAATAAATTTATTAACTCATTAAATAAAATATATTATATATTATATAAATAATAGATATTTTGCATTTATATGGGGTAGCGAGAGATTTGTTCCCATCTAAAAAAAAAAATATCAAAAACATTATAATTTACACTTAATTCTTAATTATTATTGAACAATGCTCAATCAATATAACTTTTGTTTAATCTTACTAATATCATAAATGTGAAAGTTTGTATGTTTGTCTCTCTTTCACGCAAAAACTACTGAACGGATTTGGATGAAACTTTACAGTATTATGGGTTATACATCAGAATAACACATAAGCTATAGCAAGCGCGGATTTAGGGGAGGGCGCAGGGAGGCACGTGCCCCCCCTCCTCCCCCCCGACAGGTTTTTAGGTACTGTGGAGAGTGCATTATAGTACATAATTAAAGGCAAATCACATGATCATAATTGTTAAAATAACAGAAAGAACATGAGTGAAACTATTGTTTTGATATCCTACTAATATTATAAATGCTAAAGTTTGTATGTATCTTTGTTACTCATTCACGCAAAAACTACTGAAAGAATTGGATGAAACTTTACAGTAATATAGGTTAAACATCATAATAACACATAGGCTGTAGCAAGGGCAGATTTAGGAGAGGGGCATGGGGGCACGTGCCCCCCCCCCCAGACAGTTTTTTTTTTCTCTGGAGAATCCATTATAGTACATAATTAAAGGCAAATCAGGAACTTATCATCTCGAAATTTGCAGATAGGTTCTTTGTATAATTTAAAAAAGAAATTTGAATAATTCCACCCCCAAGGGTTTTCCCGTTAATATAATAGGGGTCCAAAGATTGTATGGAATCCGTCGGTTTTGAAGTTAGACATCTGAAATTTTGGATGTACGAGGAGTAACTTATGGTTAAAAAACAATTAAATTAGTTATTTAAAATGATCTGTCACGAAACTTTATGTGGCGGACCAAATCCCACGCGAGCGAAGACGCGGGCAAAAGCTAGTCACTAATAAAAAAATAACTGTTCAATGAGAGATGTGATTATTCCTTATTAATAACTTATTATTATACACAATTATGAATTACCGTGAAATTGTTGTTGGGTAACTAAATGCGGTTAGCACAATCATCTATAAATTATATGGTCACCTTTTTAAACATTTTTTTTTTTTGGTAGACGGTAAAGTCTAGTAAAGAATAATGCAAGGTTTAATGTCTATTTTAAGGGATCAAAAATGTTCGATGGAATCTATGTAAATAGAGATGATTGGATGATGAGAGTGATGTGGCCACCTTGCGGATAACCACTATTAGTGAGGGCACAGATAGTCTACAGAGGCAGGGGGTCGTCCTACCATAGTGTCCACCGTGCGACCACCGTGTAGCGGCCATTAGGACCAATTCACCAATACAATCTGGTTCAAGGTCACGGACAAGTCGGTCTAGATCCATAGATGATGGCTGATCAGGGTAAGCAGGAATACGAGCTTATATCTTTAGATGCTATATCTTTCCCCTTTATCAAGTGATTGCCGTTCTTAGTAGTTGTTAGTTTTGTAAAATTAAATGAAATTTGAGTAATTTTTATTTAATATAATTAGTTAGAAATGGGCTACTGCGGTGATTTGAAGGTCTGTGAAGATATGAAAATCTTTTCTAAGTTTTATATATCTTCATTTTTAATTACATCTTACTAACTATAAAAACTATTACATCTTACTAACTATAAAAACTAGATCTGTTGACTATATATGAAGATATATACTCGATTCTCAAGTATATATCCTCATATATAGTCAACAGATCTTCATCCCACATCTGTTGTTCATTTGACTAATTATTTTAAATAAAAACTACTCAAATATTATGTAATTTGATAAAACTAATATCTCCCTCCTAAAACTCATCGTTATTAGAATTTTATGGCCCTTATTACAGATTCGCTATGAAAAGAAGAAAAAAACGTTGCTGAGTATGGAAGCCATAACGGGGCCTGAACAGATGTCGCCGATGGCGGAAGTTGCGGTTGAAGCACACTCTAAACTCGTTAAAGGAAGTTGGGCCATGAATAGAGGCGAGGTACAGTTTAGCCAGGATGGCTGAGGCTCGATTCTCGACCCGTACGGAGAAAAAAGTTCTCACCGTTGATTGCCAACGCGGCCGTTAACAATCTCTTTTAACGAAGGCGAGTCAAGTAGTTCACTAATTGTAACTTGCTCTCGCTAACTTTTGTCTGATCCAATCGAGAAGGAGCCAGCTAAGTCGGGATACTTCTTCCTTACCCGCTTTTTTCACTCTGCTTTTTCCTTTTGTTATTTAGCGTTATATTTTGCGCTCGTAATCAGCTATTCAAGCCTTTTTACCATGATTACCGTAAATCAATATTAGATTGAATCAATGTTGAATGCGTTGAGATAAGAAACCCGTTACATAGGCTGCTCAGTTAATAATCTCAGTTCCTTGTTCGAGTTTATTTATTATGTTCAAATCCGTGAATCAGCGCTGAGGGATCTCAAGGCGCTCCTTGTACAACCGTTAGAACATTATTAGTTCAGTCCACATCGAGCGCTGGACCCATCAAGTTCAGTCCACATCAAGTTCAGTCCACATCAAGTTCTGTCCACATCGAGTGCTGGACCCATAAGGTTGCGTATCTCTACCTCGTAGAGACTGCAGCGCTGGTACGAATCCGTTTTGAAATTTATTTCGTGTTTGTGGCGGCCCCATTCCTGCCAGAAAAGTTTTTAACGTTTATTGATAGCTAGTCCTGTTTGCCTCAATAAAAAGAAACAATTGTACTGAACTTGGTCCTTCCGGGTTGCAGAGGTTTAAGTTTATAATAAGGGATTGTATCTTCAGTCGAATTTTCTTCAAAATGAGTTTCTTAAATATAGGTAAGCAGAATCGAGTCATTTTCTGAGTGAATAATTGGAAGTCAGGCATTGGTTTATAAAATTAGTTATTGCTTATATTACAACTCCTTTTCAAGGAAAAAACTACTAAAGAAAAATAATGACACTATTCTGCATCCCTACGTACAAGAAAATTATTATAGGAAATATTCGGCTTAACCACATATTCACCGGAGCTGAAGATAGGACTGGGATACAAAATGATTAAAGCATCCTGTGACCTTTACTGTTTGCTTAGTTATAATGAATGTCGTCCAATTGGCATTATGCTCAATAAAAATATATTGTCTTCTAACATAGTTTACATATATTTTGTATATTCCTTATTTCTGTGTCTTTCGTCTGATACGCAGTTGGGATGGATTTCGTCAAGAGTGTCCTTGCGGATTTTGGTTTGAGTAGTTCGTGCGGTCCGTGGACAGAACATTGTAAGCAGAGGTTGGTGGTGTCGGCATCGAGCCTTCGGGTTCGCTAAGCCTTATTATTAATATTTCTATATCTTTATTACTCACAAGCATCGTCTTCACAAGAAGATCCTTCAAAATGTCTTTCTTTATGGCATGGGATAGTGCCGTAGTCCTTAGGCTTAATGCTTTTCTTTGAAACTTTAATTCGAGTTTAACTATTAAAAAAAACTAAGACAGGATTAATGCCGAAGAAATTATTCATTAAAAGGGGGAAAGATTAAAGGAGCGGTGCAATATTGATAAAGAAGAAGGGAAGAAAAATTGTTCATTTATTCGAGTCCGTGGAGTGGTGTTAGTTTATCGGCCCCCGGAGATTGCGGTGGCCTTTATTAGCGAATAATGCCGCCATGTTAAGGATATTACACCCCCCTCCTCCTTGCAGGATTAGAGTCCTGGCGAAGGAGCAAAAATTGAATTAGCATAGAGCTGGATATGAAGGAGCAGCCTCCAGTAGTGTCAGCAGGAAGGCAGCCTCTTCCCAAACCACTTAGTCTCCATTGCCAGCCCAATTTTTACTTTTTTTTTTAATCTTGCTCAACAAGGACCGCGAGACAAAGCGCTGCAATTTATTCATTTATTTATTCATCTTTGCTTGAATAAAATCCTCTTTCTGCACAAGCGCCCTCCTCAAGCTGCAGTTAATTCGATGCCCATCCCCTCCATAACTTTTCACTCCTTCCTAAAATGTTTTTTTTTCTTCCGTCTCATCTCTCCACTCGTTCTGTTAATCTTTTTATTTACTTTTTTATGTTTATTTTTGGATTCATAAAAAAAAAATAAAAATCTTCGTCAGGCATTGAGGCCTATAACTGTGAAGATAAATCCATATATAAAACGCCTTATATTTTCCTGTGGTTATAATTTTTTTATTTTAATCCCGTCCACTTTACGAAATAAAAAAAATCCACCGATTTATAACAACTTAGCAAACTGCTTTATTTTATAATAACCCATAACATTTAGCTCTTCCAACATCGCAATCCATCTTCATGAAAGCATTTATAAATATTTAAAGAAAATTATCTGGTATCAGCTTTTACTGCCCATCTTTTTTTTTTTAAATTTATTTATTGATATTTCCAATTGTATTACAACAATACAATAAGTAAATAGGATAAATGATACATAATGACATGAGATAATGACAAGTAGAGAAACTACCCACTGATAGTACTCAAATTAAAGTTCAACTAAGAAGGTCACATGGCCATCTTCTTTTCAGACGCCTTGGAGGATTATCGGGAATTGAAGAGGAAGCTAGGTTAGCAACTAGAGGGTTTGAGTGGTAATGAAGTTTGTTATGAAAGGATAGATACCGGGTTCGGACCAAATCAGTAACAAATGGGACATTAAAGTCGTTATGGATGATTTCTTAACAAAATAAGGAGCATTGAGGATTTTACGAAGGATTTTGGATTGTAAGGATTGGATACGAGAGGAATTCGATGGCTTAGTGATTTGATGCGATTTTTGAGAATTTATATGAATCCTCCAGTTTTGACACCATTCTTCAAGATCAGTGATATGGGATTGGAGGCTTTGGGGTGCAATAACTGGATCGGTGTTGAGTGATAATACACATGTATCATCAGCATACGTGGTAAGATAATATTAGGATGAGTTGGGATGTCAGTTGTATAAATTATAAAGTATAAAGGATTGGACCAAGTACTACAATGAGGAACACCAGCAGATTGGGAAAAGAGGGATGAATACAAAGTATTATGGTTTACTTGGAAACTTCTATTTGTGAGATAGGATTGGAGAATGAGAAAGTATGTAGGGGGTTGGAATTTACGGAGTTTGTAGAGCAAGCCCGGATGCCAGACCCGGCACTGCCCATCTTATTTTCACAAATACTCATACGAAAAAATTAATCATTCACTCGCTGTTGGGCGCTACGTACTTTGCAGGACCTCTGCCGCCATTCGTTTCAGTTCCCCTCCACCAATTTCTTATTCCAATCTTCTTCAAATCATCCACCGACGCCTGCGTCTGCCCCGTTACTGTTTCCCTCCTGGTGCACCATTCAGCATCATTTTAGGCAGCCTGCAGAACTCTATTCTTTCTAAAATACCCATCCATCTTAGCCTGCTCTTCTCAATAGCACAGGGGCTGTCATGCTCACAATACAGTCCAATTAGATCGGTATTACTTCTGATCCTCCTCTCGTTCCCTTCTTTGACAGGTCCAAAGATCTTAATCAGGACTCTTCACTCCCAAACCAGAAGAGCTCTTCTGTTTTCCTTGTTCAGAGTCCATAATCTTAGCCATGCAAAATTCTAGAGACTAAAGGTTTTAAACAAGCAGACCTTCAGGTAGGCTATTTACCCTAGATCGAGCTCAATTGCCCAGATGTGCTCCCAATTAAGACTACCCCACCCTCATTATTGTGGTCGGATGAGCCCCAGGGGTTATCAAGATCCCACAAGGTCGACCCACCTTTAATCTGGTAGCAGAATAAATGATTTATCTACCAAACTCAGTTTCGATGTATAAATATAATTAAGGATTTCAATTAAATTTAGTTATTTTTGTTCCCAGTAAACAATAAATTTATTTATTATTGCTTCGAGAAAAGCAATCGGTCAAATAATAATGGTTGATAATAATGGCAAAAAATATGTTTTATATATGGCACAAGTTAATTTACCCCCTATACATATTTATACCTTGTTGAGTTTTGCTCCAGTCCATAAATATTGCTGAGAGTGAGAAATACCATCCCTTTTGATGGTATATGGTACGTACCCGCCTAGTATTAGTGGACTGTATGTGAGGTGATTCTAATGAAAATAAAAGTCATTGTAAACGATAGCTTCTATGGATAAGAACCTGTAAATGGCATGTCAGGCACATTGAAGTCTTCTTGTGGTTGGCTGGTGGCTTGCTCCGTATCTGCAGCGCCTGCTTGTGTTTTCTACTCCAAAGTAATATTAAGATATTATGCTGAAATTTATGGAGCACATCTTCTTCGTTGTACGTTCCAGTTCTGTAGTTGTAGTAGAGCACATTGTAGTAGTTATAGGCTTAGGAGATTATAGAGGGACATAGAGGATTCTAGAGGCAAGGCAGGACTAAGTTCAATGGTGGTTTTACATTGAAAAACTTTTAACATCAAACAGACGATTTTAGACTCAAAATGGCATTGGTTATTAATATGCTGATTGAAGCAATTTCATGGAAATCGTGAGATCGTCAAATAGTTACCTGTACATAGCTCTAAGCGGTTAACTCTCTCTCTCTCTCTCTCTCTCTCTCTCTCTCTCTATATATATATATATATATATATATATATATATATATATATATATATATATATATATATATATATACCTCGAAATCACTATATATAGTTCGAGATGAGAACATTATCATTGCTTTGACTACTGAAATCGCAAATTATACTGAAGCAGGTATTAGCTGCTGATGACCTGGCTTCATCCATTACAGAAGATTAGATAAATGTGCAGCATTGCCCCAACACAATAGCAAGCTCAGGTACGCTGCAAGTTCAATTAGTGCACAGGTGGGAAGGGTTGGGGGTAAGTAGAATCTCTCTCTCTCTCTCTCTCTCTCTCTCTCTCTCTCTCTATGCGAGCTAATGTTATCCCAATATGGCTTACACGGCTCTGTGGGATTATTGCATATTCTCTCTCTCTCTCTCTCTCTCTCTCTCTCTCTCTCTCTCTCTCGCTCTTATCTAGTACAAGATAAATTTAACAATGCCTCTAATCAAATATTTGATAACCTGACCATGGGTATTAAGCCAGATAGATTTCAAGCTTTAATTAGTCTGAACTAATAACCTTAGTAGCAATATATTCTGATTTGAAGCTTTCTAATTATTAATATGTTTAAATATGCCCATTATTACTGTTTATGTAGAGAAGACTATAAAGATGCTGGCTCTTCATAAAAAGCCAGTCAGAGAGGTGGAAGAGGTGTAGGGACTCCCAAGAACTAACGAACTAACGATTATCCCTTCGAATCAGAATATCTTAAAGCCACCTTCTGATAAATTCGAATGACAAAAGAAAAGAAAAAAAACCTGTCTCACCAGAATCTATCAGGGTTCTGTAGATGGCCGGGACTGTACCATTTCTAATCCAACGGTTATGCAGGGAGGTGGTTTGGCCGTGGTCGTGCTCAACTGCTGGGCCTTCACCTCAAATAGCACTCGCTGAGCTGCCCGCTTCCTCGAACGAAGATGCAAACCAATATTCACGCGCATTCAATATTGACGTATCCACGTACTCTCTTAGTGGTCGTTGGTTTTAGCCAATTATTTTCTGCTCTTCCTTTATTCCATTATTCCAAGTATTCATTAGTTGTTATTATTATTAAAGAGGTTATCAATATGGCGCCGATTGCTCCTTCAATTTATGACTTTATTAAATTCCGAAGCATCGCTCAGTTAATAATTCCTACTCTTTAGAATCCAATAATTGGAATATATTAATTAATTTAGGGGGAATTTGCGTCATAATAAAATTTAATTATTACGGTCGGAGACTTAATATTCAGTTGTTGAGTTTTTGTATTTGCCCGATCTTCAGGTAATAAATGGTGAATTAATTCAATAAAGTGTCCCTCCTTTTTAATTAGTCGAGCTTAGTCCACTTTATTAATTGAATCATAATTAATTGTTGACGGGCAAAGATGTTTTTGGTTCCCTTCGTTCTTTTTATAATATAATTCTTATTACTTGTAAACACACGATAATGGCAGGCATTTTTTGTACTTTATGTATTTTTTGGTTAGTAAATTTCATTAATATGCCCTTGTTTAAGTATTACAAAAATTAAAATAAATATACTATACTTCTTATTATTGAAGCCAGGATTTTTTTGGAGGTGAGAGAGGAAGTGTTCAGTTGAAAGAATCTTTTACGAGATTACTGCTTTCGAGAGAACTTTCAAGTTTTACGTTTGAGGATGGATAAAAAAAAAAGTAGAGAAAAAAGATCTCCGAATCTAAAAGTATTCTTTGGAACCAAATTAAAAAGTCGTTCTATTATAAATTTTAAAAAATATGGTAATCCTTGGAACTCAACAGTGCCATTAGCCATTTTGTCCTGAAATAAAGGTTATTTAGAACTTTCGCACGTCCATATTTCGGCCTTTAAAGAAGCAACTATCTAGTTGAACTATCATGTAAATGGGTAAAAATAATGCAATTGTTCAATTTTAGAAGTGAAAAATCTCAGCAACATTGAGCGATATTGGTAGGGTAAAACATATGGGTTCGCATCACCAAAATGCGCGACGTGTTGCGCGAGACTTGCTACGCGTTGCAGCCAGTGTGAGTCATACGATTTGTCTTGATCACGTTTAGTTTTAAGGTTTGAAACAGATTTATGATAATAATAACAGTAATATTGAAATAAGAGGTCGTTGAGGTTATTTGTGATATTGTTACTGATAGTGACTTAAAATATTAGTAATATTAGAGTTAAAGTTTTCCTTTCTTTTTAAATTAAGCCGTACTCATGGTTCGTATTGAGCTTGTGCAGTACATCATGTGTTTTGATTAAGTAATAAAACTACTTTAAATGTGTGCTTGGAATGCCAGTATATGTGGAAACCAGGCTTTAAAAATTATTAACGGGTAATTTAAAAATTTGAGATTTAAATAATTTGGTCTTCAAGAAAAAAAAAATAAAATCGGCTTCCAGTCAACTCCTTTATTGTTTTATATGATAAAACGTTTCGACACTATGGTGTCATTTTCAATTATTTATTTTTCTGCATTCCTTAACTTTAAATAAAATAACAATAATTACAATAATATAAAATTTGTTTACATAAATGTCCAAAAGATAACATACTATGGGTATAAATACCTGGAAAGTCAATATTTTTTAAAAATCATTTTTAAGGAGATCTTTTGTCCTCCATAGTCAAACTTATATTCCATTACATAAAAACCAAACCCTGATCCTTGAACCATCTAATCCTTTTTTCTTATTTTCATTAGTCATTAGACTTTAGTATAAATATAACTAATTATGTTCTAAAAGGTACATTAATAAAGTAAAATTAAATTTTTTTTTTTTTTTTTTTATGAATTTAATTTATTTATTTTACTATATAATTTTTAAATGATATTTTATCAAAAACAATTAATTAATTTTGAAAATATATGGAAATTTTTTTTTTTTTTTTTTTTTCAAAATATAAGTATTCTTATGATCTATTATTTTTTAATTTCAAAATTATGGATGAATATAATTTACTAATTTCTCCTGCCTCTTTTCTATCGTTTACAGCATTTTCTAATTTATCATTTATAAATAAAGCCTCTAAATTTTTTCTTTTTATAGTATTATCTTCTCTATGTAGAATTTTAGGCTTATCGAAGTCAAAAGTGTGCAATTCCTTTTTACAATGTGCTGACAATGCTTTTGGACATTTATGTAAACAAATTTTATATTATTGTAATTATTGTTATTTTATTTAAAGTTAAGGGATGCAGAAAAATAAATAATTGAAAATGACACCATAGTATCGAAACGTTTTATCATATAAAACAATAAAGGAGTTGACTGGAAGCCGATTTTATTTTTTTTTCTTGAAGATGAAATTCAAATAAATCCAGTTTTAAAAAAAGGAAAAAAATATAATAATTTGGTCTGTAATTGATTTAGAAACTAAAAAAAAACGCAATTATTTGACAACTTACAAAGTTTTATATTACTTTTTTGTTATTAGTGAATAGGATCTATACATATAATATTACAAAGGCCTCCGCCGTGTTTGTCTGTCTGTTCGCGATAAATTAAAAAAAATCTGAACGGATTTTCATGCGGTTTTCACCAATAGTTCGAGTGATTCATGAGGTAGATTTAGATACATAATCGTTAAGGTATATAAAGATAATCGTTAAAATATATAACGATAATCGTTAAAGTATATGTATAACGAAAAAGTCTTGCCGCCTCGGAACTCTCATCGAAGACGCCGCCTAATCTCTTTGATTTGTAAGAAAACAATGCATGGTGGAATACTCCTCTTTTGTAGTTCTACAGAAAAGTCCGCGGTAGAATATCTTTTAGGAGTAGCTTAAAATAGCCATTATAGTTTTTTCTGACAAGGAGACAAAACTTATAGGCTTAGTATGGTGATGTTGTACTGCCCGTGCAACTGTCGGGGAGGGTCGCTAGTCAAAAATAATTAAAACAATAAACGTAGCAATGTTGATAACTCGAACCTAACAATTACTTAAACATTTGATAGCGACTATGAGCACCACGTTAGACTAATTAGCTCCGCTGAGATTACTTGAGACACAGAGCGGACGAGATGCTGCGATACGCGAGGTCCGGACCCTCATGTTTGATGCCAGGACCCTCTGGGATAAACATCTTACCGTCATTTAGCTCAGTTCTCAAAGGACACCTAATTCCTTCCTTAACATCTTAAGCCGAGAATTCTTTAGCGACTCTAAGGATATGCTTTAATCTGATGTTCTCGCTTCCTCCTGTATTAACATTTAATTTTCAGGAACTGTAGCTTCCCTGTCCATTCGAGGCACTGGAATATTTCATTACAATTATCTATTTAAGCATTTTATAAGAAATAAAAGTTTTTCGTGACTAGTGAAACGTTTTAATTTTATATATTTTTACAGTTCCAACGAGTACTTTTAATATAACGAAAATATATGAAACTCGTGTACGTTCGACCATAACCAAGGCTCGTTGCGAGTGTATACTTGTCATGTTTCCGTCATGCGTCTTCTTTAACCTCATTTAAATCTAAACTTTTCCAACACCTTCTAAATTCCCAATCAGGTGCTTTATAATCAATAAATAATTTATAGATATTTTCCACTTTATTGATTGATGAACTACTGTAAATATTCCTCACTCATAATGAAATCATTTTTTTTTCTGTTACTACATGCTATCATGTATTTACTGTTTTTTTTCCATAAGCCTAGTTCTTTTTATTGAAAAATTTGTCTGTTTTTTTTATTTTTATTTTGCATCACTTTTTCTGATTATCTACCAAAACATACCTGTTTAGTTATTTACTTTCAGGATATTTTGTAAATATTGTTTTACTCAGATGTAGGCCTTTGGCCAGATAAATATTTTCTTAATTATGTTCATCTCTGTTATTCTAAAGGGACCTGGTCCCAGAATAAAATTATTTTTCTATTTCTATATACTATCTGTTAAAACTCAACAGTCTCTATTTCTATATTATATTTATAGAAAACATATCAACATATGATATACTACGATGATACTTGTATGTTCCTGGAGAACAAATTTTACGAGTACAATTTATTCCTTCCAATGATTATAGCTACTATGTACTATTGCAAAAATACAGGACACTGATCTTAACAGATATCTTCCAAATTAATTTATATATATATACTCTATGTACCATTCATCCTATTTACTTCTTGTATTAGTATAACACAGTTGTAAATTTCATTGAATAATAAAAAATATAATATATACTCTTCAGGATTATAAAGCATTAGCGTTTTTCCTCTAAAATAAAAGAGACCACTATATATATATATATATATATATATATATATATATATATATATATATAGAATAAAAGGAAACGTTGTTTTTTTTTTAGGAAAAATAGGCTTTTAAATTTTTTATTAAAGATGTAAAAATAGAAAGAAAGCAAATACAATCGAAGGGTACTTAAAAGAATTAAATAGGCAGTCGACTGAAGTAAAAACTCAAAATCCAAAAACTCTTTTCAACTATTTTTTTAAAAATTCTATCAATTATAGTCTGAATTATTTGATATAAACTGAAATTATTCATAAATTAAGATTAGTCCTGTTTCCAGATGAAGCATCGCCACTCCCAACAATAATTGTATAAATTCTCAAGTAGTTTATTTGTTGATCAAAACATGAGGTATTGGCTGAACAAGCTCAATAAAAAATATCAATACAACTTATAAATAATAATATATAGTTATATTAAGTATACCTTATATATTAATAGTTAGATTATTTATACCTTTTATTTTTATTTACATAGATGATAAAGGACTATCATCTATAAGTTTAACTAATCTAATTATAACAAAATTGTCAACCATTTATTGACTTTTTAAGTTGTTATTATTATTATTATCCATTGCATAATTATTAAGTGACCTATTAATTATCATTATTCTTACATTGAAAGATCTTTAACCTTAAAACTAAAGTAGATTAAATAAATCGTATGATTTATTGCTTGCAGAGGCCGCCAGGCGTAGCCAGTCTCGAGCATGTCGGTGACGCGAACCCATAAGTTTTTCTTCTACCAAAAATAGCTTTAGTTAGCTTTTCTCTTCCAAAAACATTAAAATGTGTACATCACAAATAGGAATAGTACAGCGAGACTAATATAATGTATTATGTTAGAGAAGAGTTGGTCGACTGTATCTTCTAATTCAAGGAAGAAATAGTTGGGGGTGCAGTCAATGATTGATTCATTGACTGCACCCCCAACTATTTCTTCCTTGAATAATGTATTATGATTGGTACAGCCAGACTCCAGGAGATCCCAGCGCTCGTCTTCAGTAGGGAAAGTCACTAAGGACACTACAGTGTGCTATAACAGGATGAGAAGGTTTTGATAAATTATAGATCATTTTTATGAGCAAAGATCAGCATTAAGGAATATTGTGTATTGTCTTTTTACTGCAATTATTTATACACTGATAATAGAACATATCTATTTAGCAAATATTGAAATATGATTTTTTTAAATACCCTACTGGGAGGAAAAAAAAAAAAATTCAACGTAGCACTTTTATTGAAAATGAATGTTAAATCTATATATTTGCTTTCGGGTGAATAATCCGCCATGACCGGTACAGACCGTGGTCCATAGATTTTGGACGGACCAGAGAGTCCATTATGGATTGAAGGCCCACGTTGGATTTTTGTGTTGGATTGAAAAGAGACCGCACATTGTGGAGCTATCTCCCGCTGCCATGCGTCCACTTCTATTGTTCCACGACCTCCTGGATCGAAGATGATCATTATAGGGTAATTGGGGGGGGGGCAATAATCTGGTGTAGGACATTGTTATTGTGCAAGGAAAGTTGGTAGCGCCCCCCGGTCCCTAATGGACTCGTCCCTTTTTAAACCTAATCCTGGACCCTCAGGGATCCTGCGCTTTTGTCCTTTTTTTCCCAGGATAAAAAGTTTTTACAATGACCGAAGGCTCTTTTAATTATCAGCTTTGTTGGGGCGGTGTGCCCTCTCAAATATTTATTATTTCTAGGGCTCTGTGTTATTTATTTATTTATTTTAATTATTTATTAAGCCCGATAAGTGTCCTTTGTTGTGTGTCCTTCTACCAAAGTATTGTTATAGAATTCAATTTCCTTTTATTCTCTTTGTAGATTTTGATGGGTTTTGGTCGAGAGCTTGAGCAAAAAAAATACTATACAAGTAGTTGAGATTGGGCAGTCGCCCTCGGGCGGAAGTGTGTAATTGGTAGTGTCGGCATCGAACCTTCGGGTTCGCTAAGCCTTATTATTGTTATTATTACAATAATTTTATGCAACTTATGATAGCGACTTAAACGTCTCTACAATAGTTTTCTACCTTCCTGTTTCAGTCACAACTATGAAAAAAATGCTATCTTGGGTATAACCTTGTTTACTTGACAAAAAATATTGAGTGCGTCAGCGAAAATCTGGCTGTACATACTATCAAATATCGGCTTTATTCATCACTTCTATTTTCATAATGGTGAATTCAGCGAATCATTACAGAGTCTCAGATGCCCATTTTAAAAATATGATTGGCCCGTAGTTTCGAAGACAAGCCGCGAATGGTGAAATTGAAAAGTTTTTAATTGGATTTTCATATTAAATTTTTTTTTGTTGCCAAAATGTTATATTTTTATTTCTCTAATTAGCAGATAATTATCAAATATTTCTTTCTCTACAAAGTTGAATTACTTTTATATATCCTTTTTATAAACTGTGACAAACCCTGTAAGCGCTAGCAATATTTATAAATGAGCTCAAAACCTAATCCTGGAAGGACCAAATAAATTGTTGGATAATGCTCCATAAGACCCTGAATCCCCGGCAGATAAGATTAAACCAAGATCTATACAAGAGTAGAAGGCGGCCCCCCCCCCCCCCCGAGAGCATTGTGGAGGAGGCACTTGAGCACATTGTCTGCAGGCGTTGGGGGAGCCGGGCTCCGTGACATTGGGGTTGGGGTTGTCCCTCCATCTCTTCAGTCAGGTGTGTATATATGTATATATGTGTATATCTACTTCTTCAACATCACCACCTAACAACTTATGCATCATATGGCAGCGCAAAGTCATCATCATTTCTCATTTATTAGAGCTATATGAATGAAACCTATATTTATATTTCAAGTCTAAATGAAAACAATGCGTTTATTTATCATATCTTTGAACAAAATGTATAGCTTAAAAAAATAAATCTTAAAAATGCTTTAAAGTTACTAAAACAGAGTTCATTGAGTCTATTTCGCTCGCAACCGATCTACAGTTAGATATATCTACATACATCTAACATATATATATATATATATATATATATATATATATATATATATATATATATATATATATATATTGTAATTAAGTAAGCGAAATCGAGTTATTTTCGTATTTAATAAGGGGCTAAGTAAGGCATTGGCTCCTTGAAAAGGAGTTATTACTTGTATTACAACTGTACTTCGAACCAAAAGCTGCGAGAATTATACGATTCTGATTCTCTCAATACAACATAGTCAATTTCTTAATGGGCGAAATTCGACTTAACTATTAAATTCCTGGGGCTGTAGATTTAACGTTGACATCTTTAATTTGATTACAAATTTTTTTTTATTTATTGCATTTTACAACTGTATTATAATGATACAACTAGTAAATTGCAGGAAAAATACATATTGGCATGGATAAAGACAAGTAGAGAATCTACCCAGTGACAGTACTCAAATAACAGACAACTTAGGAGGTCACAAGGCCATCTTCTTTTTTAATTTTTATTTTATATTATATTGCGACTGCATTTAATAGCATTAAACAATTTTGATATCTTTGGTTTGTTTTTTAATCTTGAATAGTTGAACAATATAGGATTTCAAATTACTCTTTAATTTTTAATTTAATATCCAACGAAGATGACAAGGGTAAAAGAATTTTAGGATTTAGGTGATGGTATTTCGAATATGGTGAATTTGTAATGAATGCAAAATTTCAATAGTAGAATTCCTGTTATTTATTCAATTGACGGTTTTATTATTGTAATGGATACATTAATCATTTTTTAAAGGACATCAAAAGCTATGTTATTAGAAATTAAAACATAACATTATCAATTCGTTAACTTGTAATTTTGGGATATTTCTCTTTACTTCCAAAGGAGCGAATGTGCTAGGAACCAAATTTAAAAAAAAAATAAAAAGTGGTCACAGCAGAGAAATGATATACACACATCTGTATATTACTATATTAATCTGTCAAATATAAATTATACCTTGAACGTTATTTCTGTCTTAGTGATGATTTACAATTTAGCATGGATTCCCGTGATGTCGCAATCGGTTCGGATGATGGATTCGCTAAGTGATGACAGGCAACTGTAGGCCGTGAGCTGAATGGTCGAATGGACCTGGACGGCTATTGTGGAGAGGCAGTAGATATCGCAGGCATGGCAACATATCTCCGTGATACATGCCCTGTCCCTCCGCTGGCTGCCGCGCCACACGTCCATTAGCAGGGACAAGTTGGGAGGACATCGCCCTGGGCCTCCATGGTCAGCCGACACCCGTCGATAATTGAAGTGTCCGGTACGCACTTTCCCGACAACTCTCCGCCTGTTGAAAAGTTCTTGCCGATCCCTACGGGCCTAAATCCACGTCACCTCCACTTATTTCATTTCATTCGATAACTTTATATACTGCATATAGTTTTAACATACAATTATTTTTGATAAATTGTGGCAAACAATCATCCAATATACTTTTTATATAATTGTACTATTTATTGTAAGATAAACCATTTTTTTCCCTACCTTCCACTAAGGTCTATATTTTATAAGCCGCGGTAGATAGTTAATTTACACGCGATGACTTTTAAACCGAGACCCTCATATTTGTAACACTATGTTCTTATAGCTAACGTATTCGCTGGATATATTCATCAAGTAGTTTCGATCGTTTCAACAAATGCTTTGCCAACGTTTCCCTAGAGACTAAAAATGTCCTTCTATGCTTCATTATTTATAGTTTTTCGGGTTTGGGGGTGGAGTCTATTCTTCTAGCAGAATGAGTAGTTGCGAAACGGATTGGCTGAAGTGGCTCAAGTTTATATATATATATATATATATATATATATATATATATATATATATATATATATATATATATATAAAATTGCCCTAAAAACTCTTCTTGAATAATTAAAACCGAGTGATATAAGTACAAAGAAAGAATTTTTTTGCATCACTTGCATTTTTGTGTTCTTCTATTTTGAAAGGAGTTGAATATTGAATTTAAAATATTCTAAAAATATTTTGTAGGTTGAACCTCAAATATGTATTATCTTTAGTTTTAATGGTTATTTAACAAAATCCACTTAAACACATCAATACGATTAGAGACAGATAAGCAAGAAGAACCAACAGAGGTCGGGACTCGACCCTAACTCGATATAAATCCCTCCCATCGTCCCACGGGTCGGTTTTATTGCGGCTATAATTACTGGGTCGTAAAACTGCTCGCCCAACTTGATCTACACTTATCTTTCTTAACGGCTTCCGCTCGTCCACTGGTCTCCTACCTGCATTTTTTGTACCCGCAACTTCTGCATTCCCTCAACTTGAGGTTTTTCGGCGTCCCAGGGGACAGGTTGAAGAAACCCTGTTCGCTTAAAGTGGTTCATAAAAGCAAAAAAACGAAACGAAACAGTGGGTCCGAAAAAACGGAATTAGAGATTGTTAATTCCACAGCAATTCTTCTTTAGAACAACAATATATGTGAGTAAGAAAATGGTCATGCTGGAGTTAAAAAAAATTCTCTTAAGTTGGCAGAACTGTTGATGGGAAAACCAACGTTTCGACCCGAATCGCAACTTGTTCTTCAGGGCTTATATTGAGGTCAAAAGTTAAGAGGATTAACTAACCACTTCTCTAAAAAGTTTTTAGAGACATTTTGCCTTCCCAATTCAAGACAGTTCTCCAGATTTAAGACAATTTTTTTAACTTCATCCGGACCACTTTCTTCCTCATATATATATATATATATATGTCCTCATATAAGAATCATAAACATATATATATATATATATATATATATATATATATATATATATATATATATATATATATATATATGCCTACCCAGGTTTAATTAGGATAGGGATCTTTACGAACACCTGCCATCGTACAGCGGGACCTCCGTTTTGCAACCCTTCCGAAGGACGGCATATCAAAGGATATTTTACTCCTTTTAAAACACCCTAAGGCCATCTTGCGAGGTGCGAACCTGCGATCTCGAAGATATAATGTTGTTAAGCTAAGCACTACACCGTAGGTCGCCCATCTCTCAATATATTCTTAACTTCTAAATATATCAATATAGTATATGCGCTCAATCAAAATATTCCACATATTCGAGCTCTTAACTTCTAAAATTGTATACTTTGGTTGCTGCCATCTTGTATTTCTGATTACTAACTTAAACTGGAACAAATATTGATATTTGTTAGTCTTCTTTTTCTGTTTTTTTTCATTATCGCCGCTTCTATCCACCAACTACACGTTAAATATATATATTTTATGGCCCAATATTATTAGTATGGCATCTTTGGGAAGTAATAAATTAATAATAAAAATATGTATTTAAGAAATTATAGAAGTGACATTTGGCACTTATTGTATTGCCCATCTTCTTTTGAAAACCTGCCCTAAGGGTTCCTCGTGGAAGGGTGTATGGATAAACCTGCCATTAAAGGCACTCCTGGCGTGGTACTGGTACATCTCGCTGTAGCAGATCCCTGCTCCAGAGACGTTTCTATCTCCTTATTGTAATGATGATATGTCTCTGTCTATGTAATAAATCGTTTTATTATTGATGGCTAGAGGCTAGAGGCTAGAGGCTTCACCAGAGCAGAGGCATGGCTCAGAGCTGTTTATATTATTAAGAAATATTTCCCTAAGAACTTAATCCCACCGGAGGAGCAATTAATTTCTACTCCATCGTTATCATTATTGTCAAGTTGTCGAAGAAAGGTAAAGTTGGATTGAGGCGGGAGTGTTGTTAAGATCCATTAGATTATTAGAGCCACAGGAGCTAAATATTTACCCACTTGGGTCAGCACCTTCTCCACCCACAATGGCTTTCTGACAGCCCTCGAGTCTCACCGGTGGGGGAGTTTCAATTTTCATTTCAGGTAAAAGCTCTCTTCTGCTGTATACTCAACGATTATAGTAAAGGAAAGACAATTTTCATTTTCATAATAATATTATAAGTATAATTATTTCTGCCTGAAAAGTTGGGGGGAGGGAAGTGTATCATTCGACTTCTTCATCAATCTCGTAGTCACGGGTAGTCAATTCATTTCAAGTTTGTTCATTGGTTTGAGTTTAAAGGCGGAAAACTTTTGGGTCATCAGCGCCTATGTTGCGCGATCTGAAATTTTGGTATATTTGTCAAAGAATCGCATGTGTGTGCGCGTATAACGTAGACCTTATACTTCGTAAGCAGGCATGTATTCAGGCTGAGTGATCGAGAAAATTAATAAACGATATGGGAAAAATATATATTTGAAGTTAATTATTGTATGGAATAAACTGTTATACATTTCAACTCATACATGCGTTTATACATTTCATTCAAGTTTTCATATTAAAAGGGTAAACAATTCTTCTCTAATTTTAAACCTGTTAATAAGAAATTTATGGAGTGTATGTGTGTCTGCCATTGTTGGCCCATTCCCCATTTTGTCACTATTCTTCTATATCCACTTTTCAAAATTAGTATTGCATATTTAAAAGATTAATGTTGGAAGGGAGGATTAATTCCACGATTTTTTTCTGAATATGGGAATTAGTATTCCGAAACGTTTACAGCTGTTAAGATTTGAAAGTCTCATTGCCTCAATAGCTTAGAATATGTTTATCTTTCAAAAGTCTTAACAATGGATTCGGTAAGGCACTTAAAAATATATATATACAAAAATAAAAATAAAATATTCAGCTTGTATTTCTTGCAAATTCTTTTTTCCGATTTCCATATATTATTTATGAATAAATTATATTATTTTTATTCATAACTTATAAAATAATTTACTAACATAATTTTTAAACAGGGCTAGAAGTTTCAACAATCGCAATTACGTTCTTTTCTTTCAAGTGATATATTTTTTAATATTTTTAATCTGTTACAAATGAATAGAAATGGATGAAATTCTTTCTCAAGGACCCAACTTAAGACAACTTAAGATAACTCCAACTTCCGCTAGGATGATACTTCGATACGTTTGGAAATAGATTGATTAATCATCGAATATTTCAGTTCTAAATTATGCAGCGGATGTTTTGGTATTTGGTTTGGCAGTAATTGAATCAGGAGTAGCTTGGGGAATTCGGTATGCTGTATTTAGCGAATGCCAATAATAATAGAGTACATTGATGATTGTGGAGGCATTCCCTTGCTCCCCCCCCCCTCCCTCCCCCCCAGCCATCTCCTGTCATTCCCTATTATTATATATAACTCCTCTTATTGCCATTTACATAACGTTATTTTATGTTTTAAGGTTTTAGGTTTAGGTTAGTATGCAATGGTGTTATGGATCAACTCCTGTCTTTCGAATCATATGCACGTATATGCTTAGTGTATTGATGTAGTGTGCACACTACATACACTAGTGCGTAGTGTATTATGCTAAGTCCCACCCAGCTCTACCTATAATAGCTTCCTCTAAGATAAAAGAATCAACGACACCAGGATTTTTAAAAATTTTAAATGTAACTTATTCCATGATAAATACGCTCACCTCACTAGATAATAAATTCATTCCTAATGTCAGTCCGTAATTCCACTTCAAATCAATCTCTAAAATTCCTTCTGAATTTTGCTCCACACCAAAGAAACTAACACGATATATACTTTCATGTACCTTACAACCAAACATACCGGTAAAAGCATATTACTAGGGCAGGATAGATCACCGCAGAATCCGACAAGGAGGCTGAAACATTTCTGGAGCAGGGATCTACTACAGTGATATGAACCACGCTAGGAGTGCCTTCAATGGCAGGTTTCTCCATACTTGCTTCCACATGAATCACTTGGGGGAGGTTTGCAAAAGAAGAACACAAATACGTTATATACATTTGTATAATTTCTTTCAATAATTATATTATGTTATTTAAAAAAAAAAAGGTGACTTATTTATTTTTATAAAAGTTAAATGGAAATGGAAAAGTAAATAACATAAAATTACTACAAAAATATTGATTGTTGATATGATTGTAGAGCACTGAGTTGCCATGCCGATAATCCTGGTTCAAATCCCGCAGCTGGCAAGACTTAAATTTTGTCTGTTTGCGCCCGCGGATGGATCCTAGGAGATCTAGGATCCTCCTGGGGCTCAACCAGCCGCTATAAAGTGGGTACCCAAAATAAGGGAAAAATCTGGCGGTTGAGCGTGATCTAGGACGTCACCTCCCTTCACGAGTCGTCTATGTTCTGGTTTAGTCTCTACCATGTACTGAATCCCAGACCCATTCAGGGGGTGTAGTAGTACCGGTTAATGTTCATATTTACATTTTTCAAATCTTGCTTAAAAGGATTTCAAAAGTTATCTGATTTTTGAGTTGAAGGAGCTTTTTAGATACTTAATATTGCACACTTCATCCCTTACTGGTTAAAAGGCTATTCTTAAATTATTATTAATTCCTTTTTATTATAATTTCTTTTGAGATTTGTTTCAAAAACTATATTCCATCAATGACTGCTGGTGAAATTGAACATCACATTTCTATTAGGTAAATTAAAATTAAAGTAAAGGCATGGTCTAAATTGAAAAGAATCAACGACTTGAACGGTCATACAAATTTAGTCGGCTACAATTTTTAAAATCCTAGTGAATCATAATTTTTAATGTTCATAATCTATGCTAAGATTGTAGAAGTTGATATTTATTATTTCGGTTGTTTTGGGATTTTTAAAATAAAAGTTGTTGTTGTTGATTGTTGGCACAGAAACTTAAATAATACTATAGCATTATACCATATCATTATACCATAGCGTTACCATAGCACTCATGCCGCCATACTGTATACAGATTCTATACTACTTAATGCACTCTAATCTATTCCACACTAAATAGATATTGTAATGGTTAAGTTACGAAAATAAAATTGTTTGCAACTATTAAGAGAAGTTAGTTTTTTAAATTTTACAAATTGATTTCACAATGAAATATATTATGTAAATGAGCAATATTCCCAATAAGATACTTTAAACAAATTCTAAAATGTTGGTATATTGCCTTCCTTTGCTGTGGCGGCCTTTGTTTAGTTTTATTTATTTACTTTAGCCCTCAAAAGTATGAATAAGGATAAAAATGAATTATACATTTCCTCATTTTCGCTAATATTTAGATTTATTGTCGCTTTATTTGAATTCTGGTTGTTTTACTTTATTGAGCCGTAAAACATAAATTTTTTATTTTTATTTTGATAAATTTTCTGTCTGAATTATTTTATTTTACCTGGTGAAAGAGAGAAGAGGAAGAGAGAAGCTGTTTTATATTCAGGACACTCTGCTCCGGCCTCGAGAGTTATAGAGCTATCAAATATATAATACGCCTTCAAGAGGCTCCGGGTTAAAATATATTAACAATTAGCGATAAATTTTGTATGAAAATAAAATTTGAGTTATAGCTAATATACAACTTGTTTACAGCAATAAAAATGGTCCTTTTTGCGCCCCCCCTCCCATATTAGGAAACATATTACTACAGATTTTTTTTTAAGAGATGTGAAAATTTCTTATAAAATGCTTTCCCGGATCATGGTAATGGGATGTTTTCTTTTGGAATCTTAACACTCACTATTATTTTAAAAAGTATGGATTTATTTTGCTGTATTTAAGTGAGTCTAATTGAATGATTTTAACTATGGACTTGTACAACTCACAGGGAAAAATTCAGTCCTGAAAAACTACTGAATTTATGATGTTCATGATAGTTTTATTTCAACCATAACAGGCTGTAAAATGCAGGAATAACATTTGAAATTCAACTGTTCAATTCAACTTTCATAATTTTTCAGATTATTTTTGCTGCAATGAAGTTTTGCTATCCGGTGCCAATTATTGTTTAACAGTTTTATGATAGGTTGAACTAAACACTTTAGGGTATTTTCGCAATTTTTGTGTCATATGATATAGTTTGTTCAATTAAATACTTTAATTAGCTATCACTCAATTGGGTTAATACATTACATATAATGTTTTATTAATACTTATCTTAATAATTTTGTTTCTGTGTTATGGTATGTGGCTTCTTTTTAATTTTTTAAAACTTTTATTACATCGGAAAAAACTACGATTTCCATTACATATATTTTATTTACCACAAAGCACTGCGCTCAATTAATAATTACAAGCATTTATATAAATAGTCTACCTAATAATTTAAATTATTAATATAATTAACTAATGATTTTTATCCAGCTTCCTTAGACGAATTCGTAACAACATTATCGCGATGTCAAGGCCAGGGCCTCGGTCACTAGAACTGTGTTGTATAATCGCCAAGATTGCTGTGCTGTTGTTATTGTTGTTGCTTACAAGTCTTACCTAGATTGTAATAATATTCTTTGGCAACAGGATGACGTCAAGTGGTTGTTCCGGTTAACCTCCTCAATTATTACCATTAATAATACTCATCTAATTAATAATAATAATACTAATATTATTCCCATTTTAAATAATAATTGTTTAATGTCATTTTTGTCGCACTCTATATATTATTTCATAATAGAATTTATTTTTAGTCGAAACAAAAAAAAGTTCTTATTTAAATTACTAACGAAGAGACGGCCCCCAACAAATCATAAAACTGTTCATTCGATTCCACAGCTCTTGCTAATTTTATATAACGTCATTTCAAAACTTTATCTTATTATTACATTTATTTCCGTTATTTTACATCGTATTTTCGTATGTTTATATGATTAATAAAAACATATATTTATCATTTTAATTAAAATAGTTCACATTAATTTAAAATAGTTTCTTTAAATAATTCACAAATAAAGAAAAATAATACGCGATGATAAGTATCAGTAGAGAGCGATTAATTGGCAAGAATACATTTAAAATTCATTAGAAACGGAAAGGGGTAAACTCCAGTCGCGTGTCGGAGCAGACACACACACTCTTTTTTTTAATATATTATCTTATTTTCTGGAAGGACTATGATGTAATAATAAATATTAGTCTTTGATTTGTTACTGTTAAGGTTTCGACCTACGTTAAATACTTGGAGGGCTCCTATTGCAATAAAAAACAAGTTGCTTCCATCCTTAACCTAAAAACCTGTACTACTACAACCCGTGAACGGGTCTAGGGTTCACTACATGGTAGAGACTGTATGAACAACGGTTGTATAGTGAGGTGATTTGCTCTAGGTGAAGCTCAACCGCCAGATTTCCCCCCTTATTTTGGGTACCCTCTTCGGGACCCCCAGGAGGGCCCTAGATCCGATCTGATCTATCTCCGGCTGCTAACAGACTAAATAAAAGTCTTGCGGGATTTAAAACATGCTTTTAGGCATGGCATCAAAGTGCTCCACCAAGCACTACTGAGCTACTATCATGTTTGTATATATGTATGTATGTATCATATGATGTATGATCATAATATGTACAAAATATATAATATTACATAATACTTAATACTAGCCTAAAATGTTATTATACATTGAGTGACAAATAATGAAGCTAAAGGTGACAGGAGAGACGACCATATTGAGTTATATGAAGCTAGAGATCTGTTACACCGCGCAGTTTAGAACCCGCCACTTTTAACTCAATAAACTCAAAACTGTCATCAACTTTTAATGAATTCAATGTCACATCTCGAAAACTCTCTCCTTATTTACTTTATCTCTTCTTTTATTCTCGCATTTTTTTATCTTATCTCCTTTTCTTTTAATTATTCTGATCCGATCTTGCACTTTTCTTCCGCTTTCATCTCAGAGTAATTTCTTCAAATCTTTTGTCCTTTGCCTTATCTGCTGTAGAGATTATAAAGTCTTGATTAAAGGGAGAAGATTTCAATATAATTATTGCAGAACTATACAATGTAGTTTGAAATGGTTTAAATCTGTATTCAAGAGTTATAAAGCGCTTTCATAAATTGCATTCTACATCTTAATTGTTGGTTTGAAGATCATCAAAGACAATTTATCAAATTAAGCTATCCTTATTAAAGTATATATGTTATATTTTCAGCGTGTACAAAATTTTAATGCGTTAAATCGTATATTTACCCGTTAAAAAAAAAAAATTAATGACTCCCTATTTATATTTTTTTCACCTCTAAATATACGATTTCGTGCATTAAAATTTCTTGCCCCATTAAAATTAAAACCAGGACTGCCGACAGATATGAAAACTCGAGGCATTGGAATAATTGCGTTCTCTTTTGAATTGCTAAACAATTATAGTCGGAATTATTTAAACTTGATATTTTTTAAGATTAGCCTGGTTTGACATTACGCCAGCCGGAGTCCCAACTCCGAACAATAATTATATACACATTCAAGTAGTTTAGTTATTAATGAAAACATAGTCTGGTATAGATAGTCTGGTATAGATGGTATGGTATAGATGATATGGAACAGATAGTATGATATAGATGGGCTGCACAACATCTCTACAAAATATCAATAGCTTAATTGAAATAATTAAATTAAATTAATGTGCGGTTATATTACTTAAATCTTTTATTTGTATTTGCATTTTATTTTCTAGGATTATTATCATCATTAATAGCAACAATACTTAGATCATTTTTACTTTCAATCATTTTATAAAAGAAGACATTTAGCTAAGACAACGAAAACTTTAACTAGGTCTTGATGGTATTTACTTAAATGAGGATAATCTATTTGTTGTTTTCTACATTTTATTTTTAATTCTCATTTTCCTCCTACAAGAAATACAATAACAATTACATTTTGTATCGGGCAACAATTGCAGAAAGCCAGTATATATTTATTTTGGGGCTTTAAGGCTGAGGACACTCTAGCCCCGTCCACCAGCTGTGCCCCCAAACTCAAACTAAGTGAATTGAAAAGGAAAACAAAAAAAATATAAAAAGAGGGTACAATTATCATAAAGCGAATTTAAAAAAGAAATCAGTTGAGACATCCATTAAGGCCAATGAGGTATGATTTCAGTCAAATTAAAAATAATTAGCATTGATGTTAATCCTTTTGACCTATTTTTTGTAATTTTAAATGATAAAATTGTAAATACTTATTTATAGCTGTACTTTGATGGGCCAATGTGTTTCTGTATATCAAAATACAGAGAAATTGTTGTATTCAATGTGTTTAATTAGCCTACCTGAGGGCTTTTATAATATTTTTTTAAAAAATATTTTAATATTCTAATTTGAAATGCCCCTGAAGGGTCTTGAGTTTGGTACATGCTAGAGACTATACTGTTTGTTGGACAACAGTTTAAGCAATTAGGTTTGGCCGAGATCTCACTCAACCTCAACGTCAACATCGAGGCTGGCTGACCCGTAGATGATCTATAGATCCTGTAGGGTCCATCCGTGACTCTGAACAGGGTAACTTGTGGTGTAGTCGTTAGCATAATATTCCAATCTAAGTTAATAAACAATAATAAGCATGGCGATAGAGATAACATTTATATCTTACAACAATTCGTGCTCAGGTACGAAATGTTCTTGCTGATCTACTTGCTGTAATATTGCTGGGTCGTTAGTGAAGTCAGAACTACATGAATATTTAAACTTAGTGATGCAGTCTAGAAGTGCCTATTGTAAATATCTTGTATCTCTCCGGGCATCTAATCTAAAGTAATCTACTTATTTTCGTAACTTGAGAAGACATCCAATGATATTACGTCCCTTAGAACTATTAAGGTTTCAAGGAATAAAAGTTCTGTAGTTGAAAATTTTTTATTAAATAAAATTTATTTAAATTAATTATCTAAAGGACCTTAATAATAGTTATCTTTGTAATACTAACTTATACTTTCTCTTTTGAATCGTTAATTTGCTGAAAAAAATACACTAGATTATACTCACTATTACAAACTATTAAAACTGCTATTAGCTATAATGTTAAAGTGATTGTTAAATTGAGGCTATAATAACCTAAGAGAGGGTCAACATGCGATAAGGCGGAGCGGCGATTGGTCAATATTTGGAGAAGCTGGGGCCTGTGACTTGAACAGCTCAGCAGGTGTTATATTATGCTAATGCCGAGCCAATCTTAGCTATTTAGCAAGTCTTCTGTTTCTTTATCTTTCCTATAATATCTCATTGTGGCTAGCTATCATAAATCAATAACAGAAACATCTTACAGACTATCATGAAAATTTAAAAATCGCATATTAGCATGCTCTGACCCTAATAACTTGAACGGATTCGAGCGCTGCAGGTTTCTATAACTATTCAAGAATTATATAAATGTTTAAAGAAAATTCCAGATGTCATCTACTTATTGACATAAAAAGATGGTCATATGAAAGACATTTCGGCTAAAAATTTTATTTATTTAACACCTAATTTGAATTTTAACCTATTTCTAAAGCCTTTCATTAATAACATAATGCAACATTATTATCTGATGCATCAACTTTTAAACTTATTAAAACGATATTTAATCAGCTTGCGTAGATAAATCTAGTAGCCACGGCAACATTACCATATCTCATCTTGTTGTATGTATTTTTCTTTTATCTTGTATGTTAATTTTATCTTGGGTGAAGAGCAAAATATATTTTCTATAGTAAAAACCTATTCATGAAATATATGAAATAGTAAGATATACCATCAATGATTTTATGGAATAAAATTGTTACCATATCCTAAATTTAATCATCATCATAAATATTGAAAAATAAAAAGAGACCTTACATAAATGTTAAGACCGTGGAAAAATTCCAACGAAAAGCCCTTGGTCTCCAAACTAAAACAGAAAGTGAAATTATCTGTTCAATGTTTCGCCCATTCAGGCATCCTCAGTGTAGATAGAGAAAAAACAAAAGAACAAAAACAAAACAAAACATGAATAATGCACCCAAGAAGCATCCCACCACCTCCAAGGCTCAAATGCAACTAATGAATCACAAGGAAGGTTACTCGACCCCGGCTGGGTAAGGTTAGATATAAACAGCTGATAAATACTGGAGAATTTGAAAATTCAGCATACACTCCCCAAACTACAAAAAGCACAACAGGAAAAAATAAATAATTTTCAGTTGTATGTTGAACGTCTTGGTGGTGGGGTGCTGTCTCATGTTTGGAGCCTGGTTGGGCTGTTGATCGTTGGGATGTATAGCACCTTTTTCTTCGAAATGTGATTCACATAACCCTTTTTTGTTTTTGTGTCTTGATAATGCTGAATAGGCGAAACGTCTACTGGTAAGTGGGTGTATTACTGGATTTGAAACATAAGGCTTTGCATTGTGGTTTTTCCCAATTGCATTATAATAAATAATTGTAAACAACAACAAATCTTAGGACAAAATACCATATGAAAAAATGAAAGTAAGATGCAATGAAAAGAAAAACAACATTATCAAGACACCAGTGGATTTATGGCTATTCCACAGAATATATAAATATTTTATATATATATAAATAATATATAAAAATAAAAAGAGACCTTACATAAATGTTAAGACCGTGGAAAAATTCCAACGAAAAGCCCTTAGTCTCCAAACTAAAACAGAAATTGGAATTATCTGTTTGTACAATGGGCTGTGGAACCATGCAAGATCGGACCCCACTCGTATCTTGGCCCACCTTACCATGAGCTGGATCCACCTACAATTCTACCTGAATGGTCTAATTCTTACAAACAGTCATTGGTCAATATATTAAACAGTCAATATATATATATATATATTATTATTTTTTAATCATGAGGTTAATGGAATACCATTATAATAGGCGATAGCATACTTTAATAAATGAGAAGATATTCGCTTGATAATAAAGAACGTGCATACGATGGGCAGCCCCGGACGGACAGGAGAATTCAGGTGAGAACAGATAGCTAAGGAAGATCCTGGAGTCCTGAGTCCTCAATCCTGAGTCCCGAGTCCTGGAAGGCCATTAGGGAATGGACTAATGAGGTCATTTGTCGGCTCGTTGTCCCCCTCCCCCTCCCTCCTCCATCTCACGTCTTAATTGTCCTTCCTCCTTCTGTCCGCTAATTGGCAAACTTGTAAAGCCCTTTTGTCTTCTACTCACTCTCTCTCTCTCTCACTCACTTTCTCCAGGACTTTGGGTGTTAGGTGTTCCTTCTGTGTCAGCTTTATTTTCGACTTCTTACATCTCAGGAGGGGATGATCGCCTTACATCCTTTGTGTGAGGGAGCAGCTTGGGTGAGTTAAGTCTTACAAAAGAGATGAACGAAAATCATTGACATCAAAGCACAAACAAAAGATGTTTTAGATTAATTTTATCATAATTAAAGTCGGATAAAACGAATTATATGGTTAGTAGAAGAAACTTCAGTGACTTTAGTGTTATCTGAGCAGCAAGAAATAAATAATAACTGTTCTAGAAGTTTAAGTATTTAGGGCCTATGAAATGTTTACAATCAGAATAAAAAATAGAAAGTTAATAGGAATTAAATAAGCTCTGTTAAATACAGAAAATGCTGGTCATTTTTTCGCTAAGTGGCCATAATAAAAGTTCGAAGGGGTTTAAAATCCAGCTCAATGGCAGATTTTTTTAATTTGTTAGGATATAAGATAATCTCACCCAGCGTCCATAAAGTGGTTACCCAAGATAGGGGGGAAAATATTTCGGTTGAACGTGATCTAGGAAAAATCACGTCCTTCCTCAACCGTTGCGCAAGAAACAGGAGAGTCTCTATCATGTACTGAACACCAGACCCTTCATGGGTTGTAGTGGTACTGGTTTTTTAGACCTGTTTGACATGAAATTACTTGGCTCGAATTTTAAAAATTATAAATTATAAACTATTATCCTCCTAAGTATGTTTGTTTTGAAGAGAAAAGATTTGCCCTGACCGGGAGTCGAACCCGGGTCGTCTGCATCTCCGTTGCAGTGCTCTAAACCACTGAGCTACCAGGGCTCGTATCCCAGTCAGACAAATCCATTCTCTTCACCGATCCTATATCTCCGCGTTCTCGCAATTTTCGCGATTTAGGTATACAAGGGGAAGAATGTTCATTGAAAATTACTTTAATTAGGATCGTTGTGACTTACGTCAATATATCATTTATAATTTATTATTTTTATTAATTGTTATTATTTTTAAATATTGTTGCTTTGAAGATAATAGATTTGCCCTCGCCGAGATATGCATGGCAAAAGTTTTCCTTCCTTGACATTGTTATCCCTTTCTAAGAATTAAGAAGTCGAACATGGGAATTTAATAAATAATAATAATAATAATTAACACATAGCCCGAACACCCCACGTTCTGGAGGGAGGAGAAAAACATATAGCATCATCAGGACATAAAAAACAGATTTCGTGATAAAAAAGTAAATCTCTATCTGATCCTTCGAAGTTCACGCGAACTGAGACCCGTTTTTTTAAAAAGATAATTGAAATACAAAAAATAGGGTTTAATTAAAATGCTAGCAAGGTTCGTGGTAGCGCGGTCTCCATTAATTAAGAGAGAAGAAGAGATTGTGAGGATGTGGTGGAGTTTGGTGGTTGGGTTTTGGAGACCACACGAGAGGCTGGAGCGGGCTAATGAAAAAAAAGTTCTGTGGGTCCTCAATGGACCCGCCATTCTTTGTCTCCGTACCTCATCAAGTCTTGATTAATTTTATTATGTCCACGTCACAACCTGCCCTCCTCCACCTGATGTGTTCATTGTGTTGATGGTCATCCGGGGTCGGAACCATTGGCCGATGAGTCAGCCCGTCAGGGTAACGCGACGGTCAGGAATGGTATTCTTACGGTCGGTCGGCTATCAAGAAATTTTATTTAAATTAATTTATTTAATAATTATATAATATAAATATCTTGACAGATGACTCACTGATGATGGAAGTTCCTATAAAGACAACGGAAAAAATGGATGCATGTAAGATGGATAATTGTAAACAAATTATTGGGTGTCTTAACTCTATGGAGTTAACAGGTTAACATCCTAACAAAAAATATGATGTTTCACTGAATGATTGAAAAGGTTATCCTCTACGGATCCGAAATGTAAAAGGAGGAAAGTTGTTGGCCGTGGAGACGTACTTCTGGAGGCGCTGTTGTACTGTTTCTAGAATTTCCGCGTCCCTGATAGGACAATAAGGCAACTGATAGGTCGGGAAACAACGATCCTCTACACAGTAGAAACAAAGAGAATAAAATGATATGGCCACTTCAAAAGAATGGCAGATCCACTACCCAAAAAAACATGGTTGCAGGATGTGAAGGAGAGCAGGGTGTGCGAAGGGTCTTAGAGAAGGAGAATAGCTGAAACGAAAAAAACAAAGTTGCACAAAAATCGTAAAAAAAAAATCAAAAATAACGTACTGTGTAGAATATTCAATTAAACGTCCAAAGTAGAAATTGCGTACACAATGCGGAATTACAGAGAATTTGCCCGATTATTGTAATTGAACATAGAGCAAAGCGATGTTTGAAATGGGCTTGTAAAGCTGCTGGCTTGGGTTTTCTTACAAACCATCATTCTTTATGGGGGTGAAAAGTGGTTAAGATTGAAGGATGGCGATAAGGTATTCGAAAATATGTTATTGTGTAGACTATTCGATTCGAAAAATTATTTGGCCACTGGAGAATTTAGGATTAATAAAGATAGATTACATAATGAGGAATTGAAAAGCATGCATATTACAGAAGTGAAAGCATCGTGGAGGTTGAGATGGGCTTGCAATGCCTGCAATGCTGCATCCAGGGATTAGACCGAGGAATAAGTGGGAGGATTCCACTCAAGCTAACCCAGTGGGTTGATAGTGTCGGCATCGAGCTTTCGGGTTAACTAAGCCTTTTATTATTATTTTAACGAATGCTAAAACTTTCATATAACTCCAACCACTAGTTTCATTCCCATTTGAATGCATTAATGAATCAGCACATGTTATTAATAAACAATATTTTCTGCAATAATACTAATAGACAATAACGGCTAATTATAAATCCTATATTTTTCGTAAACTATTTATAAATAAATATGAACTATACCAATAGTATGTTTTTAATTAAACTATTATATGTCATTGATTTAAAAAAAAAATTATGAAATACAATGATAAAAGTTATCGTGACCTTTAGTATGGAAAAGAGGATGTAATTGTGTGATGAATAGATTTCAGTATTCATTTCATCGAGAAATAAAAGTTTCTACTAATTAACAAATTGTAGATGATATATTTCTTGATGAAACGATATCAGAAATCTATTCATGTATTTTTGGAAAATATTTAAAAGAAAACGAATGATAAGTTAAAACTTGTAACTCAACTGCAAGCGAAAGCCTGCGGAATAATTACCTAAATATGAAATGATAGGTAATTTAAACTTATTTTCATCATTATACATAAACATTTAAATTATTAACTATTTAACTATCGATTATGTATTAATTATTGTGGGAAAGAACATTACAACAGTTCTTACTATTTACTTTTATTTTAAATTGTAATAAAAATATTTGATACCTTATTACCTTAAGGAGAGACGGTCATCATGTTTTTAGCTCAGAGTGTATTTATCCATGTCGCTTAGCAACGGGCCTCGACGTTTTTAGTTCGCACAATACGTACTGCTACCAGCTCACTCCGAATACTGAAATATTTAAAACAAGACATTCTAATTATGTTGCTCTCAAGATGACACAGTATCAAAAGGCACTATAGCTAAAAATTAAAATAGCAAGAAGGAATGTCTCTCTATTGCATGAAAAAGTAGTTTGTAGCCTTTTAATATTTTATTTATCACATTTTATATAATTATTATGTAAAATAATAATAATAATGAGATAAAAACTTTTCTTTTTATTTGAAGAATTTTGTCTTCCTGCATACATTTATTATTAGAAAAAGTAATACAATCTGAAGATTATCTCTATGTAAAATATAGTTATAAAATTTAAGCAATACGTTATGCAATTATATTAAACAGAATTTAGAACATTTAAATTTTTTCAGTTTTTACTACAAGATTTAATATCAGCAGACTAATTAATAACAAAATTAACAATAATTTCGAGAACTTACAGTCAAACGCAGATAATTGCCAACCTACTTAACAAATTTTGAATATATAATTAAATTTAATAATTATGTAATACTGTAGTATTACTTATATTATACTTGGTATTAAAAAGTAAGCATTTTTTTTTTAAAGATTAAACGCTATTTAAACAACATATACTAAAACATGATTCGTCATTTATTATTCAATAAAATAGATTAAAAATATAATGATAGTTATAAATACTTATAGATCAGTTAGGATTTTTTCATTAAATGTTTCATGAATTACATTAATTCCTTATTGTTAAAGATATTAAAAAATAAATAGCATATCCGTAGAAGCTATTAAATTATTGCTCTAAACATGAACAAATTATAATAAATAAACACTAACATGAATAAAGATAAATTACCTGAGATAGGAGGCTGCAGTTGAGAAGCAGAGTAATAGTCAAATGGACTGGAGTATCAAGAGTCATTTCAGACACTTTTTTGATTCCAGTGGTCACTGCAAAAATCAAATTAGCTTCTGTAGAATCCCTTTCACTTGCTAACTAGGCTTCTCAGGGTGTGGTTCCTCTACTTAAGTGCAGTTTTTTTTAGTATTATCTGATAAATATGTTATATTTTAATATTAAATAAGTGATAATATTAATTAATTTTAATTTTAACTTTAAATTAAATCAAGTTATTTATAGAAATCTACCTGTTTTAAAGAACAAATTATATAGTGAATTTCAAGAATGAAGAAAATATTGATACATTCTCTTATGTTGAATACATTAATCTTCTATTTGTTGAAATAACTTTTAAGTAAGATACAATAATTTTTAACTTATATTTTTAAAAGATTTTGTATTAAAATATATTTTCAATAAATGAATAATATATGAAACATGAATAATAAATATGTATTCTTTAAAACTAGGACTACTACTAGTCTTATAGGGTCGCAGGTTCAGGTCAGAACGGTTGTGCAAAGCAATAATATGGGCATAATCGCGTTCAACTGCAAGGTTTTCTTAACTTAATGTATCCATATTATTGAAGCAGCCTGAGACCTAGGAAGGCCTCAATATCTCATAAGATTGGTTTTGGCAAATAACAGAATAAATAAATTTGAACCCGTGACTCAATTTTTAATTTATCACTCAAAGCAGTAAATTTAAAATTTAAAAAATTAATTAAATGTGTAATTAGGAATAATAAATTAAAAATATAAATTATGAAAAGTTTCATTCTAGGCAATATTAATTAGAAAAAGTGGGATATTACTAGTTGGTGAAGTTTCGGACCGATTTTAAAGAATATGCTATTTTTTAAAAGAGTAAAACAAATAAACTGTGATATAGCTCTAGCCTAATGAAAGTTCTGATTAAATTGTTTTTTTGAGACTTTTTTCTCATCCGGTTTCTTTAATTTGGAATTTTATTTTTAATATTTTTACTCCCAGTCTTTTCGAATCATCCGAAGGCTAAAAGAAATTCTGAAAGCTAAGCCAAAACAAGAGAGACTCCCTTCCAACGTTTTCACTTTTTTCTTCTTTTTTTTTTTTTGTTGACTCGCCCGATGTCCTCCGCAGGGGATCTCCCCCCCCCCACAAACACCACACATACTCACACAGAGCTACACAAACAGGACACGACGACATGGCAAAAAGCCAATCTTGCCCTGGCTTCAGCTCAGTATTTCACCGCTTCGTCTTCCCACAGCTTCTCTAATTTATCTTCCTCGCTGTGCCTCCGTTTGTTCGCGATAACACTTCCTAGTTGATTAGCGAACTAATGAAGTCGTAAGTTAATATCGGAAGTAATATAGTGAAAAATCTCTGCTTTGAAAATAATTTGCTAGTTTTTAGACTTAAAATATATAAGATATGTATTTATTTCCAAGGGAGAGCATTACTTTTTGAATCTTTTTTAATTAGAAAGTATCAATATGCAGTTGAAATCATTTTGTTAACATTTAGATGAAAACTAAACATGTAAAATGTTATTTTATAAAAAAATATGAATTATTTAAAGTAATTTGAATAAGGAAAAGTTGAGTAGCATCAATTGACAATATCTTTTTCCATAATTTTATTCAAGTCTTCAAACTAAATCATTCTAAATATCCAAATATGGATAGGTTATTCTAAATTTTGGTTAGGTATAGTAATTATGCATTTTATATATATATATATATTTTTTTTTTTTTTTTTTGTACTTAATGGTAATGGTATTTTTTTGATTCATAAATATTCGAGTACTGCCAGTGTGTAATTTCTCCGCTTTCCTTTGTCCATGGCATTATTATTTCTCATTCATTATATTTATTTGTTGTCGTGTTCTAATAAATTTGTTAATTTCAATAAACAAATTTAAGAAAAAAAATGAATAGGCAGTCTTGGGGAATCCCGATAGAAATGAAACCTCAAACCATTGGAATAACTGTCTTATTTATTGAATTTATAAATCAATTATATTCTGAATTATGTAAATTGTTAACATTAGTCTGGTTTCACATTAAATTTTAATTTCACATTAAACAAACTTTGTCTAGGTTAATTAAACAAATTTTATAACTCATGCAAAGGCTTCTGGGTGTTGCCAATCTCGAGTGATATGTCAAGTGCAGGCTGCAAGTCTACAGCATGAGTTATTCCGCAACCCTAAGTCGCTAAACGCGGCTAAAGAGATTTCTAAATAATTAATAATTATGAAGATATGTATTTATTTCCAAGGGAGAGCATTACTTTTTATAGTCAAGAGCATTATGGATTTGGGTCACTCCTGAGAGGTTAGAACGGCATTATTTCATTTTTATCAAAATTGCAGTTTAGTTGTATTGTAAAGATGTTAACACTGACTGTACTGGCATGTTAAGGTCCTAACGCTGACTGTAGTTATATGTTCTTTTTATTCTTACCGTGATGTTTTGTTTTTTATCGTAAGAAATCCCAGCCCGGAGAAGCAACACTTGCCCTAACTCCTGAGGAGCTGCTAGCCGCTATGTCCTCGGTAATCCTGAGGTATGACGTAGGGAAGGACGGAGCCCACTAAGGAAGAAGAACAGCCGAGGGTGTAAGGCGCAAGGCTATTAGCGCCCTTCAGGGAACTACCTCTGCAACTTGTCTTGGGGCTTTTGCCTTGTGAAAAATGTAACGCCCTCTTTTAAGATTACGAGCGCTGTGATTTTTCAGCCGCGGCCAGCCACTCAGTTCTTTGTCTCGATTGGAGTGATCTCTTCGAGACTCTTCAATACTCCCGGTTATCGTTTAATTTACTTAATATTTCCCTGAGAGCATTGAATAGCTACCAACAGTATCGATTTGAACTCAAATGGGGCTCACTTAGCCACTATAAGATGTCTAGCCTTGATTGGGAAAAACATAACAGTTCAGCGATATCTCGTCTGAATCACCTCCCTTCTTTACCGTTGTCTTAGATAATCACGGGTAGTAGTCTTAAAGATTTTTAAATTAAAGTATTGAAATAGATTATTTTTGTATCAAGGTAAAATATTTTAAACATATGACATTAGTAGGATGGGTGTATTGATAGATGTTGCTATATTGGTGTGTAAAATAAAGTTTTCCTCTGTATGTTTTGATTATCTAAGTTTAATTTAGCCAATGATTATCAGGCTTATAGTGGGATAGGTTTTATATTTTAATAAATATGTATTGAATAAATTTACCATAACTATAAAAATTATATCATAATATTGTTCTATGGTACTACCATAATAAAATAAAAATAGTGGAACATGTATTTTCTTTTTGTATTATCGATTACTAATTAATTTTCATCAGCTTTATTGCATTGGAGTTATTTTTTTCTTATGGACACCGTCAATGTATAAATCTGCATCGCTAATACCGTACTATATTTTTTTTTATGGCATTAGATTCTTTTCTTTCATCCATACAGCCAGCTATGCATTATTATTTGGTTAATTTTTAAGTTAGATGCCAACAGCACGCGGTTTTTCCCCTACCGTACTGTTACTATAATGTAAAGTTAATACGATTTATGTTATTGACTTAGAATTAATCTTTATAGATTATGCCCGAGAAGGGGCACCACTACACATAGAGTTGATTCACGGTCGCTAACATCAGAAATAATTTATTTACCACATCCAGTCTTGAATTCGGGATTCGCGATCTCTCCGGAAAGAGGCAAAATACCCAGTAATAATAAGAATAATTTTTGATGGCGTAAATATTAATTCTGAACACATTTTTTTACATTTTCCATAATTTAATATAAATAATTCCTGAAATATGTGCATAAAATTAGGCCCAGGCCGGACAGAGCAGGGCTGATCCTAATCCGCTATCTGTGCGGTGCACAAGTGGGCAAAGGAAAACATTGCCTTTGGGAGAAAAACGAGGGAAGAAAAACGTAGAATAAATTCCCTCGTGTTGTCTCTCTACACAACCACTTTCGTATCTCTTCCTATAGATAATAATACTTCATCGATACGAAATATTAACATAATTCGATAAAATAACTTATTATTAAACAATTATTGCAATAATATTACGAATAGTTTGTAAGATTGATTGAATGAAGAATGATAACTGGGCAATTGAGTGTTCCTCTAACTATCGCCTAGGAACTTTCTTTTAGGAGTTAACTTCTTCTGATGTACTCAACGTTTGGCAATTTCGACATTACAAGGCATATGTTGCTAATAAGCTGACATGTTTTACATTGTTAATTAATTTGGTGGCATATTCTTTATTTACTAATTAATTAAAATTCTTCTATTTTTTCCTTTACCTCCCTCCTCCGCCGTTGAGCGAGAGGAGCCTCTATCCATCTGAGCCATCTTGTTGGGCCAGGGTTTTCCCCTGTTCCTTTTATGTGATCTTGACGCATGACTTAGAATTATAAATTTGAATTTGATAGTTGAACTTTTTTTTCTATCAGATTAAATTCTCTTACTTTAAATTTGCAATAAAAAACTAAAAAAAGTTAACAAAAATGTGCCGGAACTTAAGCTATGGTTTATCCTTATTGCAAATTTTCAATAGTCATCGAGTAGTTAACAATCCGTGTCATCACGTAATTCAAAATATTATAATATATTCATATACAAATATAAAGATGGATAGATCTTTCGGATATGTATATCGCCAACTTGCACAATCGTTGATACGTAATCCTTCATACCAAATCCATATCATTATAAAATGGTATTAACTAATTTTGCAGCCTTACTGACCGTTTGTTTTAGCCAAGATTAAATTTGGAGGCAGTTTGTCTTTGAGAGAAGGATCATTAGGAATTCATTTGATTAGCTTCATTAGAAGGTTAACTCGAAAACCAATCACTTAACGGTTCCCAATTCCAAGGATCTCATCTAATTAAATTAATTACTTTTTCTGTAATTCAAACATTAAATGTTCACTTAATGAAATTTGAAAAAAATGTCTGTAGTGTAGTGGATAAGATAAGAACCTATGGCTAAGGCTGACAGCCTGCGATATGGCCATATGCTACTTAATTCTTATTCTGTTCGGCTACAAAATGTACTGCAAATATTAATTTTGAGTGTAAACCTTTAAAATTTGACTACAATATTTCGCATTTTTAAGTGACCTCTAGTGGCCGATAATCTATTTATTCTGTTATTAGTTGTGAATCGGCTCTGAGATGTCCAGAACCTCGTCGGGCTCATTCAGCCTATTTAATCTGGTTAAAGGCTTAGCTGTAAAGCATAGTCTTAGCCATAGCAATTTCGTATACATATGATCTTTGGTTTATTTAGTACAGTATCTACGAAGTACTGAATTCTAGATCCTTCATGAGTTGTAATATTACAGATTTTTTTTTACTTTTCTTTCAGTACCTAACTGTAAAATTCAAAAGTCACAGAAAAAAATATTTTATCTTTTTAAAGTAGATCCACTTAGCAGATATCATGCCTATATCAATGACACAACGGAGCACTCTCATGAAATCACAATAAACCGCACGTTCTAAGAGAAACCTCAAGTACCTTAGAGATTAAATGTCTAGAAAAAGAGAGGGTTGACGTGAAATTCGATCGCAGCGAAATGAGATATGACAGAGATAATTAGGCAGGATCCAGGATAAGCTCACTTGTGTTGTTTTAGTAACGAGCCTCGTGTCGACTTCTCTTTGTAGTACTTCATCGGGTATGTCCTTTCTTTTTGTCTTTCCGGTTCAAAGTCCAAAGGAATATATTAAAATTATAACTACACAAAACATTTTAATAATTAAAAATAAATGGAAGTAATTCCAGTTTATTTCTTCCTTCTCCCAGCACTATGGGCTAAGTAACTGTCGATATTTTTTCTTTCTATACTACTGCAACCCATGAAAGGTCTTGGGTTGAGTACGTGGTAGAGACTGCACTGCTTCTAGAACTGGAGCGGTGCAGAGAGTTGATTTGTCCGGCATCACACTCAGCCACCAGGTTTCCCCCTATCGAGGAAAGACCCCCTTTATATCGCCTGGTCATGCCCCAGAAAGTTCTCCAGATCCTAAATAAGTTATCTGCCATACCCGGATTTGAACCCGAGAACATAGGCACGACAACTCAGCGCTCTAGTACTGAGCAAACCCGCTCCATTTTTGCTGATTATAGGATATTTTAATTAGGGATTTCAATTACTTTCAACTTTTTTTACGTTTGATTATATATATTTTTTTCGGTTACTGCTCGGACATGATAATGAGATCAATACGGTCTCGAAACGTACCTAAGAAGTAGATAGATAACAACTCCATTTCAAGCCAAAAACCACGAGAATGATACGATTCCGGTTATCTGAAAGCAGTTAACTCTCTCTGAAGAAAATCAGACATAACCATTTATTGTAGTGGGGCTGCAGGTACATGAGCAGTAATTGTAAATTCTAAATATTTAAATGAAGTAATTCATATTTAGAGATTCATTACTTCATTTGTTCCTTTTTAAATAAATGTCTAGTATACATTAAATCATTCAATAACATTTTATAATTGTTTCGGGGGGCGATGAGACCGGTTAATGATTAACCTCGTACCTCCGGATTCCTTTGACTGTTTTATTTAAACCATTCAATCAAGTTGATTCCTTGATCCGGGTGTTACATTATTTTCTAATTAGTCAAATATCTTCCCCAGTCTAAGTCGAGACGGAGTTATTTATGCAGCAATGGCTGACGGGAGAAAGGTTGGCGTAGAGAAGTTGGCTCGAGAAAGAGCCGCAACTCGGAGCGCCATACATATTTCTCGGCCTTATGAAAGATGCATGCGACTGCCTCCGAGGGGAACTGTTTCCGCTTTGAATAAACTCCCCTTGCTAATTACTCGATGGTTTCCGTCCACTTCCGGTCGGCAAAACACTCCATGAAATTACATGCTCTGTCCAATTGTCGCTTGGAAACATTTTTGGAAATGTCAAAGTAGTAGTAAAAAAATAAATATTTGGGTATTGGTAAAGTAAACAATTCTATTTTAATGATGGTATTTAAATTGTTTTATTAACCAATAAAAACATTTTAAAAGCTGGAAACTTTTATGATTTTAACTTATGTCATTACTCCCATAACTCTTTAGTTTCATCCTGTTCGAACCATTCCGAATTCTGGTTCAAATCCCATGGTCAGCAAGACTTTTATTTACTTGATAGCAGCCAAAATAGGATAAAATATTATAAAATAGGATACCCAAAATGAGGGGCAAAATCTGACAGATAAGAGTGATCTAGAACAAATCACCTCTCTGCACATGAAACAGTTCAGTCTCAACCAGATACTGAACCCCAGGCCCGTCCTCGGATTGTTGTGGAACAGGCTTTTTCAAACTTAATAGTAAAACTTAAAATATGGCTTTAGGAAAAAAACGCAAAAAAAAATACGTTGGGAATGGACTATCAGATATTTTGTCCATGAATTAAAACTCTCCAACCAATAGAATTGCTACCGAAGTTATATTTCGAAAATTTTGAATTTTATCATTGTTCTTTTGAAGGAATTAAAATATGAAGAATGAGTTAATATTATTATGTATAATTTATTTTATTTTATGTTTTTATTAATTGTTATAATTTTTAAATATTTTATTTTGAAGAGAAAAGATTTGTCCGGGGCCGGGATTCGAACCCGGGGTTTAATTAAATTAATTATTATGTATTATAGAATATAATTAATTAATTATAACAACCCGGGTTCGAATCCCGGCCCTCGACATATCTTTTCTCTTCAAAATAAAATATTGAATATTATAATACAATGTGTGGATAGGTTTTGCAATTATAAAGATAATATTGATCTACATTACGCCATTGACGAGATTTAAAAAAATATATTAAAGAATATTAAGTAAAATGCAAAAGAAAGTTGTTCAATTTCTGTCGGGACGCTATCATTTCTACTATTCCTGCCTCCGCTCTTCGTTAAACATTTCTCTCTACGTCGCTGATTAGCATGAATTTATATCCTGTTTCTGTTTTTATAATTTCCATATCTTTTTCATTTTTTGCCCGGATTACGGCCACGGAAGAGAGCGAATGATAAATATTTTACTTTGCTTTACATTTTTGGCGAGTCCCCTTCATTTGTAGTGTCCGAGCGCTGCTTGGCTATGTACATCCCATTTGTTTCTAATTACTTCAGAGGACGGCTTTTCTTTTCAAATATGTATTTCTCCTTTTTTTTCTGGTAAGATCACTGTAAAAATGTAAATCGGATGCAGATATATTCCTGGATATAATAATAATACTGGACCACTCCTTACCGAGATTTTGTTGCCTTTTATCAGATTTCTACAGATCAGGTCGGGATTTTTTGTTTTTGTTTGATTTTGATAGAATACCCAAATACCTTTTACGTTATAATATTATTGTTTCATCATAAATCTAAGAAATTAATAAAAACTAATTACTGTATGCCTGTTAATCAACTGTATAACCTATTAATCTTCAGGCTTTTCTGATCCATCATATTTAAAAATGTATATATCTGTATAGATGAATTAAAAAAAAAAAGAAATGAATTAATTATTTCAGTATATCAGTTTATAAAATTACTACATATACAAAAACAGGTAATGAGAGAGAGAATAAAAATTTAAGGGTTACCAGTGGTTATGTTACTAAAGTTATGTTACTAATTGGACAATTATGTGGAATAATATTTTTCTGAGGAATCATATCTTAAACCTTGAAGTAGGTTTCATTTTTCAAATACTTCACATCGCTCTACATATTTCAAAATGAAATGACTAAAAGTAAAAATTCGATGTTGAGCCCTAAAACACTTGTTGGTCAAATTGGAATTAGCTGTGGGATAGTAACTAATGGTACAAAATTATTATATCACTCTTCACACCAATGAGCTTAGAGCAATCTTAGCACACGATATTTATGCTTCAGATATGCAGTTTATTCAGGAAGTTTAGTTGTTTGGAAATAACCAATTATTAATATCAACGGAGAAATGAAGGTGACTTGTGAGGTATAGTGACAGTGATTTTTTTCTAAATGAACCATTTACATCAGGCGGATTTAGTTCTTGTATATGCAATTGAAAAAAGCGTTCGCACGTTTTATATTAGCCACCTTAATTATGCGAGACCGCATTGTAAAATCTTATGATTTATTTATTTAAATAATATTTTTACAACATTTGCTCAGAGACATGATATGGTGAAGGTCCAAGCGATTAAATATAAAAATAGCCTTTGACGATAAAGACCACTTATCCTTTCCTCGTAAGGAATTGTGAAATATCCTGGTCCTGGTAGGAGGTCCTTGGAAGGATCATTAAGGATCATCCCAAAGAGGACGCTAAGATGAAAGATGGACGGGAGGGGAAGAGCTTGGTCGAGGCCGGGCTGCAAATATTTGAGCCAGGATAGGCGACCGCTCTCAGCCTCTCTCCCTCTCTCTCTCTCACACACACACACACACTCTCTCTCACATAATACTTCTTTCTTTTATCTTCAAAGGATCCAGCCCTTTGTTTTTACTTTTGTACCTATAAACCTTTTGTCCCTGAGTCCTATCTTATATAAAAATATAATAAAGAGGATTCAGGCCCTATCCCTGCCCTGATAAGCCCTACGGTACTGAGCTCCGTAAATATATCGTGATTATTATCAATCGCAAAACTATTTGCAATTAAACGAATTTTTATTTAAAAATAATTGTTGTTATATAAATGGAATTCTAACCTTTAAATTAAAATAAATTGTATCATTCACGTGCAGGCTGCAAGTCTCGAGCATGTCGGCGACAGGAACCCCCAAGTTCTTTTTCTCCACCAAAAGTCGCTAAATTCAGCCAATGAAGATTTTTTCTTGAAAAAAATAACAACCAAAACACTATCGTTGACCAAAGGTGTTCCGAAATCTATAAATCAGTATTTATAAAACCATCACCCTTCCAACTCTTATTTACGGATGTGAAACTTTACCGCTAACGCTGAAGGATGAACAACGTCTTCGGGTATTCCAACATTAAGTTTTGCGTAGAATATTTGGTCCAAAAAAGGATGATAAGACTGAGGAATAAAGGAGATTATTGCGAGGCCAGCATTCGGTAAATATTAGGCTTAGTGACGGACGAATTCCTAGAAAGTTGACAGGCACTGTGCCGACTGGGAAGTGTCTGAGGGGCAGACCGAGGCGTAGGTGGGAGGATTTCGGTTAGAGTGATCTGGCGGATTTGGGTTTGGGTCGTGGTCCGTGGACAGAAGTGGTATCGGCATCGAGCCCTTGGGTTGCCAGGGCCTTATTCTTATAATATTTATTACTTATTTATTATTTATTACTTTATTATTTGTTGCTTACACAGCAAAATTCAGTACATTAGATGGTTTCCCTGGTTAATACAGTGAAACTATCTGTAGAGAGAAAACAAAAAACATGTAATTATAATTAAATATTAGTTTGTAGACATATTGGTTTATTACAGTACTAACATTTTTATGAAATTAATTTTATTGATATTTTGAGGATATTTATGTAAAGAACATAGGTTTTTACTTTCTCTGTTCTTGCCGGTTGTTATAAATCAGCGCGAATGATATAAGGGATTTGAGCCACTGACCCAGTTTCCTCGATATATTTTTCCAAATTAAGTTTACCCTCCCTCGGGCTGAGTAATTTAATACAAACAGATAGGCCTGGCAGGCTGTTATATCTGGCTGAGGGTAGAGCGGCTGGGACGAGGAAGCAGAAGAAGCGGCGATATTAAAAAGGTCGGGGAGAGCTCGAGCACGTAGGGATCGTACGTCACAGAGTAGGGGGGGAGTGGGGGTAGTATTTACTGGCAGATAGTCGAGAGTTTTCTTCTTATGGCCCCTCCAAGGCACGCTCTGTTCAGGGGCACTGATTTGTGTCTCTTTTATGGCACTTATTTAGGATTCCCTCAGGGAAAAAAAAAACATTTAGGAAGGATTAGTTTTCTCATTGACCTGTTTGATATGTTCCCTCAGTTACGTCAAGTCTGAGTCTGAATGAATTTTATGCATAAATACACATTTAAACCAGTATCTGAGAACAAATAATCGATAAACTTTCCGATTTTCTTACCTTTATTTTGTTTTACCTGTGGCGGATTCCGTTAACACCTGAGGATCTGAGACCCTCCTGTACTCCACTCTGCCTCTATGAAGTGGGTATCCAAAGCAGGAGTGAAACCTTGTGATTGAGCATGATCTGGGACAAACACTCCATTGCACTCCGTTGTCCTACGAACGAAACAGTCTCTATTATGTATTGAAACCAAGACGCTTCATGGCCTATAGTGGTGCATATATATATATCCTAACATAATATGATTTATTTGTTAATTACATCAAAACATCTGGAAATTGAAATACCTTGTAATCGTGAATACTTTAGAAATTTAACTTTCTATCGCATTATTGGAGGGAGGACCCCAATTCTGGTCAGAGGGATCTGGAACCCTCCTAGGGTTCGCCCAGCCTCTATAAAGTGGGTACCCAAAGCAGGTAGAAAACCTGGCGGTTGAGATTGTTCTAGAACAAAACATCCCCATACACAACTGTTGCGCATAAAACATTTCAGTTCGAAGGGTGGTGGGTTACTGTTTTGGTTTTATATATCTTTAGTTTTCTTCTTGTATTCTTATGGTGCGAATTGGTGTTATGTCAGGTTCTCTGGTTTTCTGCTGTTTTTTATACTTGAGGCATCATGTTTAGGATTTTTCCATTTGTTTTTTTCTGGAGCTATTACCTCTGTGTTTATTATGTGTATATATCATTTACATATTTATATGGATTCAATCCGGCCAAGTTTACCCATTTAGCGTTATAAAAGATGATGTTTCAAACTGAAGCTTGGGGGTGGCTTGTGATGGAAATAGCAGAAAATTGGTGGAGCGGACCGAACTCGAATCATCTCGAATGGGCCTCATTAACGGAACAAACGGATTGAGCTGGACTTTGCCCATAGCTGGTCAGTCGTCCATCGGAGCTCATTCCTTCTTACGGCGATCCGTTGCTCAATGCTCCATTTGCAGTTCTATTATCCCTTGCTTTTTACACCTCAGTGAAAAAAAGTATAGGTATTCCAGGTGGGTCTGATTTGATGTTTATATCAGCGGGCAAACTTGAAATATATTTAAAAATATAATTTTAAGGAGTTAAGTAAGGGGTCTAAAATCCAACGGGAGCTGGTTGGCTCAGTGGTAGAGCGCTGGTCTCGGGTTCAAATCCCACTGCTTGGCATACTTTTATTTATTCAATTAGCAGCCGGAGATGGATCATCCGGGATCTAGGGCCCTCCTGGGGATCACGCAGGATCCTGCCTTTGTTGGCAATTTTAGAAAAGTCGCTTTAAGGGTTTCAGTGAAATACCTAGTGAGGCGGGAAACCGGATTTTATATATGTTTAATTTGTCCGTTGATTGGACGAGTTATTTAGCAAATATAAATAAAACGTATAGGTATTTATACGTACATACATACAGATGAATAGATACGGAGAGAGGCTAATTAGATGCGGTACAGAGGAGCAGAGGGTACAGGGTTCCGCAATTAGGCTGAGCCGGCAGGTCCCGAACCCGTTCGATAGCTCGCTATATATCGCTATTCTACATCTCTCCTCTCCTCTAATCCTCTATTGATTCGACGGCAAAAGCGAAAAACGAAAATCCGACCTGTTTTCAGGTACTGTATTGAGTAATTTCAAATGAAACGTTACAAAGATATTTGCTGTCATTGAGGTCCTAAGAATATATTTCAACTTAATTATGCTGCCTCAGTTATTAGAAGTATTATTGTAGTGACTCTACTACCTCTCCAGTCCAACCGCTAAGCGCCAAATGGAGTGACCGTGAGCGTTCTAAATCTCAAGCCTATGACGTTCCTAAGTCCGATCAACCCAACTTAACATGAACTGTTGAAAACTGATAGAACTTAAAGATTGCCCTGGTTTTGTACTGAGCAGTAGCATTAATAATAATGGTTAATCTTTATTCTTAAGTGAATGGTTTTGCATTCAGGCAATAAAATCAGAAGTACGTAAAACAAATCAATCGAGCCGAAATATCTTAGCAAATCCCAAATCCGCGTTCATTTGTTCTCCAGTGCTCATTATATTATTATCTTATCGGATGATACAAATATTGTTTGTTACTAATTTGTTTTTTGTTTTCAGGTGAGCTTCATTTTTGTATATATCTCTTGTTACTACAATGACGAGTGTGTAACAAATGGGTGAGTACTTCAACTTCTAGCGTAATACTTCACTTTCATTTGCATTAATCACACTCACGATACCGGTGTAAATTACCAGGAATCGCATTTTAGCTTTCCAAGTCAAAACATCCACCAAAAGGTTGAGGGGAGGCCTGCTTAATTTACAATAATAGGTCATCGTTTAACCCGAACTGCCATAATCTATAGGTCCATCCTAATTCGTCATTGTCCTTGAAATGTATAATTTGTCGGTGCTAAGAGTATTGGTTAAGTTATTCCAAAACGACTGATTATAGAGCCTGCTTCTGTACCATGAAAACCATGGTTCGCAACAACGTGACCCCTTTCAGACTATATTTAGAATGTGTATTGACTGTTTTATTTTCTTCTGGGTTGTTTTTGAGTTCTGCACTTGCAACATTTGGCCGATCTTTGTTGTACTGTTGGTTTGAGACTTATTGCTCTTCCGTGGAGGCATTTTAATTTATTTTTGGCGCATTACATTCAATAATGATCATTTGTAAACTGCTAATATTTTGAATTAAAAAAAATGAAATATCCGTTTCTTTCATAATTTTTATTAGTGCGTTTCATGAGTTCAAGTCCTTCTCTCTGCGTCTTTTCTTCCAGATACTACTGGATCAATATTTTTGAGATTTACTGTCTATCAGAAAAAGGTCCGAATAAATGCATTTGATTTATTATTTTCTTGAAATTACGATCGGATTCCAGATTTTTATTAGGCCATCTATTTAGCATGTATGCAGATATTTTACCTCTTATTCATTGAATTCGGAAATTTTCTATATTTTATATCGTATTTTTCTAATCTAAATCTATACTTTTTTTCTCACAATTTATTAGGGGAATCAGAGGTTGACATAAAAAAATAAGAAAACGGCCAAAATACCATTATAAGAGGTAAGGATTCCTTTGGAAAAAATATTGTTTATTGCCCTTTTGAGCTGACAATTAATTTGGGAGAAGAGTGAGGCCAAAGAGATAGGAGGGTTTTATTACAGCGAGGTAATAGCCATCTTTCACTTTGTTATAATTTGTCTCCTAAACTGCTCTCCTGTCCTCCTGCCCCCGGCAATTCCTCCAGAGGAATGTGTACAAGGGGGGGGGGGGTCGAGGTGGTCGCCTGCCCTAAACCAGCTCCTACCTTCCACGGCTTAGCCTCGCCTGCTTAATAATAATAATTATAATAATGAGGATCAAGTTGTAACTTATGCTATTGAATTCATAGAGCTGTTACATTTGGGCACTGCATAATAGATCTTGGAACTAATAATAATAGTAAAGTTAGTGAAACTGACGGCTCGATATCTCCGCTTATAAAAATCCGTTCATCGACTATACCCAAACCCTTAACACAATCCTCCCATCTACGCCACGGCCGTTTACAAGTCGGCTCTAATTATCCATTTTTGGATTCTTTCGTTACAAATCTTAACAAAAAAACAATTCGAAATAATCTTGATTATGATATATCTACTCTCTAAAATGTTATTTATTTTTTATATCTAATAATTGTTTATATTGTAACATCATCATTGAGGGAGCGGAATGTCGAAGAACCCGGGTTCCAATATAGCTGTGGTAGATTATATTTAATCTGTTAACAGCCGGGGATGGATCTGCATCTGCTACACTACTGGGGCTCAACTGCTTTCTATAAAGTGGCTACCCAAAATAGGGAGACAAATTTGGCAGTCGAGCCTGATCTGGGACATATCACATCTCTGCACAACCATTGTTTAAGGAACAGTGCAGTCTCTACCATGTACTTGACCCAAGACCCCTCCTGGGTTACAACTACAGTAGTACAAGTTAACTTCCTCATCGGCATTAATATAAAGCCATCGGCACTCTAGTCCGGCTTATGTCTTATTTAATTGGAGGTCTCTCATACAACTCATTTTTAAGTTTTACACTAAATGATGCTTGCGATCTTAATGGATGCCATGTAACGTATCAATTCGTTATTGTGTCAATGTAATTCATGAAATAGTTGGGATAAGCAAGTCTGTACATATGGTTTCTTTAATCATGAAGGGAGATAAGTCTAATCGTTCTAAGAAATATGTTGCAGCTTGTCAATTAGCCAAGTGCTATCAAAGATCCACTTAAAACACGACATATAACAAAATTAAACTCCTATAATTGAGAGAACTCATCAGGTGTTGAGGGCGGTGTGTTGTAAATTCACGAAACTACTTGAAGCTACTTAAATTAAAAAGTTGGTAGCAAGTTGGAAAGGCAGGGAACTAAACCGAAAGAGGTAAGCATGTTAATGTTAAGAGGGGCAATAAATTCGTTATCGGGCCAGCGCTGTAGCGAGGAGCAACAAAGGCCTCGGTCAGTTCCTCTGCTTTCCTTCTACTGTTTGACTCTCTCTCTCTCTCTCTCTCTCTCTCTCTCTCTCTCTCTCTCTCTCTCTCTCTCTCTCTCTCTCTCTCTCTCTCTCTCTCACACTCTCTCTCACTCTCTCTCTCTCTCTCTCTCTCTCTCTCTCTCTCTCTCTCTCTCTCTCTCTCTCTCTCTCTCTCTCTCTCTCTCTCTCTCTCTCTCTCCCACACACACACACACACACCCGCACATTCTCTCTCTTTTAAGTAAAAGCCTAGCTAAAAGCCATTTCAAATAAAGGTAACTCCGGTTCTACTGGTAGGTAGAAGGTAACTACTGGGGCTTAGATCAAATGAAATCAGTGCTTTTTATAACAGTTTCATTATTATTATCATTTAAATATATATGTAGGCTTACGTTATTGTTGAAGTGTAACCACAATGACTTCGTTTTTAAGAACATTATACAATTTTCCTTATATAGTTTAATATTCATATAAAAATCACACTGATACTGTTATTTCCGAGCAGCACTTCCAGCTTGATAGCCTTCGGATATGATATGAATACGTTTTTATCTTAAATGATAATAGTTGACCTTGATTATATATGTGGAAGAGAATGGAGGTGGGTGGAGGTCAATAAATTTCACTTAGGTAGGAAGAAATGTTTCTTAAATAGCCAGCGTTTCGGTCCACTTTTCAGGACTTCTTCAGGGCTAAATACAGACAATTTGAAATTAGTAAATTGTTAAAAATGAATAAATAAGCTAAATATTAAAATATTATAAATTTATTATTTTTTAACAATTTAGTAACTTCCAATTGTCTGTATTTTGCATATTCAGCCCTGAAGAAGGCCTGCAAAGTGGGGCGAAGCGTTGGCTATTTAATAAACATTTCTCCCTACCTAAGAGAAATTTATTGACCTTCACCCGGACCATTCTCCTCAACGAGTGTTTTTAGTACGCTGTTAGTATCTTTCATTTCGAATTTCATTACGATAAACATTTCTAATTTTTTCGAAATCATTCTAATTTTTTCGAATTACTTTACATCTTAATTATTGGAGTCTTAGCTTTTCAGCGCCTGAGTCTTGCAGAAATATAATCAACTAAAGGTAATATTAGTTGAAATAAAAAAATGTCGAATGGGGTTATTCAGAGATCCTGGCTATTGTTCGTTCCAAACTGGACATCACCACCTTACCAGCCATTATTTTTTACAAAAAAAATTAGTCAATTATATAAATATAAAGATGAAGACTCATCCTAATGAATGTCACACCGAATGCACTGATTCATCTTCCTCGCGATGTATTAGTACTGTAAATAATTCCCTTGCTGGCCCTCATGAGCATTGGATATTGATGGCAGAGTTATCATCATGCACTGGTATAGAGGAATATAATATTTCTACTTTATCAGGATGAAGAAGGATTAGCCATGACTTGGACATCCTTCATGGGCTCTCTCCACCTGCCGCGGTGTTGGATCGGATCGTGAGAACGCGGAGCCGACATGAAGACACTTGTCCGCTTTTTAAGCCGCCTAGTTATCAAGGCGTGGTCTGAGTGACGACGTATGACATGTGTTCCTTCGAAGAGATCAACGCGAGGAAAAAACAGGCGCAGGAACATGAGGAACATGTGTGCCACGTCATTCCCAGGATACGTGAGCTTCATAAGAACAGGAGTCTTATCTTCAAAGAGGAGGAACATGCGTTCCAGGAATAATTATTGTCGAACCTTTCCTGTCGATGAAGATGTCCTGATAAGTTTGGTGACTTTAAGGGAAAGTATATATATATTTATTATATAACCTTTACTAGTAGGATCCACATAACCTGTCGTGGGTTAAGTAGATAATAGGGGCCATACTGTTACATACGTAGTAAGTACATATTATAACAACCTTTTCTCAAGTACTGGACTGTAGGTCTTTCCTTGTTTGTTGTGGTACATTTATTATCATAAATAAATTTGTTTTATCTCTGTTGAATATTCATGCGCATATTAATTTTTTTTATATAACTATTATTCCTTAAAACTTGGGAAATATTTTCCTTCAATTAAATTGTAAATATCCCTCGGTTTCCTGCAAATGTCAATCGTTTCTCATGAGAATAATCTAACAACCTTCATGAGAACAACCTATCCTTAAGAAAGGGTTCCTATAACCTTCGATGCATGTTCCTTATTGGCAAGAACTCAGATATCGGCCTATCTGCCGCTTAGTCGTGACCGATAAGTCTATTTTTAGGATCGAACGGTTGTAATGGCTGAACTAAGGTGAATCGGCATTCCAACAGAAGAGCTCTGCCAGATCCATGCCTGAGATACGATACAGATGACACCGCTTTGGCTCGGCACAGGAGCGCGCTCTATTCGCTACTGCGATGACTAACCCGATCACACTCCGATCAGAGCTACTTTGGGCCCTGGAGGCGGGAACCGATCTCAGCCCCTGTTAATAATAAACGAGCTAGCGTCCGTTCGTTAATCCTTGAGTAGCGCATCAATAACAGATGTAGCTGTCCCCTCGCGTTGCCTTCAGCTGACAATCCTGGCAGTTACTGTCTTGGCAGCGGATGGGCACTTCTTGTGTCGAGTCAGGCATAATAAGCTTGAGTGAGCAGGATATTAATGTCGCTAAGGATTAGTTAATTATTCAATAAATATCTATTAATATAAGAAGGAATAAACTTATTTGTCGTCCGAGTTTATGCCAATCTGAAAAGTTTTTATGGCTAATCGCTACATAGGGAGTCCTAAATTTTGTCTATCTAAGAAATAGGTATCATAAACGAATATGCGACATCTTACATCCTCGGAACCCCCATTTTATGTCCCTTCCAAAGGACAGCATGAACGAGAATTGTTTACTACCATAAAAAAAATCCTAAGACCATCTTCCATGCTGCGAACCCGCGATCTTGTGCCTATTAGTTGGTTCTGATGACCATTAGACCACAGTTGATCCCTACCTAAAAGTAATCTAGGGATTTCCGAGCTCTTATCTAAGCAGCCGTGTAACCTATCTCAGGAGGTTTCAACCATTCTCTGTTACGATTAGCTTTTCATACTACCTTTTGAAAAAATATTTATTTAATTTGAAATTGGAAAATTAAATATATTTTACTTGATCTTCTTATTTAGATTACTCTAAGTTTTGGAGAAAATATTCTCAAAACATTATTTTAGTATTAATGTTTCGATAAATATATCCATATTATTGTTCAAAATCAAGTTACAATAAAAAAAAAAATATGAAAATTGAATAAAGTTCTATTAAAAATTGTTTTGTTTTGTGTTTGGGCTTAGTAACGAACGAATCTCAAACAAGTGTAATACTTTTGATGAGTTGACGGGCAAACGTCCTGGATTGGTTGACGGGCAAACGTCCTGGATTGGATCGAGGCGTAGATGGGAGGATTGCGTTAGGTTTTATATTATGGAAAGAAGAATAACATTGAATTATATAAATTAAATATAATTATATTGAATGATAATTGTTGACCTTGATAATGTATGTTGAAGAAATTAGTCCGGGTAGTGGTCACTGAATGAATATCTCGTGTAATTTGAGAAAGATTTAATAAAGATTTTCTCAAATTACGAGAAATTCATTCAGTGACCTCTACCCGGACCAATTTTCTTCAACATAAATATAATTATATTAGAGATATCTAATTATTGTCTTGGATATCATCTTGGATCTGGTTGGGGCTGCATTTCATATCTATTTGGTAACCTGTATATTTTTTATATCAAACCTGACATTTTGTATGCACAGTGGTTTTCTAAAAAGCAGAAAATCACCACAAGTTTTCCTGTAATTTTCAAGGCTTCTCAATCCTCAAACTGGCAATTCTATTATACTGTATCGATTTTTTTTTTTAATTAGAGTGTCGAAATTATTTGGGCACCTAGTTCATATTGGAGAAGGGTGTTTTTCTAGTTTTCAACATTTTGCATTCAGTGTAACTGTTTCTGCATGTTTCTTCAACCCGTTAGAATTTTTTTTTAATAAAACTAAATTTTATAACAATAAAATATTTTATACACGTCTATATCGGAACAGTATTATAATGAATATTAATATATATAAATGAATATATATTTCTTATTTATTGGAAACAGGCGATTATCACTTCTATGGGATCTGGAGACCCAGCCTCAATCCTTAGTCGGGGGGAAACAAAAGGCGATTTAGTTGGAATCACCTCCTTCCACGACCGCTTATTGAGCTTAAGCAAGATAGTTTTCACCTATTTTTATCCTTTCAATAAAAATTAAGAAAGGAATGTTTACTAAAACATTCGTACACTGTGGAAGATAATTCTTGTTTCATATTTTATGTAGTAAACGGTCCAGTGTCGTTCTAAAAACCTTTTACACTAAAATAAAATTTATAAAGGACGTACGTAGCAATCGGATCCGGGTACATTAGGGCCAGAGGTGCCGCGCCAGCAAATGGATTAACATGTTATTTACAATTAGGATGGAACAGTAAATGCCCTGCTTCAGGGATTGGAATAATTAGTTAGCACCCTGCTCTCTAACCCCCCCCCCCTCGCTCCCTCTCTCTCTCTCTCTCCTCTCTCTCTCTCTCTCTCTCTCTCTCTCTCTCTCTCTCTCTCATCCCTCCCGGTGTATTTCTGGGTTCACGTTGGGTCAGCAATCCTATCGAATTCATGCCAGATCAATAGCCGGGAATATATACTGCTGTTGCAAGTAGTTTCATGCCCCACTCTCTTCCCAGCTATTGTTCTAGCAGGATATTCGTGTTCAGAAAATATTTCTTCCGAAAAAAAGTAGTTTGGAATACTGAATCACTTGCTAAATCGATGCATACTTTAATTGTTTTTTTATGTTTTGATTGAATATAGAATAACTTGTCAGTTCATTCAGTTCAGGATACAATATCTGGAACAGACATTTATCAGTGTTTTTTTATTCCGAAAATTTGAGGCTGAAATAAATTTTTTTCATTTCATATTTGATTTGATATTGCCTTTGAATAATTTCTTGGGTAGATGATTCTGATGGAGATAAGTTAAGATGGAATAAGAAATGTATTTCTATTCGTTCCATTAAATAGAATGCTGCATTCCCGATATTTGCTACATCCACATATATTAGCTACATATTAGCTACCACATCCACATATATTAGCTACATATTAGCTACCACATCCACATATATTAGCTACATATTAGCTACCACATCCAATTATGATTAGCCTTTTCTGTCAGCCTTCTCTTATTTTGTCTTATTCAAATTTGCACTCAATCTTATAATTTTCACCGAAGTAAACCAAATCAATGATTTCGTTCCCGGTGATGATGAGCTTTCTAATGAAATATTCTAGTACTAAATTATATACTCAATCACCATATTCAGTTAACCGTTGGTAATTTATTACAGAATAACTTTTTTTTATTTGGATTAAGACCTTATTCGTATTCCATATTCAATGATGTATCCCAAAGTCGTTTCCGCATATTTCATCGGACATCATATTCACTAAAATAATGTAATAATAATAACAAGTACAATGATAAAATATTATTATTCAATGTAATATATTTAATACCTTGATGTTAAATTTACTCGATCCCTGACGGCGCTATGACCCTTAAAGGACCCTTGGCCCCCTCAACTATTCTCCTCCATTTATATACTCATGTAATACGATCCTCTGCAGCTCTTCTCCAACTTCATATTACATTTTTATTGGATCAATAATAATCATGAATGTAATAAAAAAAATTTTAGACAAATTAAACTGAGGGGCATATCCGTATATTATTAAGTGCAGCATTATATTTGTATATTTTAATATTCCAATGCAACTTTGATAATTTATGTTTACGAAATGTTCATGTTATTTATTTATTCTACATTGACAATAATACTAAATAATAAGATGAATTAAACCATAAGGAAGAAGGAATTAGGAGGTGGCGTTGTAATTAAGGGAAGAGAAGACGTAGGTAAGATGTAGGGAAAGAGCCGAAAAGTTTGGAACTTAGTGCTTCAAAGCATGGAGCAGGAAGCAAGTCCTCAAAGCATCAAGCAATGTCCTCAAGTCCCCAAGTCCGCATTCCTCATGATTAATCCATTATCAGTTCATCAAAGCCTTTATCCTTATCAGTTTGTGAAATTTCCTTTGTGGCATTTCCCGCACAGCGTTTTAGGCCAATTTACGCCAAAATTCCTTTTCACAAATAGTTGCAGAATCTCAATGGACCTGCTCAATAAAATTATGTCATACTCCGATGCTACCATTAACTGAGGTATCGGAGTGGCTCAGTGATTGAAGTCACCAACTGGAAAATCCTGGTTCAAATCCCGCCGCTGGCAGTCTATTATTGAATCTGCGAGCGGCCGGAGATTGATCATGTGGGATTTATGATCCTCCTGGGGCTCAACCATCCTCTATTAAGCAGGTACCCAAAATAAGGAGCAAAAATCTGGTGATTGAGCGTGAACTAGAACAAATCACTTCACTGCACAACCGTTATCCCTGAAAAAATACCGTTTTGTGCTGAATAATTGGTTTATAGAGTTAATTGAAAAATAAAAAAAAATTAAAAGCCAACTGTTATAAATGGATGTCAAATGTGGCCTGCTTCATTGGCTTCGCTGGCCAAGCAATGACCTCAAGGAAAAAGATCCTTTGATCTGAATAATATTGTAATAGCAAAATGGAATGCCCTCCCCCGACAATGTTTCACATAATATATAGTAATTCTATATTATGAATAAATAAGAGACATGCCCCTCTCATCTCCAAAGGTTAAAGTGGTTGACTGAGCAGGAGTTGTTTATCAAATAAAGATCCTTTTTAATTTCATTAAATAACATTATATTTATTTGTGCTGACCATGGTTACAAGATAACTTATAAATCTACTTAAAAAGAAAGGGGGGCGCTAAATGTGACTGGCTATTTCTCGACCATTGCTTCATCCAGTTCCTTGCATCTTCAGTTGACCGCTCCTTCCGAACAACTGCCGCTTTAATCTTAAGAGTAATAGTAATGAACCCCAAGGGACACTACCTGTTGTATGCCCCTGACCATATTTATCTAGCTAGCCCTAACGTTCCAGATAGCTTCACAGGTAGCAGGCCGTTGAAGGAAGAATATCGTCTTTAAGTAATCTCGTCTGCTCAATGATAGTGAACAGTCGCAATTACTAGCTATGTCAAAAATATTAGTGAAGGTTACGCTACGTTAGCAAAGATAGCGCCACTGTATTTATCAAGATAGGGTAGTGCTTATATTGTATCATTATATCGCATGCTAAATATCATTGTCTCTTTCGTAAAATGTTTATATTCCCTACCCTCAATAACAACCTTTGAAATTTTAATAAAGTAACTTACATAAATAAGGACGACCGGTTCGATAGTTGTTAAGGTTTTTATAATATTTATATAATGAAGCAATTTGATAGCCCTGCATTTCATCATACTTAGTTCAGTTGTTTATTCACGAGATAAACAATTTTTACAAATGGCCGCTATTGAAATAATAATGAACCGAAATGGCATAAAATTACCGGAGCAATTACACCATGACGCCGCTAGGACTCTCCGTTACACGAACAGCTATGGATTGAGTACGGACGGAAATTGGGGCGTTTTTGAAAAATGATAAGTCGCTACCTATATATGTTAGAAAATCGTCAATTATTAGATAACTCTTATTATTAAAAATCGTAGAATGAAAAGGTGTTGATGGTATAAATTTTGACATGTATAAACTTATGATTCCTGACCGAAATGTCGGCTTGTAGAATGAAAAATATTTGACTGACTTCACTTTCATCTCGGCTCTTCGTTATTTATTATGTATCATATATTATACGGTAGACCAACGAATTTAATAATTGATTATTATAGCTTTTAGTCAATATCAACTCAAAGTTTTTTCGTCCTTTATTGTATAAATGACGTCATTTTAACACGTAGATTTTAGGCAGGTTCAAATTTTGTGCCAAGTTATAATTCAATAGCTTTATTTTGAAGTGGAAAGATTTGTCCTGGCCGGGACTTGAGCACGGTTCTTCCGCATCTCTAGCGCGGCACTCTACCAACTAAGCTAACAGGTAGGGTTGGTAGAGTGCCGCGCTGGAGATGTGGAGGACCGGGTTCCAGTCCAGGCCAGGACAAATCTTTTCTCTTCAAAATACAAATATTTAAATAATCACAATAAAATACAAAAATAAAATTATAATTCAATAGGTTTACAAGAAAATCATTGGCATTGGATATTTTTGATTGTTGTGATTTTGATTATTTCTTTTTTATTTATGTAATAATTTTGTTAGAGGGAAGCTAAAAGATTTAGTTTCAATGAAAGCGTTATGAATGTTGAAAAAAAGTCAGATGCTTAACTGTTGGTGAAGCTCAACTAATAGCAGAATGACACGACATAGCATGCTAAATGAAAGTGCATTTGTGCGTTTAAGTGCATACCGCATCAGTAAAGGTGAGGCTGGAGGCAGGCGAAGGCACAAGGACGCGCATCAACTGCTTTATCAAAACAGTTTCCTGTTAACGCCTAAAAGATAACACTTTATATGCAAATTATGGTTGGAGTTAAATGGCTAATAAACTGGCTAGGTAAGGGCTTCTATTAATTAAGAGCAGGTCACCTGGGCTTTACTGTCCCTCTCTCGGACAATGTCTCACTAGCGGGCTTTAATAACCGGCTATGGGGCCTATAAAATAATATTGCATGCGGGGGCGGATTATTGCGGACAAAGGGTCGCATCTGGGACGTGGTCTGGGTTCGAGTCTACTCCATGTGAATAGGATATTAGCCAGCGGCAGTAGTTAGTGTAAATAAATACTGGCAGCAGCAACAATAGCCTGCGGTTTCATTTGATAAAGTAAATTGAAGGCACATGTTACCACAGAGGCGCACTAAGGATTCACTTATTGCATTACATTTGGGAGCAGGGCGGAATTTAGCTTGTGTGTGGTGCGAACCTAAAGCAGGATTCCAGACCGGTTGTGAGATTTGGAGATTTTCCTGGGGCTCACCCAGCCTCTACCAACAGGGAACAATATTTGGGGGAAATCTTGCAAGAGGACCTTTAAAACGAGATGAACTTTAAAACTCTTACTATGCCAAAGCAGAACCGAATGTATATCATGAAAGAGGTTAACATGATAAACAACGAAACAGCTTAGAATTAGCAATAGCAACCTGTAATGGAATTAACACTATGTACACTATGAATTAACTGTGCTGAGGGAAGCGGATTGTGTCATTTATTTAGTTGTTTTTTAAAATGGAGTTGTAATATAAGCAATAACTCCTCTTCAAGCCAATGCCTTACTTAGCCCCTTATTCACTACGAAAATAACTCGATTCAGATTACATAAGTACAAGAAACTAATTTTGGAGGATATTAGACCTAACCACATATTGTAGTGGGGCTGTAGATATTACAGCTAAGTTTCCAAAAATGAATTAAGAATTTGTTAGCACGGTTTTCATTGAAATAAAACCTTCCAACATACACACTATACTATAGTACATTACATCTCATACATAACATACATACCATCTTGTATTATTTTAAATATTAGTTGGAACGTTTATTTCTTGATGAAATGATTAGCGAAATATACACATTTCCCATAACTAAACTTTTATCTTTTTCTACGATAATGCTCACAATTATTTGTATTTTGGGAGGTTAAGAAGGAAACGAATGAAAATTTGAAACTTGTTGCGGCAGAACTCGAAGCGACAATCTGCGGAACTGATACCGAAATAAGCCTATTACTTTACTAAATTTATTTATCATTTGGCTGTTAATTCTCCTCAGTAACCTAAACTTTAAGAGATAACGACTATTGAGAAACCAGTTATTTACCCAAAGTTGATACTTAAACTTCATAAAGACATATTCGTATCTTATTTCTTAGGATTCCGGTTGATATTTTATAGAGTTATGTTTGAAATAAAACAAGATAAGAACAAAAGCGAATCGTGGAGAGAGATAACTGTGCAGAAGGGAGATAGAGGAGAGAGGGAATTAGCGGCATGTTTTCTTTACATCGGCACAACACAAGGCGCCATATTGTTTCTAAATACAAGCCCCATGGTATTAACTCTCCATCCGCACGCAATTCTATCTCGTCTGTTTGTTTGGAAAGAGTATCAAACCTTTCTTTATATATAAAATGCAATATTTATTTATAGCTAGCGCAATATATAATAAAGGCTATTAAAAATGAAATAACATGGTACGCCTGTCATTTTTACAAATAAAAACGACATAACTAAAACAGGGGGCGACCTGTTGCCTAGTGGTTAGCATAACAACATAAGCCCAATATCACGGGTTATGCCGTCCTTCAGAGGGGACATTAAACGGGGATCTCGAGCCTGTGCGATGTTAGGTACTAGTTAAAGATCCTCATCGAATTTAACTTTGGTAGGAAAACGCTGCCACTTTTGCATCGTCCGACTAGCCTCGTCACAGCATTAAGTGACATTAAATAAATAAACAATTAAAAAGATATAAGGAAGAAACAGTTGGGGGTGCAGTCAATAAAAACACCTAAATAAGAGAGGGAATTACCTATTACTATTTTCTTTTCATACTTTAGAATTCATAGTTAAAAACACTATTTTCAATTTTTAATTTTTGAAATTTATCGATCTTTTCTTTCTATATATGCTTGTATTATTACATTTTACCTATGTAACCTCTAGATGTCTGGTATCATACCATATCTATAATTAAACTAGTTTTTTCTAAATCCTTCATACTCCACTCATACTCCTTTCTGGACATTTATTTTCTCTATTTTATATTCGTATTCTTTAATTATTATATCTGTCACTATTTGAATTTCTGTTCATCATCTACAATTTTATTTTTATCTATCACTATTTTAAGTTTATTATATTCTGTAACCACTCTTATATTCATTATCTTTATTTATCATATCTATTCACTATTTCATCATATCTAGCCACTGTTTTAATTTCCACACTTGTACCACTTTACCACATTACTTGTCACTATATTCTGTTACTGCAACGTTTTTATATATTTCTGTTTGTTTCTCTCTCTTAGCCCTGAAGATGGCCTACATTGTAGGCCGAAACGTCGGCACACAATAAATAAGTTACTCTTATCTCTGAAATGCAGAAATGCATCTTATCTCTGCGGGCCGTATATGAAACTCTCCTTATTACGAGTTTAGGCTCATTGTAGGCATTTTTTTAGAATGAGAATTTGAGTTAATGTTGTTGTTTTTACTATTATTTTTTTCATACAAATATATACAATATAACAATAATGGTACTAAATGAAAATAACAATGATTTTAATACATAATTTCGACAGTTAATTTTTAATACGAGGATGCTTAAATAATTTTTCTTTTTTATTTATTTGGTAAATTGTTTTGGGAATTTTGTTGTAGATTTGAGCAATTTGGCTTGAGAACAGAACAATTAAAGATAGTTAAACGATTCACTGCTAATTTTATTTTTTGTCTTGAGTTAGGCAAATCGTTCATTATTAATTTCTCAATTTCATTTTTATTTATTACATTCGGAATAAATATATGTTCTCTATTGTCGTATTGTATTATTTATATTACGGTAGGCAGCGATCCCTTTCCAAGATTCCTATTTTAAACAGTATTTTGTTAAATTTTTGCCTAAATTTAACCATGAAATCGTTTGAAATACTGAATGTGTTGAGAAATATTCGATTTTTTATTCATCAGATACTAAATGCACGGATTATTTTGAATTGAAATCATGTGCATATTGTTAATCAAAATTATAATCCTGTCCTCCTGGCTAGCGATAATAAATAAATAATAATTTTAAACTTTGGAGAGGAAGTGTTGTATATTTTAATTATAATAAGCAAACACAAGTTTAATTACGAATGGCCCAACTTAAATCTGAAGCGCGGCGCTAGCCTGCCCCCCCCCCCCCCCGAGGACTTAGTGCGATCCTATCTCCTCCCCGAATTACTACCATAACCTACTTTAGGGACTTACCTCGCAGATCCTTATCCAGTATCGTCCTCTTTCAGGATAAAATTCTCAAAGATAATTTTTATGCCAACGAGAGTCATAAAATTATTTTTATTATGGTGACCTTCCCGTTTTCCCAATTTTAGCACTCTATTCAGGCAGTTTCTATCAACTAAGGCAGTTTTAAAATATTAATCTTCATTGTTAGAAGCTATTTCAACTGCGGTACTGGGCTGTGGTCTAATGATTAGCATAACTACGTACTAAGTCCAAAATCGCAGGTTCTTGCGCACTGCGAGGGGGGGGGGGCAGGTGTTCTTGGCCCTAGGTTTTTTTAAAGAGATTAAAAAATCCTTAGTTACGCCGTCCTTCGGAAGGGACGTTAAACGGGGGGAGTCCCAAGCCTGTACAATGCCATGTACTCGTTGAATCTGGATAGGGAAAAATTAGAGCTCCCACTGCAGCATCGCCCGTTTTGCCATAGCAGTATAAAGTGACATTAAATGAATTACAAACAATAACAACCTTTAATGGAACAATATCATCAGCATCTCTTTGGCGTAATAACCTCCTCTGTTGATCGCCCAATAACTTCATCCTATACTAACAACAGCAATGTCTGGTTAAGTCAAAATTTCTCCAATTCGAGACTGTACGATGTCAGGTATTCGTTAAAAAGCTCTATCCTAATTAAACCTGGATAGGCACAATTTAGAGCTCCTATTGTAGCAGATAAACAAACAAACAAACTGCGGCATTAGTGACAGCCAATCAACTCTGCCTCCTTATCTCCTGTAATCTCTTCTTATCACTCGTCTCATTTGAGCTATTTTTTAGTGCGTTATTAAATTTGTCTTCTTTTTTGTTTTTTAGCCATGTTAATTGTTTATTAGATTAAATTTTGTGTTGTCTTATTCATTTTGTTATTGCCTATTAAAAATTAGCAGAACAACACAATGGGAATAGCCGTCTTTAAAAGGCGAAGCTTTGAAATACTTTCAGAAGTTCGGAATAATTTCAAAGAAGAAATTATGTGGACCAGATCACCAAAAGATAAGAATATAAATGGAGATATTTTCATTGAAACATTTATAAAAGAAAAGGAACTCGGCTGGAGTGCTCTAGAAATAGCGTTTAATTATTACATTTTGTATATTTCAATTTCCATTAATATGAATAAGAAGGTAGGTATTATCAGTATCAGATTTACCGGTGTTCAGGCTATGAACAATGTCGGATAACAGTCTGTGGGTACCGGCTAAGTCACAAGTACTTTAATAATATAAATTCCCTGATGGGTATACAGAGAGATCATGTTAGGCGTGATAACTACCTGACTTTGTAGCTACGTAGGGCCGTGTAGTGTTATAGGGAGGCATAACCAAGTTGGCCGAGAACATCGTTAGCTGGGGCAGCGGCCTCGAGTACGCCCTAGGGAGGCCTTGCCCGAGGTGTGAGTGTGTGGGTGTGTACCTATGTGTGTACCACAGTCCTGTACCAATTACCTGTACGCTTGCTCTCTTATTTACCTCGCTAATAAACATGAAGCGTTCTCGTGTAAGAAGTTTAAGTACTCCTGGGTGTGGCAGTATTACTTACTTAAAGTTGACTTGGCAGTTTTTGTCCCAAAACTTAAAAAATTATAATCAATAAAACTAAAATTATTCAAACTGGGTTGAAAGATGACCGTTAACGTTGAAGAACGAACGACATTTCAAGATAGAGCGTGCAAAAAAAAAACAATATTCAAAATTAAGAGATGGAAGTAAAAAAAAAAAAGGACGGAAGAAAGTAAATATTGAACGAATTCCTGCAAATCGAACAAATTCTATAGTAATACTTTAAAAATAAGCATTGCAAAGAACCAGAAAAAAATAATTTAATTGTTCAAATTAAAAAATATACGAAGAAGGACGAAAATCCCAATTTAGTTAATTTAGTCTGTACCGCAACAACCCATGAGGGGTCTTGGAAAGGGTTGTGGAGGGAGACTTGCTAGCACATGCTCAACCACCAGATTTCCCCCTATTTCGGGTACCTACATTACAGAGGCTGGGTGTACCCAGGAACAGCACCAGATCTCGAAGGCTCCATTCCCTGCTGTTAGCAGATTAAATAAAACCTGCCACGAAAGCCGGATTTGAACCCGCGACCTACGGCACGGCAACTCAACACTACCACTCAGCCACTCATGTGAGTTGATATTGACTGAAATTAAATTAACAGAACTTATACACATTTTTTTATTTAAAGCTCTTAAAGAAGTATATCTACTTTTGATACCTAGATCTTAATGTTGATATTACGATGGATCGAGTTTAAAATATTGCAAAACTATCCTACAAAAATATTGACATGCTCCAGGTTCTTGAAAGATGAGATTTCAAGAAATTAAAAATCTAATTCATTTACTAAAAAAGTTTAGTTTAATAAGAATGAGCCGATTGGAGGTTGCACAACGAGGAATTGCAAAACAAGTATCGACCCAGTTATTTTAAGGCCAAAACCAATTTTGGGCTGCCGTCTCGACTTCCGAAATGGCCAGATTGTATTTTTTTTTATTCACTTTGTTTTTATTTATAACCAATTTTTTTCTATTTTCTGATAACCGAAGTCGATGCCCAAGCCCTATTTCCATTTGATTTGCATAAAACTTCCGCATATATCTAGAGCATCCGATTTTTTTTTCTGTTATCGCAGCGTTGAAGCTACAATATATTTAAAAAAAAAAAAAATGAGGAGATTTTCATTGCTCCGCTTTACATGATGGAGTTTTTACTTCATACGATTTACCCCTTGTTAACTTGTTGTTTACTTCGGGCCACCGCAACAATATTTTCTCTTATCTCTTCAACATCAATTAAAAATGTTATAGCAGTATAAATTATTCTAATTATTATTTATTTTGGATTGGTTTATTGTTGGAATTTAATAATAACTATAAATAGTATCTAAAATACTGAAGATGTTTCTATAAAATATGGCTCCAAAGCTTATGGTTATTTGTTGCCTTCGTAATAAAAGGATGGTCATAAATTTTGACCTAACTAGGATTTAAACTTTTTCAAATTTTGCTGAAACAAGATACCTTAATAATGGTTCATAGTGATTTATTCTAGTTCATTATCTAAACTAACATCAAATATAGTAATCAACATTTTGACAATTCAGGAATCATCGGGACTAACAAAATTAATTGATTTAATAATAAAAATATTTATTTCAGAAATTATACAAATGACATTTGGCACATATTGTATTTTCGATCTTCTAATAACATAAATTAATAAAAATTATGCTATGGCATTGCAATTCACATTATATCGACAGTTTAAAAGTGCCTTATCAAAATTGATATAGTTTTTTTGTTCCCAGAGAAAAGTGCACATAATGGAGATCAGTATAACAAGTTACAGGTGTTGGTATTTATTTTGACTTAAACAAATTAGATGCCATTTCGAAATTCTTATTTTTCCGGTTTTTCATTCGCCTTTCCTTTATATCTTGTCTATGAATGAATCTATTTTCGTATTTCAACTGATTTTTCCGGCTAGATTTTAGGACATGCTTATTTTTAAAATGAATAAATGAATGAATAAAGCCTTTATTACAAAAATTAACAGGAATTATTAAAATAATAAAAATTAAAATAATTTTACTACAGATACTATATACAATTTTTTACTTATTAATTTATGTAGGCCTTCCCTATAGGGAGTGATGGTCTACCTTCCCTGGAGACCAATTCCTACTAGATTTTTAAAATATTTGTCCTTAAAGGATAAGCTTAAATAAAAATACTACGTCTTTTTATACTTTCTTCCTTGTATCTCATGAACGGATGTATGGGTTTTTGTTATATTATTTTGAAGTAGGCCTAGGCCAAACAATTTTCAGACTGATTTTTTATTTTAAGAATATCCTAATCCTTTCAGAATATCCTAGCCTATTTAAGAAAGATGTATATGATGATAATTATATTTCTGAAATGATCCTTAATCTTTAGTTTAGACTGTGGACTTAAAGAACGAATAGTTGCCGTGAAATAAATAATGTTTTATAGTTATTAGTGTGTTCATTTTCATTGACATATTTTTACTTATTGATGACTGTACGGTGGATTGAACAGATATCGTAGATATTGAAGAGATTTAGAGTAAGTAGGTGCATTTTCAGTTATTTTTCTCATTACCGTTATGTTGCCTTGATCATAATGATGTGACTCATTGCAAGTAGCCTAGCCTGGAGTTATTCTTGCGAGAGATATCTATTGATGGGGCTGCTGCAATCAGGGACCAGGACCAAAGAGATAGGAAGAGAGAGACATTGTATCGTAAAAATAAAATAAGAGACAAGAAGACAGCGCATCTAGCCAGTTGTCGATGCAGGCCTTGTCTCAACCCGAATTTTCCAGGCCAATCAACACGATACCTGCCTCCTCTGTTCTTATCCCTTGGGGTTTCTTCCTGTCACAGCAGTTTAAGGGATACTGCGGGGGTGTATATATATATATATATATATATATATATATATATATATATATATACATAAACAATACTTTTTTGGATAATTAGTTGCTAGTTGCTTTAAACTAAACAGACATTTAATACTTCCACATATATCGCATTTAAATAACTTCTAAGCTGGGATAATATTTTCGATCGAATGTTTTTAGACCTAAACTCTGTTAGAAGCACAAATAGCTTTAGGAAGGTAGTAGACCACTAAGTGGCCGTCCTGTTTTCAAATCCCGGTGCTGTCGGACCGGAAGTGGATCCTGAGTGATCTGGAACCTTGTTAGGGATCACAGTGACTCTAGTAAGTGGGTACCCAATGTAGAGGAAGAAATCTGGCGGTTGAGCATCTTCTAGTTCGTAGTCCAGCAAACAGTACAGTCTCTACCACTTACTACATCCAAGGGTTGTAGTGCTACAGTTTTTTTTTTTTTTAACTAATGGAATTATTACAATATTGAGAATGACTTATTTACTTTCGTAGCTTTCTCGTCCGGTTGATACATTAGTCTTCTTTCACGAATTTTGATTCTGCGATAAAATATTATTAAAATAAAGTAGCTATGTTCCTACATGCCCCTGTTACGTCTTTGTTATCTAAGCAAGAAAACTATCAAAATATAGCTACGATTATAAGAGCATCCAATTATATAACTGGTTCAGCGGAACAATTAGAAGTAGGGATGAGCATTCCCATTACGATGGCAACAGTTTTTTTTTTTTAAACTTGATTTTTCGAAACTATTATATAATTCTCAACAATATACTTTTAAATGAATTAGAGACTTGGCAGCCATGAAGAACAAGTCCAGCTTGAAGCAGACTAATATTTCAAATTTGTTTGTGTCACAATTTTGAAAAATCTTGTGTTCACATAGTTTTACTTACGTTATTTTTTTAAATTACGTACCACAATAAAATAATGTTGTTTTTTTATACTAATAGTCCAGGATCCCTGGTACATTTTTGCACTTGATTACTATCAAGCTGAATCTTCGTGAACAGCTTCGTTTTGATGAGACGCCCAACAATTTCCTTTGCGAAAATACTCGATTGTGATAGCTAACAGAGGTAGCAAGGATACAATATATCGATTTGATGATTCTCCAAAATTTAAGGATAACGTACCACGCAATTTCTAGGACAATATGGCTGTTAAATTATATAACTATTAACTAAGTAAAAAAAAAAATGAGCTGGTTAGTAATCATTTTTGATGACCTCGTTATCGATCAACATGTATAAGAAGATTCAGCTTGATAGTAATCAAGTGTAAAAATGTACCAGGGATCCTGGACTATAACGTGGTCATTTTTAGAAATTTTCCTTATTTTGATTTTACGAACCACACATGATGTTATCAGTTATCACTGATGGATAAGTGATAGGCTATTGATAGGTGATAGGCGATAGGCGATAGGCGATAGGTGATAGGCGATAGGCGATAGATGATACATCAAGTGGTCAAAGTAAATTTTTATAATAATCGGGATCGGTTTTTTTTTCAAACCATAAAAGTTACAATAAATTAAAATCTTTTATTCTACTTTCATAATTTCTTTAAATTAGGCTCATTGACCTCATTGGCATAGCTGCCTCTGAAATGAGCATTAGAAGAAGGCTAATAAAAAGTTGGATGAGAGATCTTCCGCATTATGAGGCAGACTGGGAAGGCGAAATGCTGGTTCCTATTTTTCTCCATGTTTAAAATGACATGATTGTTCTTGCCAGTTAATTTTCTTCTTTACAATTTTCTGATATGCCCAAATAAAGAAAAAATCTTGATTTGTTATTTTCAAATTTGGAAATATTGGCCAATAAAATTTAATGAATTTATCGGGCTCTATATATTCAAAAGTTGCTCCTGCGATAATTGGGACATTAATCATTTCCTCAAAACGGTTTTAAACGAAAGTAAATTTAGGCCAGTGCCTCATCGTCCTACTTTGGAGCTCATCTTAATAAAAAGTAATGGATGAAGAACCACCCAGCATAGCAATAACTAAACTCCCGAAAACATATTTCCTCCGACTGACAAGAGCAATTACTTTACTTTGCGTGGGGGGGGGGCGCCTATAAGTTTTATTTAATGTTCGCTCTCTGGTACTTCCGGACCATCCTCCTTCCGGAAGTGGGCCCTCACTGCCATTTGCATAATTAAAAACATGGCTAATTATCTTCGGACGCAGATGTTGACGAATGGACTCCAAGGAGACGGATCCATCGGGACAAGTTCCATAATTAGAGCCTTCTATTTGTCTTTTTTAATCATGGCGCTCTCTTATCCTTAATCTCATTATCCTTAATTTTATTGTCCTCAGGACACCATCCATCATCCAGGCTGGCCGCTCTTCTCGCTTTGTTTCTCATTTTCCATCGAAACTTGCTAAGCTTCGAAGTGACAATTTCAGTAGCCATTGGTACCACTGCCAAAAATGGTATTGACCATTAGCAATTTCAAGAAAGCCGTCGTCCCTTTTCTAATTTACCATTATATATCATAGAAGGAAGAAAATGGTCCGTCAAAACCTATCTTTTTCCCCCCTGTAGGGAGAAGTGTTTGGGGAGCCAACGTTTCGACCCACATTGCAGGCCTTCTTCAGGGCTAAATATACAAGATTCATATAAATTAAAATAATTTATGGTAAAGAGTAGTATATGTAATTTATTGATAATACATATTGTATGTAGTAGAAATAAAAACCAGAGGGGATTTAATTATATAATAAGATATATTAACAAAGAGGTAACTACTGTTTTAAAACCCAATAAACTAGGAAATGAAAAATTAAAAATTAGAACAGAATTATAGAAAATACAAATTTTAAAAATGTATACGGAATTTTTATAATTTATAGAAATTTTAAAAGGAACTTATTTATTCATGTTACTCTTTATAAAATTTGATTGACCTCCACCTGATAAATTTTTTTCCTCATCTTCTACATGAGGACAACTAATATTATTCAACGTATATTATAGATACTCGTAGCTCTCTGGGTACCGATAGATTGGTAATTATTCCGCAGGTCGTCGCTCCGAGTTGAATCACAAGTTTTACTTTTCACTCTTTTCCCTTTTATTATTTTCTACTAATACAAGTTATCACGAGCTTAATTATGAGAATCATTTCATCTAGAAATAAACTTTTCAACAAACATAAGTCGTCTATACTTCGAAGTGTTAGTTGACATTTTTATTTCTTGATGAAATGATTACCGAAATCTACTCATTATCCATAAATACATTATCTTTTCCATATCAAAGTCTAAGTTATCTTTTATTTTTTGGAAAATATAAACAATGAAATGAATAAGCAGTTAAAATTGTTGTAACTCAAAACGAAGCGACAACTTGAGGAACAGATACCGATAGGTCCATGGACCATGGCTGTTCAGCGTCAGCAGGCTGACGAGGATCTCTATTTCTTTCCCCGAAGCAGACCTTTCCTGGATCAAAACTCCGGGGGAGTAATTGACATCCTAGAAAACCAAATCACGATTCTTAATAGTACTGTACGGGGCCATGCCATCTTTCCGAAGTCCGCTTTTCGTTAGTCACTTCAAGTAGGGAAGGGGAAAAGTACCTGAATATGCCATCATTGGGAAAGGTATACTTAGCTTTAACAATACCCAAATTTGGATTATTTTTTTAAACTCATCTGGTTTAATTTTGACAATAAATGGAACTTTCAAATACCTCTGTTGAAAAATTAGGTTTTTTGAGTTAAGAGATTGTTTTTTTGAAGGAGCTATACTCGAAATTGTTATTAATTTTTTTTTTCGTGTCGGCGTTCACATTTGGTTTTTATCCTTTTAAAATCTCTACCTGGAATTGCGTTAATACTCTATTAAAGCCAAGGGGCTTGAGTAATATCGGGAGCGGGTTCAGGAGAGCTTAAAGAAGTCGATCTTGATGAAGAGTTTAATAACGTTAGGGAGGCCTTTTAAAAAGTTCTTTATGAAATAAAAGGCTTCGATCTTCCTTCGACAAGAATTATCCTGGGAGATAGGACTAAGCCCCTAAGTAGGCCACCTGCCGGATTTAAAGTGCACTAAGGACTCTTTCTTAAGGATTAACTTAAAAGTATTAGCAAATAGCTTCTTCAAAATCGGGTTAATGTCTTCATAACCGCGCCTCTTTCAATGATGGCTTTTATTCTCTTCCCCAAAGGATAACTTCTGTATCTTAAGTCTCATTGCGAATAATTACATAGTTAGATAATATACAAAGATAAATAAATAATTACATATATAGAAAATAACTATGTATTTTATTAATTTAAAAAATTTGCCATTTGCGGTTTAGTTGTATTGTTTTTTTAAATGTAATTTATTACATGAAAGTTTGACGACCGATTCATTGTTTAAATAAATTGTTATGGATTTTAGTGAAACTAGAGTGTATTCTGAATTATCTATAATTTCGTCATTTTATAGGAACAGTCAAAACAAACAAATCTTCCGTAATGGTTTCGGTCTCCTCAATCATCATTAAATAAATTTGTTTTAATATATTAATGAGCAATAAAATAAAATGAAGAAAAAATCTATTACGCCCTCCAAGTACTAACAGAGTATATCCAGTGATCAACGAGATGCTAATTAAGTGACTCGGTTCTGGGGCCCTGAAGGAAGGATGGATTAACCAAGTTCAGGAAGATTTGGAAAAAATTGTAAAATTTGGTTGCAGGATACCCCAAATTTAGAGAAACTAAAAAAAAAACGGTTGATTAGAATACTACTATGTCGGCTTCATTGCCAAAACAATCATCTCGGGGAAACCCACCCTGAGGTCGTTACAACTAAGGCACTGAAATACTATACCATTAATGATTGAAAAACATATCCCGTGGGTCAAATTAACGTTTAACTAGTTGTATAGTAAAGGAATATCCTTTTTCATCTCATTAATTTTATTATGCGCTCATCTCAGTTACAAAGTCATGGTTACAAAATTGTATATATACTTACAAAAAAGGGAGACCTTTCATTTTATATGTGACTACCTTCATCTGCATGTAGCCTGCTCATCTGCCTACTATATCTTAAGGTACCTTACATCTACAGGTACAGATCCCTACCTATCTGTTTGCTACCTTCTCAGTGGCCCTTAACCTAATATTCTAAATTGTGTCATATGAGGCGTTCAGTTGCAAAAGGGCTTGAATCCAAATTTAAAAGTTTCTCAGGAATCACAAACATATCCCTAATTCAGGTGATTATGAAATATTTATTTATTTGAGATAATTTTTTTTAGAAAATTTCGATTGCTGAAATGATGCTCTTTCTAAAAGAACACATTTCTTATGAATCAAACATCGAGGACTGCACATCGACGCCATCGAATCGCTACTCATTAGAGATGTAAAGAGCTCCCACCACACACCGGAAGTTGAGAGCACACTGCACCTGCAAACAAATGGACAAGTGAGAAAAGTCAGGTGCGTGTAATCGGCTATTCCTCACCGCCCCCTGGATCAGGGGCATATCATTTGTCCACCCCCGCCAGGCGTCGCCCTTGTCATGAATTATAGATGTCTTTTAAATAATTCATTATTTATGTTTCATACGGGCGAGGGTACACTTATCCAAACATACGTACCCGCTCTCTTTGTCCTTTCGCAATCCTAGGCTTTCCAATCTTCGGTAACGTTCAAAGGAGGAATTGTTTTGTTTATATTAGATTCAGATCCAATCTACTCGCACTATTCAAACATAAACTTGTTTACTCACTATTCTTTATTATTCTAGTTTTAAAAAAATGTTGCATTCAGAGGAATAACGCAAATGTAACAGCAAACTTCTAGATTGGCAACCCTCACTACTATTCCAGATAGTCTGGTTTTATCCAACACTCGTGTTGCCTGAGTGCCTAGAATTATTATCGAGAGATTATTTTATACGTATAATATAACGGAATTAAGCATTCTTTCCTAATATTGGTAAGGAAACCAGGGCAGGTTGCTAAATAATTTTCTGTATGCGAAGTAAGAATAGGCAGTTGAACAGCATCTTCTGAAACCTCACCGATAATTTGCTTTACATATGACATAATTCGACTGGTAGGAACACGTTATATTATAGCAAAGCGGTTGAAGTGAGATTCCATGACAGACACCGGAGGCCGTCCTCACCTTCATTCATGGATCAGAATTAGTATAGATTCGGGCGATTTTTAATTTTCCATATCTTAATAATCCAAACGTGTCCTAGCCTACAAAGTCAAATGGTAGTTCATATTGTAACTTAATGCTAATCATTTTCAGGCCAGACTTTTTTTATCTAAAGTTCTTTATAATGATGCTAAAACTATGAGCTCTAACTACAAACTTTATAGTGCTTTCTTGATTAAAAGTTTTCTCAACTTTTTTTTTTATCTTTTATCTTTTATTTTTATATAGGAAACAATGACTTTTTGTTTTAAAATTTCTCTTGAAACCTTTTTGTTGTAAAAAATCCTTTGTAAATCTGATTGCGCAGATACCGAACAAAACAAAAATTCTTTATGCAGAAGACAATAGAGTCGATACCGGGAGATATACAATTTTCCCATCAAATCCCCATTTTCCAGAGGAAATTTTGCTAAAAACACGAGACAAGAGGTAATGTAAAGGGCTTTTGTTTTAATCAGCCAGTCGGAGGAAAATGTTTAGGTCGAGAGCCGAGAGCCGAGTTGGCGAGCGAATGATGGAATATTATCTTGCTACGACTTTGGTTCTGCTTTATTAGGCAAGGCTTTTATCACTCATTATGTAACCTACAGGTTTATATTTATCTTGCTAATTTTATAATCCATAAAAAAAAGTTTGATGCATGGCAAAATTGTATGTGCTATGTTATTAACATAATTATATCAAAAAATTAGAAAAAAAAGACTGTAACTCTAAAAACACATGAAATAAGTATATTGGTTTCAGTATAAATCTGTATTATATTTGAGCCGAAGAGTATTTTCATGGCAAAGTGAAGTATTAGCGACATAAAATTATCTTGTACACTTTTCGAATATTTTTGTAACCTTTTTTCTCTTTTTTTTTTAAATTACTAGACATGAACCCCGTTCTCGCCTAACGGGGCACCAACAGTGGACCAACTTTTATTTCCCGAATTATACAACTGTCCATTTAATTGAACTACAGTAAATACTTGTTCAAGTTGAGTATAGCTACCTCAATATTATTCTACAAATTGAAGTCCGGTCAAGTGCAATACTATTCTGTATAAGTACCCTAGCGAGCCTATGTAAATGTGAATATCCATTCAGAATTGTTTTATTTTATATTTTGTTTATCAGATTTCATTTTAAAATGTCTTAATCTTATTCCACTTCGTCTAACATAAATAAAATGAGCATAACATAAATTAGTTGGTAGAATGCAAGCGGGGAAAAAAATACACATATCCTATAGATAATATATTAGACGTACTGGTACGAAGTGGATCGAGAAGAGAAAACTGTTTCATAGTCGGAGGATGCAGATCTGCAAGAGGAACGGAACTGGACGAGGTGTAGATTCCAGCTTGGTGGTCAACCGTTGGTCCGAATGATGAAACTATCACCTGTGGTGTAGTTGTTACTAGAACAACCTTCTTTCACGATGGCGGGGTTCGTGAACGGGATATCTCGTCCCTACGGTAGCGTTCAGGCGGGTACTCGTTAAAGATCCCTATCCTGATGAAACCTGGATAGGCAACATTTAGGACCCCACCGCAGCATCGTCCGATCAGCCATAGTAGCATAGAGTAGGGTTAAATGAACAATCAACGATGAGACCAAAAAAAAATGCTTGTAAGCGCCTGGAAATGATTTTATGTCTCTAATTAGTGCTTAATCTTTGATATTCATAGATTTGAATTTCTGGTGTATGTCGAGATGATGCCTTAATTGGCGAAACGTTTCCCGCTTAGTTACCTTCCGGAGTTTTAGAAACTCGAGTTTTTGAATATTTGAAATAACTTTTGACGTAATCCCCGAGTACGATGTATATAATTATTCTTGGAGAATACACTTGTATAAATAGACAATGAGATTAGGACGAATCTTAAAAGATGAGGAACAGCAGGTTACGCTGCAGGTAAAACGAAAAGAGGGGAACAAGATGTTGCAAGTGCCGCCGTGCCATCGGATGATAATGATGACAAATAAAATATTTAAGTGACTCAGGTAAATAAGTAACTTGGCGCTATCTATATGCAAATTGGGTTTTCCATGACATCATTTGCCATGTATTTGATGACGCAATCCGTAACCCCCGAGTACCTCTTTCGCCGTTAGCAAGTACTAAACCCCATTTTCCCATCAGGTATAAACCAGTGGTTTTCCATCTCGGGAACGTGCCTCCAAGGCCAATTCCGTGCGAGGGTGATAGCACTTCCTCGGGGGTAAAAACCGAATGATGGAGGGCGATATGAATTTTTAAAAACGCGTTGCATCCCGGATGAAGGCAGAACGTGGTGGGGGAGGCTATACCGGAAGAGAACTAACGTGGGGGTTGGGCTATACCGGAAGGTCGTAATTTCAGGCTAATTCCGCCAAAAGTTAAAGCATACGCTCACTTTTCACACCGCCCCCCACCTCTAGATATTTATTACCCCAAAATGATGTTTCCGCTACTACGCTAAATCACGCTCCTAACCTTCGGTAATTTTGGATTCTACATCATCCCTAACTTGGATTAGCGAACCAATGTCATAATTTATTGAAGCTTTGATAGAACCAGAACTGTTATAGCTTGCATATTTCCACTATCGAGTGTTATTTTTCCATCTGGTATATCGTAATATCAATTTTAATTTTTGGGTATCTATATTTAAAAAAAAAAAAGACTGCAAGGATTACGGATCCTGTGGAAAACCTAGTCCTTGAAATTTGACAATTCAAGCATGTTGTTTGTTTATAGAATCATTTAACGTTACTTTCTGCGGCTGTTTCTAATCAGGCGATGCTGCAGTGGCAATCCTGAATTCTGCCTATCCAGAATTAATGCATCTTTAACTATAACCTGACACGACATCTTTAACTTAACCTGACACGATACAGGATCGGTAGCCCCATTTTACGTTCCTTCGGAAGGTTGGAATAATTATGGATTTTTTACTCTCTTAGCTAAGGCCACAAACCAGGCTGCGAGCCCGCGATCTTGGGTGTAGTACGGTGTTATACTAATCACTAGACCCATGTGACCTCAACATCAAAGCATGTTAAAAGAACATTAACAATATTAATTAATATTTTTCCCTGATATCATTAACGGGTTCGGCTAAAAAATTCATATTTAAATAAGAGTATGGATAATCGATATTTTTTCCTTAGAAAAATAAAATATTCCAAGATATTTAAGAAAATGATAAAAGATACAAAACATTGATAACGAGAATAAAATAATTGAAGTTCTACCTGGCGAAATATTGTCGGCCTCCTCCAAACTTACTTTATCCTTCCTTTTCCTAGATTGGTTATTTCCCCTTAAGCCCCTGCCCACCGTCCTGGATCAGGATGACAAAAAGCGCAGTAGTTGCAGAAATAGTTGCTAGTGATCCAGGAGAACCCTGAAGATCAATAAGAAGGCAGAGGATGGTCGTAGAGAAGACAGAGGACAGATATACGGCCTAAGTTGGCTCCTCACGTGGCCGCGCTCACGGACCGGAAAGGGGACATAATCCCGGAAATAGAGGTTCTCCCCTCCGCTTCCGGTCCCACTGCCACCTTCATCATCGGCCTTCATCCTTCGGTAATAGATAGCGCTTCTGTCGAAGCAATTTCTTCTTCTGTTTCCTATAGTCCCGCTTGTCTCCTATAAAAGAGATCTTTCTGGTCAATCTTGAGAGGGTTAGTTAAGGATATGTCGAAGATTGTCCCTTGTCCCGTGGTTCGAATACCCTATTCTTCTTTTATTTTTATTATTCTTTCTACATGTATATCGACCGGATTTCTGTGATTGTGATCCTTGGATTATTAACATTACATTTATAACATCATTTGATGTAACAGTATCTAAATGGTTCTGGGCCATAATGGGCCAATTTTTTTCAAGTTAGGTGCTTTCAATTATTTGTATTACCCTTTCATTAACTAGATGGCTTCGCTTAATAAAGAGATACACAATGTTCAAGAGTATCTTACTGGACCGTACTATTTCAGCTTTCGATATAAATATCTTAGACCTGCAGAAGCAAATAGCTTTAAATTAAACCAGCAATTACTCCAGTGAATAAGATTCTTTTAAAGTTGAATCCGTAGCAGTTAGTTATTACAAATCCCGTTAGAGCTCACTAATGCAACGCAGTTATTTACGATTTATTATTTTTAATATTTACGTTTATTTATGATTTAATTTATATAAAGATACTGGCCATCCATCATGTTGGTGTTACGAAATTGGAATAGTTAGCTAAATATTATTTTATTAGTAATCTGGTGGAGAGAGCATTAAGAAACAATCATTCACTTCTCAACCTCAACAAAATTGAAATAATCTGATAAGCTTATAAATTTTGTGTTATTCTCCATTAAAAAAAAATAAAATAAAAACCTGTACCATTAAACTCCATGGTTTTGATTTTAGTACGTGGAAGGGACTGTACTGTTTCTAATACCAGAGCTAAGCAGGGAGGTGATTTGTCAGAGAGATTGCCAGTTAATGGTATACAGTTTATAGAGACTGGATGGGCCCCAGGAGGGTCTACACATCCCAGAGGCTCAAGCCACGCCTGACAACATTCAATAACTCTCTTAAATAAATATCTCTATTACCATTACTAAATAAGCCACCTGCACAACCGTTTTCCTATTACATTCATCCTTTGTTTTTATATTTTTATGAATTTTATAAAAATATATTTAAACCAAAACAAATCTATGATTTTTGAAGAAATTAAGGTATTAAGAAGCCAGAATTTTAAGTTGAATAACATTCTAGACCTACAAATAATTATTTAATGATTTCAAAACATTAAAAATAAAATTGTGTATTTTTAAACACCATTTTTTTAGTACACAGTATCGTATATGTTGACCTTTTAATTTTATGTGGTTTTTAAAATCGACTCTTCAAAGAGAATAAATAATATTTCCCCTTGTTTCAGGTAAGAAAAGTAGCTTGAAAAATATTATCTTCTCTCCGGCGAAGGTGAGTCAGAGCTAAATGTTCAAATTACCCATAAAAAATGCTGATAAAAAATCTGTGTAGGTAGAAATTGGTGGGAAAATATAACTGAGGAAACATTGCGAGAGCTCATTATACAGGAACAATAGAATATATTTGAGGCTGGGCTTGGAATGATATGCGCATAGCGGATGCGGTCCATCGCTGTTGTTGTTCGCTCGAGGGCTCTCCGATCTCTTGTCAACTCTCCACTGGAATCCCGACTCCGGTGTCTAGCCTCCCATGATAGGGCCTTCGGAATCCTTTGTAGTACCTTGTAGTATCTACTGGTTAAGAAGGATCTCTCGGATCATTACACATAGGTTTATATTGTCCTATCAAATTCTGAAAAACCTAATTCTAATTAAAATAACCAAGGGACTTTGCTAAAATGGCTGGGAGGGGGAGGAGGGAAGGGGGGTGAGATAGAGGCAAGTAAAAATAATTTCACCCCACGAGCACAATTATTTGATACATTTTACTTTAATTTGATTAATTGCTCTAAACAGATTTTGGTAAAACAAAAAAGTATATATTTGAACATTTTTTAATTGTGGGATTGAAGCTTGTATAGAAATTTGTTGTAAACGTTTAACAAAGTGGTAAAATAAAAGTGATATTTTAAATATTTAAAAAAAAAAGGTAAACACTTCAATCCATGAAGAGTCTCGGGTTCAGTACTTGCTAGAGACTGTTCTATTTCGAAGCCAACGGATGCGCCAAGAGATGATTTGATGATGGAAACTTTTTACGCGAATTGTCTCGCAGTTCTATCTTCATGTATTCGAAGGTCCTGTCGTCATATATGGCGAAGAGACGGGGACTCTATCCAAGCAGCATGGGAATTCTTGAATACTTGGGGAGAAAGGTTCTTAGAAGAGTATGTGGCCCGATCGAGGAAGGAAATCATTTCCACATAAAAAAGAATCAAGAACTTACCGACCTATATGTAGGATATAGTTTCTTGTATTAAAAAAACAAGATTAAGATGGTTGGGACAGTTTCATAGAACGGATAAAAAAAAGGCCCCAAAACTGATGAGGGACGTCCAGATGGAGAAAGAGGCAGGCCTTAGGCTCCTTGGAGTGAGAACATGGAGAAGAGCAGCGGAAGTGGAGGAGAATTGTCGAGGAGAGCGAGGTCCTTCATGGACCATAGTGCTCTATGACGATGATGATGATGATGTATCGGAGTTCTTTCTGGAACGTAGTCTAGAAATTTAGTAGATACAAATTTTTAAAAACTTTTTATTAGATACTAAAGCAATTGATAATAATGGATTGATACAATTTTGATAATTAAATAAAAAAATGAATTGATGTAAAATCAGCCAACTTTGTTAAACTAATCTCTCTCTCTCTCTCTCTCTCTCTCTCTCTCTCTCTCTCTCTCTCTCTCTCTCTCTCTCTCTCTCTCTCTCTCTCTCTCTCTCCCTCTCTCTCTCTCCCTCTCTCTCTCTCTCTCTCTCTCTCTCTCTCTTTCTCTCTCTCTCTCTCTCTCTCTCTCCCCCTCTCTCTCTCTCTCTCTCTCTCTATCTATCTATCTATCTATCTATCTATCTATCTATCTCCCTTTCTAGTAAATGGACCATTCTAAGACAACATGGGCGAACTTTATTTTAGAATATAATATACATTTCATTAAGGTATTTGTAACCACATTTTATGTTCCATTCATTTTCTCCATTCATGCATACCTTTCTGATGAATAATGCACCTGACCGTATTATACTTTTACTGTTCAAAGCCCCTCACATCATAAAAAGGTTAATGTTTTTTGTGGGATATAGTCATCCCGACCCCACTCGACTGGGACCTGAAAACATATCCCTGTCGAGGAGGGCCGGAATGGTCCCCTTTTCAGGAGATTATATTTTAAATCCGATACCTTCCCCCTCCCCCTAGCATTATCATCACAATGTGTTTCAGTCCAAACTCATAAATCAAATATTTTCCCTCGTAAAGGATATTTGATAATATCCCTGTTGGGTTTTTTTCTCTCCTGACTCTCATCTAGATTAAGTACCAGTGTTTTCTACCTAAATTTGTGTATTTATGTAGGTATATAACATATGGGTCTAACAATGGTGGTCATATATATTATGTTATAGTGCACTTAACAGTGTGATACAAAAGAAAGCAAGCTTACGATTTTTGTTCTACGGGTAATATGTCCGAAATTGGTTAATTAATAAACACAGAAAAAGAGGCATAAAACTAATGCAAAACAGATAAAGTCTTAGTGAAAACAAAGTTTAGGTGATTATTCTGGCATTCGCTATTCACAAACTTAAATAAATAATTAATACATTCATAGATATTTAGCCTCAAGATGATAACGTTTAAATATTACTCGCCGTTTGAGGCTACTTCAACATTTACTACACAAACGCTCTAAGCTCTCAATTAATTATAAAAGACTCATATAAATGACAATCATTAGATCCATCTACACTTACTGAGTAGAGCTTTGGGGGTCCAATAAACCATCGAATTCCTCTCGTATTCAATCCTTACAATCCAAAATCCTTCGTAATATACTCAATGCTCCTTACTTTGTTACGAACAAAATATTCCATAATGACCTTATTTTTATTTGAAAAGAAAAGATATCTCCAGGACCGGGATTCGAACCCGGGTCTCCCACATCTCTAGCGTGGTGCTCTCCCAACTGAGCTAACCTGGCTCGCATCTCGGTCAGACACATCCTTTCTTTTCGCTGATCCCATATCTCCTTGTTCACGTAATTTGTGATTTATAAAAGGGGAAGAATGTTCATTGAACTTAGATGACTTACGCCATCATATATTATCAGAATTTATTTTATTAATTTTTTAAATATTTTTATCTGAAAAGAAAAGGTATGTACAGGACCGGGATTCGAACGGTCTGGACATACAGGATCCCGGTCCTGCACATATATTTTCTTTTCAAATAAAAATATTTAAAAATTATAACAAAATAAAATAAATTATCATAATGACCTTAATGGCTCATATGTTGCTGACCTGGCCCGAATCCAATTTCAATCCTTTCATGACAAACTATATTCCCATTTATTAAATATTTTATTTCAAAAGAAAATATATGACCAGGATATAGTTATATATTCCCATTTAACTATATTCCCACTAGTTTCAAACCTAGCTAATTCTTCTATTCCTGATAATCCTCCGAGGTGCCTGAAAAGAAATTGGCCTCGTGATCTTCTTACTTAAATATTTTATTTGAGTACTACCACTGGGTAGTTTTTCTACTTGTCTTTCACGCTAATATGTGCCAATTCTATTCTTGTTGTATTAGTATAATACAGTTGTAAATTTCATTGAATAAATTATTTAAAATAAAAGAAATATTCTATTCCAATATTAGACTAGACCGGAAGTGGCTGCTTTCTTTTGCTCGGACTATAGCCGAAGACTAATGTTTTTGGGATGAAGCTAACTCAAATCTAATTACCCCTCCCCCGAGGACGTGAAGGCGCCACTTTCTATATTCAGTCTTTATTCCTTTTTCAATAAGTCCGGATCTGCAGTCCCGGTTTGTGTATAATCAAGTGTTTTAATCGGCTAATGGCTCTTAATATGTTGTAATTAAATCAAATACAATAATAACTGTCTGAATATTATGTGAAAGGGTTTAAAATAAAATGTGTTGTGTCTTTCTATTTCGAATAGTGAGTGGTTTTTTCATCGATTTCAAGAATGATATCCATGGTGTAAGTGCAATCAACTATACTAAAATTATATATATATATATATATATATATATATATATATATATATATATATATATATATATATATTTATTTATATATATATATATATATTTATATATATATATATTTATTTATATATATTTATTTATATATAAATAAATCAAAAATCTCTCTCTATGTTTTATATAGATATTTTATATATATATATATATATATATATATATATATATATATATATATATATATATATATATATACTTTCTTAATACACAATTAAATTAATATAAATATAATAAATAGTCGTATATAATTACTGAAATAAATTAATCTATTTTCCAATTTTGATATTATTATTCATGTATTGACTCCTACACAGTTGCATTTACAGCATTATTCTAAATAATTGCACTTTAATTTTTTTTTTTTATGATGTATAAATGTACAATAATTTAATAACAGTTATCCTTTACAGATAATTATTCTTGTTCCATATTTTCCATAATTATTTTTTAATTACCTAAATAAATACTATTTTATAAATATTTGGCTTATTTTTTTATAGTTGGTAAAAGGGTTATGTATGGTGAGCTATATTTAAATTATAAATTTTAACGACATATTTCCGGATTGGCTTTGAAACCTCGAGGTGACCGACCATCTTGGTGGAGTATCAAGGTGCCCTTTCATTAAATATTGTCCAATCCGGGGCAAAAATCTCTCTCTCTTTTTTATTGTAATATTTCATTGGCGTTGACTAAAAAAGAATAAACTAATTTTTATTTAGTTATTTCACAAATATTTATAAAAAATGTCAACAAATTACCAACTAAACCCAAAAGTTTAGATCACCTTTAATGCAATCTTCCCACCTAGTCATTTCTAATAGATAGGAATGACTCGTATAACAAACAAGAATGACAAAGAGGTGCGGGCCACCTGTGGTGTAGTTGTTATGCCGTTCATAAAGTGTCCATTAGTGAATAAACAAGTGATAAAAAGAAAGAAATAATATTATGTTATTATTTCATGTAATAGATTTTTTTAAATTTGTACTTAGTGTGTTTATTTGTGATTTGTCTAACAGCAGTTCGCATTTTTAAACTAATTCCTCCATATTACGTCTTGATTTCCTAATAAATAATAATAATAATAAAAAAATATGATATTCTATTAATCTAGTAAATTTCAAGTTACCATCCTGTTTTTTCGTGTACCATACAAGTAGATATTATCATGCAGAGGAAACACGAACGTATTTACGTTGAAGTCTCTTTTAAAAATAAATTAGTACAATAATGATATTGTTATTTATAAAAGATATAAAATTTATTAGGGAGCAGAGCAGAGCACTGGTGATGCTTTGTTCCCGGGGATTTTTCCTATTACATACTATTTATAATGTATCTCTCTTTCTGTGATTTTTCTCACTTTTAGTGAATAAGAGATGTTCTATTTCCTAGATTCTTGGTAGCGATTTATTTATATATAGGAAAGAGAAGGATAGTTAAACTGCGATATAACTTTATATCTAGAAAAATCATAGTTAAGGAATGAAATTCAAGGCTCGTTGATGATTTCAATAAGTACTTTCAGGAAACAGACACCATAATGAAGATATGCCGAAAATCCTGGTTAATATCACGCTGCAGGCAAGACTTATCTAGTCTGTTAACAACCAGTAGTGGGTCGGATCTAGGGCTCTTCTGGGGCTCACCCAGCCTCTAAAAGTGGGCACCCAAATGAGGGGAAATCTGGCGATTGAGCGTGATGTAGGGCAAATCACCTCCCTGCACAACCGTTGTGCAAAAAAAAAAAAAAACTTACTGATATAATTACATCACCATTAATTTCGTTCCGATCTTTCATTTTTCATTTGAAAATATTAATATTTATGTTTAAATGTTGAGGTAACTTTAATTAGAAATAAATACGATTGGAGCATTTCCTTACTAAGTTATTGAACGATTTCCTAAACCCAAGGCGAGCTTAAACAGGCAAAAACCAGTCGCTTTCTGTTGACGACGCTTGGTTTATTGAGGGACTTTACGACTAAGCATGGCCAATCCGAGTGCCATGTTTGTGACGAATCCCGGACTAATGGCTGCCAGCAATAAAATGGCAATGAAACGGCAATAAAATGCGATATTAAGCCGTCAAACCTATTCTACCGGATGTACCGCGCACTGTTCTCTATAGCTCTTTAAGAGATGTCTCATATGAGTCTTAGGTTCCCGTCTTTTGGTACAAATATAACACATTATTGCAATCTATTTATTTTTTATTTATCCTACACCAGTGTAGATTATTCTGATCAGGCATTTGTTTCCAAGATCAATTATGGTTTGTACTTGTAGTTTTTGTTTTATTATCTCTGACAATTAATCTTTTACTCCTTCAAATTTGAGTTCTTTCAAGATCTCTTAGAACCGATTCGACCCACATTGTAGGTCTTCTTCAAGGCTAAATATGCAAAATACAGACTATTTAATTTATGAGGTAAACCATTTTCCAGTCAGTTTTTATTTTTATTTTTTTATACACATACGTTGAGAAATTGAAAATGACTAAAAAGTCGAAACGTATTTGTATAAAAAAAGAAAAAAGAAAAACTGACTGGAAAATGGTTTACCTCATAAATTAAATATTATATAACATAGTCCAGTGGAATCCATCCTATGATGCATCATACAGACAATTTAAAATTATATATTGTAAATATTGAAATACAAATAAAGATTTTTTTCCGCAATCCATTCATGTCAGTGGTATATTTCTAATTTTATATTTAAACATTTGGTATTGATACCCAAGTTAAGGGTCATATCCTTCAGAGCTCGACAGTATCGGTCACCTGTGGTGTAGTGTTTATTATAACAGCGTTCTGTATCTATAGTCGTGGGTTTGCAGTCCGGCAGGTGGCCTTGCATTTTTAAATGGATAAAAATTGACTATTTACTCTGTCCTTCAGAGGGGACGTAAACTGGCGGTCCCAACAACCAGACAATCCTTGAGGGTATCCACCTGGATAAGCTAGCTTAGTCCGATCAGCCACAGCAGGAGAAAGTGACGTTAAATAAATATATAAGGGTTAAATTACTAACTAATTAATAAAGTAGTAATAAAAATAACAAATATAATTTAAAAAATAAGGAAGGGGGCGTTTAATAAATAAACCAAAGATTATCCTCTCATTTATTTTTAAAAATACGCTCATTTCAAAAGTTTTCCTTTACATTTGTCATTTATAAAGATTGAACAAAAAAAAATAAATATACAAAACTAAAACACTTGAAGGGAATTCGACTCATTATTTAGGTTTGTAATGTTTTTAAGTCAGCTTACTTCTTTCTGTATCTTTAAGTACCCATTTTAAGGAGACTTGAAGGCTTTATTGGTCCCACAGGCTGAGCCCCATAAGGTACTATACAGGCCCCACATGGTAGATTCACGGCTGATGATAAATTAAATAAGTTACCTGTCAATGACCCTTAGCTGAAACTTCCTGGGGTAGTCGAGTAAAAGGATAACTGAACGATGTATGGAGCTATCTAGGATAAAGTTGATGTCGGAGGTGGCCCGGTTCAATGCCTACTTCCTGTTATTAATACTCGTACGTAATTAATATTAATTACAATGAGTTGAACAGAAACTAAAACAAAATCTCGTGAGCGGAGTACTATTTCTTATCTCTAACCTCTAATTAAAATAATTTTACATTCATAATCAATAGAAAAATTTAGATTTCGATGAATAATATAAGAACAATAGTTGTTACTCAAGTTTATTTCTTCACTTGCCATTCTAGGATTATATATCATACATTGTTTTTAATTTGTAGATATTTATGTTTGTGTATTCTTATTTTGTTCCTTTATTATAAACAAAAACGAACGTACAAACATAAATTTGTTTATCTTGAATCATAATAGTTGACCTTGATAATATATGTGGAAGAGAATGGTCCGGGTAGAGATCAATGAATTTCTCCTAGAATTGGAAAAGTACTTTGCATATAGCCCTGAAGAAGACCTGCAAAGTAGGTCGAAGCGTTGGCAACTTAATAAACTTTTCTCCATTTCTAAGAGAAATTCATTGACCCCTACCCGCACCATTCTCTTCCACTTAGGTATTTTTATTTATTGTTCTTTTGATGGTGAATATTTTTATTTTGAAAAGATTTGTCCTGGCCGGGATTCGAACCCGGGTCCTCTGCATGCCTAGTGCAGTGCTCTAACCACTGAGCTACCAGGGGTCGTATCCAAGTCAGGCAAATCCATTCTATAAGATGGATCGGTGAAGAGAATGGATTTGCCTGGCTTAGCTACGACTCCTGGTAGCTCAGTGGTTAGAGCACTACTGCACTAGGCATGCAGACGACTCGGTTTCGACTTTCGGCCAGGACAAATCTTTTCTTTTTAAATAAAAAATATTTATAAATTCTTTTCTCAATTTTTTTTTTAGAATAATATTACCTCATATATATAAATGAGAAAGAAAATGTTTCGGGTGGAGGTAAAAAAAATTCTAAGTAGGGAGAACAGTTTATTAGAAAGCCAACGTTTCGACCCACATTGTAGGCCTTCTTCAGGGCTAAATATGCAAAATACAGACAAATTAAAATTACATATTGTAATATTAAAAAACAAATAAAGATCTTTTCCCGCAATCCTATCATGTCAGTGTTATATTTCTAATTATGTATTTAAACAGTTCATATTTATACAATTTACTAGGTTTAACGACTAGCTAATCTAATTATTTCAAATAAAGAAAATCAAAAGTATTTTTCAGGAATTGATTTTGAAAATTTGGTCCCCAAGCTCCGTTCCAATGATGTAGGATCTACCTTTAAATGTTTTGGACTGTTTTGGAGTCATAAGCGATACTTCTATGCAAGGGCGAATCTAGGATTTTTTTCTGGGGGGGGGTACAATGGGTAGACGGGCAAAAAAATTAACAATAATTTACAAATAAACTTGTAGTATTTATAGAAAGGTTTCAAAGGTTTATTTAAATGTATAAACAGTAGTTTCACACATGTTATTTCTGTTATCTTACTAATATTATAAATGTGAAAGTTTGTATGTTTGTCTCTCTTTCACGCAAAAACTACTGGACAGATTTGGATGAAACATGACAGTGATATAGGGGGGGGGCGCACGGGGAGCACGTGCCCTCCCGCGGACTGTTTTTTAGGTACAGTGGAGAATCCATTATAGGACATAAATAAAGGCAATTCACATGATAATAGTTATTAAAATAACAGAAAGAACTTGAGTGAAACTATTTGTTTTGATATCCTACTAATCTTACTAATATTATAAATGTTAAAGTTTGTATGTTTGATTCTCTTTCATGCAAAAACTACTGGACGGATTTGGATGAAAATTATTGAGTAAAATATGTTATACATCATAGGCTACAGCAAGGACAGATTTATGTGGGAGCAAGGGGGGACATGTGCCCCCCTTACAGTGCATAATTAAAGGCAAATCAGGAACTTAGCATCTTGAAATTTGTAGATAGGTTCTTTGTACAGTTTAAGAAAGAAGTTTGGATAATTCCACCCCAAGGGTTTCCCCTTTAACATAATAGGGGTTCAAAGGTTGTATGTATGAGTAACTTATATTTAAAAAAAATAATTAAATTAATAATTAATAATTAAATCATGTGATTTGCCTGTAAGTTGTACTGTAATGGATTTCTACAGTACACAAAAGCCCCCCTGAATGCTTCTAAGCCATTATCAAGTCAATACTGGCCAAAAATTACAGTGAAGTCCAAAAATACCTTAATAATTTCCATTTTGTACATGTTCCTATGATTGGATTCAGATAGGTTACCGTTAAAAACACGGATGGAAACATCTATTATATTTGTAATAAATGTGATGTACATTTCACTTGCAGGTAAGCCCAAGTTGAAAAAGGCTTAGCGCTGGGAAAATACAAGTTATTCCCCCGTATTTATTTTATTCACGGTAAAAGCGGCTTAGTTTTACACATACACAAAGAGGCGCGTACACGAGTACGCAACTTTATGTATTTAAATGTTTTGAGTACAGACCGGAGTGGATAGAGTCCATTACTCAGGAGCAATTAAATTAATTGTGAATGCTCAGGAACACAGCGCCCTGTCGCAAATAAAATAGAAAGGCTTGTCATGTTTGTAGAGAGCGCTAACTGTCCCCAAGGGAACATGTTTGCTTGTAGATATCCGCTGTGGCAGATATTTATACATGACTGATTTCATCTGCTTCGTAATTGCCAACAGTACAAACCATGCTCACCGCGATTTGTGTTCTCGTTTATTTATTGACTTTCAAAACATGAAATTATCCACGACCCTCCCCCCAAAAAACAACAAAAGGAACCATACAAAAAATATGAACAAATATAAAAGAAACAATTACTATCCTAAAGTTTTCAGGTTTCAATGGATACCTCCCTGTAAACCATTTTCTAAGCCTCCCTGAATCCATTTTGGTTATATTTTTCATTTTATACTAACTAAAATGTTTCATCGATTGATAAATAAGCCATTGTTGTTCAAATTATTTATGATTAATAATACTAATAGTTATTTTGCGTATATTATTTTAAAGCGATCAATAACTGCTGAGTCGTGTATCACTCCGAGGCGTAGATGGGAGGATTGCGTAAAGAATGATCTAACGGATTCGGGTCCGTGGACACTTTTATGAGCAGAGATCGGTGTTGGCTTCGAACCTCAGCGTTCGCCAAGTCTTATTATTTTATATTTAGTAGCATTATTATACTGCAATAATAGTACTAGAGTTGTATTAGTACATGCTAGTATTATTACTAGTGCGCTGGTCAGGCACATTTTATTAAATCTGTTTACCTCCGGGGAAGGATCCTTCCAGAACTGGGGCTCACCCAGCCTCTCTATACAGTTGGTAATAAAAATAGTTTGACAAATCTGACGGCAGAGCGTGATTAAAGACAAAACTCCTCTCTTCACAAAAGTTGTCTAAGAAACACTACAGTCTCTACCACGTACTGAACCAAAGACCCTAATGGGTTGTAATGGTTGCTAGTAAAAAGCATTATTACTAGTACCAAATAATTAGCGATAATTTAAAAATATCTGATACTTCGCAAGCAGATTTGGATATGGTTTAGGAACTATTTTCTTGGCATCTGATTTAAGAAGGACAGGAGGAAGTTAAGTATTGTCAACATTCGATATAGATCGATATTTTTATATCAGTATTTCTATTAATATTACAGTTTTTGAAAGTTTAGATTATTATATTATTATGTATTAGGTATAGATCATTAACTGTTGATTGAAAAGTTGGAACTCTAAACTGCATTTTTAGACTAGACTATAGTATTACAATTTTTTGATGAAATTGTCATACATTATTATAGATTAGGTATAACTTATTCAGTGATATGGGGCGAGTTGAAACCCTAAACTGCTTTGTGGCGTTAGAAAAATGGTAAAGAAATCTAGGATTCGTGAGAAAAATACGACGAAAATCAAATATTCAAATTTTTCTCAATTTATTATTTTTTTATATATTTGATAATATACTCTAATACAATATTATATATTATTTAATACAAAACGTGTTAGGTTCGGGCTAAATATGGCTAAATATGGAGATGAATATGGAAACTTATATTTTAATTTGAGATAATTTAGACGTGCACTTGTGGCTCTCTGGTACCTGCAGAGTGTGGCATCATGTTTTCTATATAACAGTAAGAATATTATTATAATTGAAACATTGGCGTACAGAATTATAATATTTTTTAATAATATAATTAAACTAAAGTTAAGAGATTGCAATAAAACTATTAAAAAAAAAAGAAAAGAAAAAAGTAATATAGAGCATAAATTTTTAATTTGATTTATCCAGTGGAGAGGAGATATTAGAGCCGAGTTGGTTGAATTTAATCTGAGCTAAAGGCGAGCTTATTGGCCAAGATGGAGGCTTTATAATCGCAACATCTATTTCTCGAATTAGTCTTCTCATCCCAATTGCTTCCTTTGCTCGCCCTCGATCCCGGCTCAATTGCCTTTATACAATTCAGGATATCTTCTTTCCTCTTCACCATTTCCGATCATCAAAAGAGAAATGGGAAAGTGGGGTTTGACCCATTAAGTGAGTTTGATAATAAGTTCGGAAAGGAATCCTATATTTCAATTTGAGATGAGTTTCAAGTGCGTTTGTGAGGCTTTCTCATATATGTTACAATGGAAATGTATTGATAGATTTAATTTCCAAAGAATCTAAAAATTAAAACTTGAATCCAACGTGGCTGGTTAAATTTATCTTACCATTCGGAGACGGACGTATAGGATGGATCTTGAGCTTCCCAATCTTTGCCTTAACAAGAGTATAATGAAAACATATATAAATAATAAAGTCTGATATTGGCTACGCGTCCCTGATTCCTCTCACATCTTCTGTGTCTAGATACAGTTTAAGATACACAAAATTTTAATATTTTTGAAACATGCAATCGAAACACTGTTAACACTAGAAACAGGATTCTGTATTAATGTAGCTTTTGAAAAGCCTTGGGTTCATTACATGGTTGAGACCGTACTGTTGTGCTGCAAGGTTTTACTCCAATTTAGTTTACCTGCGAATAAGGGCTGGGTGAACCTTAGGGGATTGTCCAGGTATAATAGGGTCGATACATCGCTGATAACAGAATAGGTTTTTGTTTATCCATTCAACGTTATTCTATACTGCTACGGCTAATCGGACGATGCTACACTGGGAATCATTAATTTTGCCTATCCAGGTCTAATTTGGCTAGAAATCTTTAACGAGTAACTGACATCGTACAGGTTCTGTCTGTCTTACTGTCTCGCCAGTGGATGGGCACTTCTGGTGTCGAGTCAGGCATAATAAGCTAGAGGAAGCAGGATATTAATGTCCCTAAGGATTAGTTAATTACATTTAATAAACATCTATTAATATAAGGAGGAATAAACTGATTTGTCGTCCGAGTTTATCTCAATCTGATAACCTAAACGATTGTTTGTTCCAGTTTACGTCACTTTCTGATAAAGTACAATAACTATTCGGGCGATGCTACATTGGGAGTCCTAAAGTATGCCTTTCCGAGCTTGATTTTGATTGAAGGATTTTTAAAGCGAAATCCTAACATCACTCGTCGTCGGCAGCCCCATTTTACGCCCCTTTGCTAGGTCCACCGACTGGAGTGCGATCTGGCGCATTGTAGGTTAACTATACCACAGGCGACCCGTCAAAAGAAAATATTAATAATCAGTTTGATTACTGTAGAAAATCATCAGCCATAGTGCGATGAAAAACACCTGTTCGTACTCTGTGGTATCTTATATGAATGAAATGCAATTTGAGGGCAAGATAGTTTTATATAACCTCAAGCAACACAGCAGGAGGTTATTTAACAGCTCGAAAACTGCCAAGTAAGACAACGCCCTAGTTTTTTTATCGCCGATGAATACCGTGAACACGCTGAAGAGGCGGATTGAGAACAATCGAGGACCGGGTTGGAAGACGAGACGATCCTGCTGGGAATTGCCCCGACAACGACACGGCAAGATCCGGGGATTTCGGCCAAATAGCTGCCTACTTTCCTTGATGGTTGTCTCCAAATCCGATACAATATGGAAGCGATATCCCTGTCGATGATGGCGTTGCTATAACTCAACTCTTTACAATCAATAAAATGATATATAAATATATTTATAACCGAAATAAGAGGGAAAACCTGTATCAATAATCTTTTTTACGAATATGCCACCATGGGCTTTTTTGTTACATATGTTTCTATTCTTCTTTCCTTATTTTCTTCCCTTCTATATCTCTTCCATTCATTCACTGTTTTTGCTTTCTTCGTTCTCTTCAGATTGGGCCTTTTTTTGTAATATCCTGTAACGATATTGAGATTTAATTTAATATCTATAATACTCATGAGGTGCATCAGTGGCTAATAAAGATTAGATTCAATTTTTATTAAAATTTTGCATTAAAAAGTACTTAATTGTTTGATATTTGAGAACTATTTATCCTTCAATTCGATGGGGGAAAATCCTTTAAAACTTCTGCACTTAAGTTATTTGATAGTCAATTTAAAGTGCATATTAAATTTTAGGTTTATAAAAACTTTTTATTAAATTTGAAAATATAAATCCTCCCATACACGTCTCATTTCATCCCTAGAGCTCCAATCCGTTAGATTGACTTTAATCGTATTTTTCGTTATTATATTCCATTTCTGTCGTTGTCAATTTCATAACGACAGCTGTTATAATAGTTTTATATATTATAAAATGACAATAAAAATATCATGCAGTATTTAGGATTGCTGCACAATATTGTATTATCAGCTTTCTGAATTCTTAGAACATCCTTCTTCAGTACTATTAACTTACATAATTTATTTTCGAAAACCTTCAAACGTTATTCTCCTTCAATTGTAACCAACCACATTATTATTTAAAACATTTTATCCTTTCATTATGACTTTATTCTTGTAAGAGGGAATAATTCTGAAGATGTTGAGAAGTAAAAATACTTAGAGTCTGTGATGAACAAAAAAAACACTTGAAGAGTTGTTCTGTGGACGGAAGTTAGTAAGTTTAAGCTGAGCCTTAGTAATATTATTATATTATTTATATAATAGTAAATAATATATCATTGTACCATACTTAACCACTAACTACGTAACCACTAAGCCATAAGAATCCCTGCAACGTGGGTCGAAACGTCCATTTGTAAGAAATATCATTAATATTTAAGCGATTATTTGTTTGCCTCCACCCACACCATTTTATTCTCCCTCTGATTATAAATCTTAAAAGATTTTATAAAAATAGTACAAGCTGAGTTATTGTCATCATGGCGTCTCCTTACTGCTTATCAATAGTTCCTCCCGACTTGGTACGATAGACTCGAGTAGATGGAAATTGATATTTTGATTGGCAATTTTTTATTGTAAATACTACTTTTGAATTAGATTTTTACAATTGATGGTTTTCTTCAATTAAATATAAGTAGACAGATAAAAATAAGATAAACAGGCTAATAACCTAATGGAAGAACAGAAGACATGATAGACTTCCCATTTATCCTTTAATTATAGCCCCCGATTTTTTTCATCATGAGAATGAGAGCTCTGCGTGTCCTGGCGATATTACACGCCAGCGCCTCGTTGCTAACTGAAAGCTCACACTTCTCAGGCATTTGTCTTACACAATGCACAATCAGCTACCTAACTGCCATCATATGTATACTTTCATATGTGGGTGTGTTATATATATATATATATATATATATATATATATATATATATATATATATATATATAATATAATAATCATTGCGTAATAATATAATAATATATATATATACATACATACAACCTTTGAATACATTGATTTAAATAATTGGTTGATATTTGATCAGTTGTAACATTTATCGCATATCTTGTAATTATTGTTAAATAAAATTTAGGTTAAAATAGTAATTATTGTTTGAGTGGAAAATCGTTGACTAGATAATCTAATGATCGATTTAATTGGTCAGAGGTGAAGCCAAAGGAGAGTTTGAGGAGTCACCACGAACATGCTCTCACATTCTCCGTGAAGATGATGACTTACATCGTAGGACATAATGTTGGCACAATTAAAAAATAAGTTTCACTTTTTTTGTGTTATCTTTGACTGCACTCCTGACCAATTCAATCCAGCATTAGTAATTATTCTTGTACTCTTCTCATCCCAGCCCTCAAGCATAGCAAACCTGTGCCTTTCTAGCAAAAACAATGTTTTCGTTCTGGATGAGGTAGGGTGCTTTATTACTGTTTTCAATAGTATGATAAGAAACCAGATGTGGGAGATTAATTATGGTTTCAAAGCCGTTAATCGATCCATGGGATATGGAGAGCCTCCAGGAATAGTGATTTTTGGCAAACTATATCATATTAATATAATTTATTTTATTGTTATATGATATAATTTTATTTTCAAATAAAATATATCATTTTAACTATCAAGGAGCGGGGTGAGTCTATAGTAAAGCGCTGCTTTGAAGGTCCCGGGTTCAAATCCGGCTGTGGCAGATATTTTATATAGTCTGTGGACCCTGTGGGAGCTGGAGACCCTCGTGGGGCTCATCTAGCCTCTTAAATTGTGTAATGTTAATTGGTGAAAAAACCTAGTGGTTGACCGTCTAGGATAAATCACCCCCCCCTCCACAACCGGTGCTTGAAACAGTACCGTCACTACCATGTTCTATATTCAACATCCTTCATGGGTTGTTGTGGTATAGGTTTTTTTTAAAAATTTTATAAGCTTTAGGGAGCGAAGTGGTTGAGCCCCGAGTTAGCCCCGCAGGTCCTTGGTTGAAATCCTGCTGTTGACAAGACTTTTACTTAAGCTGTTAGCAGCCGGAAATGGATCCTAGTGGATCTAGGACCATCCTGGGAGTAACCTAGACCCTATGATTGAAGTTAGTACCCAAAATAAGGGGGAAATTTGGTGGTTGAGCATGATCTAGGAAATATCACCTCCCTGCACGACTATTGTCCTTACTGAACACAAGATCCTTCATGGGTTATAGCGGCTCAGGATTTTTTTAATATATCAGTTGTAAAGCAGTAGAGTTCCTACAATACTCGTATAGTACACTTCTTAGTGTGCAGTAACATATTTCTTAAATTTGTTTTTTCTCGAATAACTTCATGGTTGGATATTTTACTACCTGGAACAAGTTAGTTTCCCAGAAGAGGGAATCGTAAACTCGTGTTAATGCTAATTACATTAAGGACGAGGACGGTAGTGTAGAACAAACACGAGCTGGAACGGTGTAGTGACTTAGCCGACATGTTGCACCTGCCCTTACACCGTCCGTCAATTAGCATCCTATGTATGTATCTTCCCTCTTCCAGTTCTTTTAGTTATTTAGTTCTTGGATAGTCCATCATAGTAATGTCTCATCGACTGTGAATGTCTTTTTAGAATACAAATAAAACATTATTATGGAGGAAACCTTTTAAGAAAAATGAAGGACAAAAAGAAATGATTCGCCGTTTGATGCTATTTCAATACTCACTTGACAAACATTCTAAGCTCCCAATTAATTACATGTACATGATTATTATTAGACCCATCTGGACTTACACAATAGAGCTTTGGGGCTCTGCTAAACCATCAGATTCCTCTCGTATCCAATCCTTACAATTTAAAATCCTTCGTAAAATTTCCAATGCTCCTTACTTTGTTACGAACAAATTGATCCATAATGACATTAATATTCTATTTGTTGCTGGTTTGGCACTAACCCCATATAAATATACATTGCTGACAAAGTACTCAAGGCCACTCAAAGCCACTATTTATTCCACTAGTTTCAAACTTAGCTTCCTCTTCATTAATACTCTGAAAAAGATGATGCCCTCGTAACCTACCAAGTTTAATATGTTGTTTGAGTTGTGTCACTGGCTATTTTCTCTATTTGCCTTTACTTAATTGTCTTTCGTTATATTTTACTGCTATTACTTAATGCAGTTGTAATGTTTATTTTTTTTTTTTAAGTAATGATTATTTTGGGTCAGTAGGTTTGTTAAATGATATATTTTTTAAAAATATGTACCAATATTCTTTGGGGATTTTTTTAATTTCCGTGTTATGAAATAATTAAATAAAGGTGGATTGGCTCACATAATTGCTAATGAAACCATTTTCACAAAATGAATTAACAGAAATAAATATTCATGTGAAAGAATAAAAATTAAGTTAGTAAAGTTTGCTATTTATTTATTTCTGTATTTATTTATTGATCAAATCTTCCCCCCCCCCCTGGAACACGGTACACGCCAGGAACGTTATAGTGTTCCATTCCTTTTCCGTCGAAACTTCGATCCTGCGCATTCGTCTATTTTTCAAGAGAAATGCGATTAAATGAGTTCTGCTCGAGATGAAACATACTTTTCCCTGATTGGTTTATGAAGGCCCTCGAGCCGCGGATCTGTTGAATGTTATGATGAGAACAAATAGCGCCCCTGCCGTTGCGACTTCACTACCCGGAGAAGGGATGAGAAGAGAGGAGATGTGGTAAGTGCTAGGAGTGGATTATGCCCCCCGCCTCCCCCTCCGAGGGCTGTGCAAACAGATCCCAACTCCTATGTTGATCTTCCTATTCTATCTCGCCTTAGCACTCCGCTTCCTAGTTCCCGCCAATTTTCATTTAAAAGATGTCTGCCTGGAGAAGCGAGTAGTTTATTCGCTTTAAATTCTCCGGAACCTTCCACGTCCTCAGTCCATGAACGTCCTCCACGTTAACTCTTGGCAGCCTCCGCCTCATTTGGTCTCCTGTCTTGATTTTGTATCAGTTATGAGGATCTTCGTTTTTTTTCTTAGTCTTAATTTCTAAAAAAAACTTATTGATCAGTTTTTATTCTTAAATGTAAAAGTGGGAGACACACACGTATATATTAAATGAAGTACATAGAAATCTATACCACCACAACTCAACAAGTTTACTTATATTATATATATATATATATATATATATATATATATATATATATATTCCTGTCTCCAGGTGTATTGCCTGTGCAGACCCTATAGCGTCTAACTAACGCTGCTTACAGATTAAATAATTTATCTGTGACAGCAAGGTTTCAGCGCCTGTGGCCCTGGATCCTCAGCACTTTTAATTAACTAAATAAATAATTATGAATATTCAACATAAATAAGCGTTTATTGTTATGTTTTAAATACCATTCCTTGATAACTATTCAAACATTCGGCAGTCCATTTATCATGGACTATCTGTATTCACGAAAAAAAAAAAAAAAAAAAAAAGCGAAGACGCCTCAACGAATTAGATCCATTTAGAAGGGACAAGATTTAGCGTAACTTGTTTCGGTTTTTAACATTAAAACTCCTCATATTTTGAGGACGATATGTTTTAGTGACTTTTTTGGAATATTATTGAATTCAATTACTGTTATTTTTTTTTGCCTTCCTACAGCTAATTTTCTATGTTCGGAATCGACGACAAAACGAATTAATCTCCTGATGGACTGCGACGTGCCCTGTGATTAGAGAAGACATGTTTCATTGAAGCGAAAGCTCATCACATCGCGGAGCAAACACAAACAAACATCAAATATTTAATATCGATTAGAACACAAAGGCAACATTTTCTTGTCACCATCGATGGGTGATATTTTAGTCACTCCCTCCTCCCCCCCCCTCCCCTGCCGGTATATTTGATACTACGTACATAAATAAATAAATTAGAAAGATGGAGCTTAATGAGGTGGAATCCATTGGGCTATTGGCAAATAAAAGAGGTAGATTTCATCGTGGAGTTTTGAATGTTATATACCAGTTATCAATAATTTTAGCCTATTTATTTAATTAATATAATCAATATTCTATTGTTATTTTAGTTTAATAACCCTAGCGTTTGAGTGTGATTTTGGCCAATTCTCTCTACTGCATCGTTGGCTATGAAAGAATACAGTCTCTAACATGTGCTGATAACCTTCATGGATTGTAGGTTTTTTTTATTTATTCACGAATATTACTAAACCGCAGTTTTCAATTGATTTTAATATGTTTGATGTAAAAATAAATATTACGGAAAATGTGGTTTTATGTACGTAAGTAAAAGTAATTTTTGTAGCTAATTGTTATGAAAACCTATGTATAGTTTATGTGTGTGTGTGTAGTCAGCCAAGTATGTGTGACTAATTATGCCACTGATATGAAATATTCTTCATTTGATATTCCCTGATGTATACCAATTGTCCAAATGTACAATAGGCTAGTTGGTTATTTCCCTGTAGATTTCCCGAAACAACTTCATAGCCTGACTAAAACCGTTAAAAATAAAGCAACAAAATGCTCTGTTAACCAAAATCGCTTTACTAAACTATCAATTTTTGAAAATAGGCTTTTTTATGGTAGGTATTTTTATCTTTAAGGATATATTTCCTTACAATAAATGTTACTCCATTGTCCTTTATATCCTGTGGATTCAATGGACAGTAGCAATGGCAATGGTCCATTTTAGAACCACAATGGCTAGCTCCACATGTTAGCTCCTAAATTAAATGTAGTTGACCATTTGTGGTCACCATTTGGCCCTATATATTTTACGGTCACTTCCAAATATAAACTTTATTTTAAACAATTAATTGTCAGCCTGCTTGTTTGATGAAATCATATTATTAATTTAATATTATCCTGTTAAACGGGATCCAATAATGTAATAAGATAATGTTAAGTTGGTAGTAAGGCGCTCCCTTCCTTCCGGGAAGCAGGCTGGCCACCCTAACCGCGCTTCCTCCTCCTGATGATGATTTATGTTTGGGTGGGTTGGTGTTCCTGCCAGCGCCGCCACTTAACCATCTGAGTCTTTTGAAATATTGTCTATGCAACGGATTCTAAATTAATGAGAAAGTGATAGTTTAGTTTGTGTCTCTACAGGAAAATCAGATATGACAGATCATTGGGTATGCATCTTCTGCTTCTGCATGTTTGACACTTTTCATAATTTATATAAAAAATAGAAACGATTCGTATAATAGACGATATAAACAATAAAACCGATATGATCTATGAGAATGTCTAAACAAATGCTTATTAATGGCACTATATCAAATCCTGATTATAAAATATCTTACTTTAACAGCCAAAAAAGAACTTACTTCAGCTTATTAATAATCAGTTCATTTACTGAAGATATATTAATTAATTAGTAAAACCTATTTGCATAATATTTGTTTGAACTTGATACCCTTTATAACAATGAAGTATAACTTTAACCATCAGGTGAGCGCTCCATTTTGAAAATAGCCCGTGACGAGGTCAAAAATAAATTCTTACTTAGTTAATTTATTATTTATGATCATCAGCTACCTATGTATCTCCCTGCTCAACTAATAATTATTCGAACTAATTTTGAAAGTAGATTTAAAAGCAATGAGAAAGCGTGAACTTTCATTTAATTTAAGTGAAAACCGTTTGAGTTGAATTCGCTCTCTATTTTCTTTTTTAATGTAATAATTGCTTTTTATATCATTTTCAGTTTTAAATTCTATCTGTTATGTTTAAAAATGGATATATAATCTCTCTTAGATCTTTATTTTCAGAATTAAAATTTATATAGAGCTATTTAAATTTTAGATTACCTTAAGCTAAGTGGCCTATGGAACGTATTTTTGCAATGATTTTTCATCTCTATGATATATTGCTTCTCTTATTGCGAGCTAGTAGAACGGGGCGGACAGAAATGCTCCTTCGACTTGAAGAGGGACAAGATAAGGCTAACCAATAAGATACTAACCACTTGAAGGAGGTACTCCAGCGAGGATCAGCCTTATTGCGTACTCTCAATACTCCTTTCTCAAGTGGGGGGGGGGGGGGAGGGTGGTTCTACTTGCTACGTACATCTCCTCGTCAGCGGGTTTAATATTTAGTTTATATATCGATTTGTTAACATAAAATTCTGTATAACTATTCTTTGAGTTTATGAAAAAGACTATTGCTTATTTTAAAATTAATAAATTATTTTAAATTCACACTATTGTTTGTGAAGTACCTAGAAGTAAGATAAACATGACAGATTTCATTTGAATGACTGATACGGTTACCATGGTAACACCTGTGAGAGAAGAACCGGGGAGGTTATTTTGATTTGTGTCTTGATCAGTTAAATGAAAACAATTTTGTAAATAGAGTTGAAATGTAAACTTTAAATGATGTTTCTTTTTTTTACAGTTAAGACTGCACAGAATAATAAGTTTGTAAATCAGCTGTAAGAAATTATTGTTGTAATAAAAAATATATTTACTTTTTTTTTACAGAGAGAAACTCAGTTTAGTTTTGTTTTAACTCACAATAAAATGATTATTTGAACCAATCAACATTAGAAACATCATTTAAAGTTTACATTTCAACACAATTTACAAAATTATTTTAGTTTAACTGATTGTCACGCAAATCAAAATAACCTCCCCGGTTCTTCTCTCACAGCTGTTGCCATGGCAACCGTATCAGTCGCATATAAATGAAAGAGGTTTAGTGTATGCTGTTACATTTCATGAAAGGTCTTGGGTCCAGTACATGCTAGAGACAGACTGTCCTTGAGGAGGGAGGTGATTTGTCCCATATCACGCGCAACGGCCAGATTTTCCTACAATTTATGAAGGCTGGGTACCCCCAATTCTGTTAGCAGGTTAAATAATTTATCTGCCACATTCGTGTATTTAAACCCGAGATGGTTTTGTATTCAGCTCTGCAACTTAGTGCTCTACGCACTGAGCTACTACTATTCCCTTCTTATTAATCCTTTATTAAACATGAAAATATAATATTCACACAATTTATGAATAAATTATTAAAATCTCAACATCTTATGTGTTAATATTTTTATATAGTTTTAATACTATTAGAGTATTTAAAGGTCTATAATTTGTCAGTTATAATTCTGTGTTTCAATAGTATAGCAACGCGGTGAATAACTGAGGCGTCATTAGTCCAATGCAGTAATCTATCAGTAACAATCAATCAAAACTAATTTTATTTTTAAATATATTTATTTTTAAGAGAATAGATTTGTTCTGGCCGGGATTCGAACAGGGGTCGTCTGCATCCCTAGTGCAGTGCTCTAACCACTGAGCTACCAGGGGTCGTATCCAAATAATCCCCATCAAAATAACAATAAATAAAAATAAATTATAAGGCCGTGAAAAAATTCCAACGAAAAGCCCTTAAGTCTCCAAACTAAAACAGAAATTGAAATTATCTGTTCTCTTATTATTTAGACAGATAATTTCAATTTCTGTTTTAGTTTGGAGACTCAAGGGCTTTTCGTTGGAATTTTCCCACGGTCCTAACACTTATGTAAGGCCTCTTTTTACTTTTCAATATTAAAAATAAATTATAAATATAAAATTGAGGTAATTCAACAAGATCCCAATTAATGTATTGTTCAATGAACTTATAACTCGCAATTTTTAACAAATCCATTACAAAATAATTCTTACCAATTAACTAAAGAATATTTTCATTACAAAACTAAGGTTATTATCAGCTAACTCACACTTCCTGATATCTTACAACTTGGTTGTATTTGCTTGCAAAGTGTTTTTCTCCGCTTTCTAGAAATTCTAATTTTTCAGCAAAGACTTGAGTCAAGAAACTTGAACACGGAATTATTTTAAATATTATTCATAATTTTTTAGCAACTGATTTACAATCTGATAGGTTTCCACGGAAGTATAGTGTCTGTATTAGATGTTTTAAAACGAAGATTAAAAATTTATAAAATTAAGTAACCACTAAGAGGTGAAGAGTGGGGGAGCCCTTGCTAACTACTACTACTAAGATGTAGATCGGTTTTGACGATAATCAATTCATTTCGAGACATCCTGGGGCTCACCAACTCTCTATGAAATTCGCACCCTTAATCTGTTGATACGCGTAGGACCTGCAAATCCGTGTCTTGGAAACAGTGCGGTCCCTGCCATATGACGAAACTAATATCCTTCATGGGGTCTTGTGGTATAAGTTTTTTTTATTAGCCGAAAGATCGTAAAAACTTTTTAAATTAAGATCCGGGGTCTTGCTACATGTTCGGAATAGGGTAGTGACTGATGGTCGAAGTTGTTCCTCTGAAGTGAAGACGGGAAGAGAAGAGGCGGGAGTAGGATTAGAGGAATCTATAAAACTCTGATTGAGAAACTCCCGGATGAGGAAGAACTGGCCGGAACTAACTAGCTGGCTGCTGGGGTGAGGTGTACTAGGGCCTCAGGTGTGCCACCCTAACCTGCATCAGTCTTCATCAGGACCCTTCGCTAATTATCGAGGGCAGTCTGATTGCCAACCTGCGCTCCCCCCCAATCATCATCATTTTTATACATGCCACTGCAAGATGGATGGCTTCCAGTCCCTCCTATCCAATGGTATCCCGGCTAATGATCCTCTCTTAATTTGATTTGTCCCTTATCATAACTTTGCTCAGTATCCAACCCGCCCCAGCTTCTTTAGGAGTTATTAAATAAGTTAGTATCTTGATGATTGTGGATGATCATTTCCGTTTTGTAACAGTTGGAATGATTAATCTTGCCATTATTTGTTGATAAATATAATTAGGCTACTCGGATGAGAAGTTTAGCAACAATAGTGGATGGATACAGTAGTAATGTGTATTTTGGCGAAATAATTCGCTTTGTCAATTCTATGTTAACTGAAGCGTTCGGTCAACATATACTTGGCACTAATTCGGGTAATGAAGTGCTGTTAATATCAATGAACATTTCATAATAATATTTTTTAAAGTTTGGGTATAGCTCTGTACTGTTTTTTTATATATTGCTCATTAATAATATGGAATATTGTAAAATTGTAATTAAAAAAATATAAATAGATAGATAGAGCGAATCGATTTACAAGTGCAACATTGATATCAGAACAGTAGCTCTGATTTATTGTTTTATATTGTCTTTAGATTTGCAGCGAGACAGTCATTTTTACAATTTTATTTTTATCTTAGTAATCTTAACTATTATTTTTAAATATTTGACATTATTCTTGTGAATTTATGAAAGGTAATAGTTTGTATATATTCTCAGAAAAGTTGTTAATGTTCCATTGTATATTTCGAATCACACCATATATTACAAAACTTGTTGTTCCTATAGAATGTAAAGAGAATAACACTTGGATCAAATTTGCTAGATGCGCAATTGCGCAGGTACGAATGAAAATTAAATAATAAATAAATACAATATTATTTGGATAATTTAATAATACTTAATTGCTACGAGTATACCAGCATTTGTATATTGAAAATCCGTTTTTTTACGTGATTATTTTTTAGTAAATCTACTAACTGTAAAATGCAGACTGTATAAAGACCCTCCTATCCAAGAGATAAGCTCGATGACGATGGCGATGATGTGCGGGCTGCAATAGCAATATATATATATATATATATATATATATATATATATATATATATATATATATATATATATATATATATATATATATATATATAATGTGTTGTATTGATCTCTTCTCCTCCACTTATACTTATTTATGTTCTCCCTCATTCCCTATTCATTATCTCAGTAAATTGTTTAAAACTGAACTCTAGCTCTCAAATTTGCTGGCATTATTGAACTTGGAACGTAAAGTAGATTTGATAATAGACTGTTAGGCCTTATGTCGATATTATGTAGCCCAGTACCTAGAGTGCTCAGCTGCTGTGCTAAAGGCACGGGAGGGTTCATATCCGACCCTGGTAGGTTAATTAAACTTTATTGGTACAGATTTTTATAGTTCATATGTTGTTGTTTTTTTAATAACCCAATAAATGGTTTGTGCAATTCTCTAGACGTTATTATTATTTGCATTCGACGCAATTTCAAGCGCCATTTTTTTTTTTATAATTGTTTTACATTTTGTAGGGTCTTCAATGTTTCGCTATTTCCAATCTGGCTCGGAATAGCTGAAATTTATTCAATGGCTAACCTTTAGTGCGATCCATTCTGTTTGATCTAGCAGGAGTTGCAAAAAACGATAACCTCAAATAAACAAACAAATCACAAATGAGCGTAAACTGGTCATGTTTATTCCTAGGTATAGATACCTGGATTGGAGAAGCGGAAGTTAATCGAAGAGGTAATAAAATATGTAACGGAAGTAGATGAGTGGCAGGAAATCAGTAAAAGTATATCGAGTTACTGTCACTGTTACTGTCACTGTTACTGTCACTGTTACTGTCAGTGGCCAGCGAGGCGAGCTCTCATAATGTCAAGACCTTTCAATAATTCACCGCGGGCTTCTTCAGCTTCTTCGCCGGATTCGATTAGAGTGTCGGGTCTCTATAAGGATCGATCTAGGCCGATTACTGCTGAATTGCAGCGCTGTTACGCTTTCTGTCCTTAGTCGCCATTATTTACATAACGATTCTTTGGCAGAAGATGGTACGAATTCCTCAAGTTGGTTAAATAACAACACCCTCCAAAGTCCGAAAACAACAATATATGACGAGGAAGTTGCCTGTGCATAAATCAAATGAGATAGTCCCAAATCTACCAAATCTATGGAAACTACAATATTTACTTTATTATTTCTGACAGTAAACTACAAAATAAATATTTAAATAAACAACTGAAAAACGGAACGAAATCAATCTCTATAGATTGAGAATAACTATTGAAATTTGAATATTTTTGCAATTACATTACTCCCGTTATTACAAGCCAGGAAGTAAACATTGAAATAGATTATTTTTAATTCGATTTATAGCCTTACAATTTAGGAAACGACCTGCGCAGAAGGTCGGCCGCGCATAGAGAAGCCACGCCCTTTCCACTCTACCTATCTCGCATCACTCGCGTTGTCCTGGTCGTGACCTAGTTTGTTCTCACTGTATCTACCTGATACAGCTGTAGGACCTTCAAATAATAACAGCGTTAGAGCGCTGGCCTGCGGTGCCAAAGGTCCTGGCTTCAAATCCTTAGCAGTAGCATGGGATAGAGTTAGATCTTGCTCTTCCCAATACGAACAAATAACATTCCGGGAGATTTTTTGAGCTTGCTAGGATATTTAGATCGTGGACCATGGATTCAGAGATGTTAAATATGTACATATTTGTCGAAAACCTAAAATAAAAAAAATCGCCATTACAATTACTCCCTTAACCTATAAAAATATATATTGGAATAATGAAAAGTTCGAAAGTTGGTAGGTTTTTACATGAATCGTCCCCTTTTTTAAAGAGATTTTATTTCGTGTTTCGTAGGCGTTCTGTAGTGTTTTCATTTGACAATTATCTTTATTTTGAACGAGTTTTCACAATTTTATCTTCTCTGAAGCCCTTTAAAGCCATATTATAATATAATAATATGATAAGGGGCGATAAGATGAGAGAGAGGGGGGGGGGCTAGTTACTTAGCCGCCCGTTAATAATTGAGGCCGGGCTGAAGGTGGCGTTTGTTCGGTGCCGGTCGGACAGATGTAACTTACACTCTCTTCATTAAAACATCATCTCTACAACCCCCAGCCTCTCTACTTCTCTCTTTCCTTTTTATTTCTGTCTCAGCTTCCCTCGCTGTGAAACAATTGTTGGCTTTAGTGTTATTATTTGATATTAAAACATTTATTCTGAAGCTTTTTTATCTTCAGCCTCGATGAATGAGTGGTTAAGTCAAGTTCTCTCAAAAATAATTTTTTTGTACTCGGGAAAGCGTAATCTTTTTTTTTTTTTGAATAAGTGGCTGGCTTCAAAAAAGAATTATAGCAAATGGATTTATTTGAAGCTGAAAATATTCCACTTTCCTCAATATAGTTAACTAACTTCGGATAAAATTCGACTTAACAACTTATTCATCGGAGTTGCAGAAAAATGAATAGATTCTGTTAGAAAAAACTAGCAATTCTAGGTTTGTGGGGATTTATTGGCGATTATATGGCTTACCTTTTTCTATCCAATACTCACACACGAGGTAAAAATAATTGTGTTAATTTATGGTTGTCAGGGTATTGTTTGAACAGTAGTAATAGGAAGTGATTGATAATTTATTGCACTCAAAAATTAATATATAACAAAAATTATCGTATTGTGAAAGTTTAAATCTCTCTTCGAAAAAAATTTCAATTTTTAATTGCTCATTTATTTTTGCTCATTAGTGATAGAGGCAATCTTCAAAATTAAACTGGACCATTAATTTTGATAAAGTATCGAAAGAGATGACAAAGTATCAGTGAGATTGGAGTCTCGATAAAGAAAAATATCTTAAGAAATTAATATTGCTTACTTAGTAGCTGGAGAATAAAAACGTGGCTAAAAATATAAGTAATTATTTCTTATCTTGTGCTTATTAATTGTCCCAATTCTATTGGGAACATAACATAACGTTCGTAAATGCGTTGGTATCCTATATTACATTTGATGTCTATTTTAAAAGCTATATTGCAATTGTACAAAATCCCGGATAATAATGTTAGTTGGTTTCATCAGTTGAGTCTTCCTTCGTTCTCAAAACATTGAGCTCAAGGAAGGTGCTACTGTATATTACACAGCAGTTATTAATTGCGACTGTTTGAGATTTCATATGTTTGATCGTCATATTTTTGGTCAATGCCCTGATGGCATTAGTGTTGGCCATGCGTGGTATGAATAGTTATGTAGGAGGCATAAGGCTTTGAATTTGCATTTTTCCATTGGTATTTCAATAATACAATTTCGTTTCTTTATTTTGGGTATGTTATTATCTAAAGCTACAAAACCAATCGCGATAACAACACAAAGAGAAATCGGTTAGCAGATGCGAAGTGTGTAATGCGAGGAGTGGGTGTTCACCTACACCAAAAGGTGTACGTACACCTTTAGAAAAAGGTGTGCTATATAAAGAGCTAACGAAGGCTTTATCTACATCGAACACAAGTCCATTCATACTTCGCAGCTGTTTGCGATTGTTAGCAACGAAATGGGCCTGTAAGATCTAATTAGGCTTAATATTGATTTGTAATAAAAGCGATTTTTTTTTCTGGCTAGATATATAATTTAACAGAGCCTAAAAATGACTGTTATGATGTTCCCTAATTTTAGAGTATTTTTGTTTTTATCAGAAGTAAAGATATAATTTAAGATATTATGATATTATTGTTTCTGTGAATAATATTGGGGTTGAGATAATTACATGATAATAATAATGTCGTGAATTGATATTAATATGAAATAAATATAACGACATAATGAAACAATATATTTGTATGTATTAGAAAAACAGTAAAATAAACTTCATTAATACTAAATATCTGAAGTGGCAACTGATACCCAATATATGAAGGCTCCCTAGGCTGGCTAACTAATAAATTAAAATTGAACCTCAATTTATAAAATATTATCGACTCTAGCTCTACTAAAAATCTTAGTACCTACTATAGCATTTTATATTATTAAATGTAGAGTTGTATAGTTTGTAAAAGAGAGGTTGGTCCGGCGTTAGGCGTTAAGCGGAAAGAATGTACTCTTTAGTAATTTAGTAGTTTTTATACGAGCACTAAAACTTCTATAGGTTACAGCATTTCCTTCATTTCTTTATTGTTTTCATATTGCTGTGTTGAGCACCTGTTAGCAGCCAGAGATGGTGCTATCCAATAGGACCTAGAACCCTCCTAGGGTTCCAGTAAATAGTGGATACCCAAAATAGCGGGAAAATCTGGCGGTTGAACGTGACGTTGGACCAATCACCTTCCTGCACAACAGTTGTCATAGAAACAATACAGTCTCTACCACGTTCTGAACCCAAGACTCTTAGTAGGTTGTAGTGGTACAGGAATTTTTTTTATGTATTCTTCGTTATGCGTAATAACTTTTTAGTTATCTATTCTCTAATCGTTAATTATAAATCTTTTAATAATTTGTGTTAATATTTACTTCGATAGGAATCTATTAATTTGAAATAATGCATTATACTAACTGAACGAACATCGTCTTTTTATGTACCCCATAGATGAAACCGTGGCTAACTTGAGCATTCCCCTAGATAGTTACACAAATATACGAACCGTATTATGATTTTTCTTTGTTAAAAGGGAACGTTTTTTTTTGTTTTTGTTGTGGAAAAATATTACTTTAAAATCTACTGCATAAAACACTATCGAAGAGAATATAGATTCTTCGCTAGCCACTGTATAGTGTAATCAATTCAGTATTTGAAGACCTAAAATAATATTTTGCAACAGCGGAGAGGAACAAGACATGGCCCATGATTATTCAGGGATGAATATGCACATTATTAATTATTGAATATTGATATGCTTGTCGGTTGGTGGGAGGCTTACATTAGGTTTGCGATCACTGCTCCTGTTATCCGGGACTTTGGGTCGATCTGTTTTGTGCAGCATTTTGGTTTTGTTCGTATCAGGGAAATATGAACTATGAAAAATATTTCAAGATGGAATCATATAATGTTATAGAAACAGATAATGTAGGTTATTCTTTGCACCTGCTTGCCTCTCCAGGTACTTGGGCTTTTGAAACACGTCCTATCTTTGTATTCATGAATCCTAAAATACATAGCTTGCCTGATTGTGTAAATAAAAATGACTGAATTTAAAAAAATATATTTATTAACATTTCCAACCGTTTGAGGGGTCGGGTTAGTTTAGTGCGCACTGAACGTAGCCTCGAGTGTTACTGCTCTGCAAGCTACATGTTTGAGATGACAGATAAATTACTTCTGTTGACTAATATAGATCTGAGGGTTACCTAGTCTCTATAATGCGGACACCCTCAATATTCGGAAAAACCAGGCGATGGAGTATGATCTGAGACCAACCACCTCCTTGTACAACCGATGGCTTACACCGTTCATTTACTGTTGTGATATAAATTTTTTATTCTTTTTTTTTGTTATTTTTACCACTAGCTAGGATAAGTGAGATCACATTTGAGATCTCTGATGTTTTCTACTTTTTAAATAAAAATGTTGTCAAAGAAAAAAGACAACAAAGTTGCCCCGCGACAGAAGGTGTAGGGAGTACACGGAACAGCACAAGTTGGACCGAGAGAGCCCCAAGACGGATGATGATAGAGAGAGGACGACAACACGGTTAGCGAATCAAGGAGCAGCCCCAGCCAACGCTTCTTTATTTCCCTCTCTTCTTTCTTCGTCTCGGTTTTTTCATTCAATGGAGTGTATTCAAAAGAATCTTGTTTGTCCATGAAAGTAAAGAACTCAAGAGTATTATACCTAGGGAAAAATAAACAAATTGAATAATCTCACTATTAGGAAAATATGATATATCTACATTGTAAGCTGTCGATCCTATTCAATAATGGAGATATATCAACAACGTATACAATATTTACAATGTAGATATATTCAAGCGTTCCAATTTCATTTTCTCATTCTTTTCTTTTTCTTTCAGTATTCTTTCATTTTCTCACTTTGCTTCCTCAGACCATCCTCAACATATTTTCCGTCCTTGTGCAAAGGAATCCATGCATTTTCAATACCTTTTTCCTAAATGACCCACTGTTATTTATTTCTTTTGTTTTATGTTATTTCCTTCCAAGTCCATTTTCACTTCGTTTACCCAACTTACAGTGGCAATTAGTTTATTATTCTTTGACATCGCTTCGGCTGCTGGGGCTATTTGCGACGACTGCTCTACTTAAATTTCATAAAGTACCTTCGTGGCTGTTAAGTACTCCTGTATTTTTATTATTTTTTTTAATGGTTAGAAACTGTTATATTCAAATAGAAGCTTCACTGTAAGTTTTGGTTGATACAGCACTAAAAGTAGACAGGATGATAGAATGACCGATTCTTAGCTTCTTATTGTGTAGCTTTCTTTTTGACATTAGGCCGATTTGAGGGATATTGTCAATTATTCGTGACAGTTCCATTATGAGAGTGTAATTAAATTACTGGCATAATATTTAACAATATAAAAAGATGAAGACTTCACACCAACGGGTGTTTTACTTATAATTTTGTATTGTTGGGCATGACACATGTAGCTAGTATCTTCCATTATAGTTCTCATGAACTAGTTAGAACTCCCAAGAGGGCCGAAAAGTTGATATGGAAACTGTTTAAACTTTTATTTTTCACCAATGCTTGGACCATCTTCTAAGGTAATCTGGTAAAATTAAATTTTAAAAGTTTGAAAAAAAAGGCTCATAATTGTTCCTAAACCTTGGCCGAGCTAACTACCTAAATCTAGATCCTTAAAGGCGAGTTGATTTATTTGAAGAAAGCTAATGAACATTTAAAGCAGTTAGCTCGGAGCTGGGAGGTCGGAGCTGAGAGGTCGGAGCTGAGAGGTCGGAGCTGAGAGGTCGGAGCTGGGAGGTCGGAGCTGGGAGGTCGGAGCTGGGAGGTCGGAGCTGGGAGGTCGGAGCTGGGAGGTCGGAGCTGAGAGAAGCGAGTTAGATTGTACATGAGATTGGCCATTGTCTCATTGCTTTCACTTCATTGTAGTAATCTCATTCTGTCTTCTCTTTTTTGCTGTCTCAGTCAGAACAGGATTATATCAAATCTATGTACCCTATCCAGCATTAAACAATGTTCAAATGCATTATTACATTTACAAGAGTGTAAAATCATCAGGGGGTGCAGTATAGAAATTACTAAAATTAGTCTTATGTTATTTGTGACTGCGTTTCGGCCTCTTTTTTTAGACAATCATCAGGGCTGAGGATGAAATAAAACAGAACAGGCCTAAAGTAGTAGGCCGAAACGTAGGCACAAATAAAACAATTCGTAAGTAATACACCCAGTCAACCTGTCCAAAATATATATATGTATGCACACACTCGCTCTGCATGGACCCCCCCCCCCCTCTATTGTTCAAATTATTCCGGAAGAGAAATATATCGGTTCATTTAATTTTTTTACACCAGATAATTAATTGGTAATTAAGCAGGTAATTAACGTTATTATTATAGAAATCGAAGTTAGGTTTAATACTTAGTTCATAATCTCTCGTGAGCCACTTGGTATTGTTTTAGAAATGAAACTAACTACTTAATAATATAATTATATTTATTTTCAATATATTCATATTGTGGAAAAATTATGTTAAGGTAAAAAGCATAATAATAAACTTGGAAAACATCCAAATCTTTTGATTAAATTTTCTCAAAAAATATCAAATTAGGATTGCTTTTCGTTGGAACTTGGACACTGCACTTGTCTTCGCAAATGTGTCAGTTATAACATTAATCAAAAATTAGTGCATCAAGAATCTTGCATTTCACATTTCTAGAATGTTCAGGTTGTTTAACGGAAAGGCATTCATTATATTTCTCTGGGTTAGGTATATATATTTCATTAATTATTTTTTTAAAATGTATTGCAAACAAGTAAATTACAGTAAGCTAGTAGAATTATTTGTAGGAAGCGAAGCGATGACGACAGGCTAGATCCGAGAAAGCCTCCGAAAGGAAAATAAAAGAGAAGTCGGTGAAAGCTTTCCAGAGTATTTTCCTTAAACGAAACTAAAGCCCGAGGTTTCTGAGAAACGCCCATCTTTTTTTCGTATTTATTCCTCTTGTCTCTTTATTTAGATCATTTTTAAATAATTAATTACTTTCCAATTTGAGAATAAACAATCTTAAAATAGGCAAAATATTGTTTTCTCTCTTACTAAGATGAGATGTTGAGTATTCTTAAACTTTTCGGATATCTTGCATCATTTGTTTTCAACTGATTGCTACGTTTAGTGGGCACCAGCTTTGTCCTCGTATGAAATCTGCCAGTTGCAGATCCGCAATGTTCTAAATGTTATCACAGAAAATTCTTGTGATAGTTAAAAAAAAATATGCATTATTCGACTGTAAATAATAATTGAGATTTTTAACTGCGGTTTAAAACTTGTTTTTTGTTTCTAATACGAAGAATTGTTTTTTTCTTCCTTTTTCACCAGATCCATCCGAGATAACATGAAACAAATATATAATGAAATAAGCAATTATTAATACATAGTTATTTATACATGGGGGGGGGGGAGGGGGAGGGCGGAGTGGCTGGGTGGTAGAGCGCTGAGTTCACAAATCTCGCTTCTTGGCAGACTTTTATTTAATCTCTTAGCAGCCGTGGAGGGAATCAAATGGCATTTAGGATCCTTCTGTGGCTCACCCAGCCTCTATAAAATGGGTACCCTAAGTTGGGGGAAAGTTTTGCGGTTGAGAGTGATCTAACACAAATCACCTCCCTGCACAACTGTTCTCCAAGAAATAGTACAGTCTCCATCACGTAATGAACCCAAGACCTTTCATGGGTTATAGTCGTTCAGGTTATACATACGGTATCTGTTGGAACTGGAAGCTCGACTTAATATTTTACTGTTAAAACTACTCAAACTGAAGAAGAAAATGGTCCGGGAAGAGGTCAAGAAAATTCTCTTTTATAGGGAAAACTTTTTATTACTAAGTCAATGTTTCGACCCACATTGGAGGTCTTCTTCAGGGCTAGTTTGAGGTCTTCTCCAGTCTATTGTCAACCCTCGCCCATCAAACTAGCCCTGAAGAAGACCTGCAATGTGGGTCGAAACGTTGGCTTACTAATAAAAAGTTCTCCCTAAATAAGAGAATTTTCTTGACCTCCTCCCGGACCATTTTCTTTCTTATGTGTACAAGGTCAACTAATTTTATTCGACAAATACAGATAGTGAAGATTACTTAGTATGCTTGGAGATATTATAAACAATATTTCGGAGATGGAGTAAGAAATGATAACATCTATGGCGCGATCTATTTTTAAATCATTAACTGTACCAGACTATTCTAGGATTGAATGATTTTTTTTTTCCACCAAGGGACTCGTTTTTTTCTTTCAATTAAATTTCTAGTTATTCTACCTCCTTTTTTGCTCGTTTAAAAATAAAGCAGTCCGGAAATATAACGTCCCTGACAGACTTGAAGGCTCGTGAATATTATATTTCATTATTCCGAAAGGGAGGGGGGAGAGCTGCGATCTCGGCTGAAAAGTGTCAATTAAGTGAAAACTGGCGACTGGCAGTCAGCAATAATGGACCGGGGTCAGCCAGCGAGGCTTCCCGTTACATCATTAGCTAAAATAAAAGAGGTAGAGGAGCGGTACAAGGGTACATGGGTACGAGGCTACGAGGGCACAATGGGGCCCGTGTTACCTGTACCAATTAGCTCATCCTACCTTGGTAATTAATCCCCGATAGAAATCCATTGAGGGACAGATCCGTAGCAATTAGGAGGCAACGTGATACATGGCGCCATATTGTGTAACAGTCATTCATATCTATCTCTCTGATAATGGATCTTCTCACAATGGTTTCGTATATTGGGTTATAATAATTTATATTTAAGTGTTAAATAATTCATAGATATGAACCATATTTAATCAATATTAAAATAAAGGAAGTCGAGAGGATCAGTAGCACCACGTAAGGGATATTATGAATGCTATATCGCTAGGATTATGAGCGGCCTCGTGTAAGTGCTGCCGTATCTCGCTAAATACGATGGTACTTACAGTTAGAACTGAACAAGATTAGCAACCTTGTTTCGCTTTACTAACCTTGCTTTATGAATCCTCGACTTCTCCTTGCAGCTGATTTATACATATACAGATATGTTTTTTTTAAATGCAGCTTAAAAATATTTATACTTTTTTTAAAAATATTTATTGCACTATTATTATGGTTATAAAATGTTCTAGCTAAGTGTTAAAACTGTAAATGTGCTGTCAAATCATATCAGCTGGCTTGTTAACCATTAATGTACTTATGTATTGGCTAATGTTATGTATGATTGCGATAAACTAAGATTATCATAAAGATAGAATATCAAAGAGTACTAGGAAAAACTCTTTCCAGGGGAAACATATGTATACATATATATATAGAGGTAAGTTCCCAATCGGCAGGTCCATTGAAATTACTTCCTACTAAATATAGAAAAGACAATTTTATGTGTGATTGAAATAAACCTAAAATTATTTTATCTTAGATTCATTAAAATAAAGATGGAATGAGAACGGTTTAGTTCCGATTTTTTTAAATAATATATTTAAAGTAGAAAAAATACAAACAAAATGAATTATGTCTCTAAACTAAAACAGGAAATAAAAGTGCCTGTCAATATTTGGCCCATTCTGGCATCTTCAAGAGAGAAAGAAACTAACAAATAGAAGATGCAAATACACACACCGAGCTTTAAAAAGCACATACAAAAATAAAAATAAAACAAATCACAAAAACCGAAAACAGGAAAACAAAGTAAAAAGGAGATTATGGCTATTCCTCAAAATATATTCATACTGAAGAGCAATATTTAAAATGTAAAATAAACTATATTATTATAGAAGGAGGAACCATAGATGAAACAGGCGTAGTGTATAGCGTGCATATATAGTGTACAGTGTATAGTGTACAGTGTATAGTGTATAATGTATAGTGTATAGTGTATAGTGTACAGTGCGTGGTAGCTCTATCATAAAAAAAATTAAATAGAAATAGCAAAAGAGACCTAATGCATTTTAAGGTTTAGATGCGCTTTTCTTTATTTTTTTTCTTCGCTTTTATTCTTTTTCATGAAGATGCCTGGATGAGCAAAACATTGACAATAATTAGTAATATTTTTTTTTTCTTTTTTGTGTATTGTTCTTTAGAGGCTTAAGGCTTTGTGTTGGGAATTTTACAATTCATATCATATAAAAAATATTTATAATAAAAAAGGGATTTGCTTTTTTAAAATTTATAAAAACCCGCGACCTCTGGACGTGGCGATTGGCTCAGAGCTAAAGGATGTTGACCAATGACAGAGGAGACACATGAGTGACGTGCCATCGGCGAGTTAGGGATTCCCCACAATTATTACTTGGGGCCTGGAAGAGACCTTACTGTCGCCTATCACGACAGCTTATTAGCTCTATCTAGATCACTATACTACTCTAGTAATGATAGTACCCGAGGCCTCGCTTTTATCGTTTTTACTAAACAGTTGCTCTTATCATCGATATATCTTTAAATTATCAAATGTTAAAGCACGAAAGAAGAATTTGAAGAACAGCGAGTAAATATATTTTGTCCAAAATGTGTAGTCTAGTTATTAGCTGTAATGTATCCATAAAGTGGTAGTTGATTGTAGCTGTCGTGGCAGTGTTATGTTTTAGCTGTAATGTATCCATAAAGTGGTAGTTGATTGTAGCTGTCGTGGCAGTGTTAACTGTTAGCAGTAATATATCCGTAAAGCTGTCGTGGCAGGTTAACTGTTAACATACATTACTGTCATGACTGAACCGTCACTCCTACTTCTGCTCTAACCTACTTTATCAAATTCTAGGGCATTTGATGCTTTGCGCGTTGTTAATCTTATTGTAATTCGATAATTTCCAATTTTGAAATTAATACTAGTTCTGCGTTTCTGTGGTGAGTGGTTTAGCGTTGTGGAAATCACCTGGGTTCACCCAGCCTGCGGCAAATAACCTTTCTCCACGACTGTTTGTCCTTACCCTGACATGTACTGACCAAAATATCAGATGAAGTGGAACAAGTGTTTTTGTTTTTTTTACAGGGCTCAATATCCTCTCTAGAAAAGGGTTAGAGTGGAATATTGCTATTTTTTTTAGTGTTTTAAGGTTTGCAATCCTTAGATCATCAACGCCTATTGTTCGCTTAGTTAAATTTCTTTACATATTATAGGTCAATAACAGCAACACATTTTTGCTGAACAGTGGATAAAATTTTATTATTATTATTATTTAATTTTCATTTGCACCGGCGCATCCAGCAAATTTGATTGAAGAGTCAATACAATTTAGACAAGTCAAGTTCTTTGCCGACGTTTCGCTGCTCATACTCTTAGCTTCCTCAGGGCTTAACCTGAGAATGAAAATGTTCTTCAATATCGGTATTTATAGCTTTTCGGCTCCAAAGACGGACCCTATTCTTCACTTGGTCTGATTGTCTGGGTTTCGAACGGTGTTTACCATCCCCTGTACTTAGCATTTATTTAGAAACTGTATGTATTATGGCGAGTATTGTATACAGTAACAACAAGCGAAAGCCTTAGATACAGAACAACTGCCCCCCCCCCCACCTAGAAAAAAGGTACAGTTAATTCGGCAGCAGCTGACAGCTCTCGTTACAACTTTTATACAACCCACCCCCAAGTGTTTATTACAACAGAGGCCCCCACGTTCAGATTTCGGGCGGGTGGGGCGCGATGATATTAATATAGCGGGTGATTTGTGCCCGCTGGTGCCTGGCTACTCGCTCCTGCGACCCTCTTCTTTTCCTTCGCCATCTGATGCCCGCTTTGTTTCGGGGTGGCAGGCCCTTCTTTTTTCTTCTCGAGTTTCTTTTGTTCCTTCTGCTTTCATAAGAATAAAAGAAAGTTAGTTTCTTCGAGGAACGACCGGAGGAGGAAGTTTTATTATTTCGCAGCTCGTGCTTCTTCTTGATTCGCTTAATTAACAAACATTACTTCTATTATGGTTTTGAGAAAAAAATCTTAAACAATGGTTTAAAGTCTTTTATATCTTACTAATAACAATATAGAGCTGTACAGTTCAGTGTGTATATTAATGAGCTACTGATCTGAAAGTGCCGATACTGAAAATATAATTTATGTATTTTGTCATCAGCTGTGGATCGACCCTGTGTCACCTGTAGGCAGATCTTGCGGGGCTTAGAAACAAACCAGTCGTTACAAATTACTGAATTCAAGACCCTTTAAGGATACTTATTTTACATCGTTTTATTTTTTTAACAAATCGTACAAAAATAAAATTAGTAATAACCAATATAACGGTTTTGATCTAAAAGATATTGGTACAAGTAGCTGAAGGCTCTGTCATCCCATTATTTTCATTTTGACATTCAATTTTTGTCTATAGTGAAAATATTAGTTATTAACAATTTTGTCAATAACAATTGGGATGACACTTCCGCTTAGCCTCCAAATAAAATACAAAGATATAAATAAGAAAGACTATTGGAGGGACTTACCGAAAGGCCACATTGAGGTTTAACCACCTCCCTGTGTACGTATCTTACTAATATTATAAATGTGAAAGTTTTTATGTTTGTCTCTCTTTCACGCAAAAACTACTGGACGGATTTGGATGCGACTTTACAGTAATATAAGTTATACATCAGAATAACACAGGGACTATAGCAAGCGCGGATTTAGGGGGGCGCACGGGGGCACGTGCCCCTCCCCACTCCCGACAGTTTTAGAGGTACTTTGGAGAATCCATTATAGTACATAATTAAAGACAAATCAGGAATTTAGCATCTTGAATTTTGCAGATAGGTCCTTTGTATGATTTAAGAAAGAAGTTTGGATAATTCCACCCTTATTATAATAAGGGTTCAAAGGTTGTATGGAATCCGTCAGTTTTGAAGTTAGACATCTGAAATTTTGTAAAAGTAACCTATAGTGAAAAAAAATAAATTATTTAAATAATTAAATCATTTATTATTTTAAATTATTAAAATATAAATTGTTAAAAAGCACTGTCAAGAAACTTTAAGCGGTAGTCCAAATTCTATGCGAGCGAAGCCGCGGGCAAAAGCTAGTTGGTGTATATGTATACACACACACGAAATGGCGTTGCTCACTTTTCAAGGTGATCACCAGAAGTGCTGGTTTTAAGGATAGGTAGCTTTTAAGGTCCTAAGCATTTAAAAAAAACATGTTTGCTCTCAGAAAATAAATTGTTTTATAAAATAGCTTTATATTGCGGAAATAACATATTAAATTTAATCGCCTTTTACCGCCTACCGAATGTCAAGTAAGGCATAGTAATCATCGTTTTTATTATTTGTTCATTTAACGTCACTTTATGGTGCTATGGCTAATCGGACGATCCTGCAGTGGGAGCTCTAAATTTTGCCGATCCGCCTCCACTTCACATCCATTCGGAAGGACGGCATAACTAAGGATTTTTTACTCCCTTTAAACAATGCTAACTCCACTTGCTGTGCTAGGAACCGACGATATTGGGCATTGTAAGTTGTCATACTAACTACTAGACCACAGGTGATCCTCGTGCGAATCCTGCTAATAATCTGATATAACAATTAATTTCCCGTTCCACAGATTAATAGTGTAATAAACATAGTTCTTATAAAATGGCTGAAGAAATTGCGACCTTAAAGATGCTCGTGGTAGCGAATGTTGCTTATCGGAGTTAGAAGCTGAGCGACAGATAGAGTGGGATTGACAGATATTGAATAGGCGCTACCTTCCAGTCGCTTCCAATATCTCAGCCTCTCTTCCTCTCGCTTGTATCCTGTCCGCATCCTTCGTAGTCAGTCTTAAAACTTATATATGCGAAATAGAATAAAAACCCGCTACAATTCGAGAATAATCTAGGGCTCAATACGTAGTACAGTAGAGACTGTACCGTACTGGATAACGGTTTTGCAGAGAGGTGATTTGTCCGAGATCCAGCTAGGGTTTTCCCCCTGTTTTGGGTATCAACTTTATTGAGGCTGGATGAGCTTTTCCCTAATCTATTATCTTGGCTAAGATTGTCTTAGAATCATAGTCACTTATCGACTCTGTGGGATCTGGATTACTTTGATGATCCCTATAAAGTGGGTACCCATGATTAGGGGAAGACCCCGACAGTAGAGCATCCCAGCACAACCGTTGCCTTGGAAACAGTACAATCTCGACCATGTACTGAACTCAAGACCCAACGTGGGTTATATCCGTAATGAACGAATCATGTCTTCTTCTCGATCGTAAATTAGTAACCCAGAAAAGTAGTCTCTGATCCAGTTCCCTTATTGGCCCCTCAGCCATATCCAATGGACACGTAACCGTATCGATGTCGTTTATTAGAAGTTAATAATGATTAATCGACAACAGCTTCCATATTCAAAATATACTCCCTGAGGATACAATAAGAAGGGTATTTCGCTGCATCTTCTTTTAATGACGTTCCAATTAAAAATAAAAAAAAAATCTTAGAACAAGGCATAGCGACTGTTAAAGACAGTTTTTTATATAAAAAAGCTAAAGATAAAGATGAAACAGATATAAAAAGAGTGGAGATGGGGGGCTCAAGTGAAAAGACAGCGGACGAGAGAGTGGATAATTAGGGGCTTAGTAGTGACTGGAGAGATCTCCGCTCTCAAAGCCCACTGCCTCGGGCGAATCTCATCTCTGGTCCTCGCTACCTCAGCAGTGCCCTGGTACCATCTTACAATATAATAACATTGTACAGACGTACCACAGAACTACCGTACCATAGTACCTCCATCTTGCTTCACTACCATCTTAAAAGACTATCAACATACTATGTCACAGCTGTAAAATGGAGCCAAAGTATCTGCGAATCATGGTACAATCTTATTATGCATCATTGTATAAACGTACCACACAGAGTTTTCGTGCGATAGTAACACCGTAACACCAAACTATAATACCGATATACCATATTGCTACCCAAACATCTCGAAAGAGTACAAACGTGCTAGAGCTCGGTAATACTATCATGTCGGAGGTACCATCTAAGTTCTACTTATTAACAGCTGACTTTTGTTATCATTTATCGCTTCTTCAAAAGAACAACGATATAACTCAAAAATTGGCAGAGCCTTCGGTAGCAATTGTATTGGTTGTTGGTTTTTAATTCAGGATGGACATATCTGATATTACATTTCCAACATGTTATTTTGTTTAATAAAGTCATGTTTTGAGTTATATCCTGTTCGAACTTGAAGTTTTATGGAGATCATAACAAAGAGTTAAAATCAAAAATGTTTCAAGCTTTTACAAAACTTTTAATGGTTAATAAAAGAATTACAATAGAAATGCATTACTTTGCCAATACGCAAATTTTTAGTATTTTTTTTTCCTCTGATTTAATTTTGAAAAGACATAGAAATTTCAAAAAGCACCATTGAAAAATTATATTTTCTGAGTTATGATATTTTTCTTTTTAAGGAGCTATTTATATATTATGTGAAAGTATTGGGATAGTGAAAAGTTGTTAATTTATAATATCAACAAAAATAGCTCCCCCTTAGTCCAAATAGCCAAAATGGTAACCATGTTAACCATTGTAATTAGTTACAATTAAACAACAAAACCTTGTGTGCAACTGAAATAACGTATTTTAGCAACTTTTATACCTAAAAAGACTTAATTATATTTTTTTAGTTTTGTTCATTTTGATTTTTCCAAAAATAACTCAAAATATTGTGATGAAACTCGTTATATCAATATACAATTAACAGTTTTTATTTAATATCACCTAGTTCTTATCATCATTAAAATAGTGTGTTTGTGTGCGAAGTGGCTGAGTGTTGGGGCCTCGCCGTGATGGGGGGCTGCCTCGCCCAAGGTCCCAGGTTCAAATCCCGCTGTGGCAGATTTTATTTAATCTGGCAACAGCCGGTGGTGTTTTTTTTTTAGATTTGTCACCCTCCTAGGGTTCACTACCCTTATAAAATAGGCACCCAAAATAGGAGGAACATCTGGCGTTCGAGCGTGTTTTAAGACAAATAACTTCCCTGCACAACCGTTCTCCAAGAAGCAGTACAGTATCCACCCTGTGATGAACCCATAATTCTTCACGAGTTGCGGTACAGATTTTTTGTATATAGTTCTACTTATTAACTGTGACTTAATGGAATGGATGGTCGACTTGATGGAAAATGGTTCTCTTTTCTTTAATTATTTGCACACGATGCTGACGGATATTCTAAATTAAAGCCTTAAAGAGAACACAGTTAATTTGGAATAAAACTATCGTGTAATATTATTTTTTTTCGTGTAAAAATGTTAAACCTTAAATAAGAAATAATTAATAGCATTCTTTTAGGTATAAAGATTTTTAAAAATCCTCCCGGGTACAGATTGGCACAGGAGGTCCGAGCGAATACCGGTGATTAACAATCACCATTTGATACAAATGGCGCCCTAACAAACTGCGGTACTAATCCCTCGGGGTAGGAAGGGATGGTGCCACGGGAGGCAGCGGCAGAGATTTGTCCTCAACAATGATTAATTATCGAAAGAGAGGCCCGGGTAATAGTCCTCCAGGAACAAGTTGCAATCCATACTGTCCTGTTGAGCTACGGCCCGCCATCAAGTCTCAGCACCGGCAGCCAAATTGATTAAGCTCTATCGAGCTCTGGTGAGGCTACGGGTTCTCTACCATTTCGCTAAAACATATGTATATTTAAGTGTATGTGTGTATATAAAATGTGTGTATGGAAAAATTAAAAGAGTTGATAAATTTAAATACCTCGGGGAATGGATCCAAGTAAACGGACGGGATAACACAACAAATATAGAAAGATTAAAGAAGTTAGAATTTGCGTAAAAATTAACTAAAAACTACTACACGAAGAAATTGATATCTATCCAAGCTAAGATTAGGCGCTAAGTATAATTCAGTTATTAGGACCCAAGCAACATATGGATCAGACTGCTTAACACTGAAGAAGAAAGGCTAGCTAAAGAAACCAGAAAAAAATATTATGAAAGGATCAAAAAAGTGATATGAAGATTTGTATAAAAACATAGAAAAGCTACAATGATACAGCTAAAACTGTATGAACATTTAAAAAGAATGGAAGAAATACGGATTGCAATGATGATTATTAATGACGTTAATAAACTGCAGACAACAGTTGGATGGATAGAAGCAGTGAAGGAAGATGCCAACAAAATAGGTGTTACTGAAGAAATATTATGTGACAAGAACCGCTTCAGGCTACGGGTAGAAAACCCAACCTCTAAAGAAGATAAGCCAAAGCCTCGACCAAGAGAGCAAATGAAGAAGTTCTCCGAAAAGAAAGGAAAGAAAAGGAACAACATACATAAGAATTAAGTTGAATGCGGTCCATTGGTGGCCGAATTCAGAAATAAATAAATATATATATATATACATACATATACACACGCACAGATAGTGTTGATAGTTTGACAAGGCAACAGCTGGTGTGATAGCTATATACTGTAAGTTATACCCAGTTGAGATCCGAGTTAGTTATGGAGTTGCAGCAGTGGGTGAGTTATCGTCAGGGGCACCGTCTTAGTAATTATTGTAATTGATATGTTCTCATTACTCATTGGTTGACAATCATGTCCGTTAATTTGATAATTAACAATATCTTCTAGATTGTTAATTGTCATATTTTTTAAAAAATAATTCCTCTTAATAGCAATTGTGATACTACCATTAAAAATAGCCTGTGTCTCTACAAACTATAAAGGGTCTCGGGTTCAGAACATGGAAGAGACTGCACGGATTCTTGGCCAACGGTTGAGCAAGCAGCTGATTCGTCCGAGATCGCGCTCAACCAGCAGCTTTCATCAAATAATTCATCATTTCTATTCTCTTGACATTGTTGGCCGTAGTGCGTGGTTGTGTGGAGTTTTTAGAACGTCACGTGTTGGAACAAGGTCTGTTCCGACTGTTGGTCTGAGATGTGCTGTGGCTTCTTTCTTAGTTTTGATTTTCTCGTCAAGTTTTGCCCTTCGACTGATTGTTTCGTTTTAGTATTTTTGGAGACTATATGTATTTAGTCTCCAAAATATATACATATGCATATGTTTCCTAAGATGTTAATAAGCGCTCTGCCGACTGGGAAACGTGTTCAGGGGTAGACCGAAGCGTAAGTAGGAGGATTCTATTAGAGTGATCAGCATCAATCTTTCTGGTTCGCTAAGCCTCATTACTATTATCACTATTATTATATACATATGGTACATTTTATATTATAATCTAGTTCCCTTTTATTAACGTTCCAGTCAGGAGTATATCCTGCCTAAAGAAAAGAGAGACCATTATTAAAACCAGAGAGCAGGAAAGAGAGGACTGTATTAAAGCGCCTCAGTAAATTATTCAGAGACAGAGAATGACCACTCCTCGTTCCAACTTGGCTATATCTCCTGTCTCGTTAGGAAAAACTTTTAGGGTCACGTTGAAAATTTCGAAGGGGGGTGCCGCGGATGTGTTGAAAACGGCCCTTAAATTGATATTTTCCATTGGATTATTCCTTCTTTTCTACTGACTCTTTCACTTTTCGACTTCTCCCCATCACCACCGAACAACTCACTTATTATTATGACACCGAAAAGCTCTAATGAGGACGTCACAGGAAGCCGGGATCGACTTTTTATCACGGCTAAATCGGATTTGGCAAATTGAGTGGTTGCCATGAACCGTGCAACTGGCGGAGCGAAAAATGCGATATCCCTGCATCAGCCATTTTCCACTCACCGGTTAATTAGCCTTTGCTCTGGATTCCATTTCCCCATTATCGTCCAACTAGCTAACACAAACAGGTAATTTAATCTAACACAAATGGCGGAGTGTGGAAAAGAAATTAGGATTTGATTCGAAAAAGGCTTTCTTATACTACGCCTCAAAAAGTTTTAATTTTTCATTTGTTTCTTTGTTAATATTCTCGAAAGTAAAAATTATCGTGAGCCTTAGTATGAAATGAATAGTGTAGTTATGGGAAATGTGTAGATTTCAGTAACGATTTCATCAATATATAAAAGTTTCAATTAACATTTAGAAGTATAGATGATATAAGTACATTTCGTGATGAAACTATTACCGAAATATGCACTTTTCCCGCATTTTCCTCTTAGCAATCTTTTTTCCATACTAAATGTCTCGATTATTTTTGAAGAATTTAAGAGGAAACGTCAGAAAAGTAAAAACTTGTGATATCAGCCTGCTGTGATATTGGTATCAGCCTGCGGAACTGATACCAAGTAGCTTATTAAATCATTTACATTCGGACTTACCAAAACTGTATTCGGACACAATTTCAAAACGAATAGCCAGTAGAATCGAGTTACGTTGATCGAAAATAGTAACCATACGAAGATGCTGAATATGTTATGTGAACGTGTTTAGAGTTTTTGTATTAAATCTAAGATGTGTAGTTTAATATAATAAAGTTTTTGTTATTTTATTACTGACTCTCCTTAAGATAAATTCTTTGTTATTAATCAATAAATCTTCAGGACGAAAGTGTTCTTAATGCTGAAGCTGTACCTACAATGAGGGAAGAGAGAAGAAATAAAAAACTTGAAGTTATTCTCTGGAGGCGCGTGAAGTCCGCTACTGGCGATTATAACTGATGTTGGTAGTTAATGGCTCAAACTTCTAATTGTTAATTGTAACAAATTGGGGGATTAAATAGGCATTGTCAGAGAGTTTTAGATTATTATGTTATGATTGTGGGAAGAAAAATGTGATTACTTGATTATTAATGTGCACCTATTAATCTTCTAATAAAATATTTTCAGCCATAAGGTCCAATTCGTGATTCTGATAAAAAACCATGAACACGACGCTTCGTTTATTTTTTTAATTATGAGAACTTAATATTCAATTTGGATAGTCATACGTGTTCGCGTAAACAAGCAATTATAAAACGTCACGTGAACACGACCCGGGCACGCCAACTTAACAATTACTATAAATGTATAATTAAAACCAATTATATCTGACACAGTTAAAATCTTCATTTTCATCACCAAAGCAGGAAAAGAGGGATATGAAATGAATCCTCATTAATTTGCAGTTCCTGATAATTCCTGATTCCAATCAATAATAATAATTATTTGAGTGGAAAATAGTTGACTGGATGATAGATAGAATTGGTCAGTGGGTGCAGTCAACGTTTTTTAATTGTGCCAACGTTTCGGCCTGCGATGTAGGCCATATTTAGGCCAAACGGCGTTGACAAGTGTTAGTTTGAAAAGCCACCATACCCGCGGTTTGCCCTGAAGATGGCCAACGGAATAGACCGAAATGTTGGCATAATTAATTAAAAAATAAGTTCTGCTTATTTTGTGTTACATTTGACTGCACCCCCTGAATTCTATCCACCAATAATAATAATTAATATGTACTAAAAATACACAACAATCTTTCTCATGGTCCGTTTAGCTTCCTGCCAGAAATCGTTCAGCCTCTGATTCCTTCTAGATCGTTATCGTGCAAAAGCGTAGATGACTTAGCCGTTACCCACGGACTGTTCTCAATCCCCGCCATTGTTTATAGCCTGAATACTGATAATTCAGATACACCCACGCTGCTTTACATCCATCTTCTTATTCATACGGAAATAGAGATACACAAAATGTAATACTAAAACGCTAATTCCAGATCCTTCTAGCCACTTTCCCCTTCCGTATATTCTACAAATGTTTTCCCTACAGTTTCGACGAAATATCTCAATCTCTATTCTTTAGAAGTTACACAAGATCAGGAGGTTAATTTCATAGATACCGGCAAATAACAAGTACCGGATCCTTCACACCTGCAGCGCTACTTCTAAAACCTATCCTGCCCCACACTTCGATCGTTCTAATCTGCAGACCCTCCAAGGGCTCACTCAGCCCCCCGTGGGTACCTTAAATTGGGGACAGCTAAGCGTGATCTCAGACAAATCCCCTTCCTGCACAACAGTAACAGCACAGTCTCTATCATGTACTGAACCGAAAACCTTTATTGGATTGTAGTGGTATGTTTTTTTAAATGCTCTATTTTTTAATTTACTGTTTTAATTACTAATGCAAAAATATCAAGGTTTTGTAACATGGAGAACATTCGATTTTTAGATTTCAATTATTTACTGCTTTACTAATTTGTACTGCTTAGTTAGTATTCTGTAGTAAACAATAAGCGATGATTTAGTAATCCTTGATGATGTGCAGGCAGCTTTTAATTTGATTCAGGATGCTGCTACAAAGACAATAGGACGAGTGGCCTGAAAACGACCCGATTGGGCAAACCAATGAGAGTTATGAATGGGATATGACTAAGCGGACCAATGAGAGAAGACCCTGGGTGCGGGGCCACTAAGCGGACCAATGAGGGACGAGGCTGAGTGTGTACAATCCTCTCAATGGCTCACTCATCGCTAACTCGATTAAACTCAACAACCGAACCCCATCAGCGCTCTCTTCCAATCTATAACCCCATTATCCTAAACGCAACCTCTTCATAATTCGCAGCCCAAGGCCCCGAGTTTTCGAATGGTTTTGATTCCTTTTTCATTTTATCCTATGAAAAGGTAATAATTTTTATTTTTCACCTTAGATTTCTTTTTCCTCCCCCACCAACTTTGTGTATTCTTTTATTTACCTTAGTGTTACTTGGTGTGTTTGTTTTACCACTTAAGTTATTTTGTTGTATACATGTTTTAAAAATAACATGTTTTTTTCACCATTATTATTAACCTATATCCCACAGCAGTATTACAAAATTAAAAAAAAAAACTTTTAATTTATTTTGTAGTTTAAATTATTTCCTCTTAGGTGTTTTGTTTATTCCAATAGTTTCATAGTTTCAGCCATGAAGAAGACCTGCGATGTTGGTCGAAACGTTGAATTCTAATAAATAGTTGCTCAATATTTGAGGTACTAATTTTCAATTTTTGTGTTAGCTAAATATTCGATTTATTCATTAATTTAGATTTTTTTTTAAAAGGACGACTTAATTATTCTGATTGATTGCTTTAAAAATTCGAAAGCTGCTTTCGCTTTCGACCTGAAGGCTCATTAATTGAATTTTTTGTTAACTTATGAACTCAAGTAAGTAATTATTCGGAAAGTAATTTTTAAAAAGTTTGTCTACTAAACGAGATGGATCACTATAAACCATATCCCAAACTTATTAATATTAAACCACTGTCCCAAACTTTTAAGTAAGCCAAGACAGATCGGTTGTCACCTCAACTCAAGGTGACATTAATTTCCCAACGTCATTAAAACTTAATCTAATATGAATAATTATTAAAAGTTATCTATAATATGATATAATATAGTGCAAAAATATTCAAATCTATAAAAGAAGTTCTTTTTTTAATGTTATACTAAAAGTCTGTATTAGCATCAACATTCTCCAATTATTTTTAACATTTACTTTTACATAACTAGACAGAAAATTGAGAAAATTGCCAGAATATCTTTAATTATCAATCATAAATAGAAAGCAGGGATTTTAAATGCTCGAGCATTTCATGAAAAACAATAAATAAAGCCAAGTCATCTTCAATAGAACAGAAAAAAAACATTGCAAGTGTGAAACATAATTAATAATTTCGGGTACTGAATCAAATCGCAATTTTCAAACACGATTCTTATATAAAAAAATCTTTTGTAACTTTTCGGTTAATCCACGCTCTAATCACTTTGGCTCAGTACTAGGTAGAGACTGTACTGTTTCTTGGACACCGGTTGTGCAGAGAGATAATTTGTCCTAAATCACTCTCAGATTTGCTTCCCTTATATTAGATACCCAATTTATAGAGGCTGGGTGAGCCCCAGGAGGATCCTAAATGATCCATCTCCGATTTATAGAGGCTGGGTGAGCCTCAGGAGGATCCTAAATGATCCATCTCCGATTTATAGAGTCTGGGTGAGCCCCAGGAGGATCCTAAATGATCCGATTTGAACCAGGATTTTGGGCATGGCAACTCAGCGCTCTACCACTCAGCCACCCCGCCCCATAATTGACTTTATACATATCTGAAATTGTTATTAACACTGTAAATGCTTGTATGCCTTTATGACCTATAAAGGCAATATGTTTGAAGGTGACAATGTTTCGAATAGAGGTCTTCATCTATTTTATAGCTATTAGTTGATATCCCGCCTAGTATTCGCGGCTAAAATATATCAAAGCCAGTTTTGAAACTAATCGATTCAATTTTATGATGTTATTCACCTTTGAAACTAATTGAAAATGAAACTCCAACAAGACGGAGAGTGGATGTAGCAAGGTGATGACTACACTAACAAGTCGTCCGTAGTCATTTTGTTTCGATAGAAATCCTGTTAGCGGTGCTTTGTCTGATCGAAGGGACCTGTTGTGTCGTTATTAGAAAGCGCTTGGTTAATCCGATAACTCTAGGAAACACATAGAGTAACTTAACATGTTAATAGCACAGAATCAGGTAGCATTAAAAAAAAAAGTACACTCATTAAAAAAGTATTATAAAAAAATCTACAAAAACTAACCGGTGAAAAAAAATTATTTGTTCCAGTATTTAAGAGATCTGAGGCTTTGATTTTTAATATTTTTCCTATTGCATTATTCACTTGCATTACTTTTAAAAAAATCACTCATTTTTATTGTAATAATAATAATAGATGATAAATATTGTTGGAGATGGACGCCCAAAACGTGAACTAGGTTAAGCTCATAAGGTGCCTATCATAGGGAACCTATTGGGCTTATGGAAAATAATGAAGGAAATCAGATTTTCTTTAAAATACTACTCCAAATAGTAAACTGCTTTAGTTTGTTGGGTTTTTGTAAATGTAAACTTTTATTAATCCTCTTTAAAACAAAAATGTTTGTTTACTTTTATAGCATTTTGCTATTTGGAAATAATTCAGTCCTTAATAAGATGTCAAAGCGTGGTTTTCGTGTATTTTTGTTGTACGAGTACAAACTCGCACAGAACTGAGTCCAAAAATCCAGAAATATCAAGGAACAATAAGATGAAGGTAGTATAAGTGAGGTTTAACGGCGGTTCCAGGGATTTCAGAAAACTTGATTTTTGAAGACAAATTAAACCGTAGAAGAAGTTCTGAAAGCCCAAAACGTAACTGACAAACTGACTAAAATTTTAAAAACATCAATAATTTAGTTTATTGCCTGATGTTTACTAGTTTTTATGTTTTATTTATTCGTATAAAAAATTCTAAATAATTTTTCTTTACTTGCAGGTGAGTTTTTCCGAGTATTTTTACTGATACTTATTGAATGGAGCTGCAAGTAAGTCCAGAATATAAAATTTGTAAGATGTCTTCGCTTTATTATGGTAGTAGTTTAATCAAATATTGCTTATAAATCATCTTGACTAATTTGTTTTCAATAAGATGGATATCAGTGATTTTCATATCAGTATAGTGTTCAAAAATGTTCTATCTGGGATACTATAATCCGCAAATAATATTCATTTTAGCTAGTTTTGTTTCTACGTTCGCTATTCAAAAGAAATTGTTTTGCGATTTGACAAGTTTATTATTTTTATATAACCTGTACCACTACAACCCATGAAGGGTTTGGGCTCAGTACATGGTAGAGACTGTTTCATGGACAACGGTTCTGCTAGAAGATGACGTCCTGGGTCATGCTCAACCGCCAGATAGAGGCTGGGTGAGTCTCAGGAGTGTCCTTGATCCTATATGATCTATCTCCGCCTGAAAAACAGACAAAATAAAATTCTTGCTTTGCAGCAGGATTAGAACCAGGATTTCCATTATGGCAACTCAGTGCTCCAACACTGAGCTTCACAGGAACTTTTAGTTTATTTTCAACAGTTATTGAAAAACTATCTTTTATGATCTGAAAATAGAGGTAGCTATGTTCGTAGGGTACTGCACCGAATTCGAGATCTAAATTATACAAAAACTGAACCATGGTATAGCCTGTACAGTTCCTAGGGAAACGGCAGCGAGGAGGCTTGACCAAGGCCATTGTGCAGAGAGGTGATTTTTCCGAATTCACACTCAACCGCCAGGTTTCTGTCCCAAGTAAGGACATTCACTTCGTAGAGGCTGGATGAGCACCAGGAGTGTCACCAAGACAACTCTGGGCCGATTCTATAGGACTTGAAGAAAAATGGAATCTGTATGTACATTTGATTTACTATTTTCCATAATTAACTTTTAATGTTGTTATCCTCACAGTTTCACCTTTTGATAGTGGCTTTTTTCTTGGACCACCGCTGAACCTAGTTTTGTTATTATTTGGAGTAGACTCGTTGCTTTTCGGACAGCCTCGATTTGAAGATCCAATTTCCTCGGCAGATCATCACCCTCCCTCGGTCACTCACCGTTCGCTAGGCATACATTCGGACATTTTGGAAATGGATTCTTGCCTAATTTCCTGTAGCAAAGAGCTCCTTGGAGTGTTTATATTTAGAGGCTAATTGGGCGATCCATGTTGGAACGAATTATCCGGATTGGACAGTTTTTCTATTAGCTTGGACGATCCCGCTCCAGATGCCATTTCCTCATTGGCGCCGAGGCCTCCTCCTGCTTCCGGTCAATCTCTCCCTGTCGCCCGTACTTCACTTCCGCTATATCAGGATTTTTTTCATTTGAAACTGTTCCCGAATGTGATGAGTATTTTTTTTTTCTCGAAAATATTACCTGTCAAAGCAAATGATAAAATTCAATTCCGGTTTCAAAGTTCACGTTACGAATGTCGGTATTTATAACTTGATATGTGTGAGCAATCCATTCTACCATTCAAATGTTGAGATGAATTGCCAAACTAACTTTAGCAGTTGCCGCAAGTATTAGTTCTTCGTTTTCCGTCACTTTGAAATCTGATCATGTTTCTGCTGATGTTCCCTTCCGTCGTTATCAAGATGTGTTTCTTTTACTCTGACTTTTTACATAGCAACATGTTAGAGAAACCTTTGCATTGTTTGTTTTTTTTACCTAATTTTAACATCAGGGTTATGAAAGGCGGTCTCTTATCCGATTCCTTTTTGCCGCCTAATCTTAACGGGCATCCGTTCAGGATCGGGGTAGCTCGATGTGTAGAGCAACGAGTTGCTACGCTGAAATCGCAGGTTCAAATCCGGCTGTGGCTGATTAATTGTTTAATCTGTAATCAGCCGAGCGAAGGGCCCTGTGGGGTCTGCAGACCCTCCTGGGGTTCACCCAGCCTCTGTCAATTGTGTTCCCTACAAGTCACCTCCCTGTACAATGTACACTGTCCTAGAAGCAGTAGAGCATCTATTATATGTGCTCATGTGAGTAGTAGTGGCAAAGGTATTATTTATTTTTTATTGTTATGATTCGCATACTTAATTTTTTAGCCTAATTTATACGTGGAGGGTCCAGAGGCGAAGTAATTGAATTCGCTTCAAAAAGAAAAGTCCTTTTTTTGAGGAGAATTAATAGCGCTCCGTACTTCTTTTTGTAGGAAGTAGCTTCGGAAGTACCTTCCTAAAAGATGGAACACAAGAAGCTTTTATGTTTCTGTTTTCTTTATTGATAATCGCCCAGTAATATGATAAACTATGTATCTCGCTAAAACACCGGCCCAATCGGCTGCTCTACAATAACCGGGTAATTTTATAGTAACAAATATCTGAAACAATCTAGCTTAGGGGATCGCTAGAACGAGCAGGATTCGATTTAGGTTCTCATCCTCTCATCCTCTTGTTTGTTTCACGAATCAGGGGAGCTCATATTAAGCAAAGCCCTATCATCAGTTCACTCGGGTGGATAAACTATAAACATCATTGTATTGATATGGATTCGGTTAAGGGACATGAATAATACGAGCATATCATTAGGAAAGAATTAGAGATGTAGGCATGTTATAAATTACCTATAAAATTATAAACATGTGTAAAGTCATTTTATGTTGCCATCACTAATCGGAGGATTCTAGAGTTGAAATCCTGAATTTTTCCTATCAATGTATTAGGTAATGATTTTTACCGAGTACTTGACATCGCAATGAACCAGCATTTTACGTCACCTCCGAAGGACGTTTTTATATCTGTTTGAATAGCTTATACTTTTCTTATAAATAAAACTTGTAAGGGAATATTTATACAAACAGACCTTCTACTTCATAGCTTGCAGATTCACCTGTACCTATATATTTTTTTTTCTTCTTTGACATATAGTCCCATCTCTTCTGCCGTCTACATCAGTGGTAGGAATATTGTTTTCATTGCTAATATATATATAGGTAACGAGTTTGGATAATTAACGCAGTTGAGAGTGATCTGGGCAGAACTATCACCTTGTACTCCCTACCGTTGGTAGGGAAATCGTAGGCTCCCTATTCTGAAACCAATCACCTTTCAGACGCTACGAACAACTATAACGTCTTCTAGACTACAGATCATCACTTGACTTACGAAACAAATGACTTATCTATAACACTATACTAAGACTGATTTGGGTACATGGAGCAGAACGCTGCGGTTCAGCAAAACACATTCACATACACAATATACAAACAGCACAGTCCAAAATTCTAAGAGCAATTCATAATGCTCCTTGGTATATTTCTGATCTCACCATATGCAATGACATAATATTTCCATTATAAAATCATATATTCATAGCAAATACATAGCATTCCACTCATCATTACAAAATCACCCAAATCCACTAGTCCTTCCGTTTTCCTACTCACTGCTGTCCGGGGATGCTTGAAAGGAAAAATTAAAAAAAAAAATGACCAACACACCTGCTCAACTATTGATGTTTCCATTTCCAAAACTTGATGTTCCTGTAGAAAAGGAAAGAGAAGAACACTTGGATCAAATTAGCTGCATGCGAAATTGCGCATGTGCAAATAAATAATAAATACACAAAATTACCTTTCATAAGTATCTTCTTCTTCGTTCTTCCCTTAGATGGCTAGTTCGAAGGTTAAAGTGAGGAATTCAGTGGTGCACATGACTCCCATGTATGTTTTTTCCGCACCTCATTTGATGAGAAGCACCTTTCTTTCTTCAGAGAGGAGACTGCATATCTGGAGGATGTGATCTCTATTTTCTTCATATCCCCCGCAATCACAGAGGAAACTAGAGGCACTCTGTAGTTCGTTGAAATGGTAATCTCTGATCCTGTCGAGCCCCGTTCGCAAGAGGAAGATGATGACCAGTTTTCGTATATCGTGCTAACGGGTGGCATCTCAAGGGTCGTAATTTGGGTGTCTTCCGATCCCAATCATAAGTATCAGTGGTGTCAATTTTGAATAGAGAGTGTAAAATGTAAAAGGAATAAAAATCTTGTATGGAATAATAAATAACATAATTAATGTTTAGACAACTATGACACAGGACACGTGTTTAGCTTTTGCAAACATAAAACCTCAAATATCTCATCGATCAAATCAGCTTGCACGACCGTTGGTTTCGAACTAGTACTGAACCCAATTGTAATACCATTCATTAGCTATAGTAGTATAGGCTTTGTTACCTGAGCTCAGCCTGTAAGTAATGTCTTTTTCAGACAAACCCCAGGTGCTAAGGATTTATTATTTATGTTTGCTAGTTAAATATTTAAGTATTTGCCTTCCGGTTTTTTATGCCTGTTTGCCTCCGGGAGGAATCGATAAGGAGTGGGACGGTGCGGCTGGATTAGCCTCGAGCGGGGACTGAAGAAAGGAACGGCCAATGTTTTTCCCTGCGCCTCCTCTCCTTTGATAATCCCTTGATTACTCGACTCCCGATCTCGAGGGTCTAAGGATTACCCGCCTCCCGATCTGTAGGGTCCAAGGATTATATTGGATTAGGGCCCACAGCCCCACCTGACTTATGTCCCCTTAATTGAATTTATCGCAGGAGCCGGTGAATAACTGACCCTGAGGTATCCCGTGTAATGAGGAGCACTTCTCATTGGCCAGCTTTGGATAAAACATCTCCTTTATTAGCCTTAGGTAACTATAGGTATTTATTTGATCCGTGATCTCTTGTCGTTACTGTAGAAAATAAAGCGTGTGGCTGGTACCCATGAAGGCCTTTTAGTTCAGTACGTGGTAGAGATTGAACTGTTTCTTTGCCAACTGTCGTGCAGAAAGGTGATTTGACCGAGATCTTATTTGGCCGCAAGGTCTTGTCGCAATTGACGGTACCCACTTTGCGGAGCTTAGGTTAGCCCTAGGAGGATGTGAAGATCTATGACTGTTATGTGATCAAATAAATTATCTACCACTACCTATTTCGAACTCTTGGATCTTGAGCAGAACAACTTAGCGCTATGGAGTTAGTTCGTTTGATACTATTATTATTACGCTAGCACTATGGCCTCCTCCCCACCACAGCCAACAAATCTCCGCAATCTTGCGCTATTCTTCTCCTTATTCGTACACCCAACCGCTTTTAGTCCTCTTCCACATCGTGCAGCCATCTCATCTGAGGGCGTCCGGACGTTCCATAGACAGTAGCTATGGCATAGCTGTGGTCTGACATTCTTTCCACATTCATTTACCAAGGGTCGACTTTAAGTTCTGATTTTTTGTTCAAAACCATGGCACGCACCATCACACGACTACCGGTTTTATTATGTTTATATATATTTGTAGTTGCATTCATCGATTTAAACTGAAGCACTCTTTGCACTAAGGAATAACAACTTTATATTTTTCTTATTTTCTTTAAATAATATAGAACAATAATATCTGTTTTAATTTATTGTTCTTTTGATGGTGATAATTTTTAAATATTTTTATTTTGAAGATAAAATATTTGTCCTGGCCGGGATTCGAATCCGGGTCGTCTGTATTTCTCATGCAGTGCTCTAACCACTGAGCTACCAGGGGTCGACTCCAAGTCAGACAAATCCGTTCTCTTCACCGATCCTATATCCCCGTGTTCTCGCAATTTTTGCCGTGTATACGCGGGGAAGAATGTTAATTGAACATTAGTTTAATAGGGATCTTGTTCGCTTAGATCAATTTTATATTTATAAGATGCAGAGTAAATAGTACTTATTAGTTTGTCTAAACCAAACTAGTTGTGACTTATTTGGGCCAAATCGGTTTCTTTTTTCAATTATCCAGCCATTCCAAGATCCTAAATGTCTGCTTAACCAATTAATTTCTTCCTCAGACCTAAGGTAAGCCGACCCTAAATCATACGAAGAAGGCGGAAGACATTACCATTACCCGCCAGAACCTGGATTGGCCCTGAAGAACCGACCGAGCCAGTTATAAATTCGCCGTTAGAGCGGCAAGAAGCGCCAAGTGCTCCGCCCCCGCCCCCCCCCCCGTGCCGTACCATTACCGCCACCTGCGTCTTCACTATTTCTCTTGTTACTCCTTCCGATATTTCTCTCGTTCCGTTTCTTTTGGCTCAATCTTATCTCGCTTTATAATCCTACAATACAAACAATAATTTTCTCACCTACTTGCTACCGCACTAGCTACTTATTTTTATCTCTCACATTATTGAGGTAATTTATCAATATTAGATTTAATAATTTATTTTATTTTATTATTATTTTACTTCTCAGCATTGCTGGTTAATATGGCTTAGCCGGATGATGGCCAAGGTTAAGCCTAATCGTCTTATTTATCGATATTTAAACATTTTCGTACAATAATAGCAGTTCCTAATAATACAGCTTTTTGTAGTAGTTCAACTTCCTTGTTCAGTTCAAGGATTTTATTGTTTTCTCTGGAATAAGGCCATTTGTAGAAGCTACAATTGGTAGTACTTCTACCTTCGCCAGCCTGTAAAGATGCTTCAACTCTTCTCTAAGCTCTTGATATTTCCGAATTTTCTCTCCTATTGGTTTTTGCACATTATCATCGGAAGGAACGCCTATCTCAATAATCTGTGCTTTCTTTGCTGCCTTGGCAATAAGCACGATGTCAGGTCTGTTGTGAGATATAGCACGAGGTGGTCTGTCATCATCGAGGTGGTCTGTCATCATCGTATGGTCCCAATATAATTTAACATTACCACTTTCCAATAAGGTTGACACCTGTAGAAAGGTTTAATTAGACCACAACTTGTAGCAATTGCTTGACGAATGATCTTCACTGCATTATTGAAGGTATTCTTTTCGCACTAGTACTTGACAGCCTGAGATCACATGTATGGATTCATTTGTAGATTTGCAAAGACGACACTTATCATCAATGGACTCTTGTAAGATATACTTCCTGTATGAACGAGTTGCCATTACTTGGTCTTGTATAGCTAAAAGGAACCCTTCCGTCTTTGGAAACATCCTTGCATTTTTCAACCATTGGGCAGATGCTGCTAAATTTATTCCAGAAGTTTTTAAGGCGTTGTAAAATCTGCCGTGAAGTTGTTTACATTTCCAAGACTCGGTAAGGCTCTGTTCTGTTCTCGTTCGGTTCCTCCCGAAGCGAGTTTAGTGCAGTATATCCATGGTCAAGCCTTGCTATCGCAGATAATACAGGTGATATTTTATTAGTATAATTTATTTATTTTATGGGCTCGGTGCATAGAATGGATTTGTCTGGCCGTGTTACGAGTCAGGGTTGCTCAATTGGTTAGGGCACCAGGACGGAGACGTGGGTGACCGGGGTTCGAATCCCGGCCATGAACAAATCTTTTCTCTTCAAAATATAATGTATTTAATAAGGGGAAGATTGGTCTTATCGGCATCGAACCTTCCGGTTCATTGTGCCTCGTTATTACTATTAAAAGTAAAATAATTAAGAAACTTGAAGGTTCGATTCCATCAACATTATTGTTACCCTTCTTGCGTAGTAAAGTACAAGTCCTCGCTTGTGCTTAAGGAATTTTTATGCTTATAATTATTGCCAGAATGCTGGATTTCTGATTTCAGGCCAGTGAAATCATATAGACTAGCTTCATCGTGGCACCTGTACGTGCATGCATCATCAATCTCTTCAATAAACTTTATATGAAATATACCCTTCAGAACCATTTTCCAAGAAACAGTACAGTCTCTATCATGTACTGAACTCTTAATGATTGGTAGTAAAGTATTTTTTTTTTAAATAATACTTATACAAATATCGGGAGCTTAGTGGCTCAGTGGTAGAGCTCTGAGTTGCCCTGCCCAATGTCCTGGGTTCAAATCACACTGCTTGGCAGACTTTTAATTAATCGGTTAGCGGCTGGAGATGGATGCTGAGGGACCTAGAACCCTGCCGGGGCTCACCCTGCCTCTTTAAAGTGGGTATTCTAGCAGTTAAATGTGATCACCTCACTGCACAACCGTTGTCCAAAACAGTACAGTCTCTACTATGTACTTGACTCAAGACTCTTTGTGGGATGTAGTGTTACAGTTTTTTTTTTAAGTAATGTTCATGTAGATATATAATATTATAGGTATATATAAACTATATTGACCATTTTAGTTCAAAATGGTTAGCTTAAGCAATTTACATTTTAATTTTTGAGATTTTTAAACCATCTGCGCTTTCGTTTCGTTTTCTAGCTAATTACAGGAAATGGTTCATTGCCTGGATATCTTCATATTTTTAATTATATTAAAAGATTTCCTTTTATGGTAGACAAGAATTACGGTATACAATAGGCATGCTAAACTGGATTTCGGTTAAAATTGAAAAACGGGAACGTTTTAAGTCTTAAGCTGTTTTTGATATATATATATATATTATATAAAATAGTAGATAAATACTATTACTCCAGTTTCTGTTCACTGTCAGTGTTTTATTTCTTCCGTTTGACTTGGCTGTGTGTACCAAGTTCCTCCGGTGGCCGGGCCGCGTAGTTATTTCCTGAATTAATGAAAGGTGAAATCTTACTCCTTTGTGATCGAGGCGGACAAAGAGAAGAGGCTGAGGATAAACACAAGAGACACCTGACAATACCACAGCGGCTCTAATCGCACGGGGTCTCTTAGGGGCCAACCTAATTCCTCTTTTCCTCTTTGTACTTGTTTATTTTCGTAGTCTTTGTTACATACATAAAGGGCTGGAGGGCTGGAATTGTAACAGTTAACTACTTGGAGATTAAATTTAAGAAATAGTTAGCCGGTTTATAAAAATCTAGATGTATTGCTGGTATGAACCAGGAAGATGGACCATGCACGAAGCATGGCGGAATCGCTTAACTGCGGAAGAATTCTTACAAATATTGAAACAATATCTTCTACCTCATCAGCCTTCACCTTTATCTACGCAACACAACTGTATTAACAAATATATTTTTATTTTTTTATACTTATTATTCTTATGATGGTCATAATTTTTAAATATTTTCTCTTCAAAATAAAAATATTTAATTATTAAAAAATGGTTTACTTAAGATTTTTTTTTTTCCTTTTTCCCCAATTAGGGTGGCATTGGTATATTACATACAGCCACATCTTACTTAATGGGTAACGACCAATCCCAAGCATTTCCTAATATTTGGAATGTTACTGAACAGGATTTGTAATTATTCCGCAGGCTGTCGTTTCGATTTGAGTGACAGCTAGTTTTCCTTTATATTTTAATATTTTCCAAAAGTACATGTTATCATGTGCAGTAGTATGGAAAATATAATGTAATTGTCGGGGAAAACTTGTATAATTCACTGATCATTTTATCAAGAAATGGGCTAGCATATATCACCTATACTGAATATATATATAATTTTAAGGAAGAAAATGATCGGGGTTGAGGTGATAAACCAATTCTTTAAGTAGGAAGGACAGTTTATTGGAAATCCAGCGTTTCAGCCCACATTGCTAGTCTTCTTTAGGGCTTCCAATGTTGGCTGAAACGTCGGCTTTCCAATAAACTGTTCTTCTTAGTCAAAGAATTGGTTTTTCACCTCAACCTTCTTCCTCATATATCATCTATATTTTCAAATAGCAGTTGAAACTTTTATTTCTTGATGAAATAATTACCGAAAACTACTCATTACCGATAATTACATCATCTTATCCATACTTAGTATCAAGATAACCTGCATTTTTGAAAAATAGTGAAATGAAACGAATAAACAGTTAAAATTCAACTTGAAGCGACAACCTTCAGATACTTTAAGATACCTTTTGGCAGCAGATTTTGCTCGATAAGTTTACGTTAATTTTGTGTTTGGAATGACATTCGCATGGATTTTCCTAGTGTTTATTTATTTTTACAATTCTATGTCATCCAGTTGTACGGTAACGTCTTGTTACCATAGCGACACCTATTCGTGTCGTTTAAAATCTAAACTATTAACTAGAGCTATGTTTCCTAACCTAAATATTGTTCAATAAATATGAAAATAAGTATGGAAAGATACTTTAATGATATAGAAAGACATTTTTAAAGACAAACAAATCTTGTAATGAGTTTTACCTTTAGTTTTTAAGTTTTTTTTCTAAAGTATTATTTACATGTCAAGATTGTAGGCATCGGGCCTCGGTGGTGGACGATAGTCCTTGTTGCTCCTCTGGACGCGACGGATCTCGTCGTATCTCGATATCTGCTTGTTCCTGAAGAAGCACTCCTGGAAGTCGGCGATGAGGTCTTTGCAGGAGTCGACCCCTTTGCCGTACCCGTAGGCTTCCAGGCAGTTGATCATCTTCATTTCGATGTCCCTGCACCTCCCGAAGTACTGGCTCGAATTAGCAACAGTGCCCGTGAGGTCTGTAAGCGGGCTTTTCCAGTACCCGTACGTTGCCGGAAAACCATGGAACAGCATTGCTAGATAGATCTGGAAACTTAACCAAACGAGCGCTAAGTCTGCTACGCCTCAAAATTGACGATAAATATCATATGTTTAAGAAAAAACATATATAGAAGTATTTAAATTACTAATTTCGAAAACTATTATTAATTTGAATATAAGAATATTCAAGCGGGAAGACCCCGTGTAAATTGTGAGAACATTGGGATATAGGGATATAGGGTCGGTGAAGAGAACGGATTTGTCTGACTTGGATACGAGCCCTGGTAGCTCAGTGGTTTAGAGCACTGCAACGGAGATGCAGACGACCCGGGTTCGAAGCCCGGCAAGGACAAATCTTTTCTCTTCAAATCAAAATTATTTAAAAATAATCGCCATAAAAATAACAATTAATAAGCATTCTTTTATTTAATCTCTAAGTTACAATTCCATGAGGTGCTGTAATGTATTGCCTTCTCGGGCGATAAACAAATAAAAAATTTTATTACTGCATTATAATAAGTTTAAAATCGATACCTAATCCGGTTTCGGTAATGGTTGATGGATTTTAATGCTGAAGGTTTAAACAGGCTGAGGATTCAACGGATAAGTCGTGAAGCTTTCCTTGTTCAATTCCCACGCTCCATTCCAGTTAGGGCTTCAAAAAAAAAAAAAAAGAAAAAAATGAAAACTAAAAGGGTACAAAAGTTGAATGGTAATTCTAGAACCGAAGCGAAAGAAGGTGAGTATTTTTATGTTTCTGTTAATAAGCTAAAGCTAAGTTCCGCAGGTTGACGCATCGTATACTAAACGAAGTCTAGATGATATATGACTGTTGAAACTTTCATTTCTAGATGAAATGATTACCGAAATATAAACATTTCTCATAATTAATTACTCTCATTTGTCCATAAAAAAAAACGTACGATTATTTTTATTTTTCGAAAATAGTAGAAAGGAAACAAATGAAGAGTTAAAACTCTTGACTGGCGTTGAGGCGCTGGGCCGCAGAGCTCTAAGTCCCGGATTCGAATCCAGCTGTGGCAGATAAATCATTACCATTACTATTATTATATATATAGTCGACGATCATCATATCGGGACCGGTCGCATCCTTATAGAACCGAAGGCTTAGAATCAGAACGGTCTCTGGTCATGTAATCTTCATGGGTAGTAGTGCTACAGTTTTTTTTTTTAATTATCCGGTGGTATGTTCCAAGTTGATGGCTTAATGGTAGAGCGCTGAGTTCCCCTGCCGAAGGTCCTGGGTTCAAATCCCGCTGCTTGGCAGACTTTTATTTTATCTGTTAGGGATCCTGGACTCTTCTGAGAGTCACCCTCTATAATACGTATACCCTAATGGGGGGGGGGGGGATCTGGTGGTTGAAAAATTACTTCATGCACAATTCATGCACGCTGTCCATGAAACAGTACAGTCTCTACCAGGTTCTGAACCAAGACCCTTCATGGGTTTTAGTGGTATGGGGAAAAATGATGCAGGTATTACCAACATAGCAACAGCAGCCTCTTCCTTAATTAGATTTATCGGAAGTCCTCTTTAGTTCGTAATTGCAGACTATAGTCCTTGCCTCCCCTCAGTACCACCCTCCCTTACCTGGCTGCCCCCGACTCGAGGCAGACAGCGGCCCCCTGCAGGGACACCCTTTGGATTATTTACTGCGCAATATCGCCCGCCCCCGTTGACGTTCTAATCCTCCACCACCCCCGGCGTCATCCCCCCTGTCACAGGCGCTTTGTTTTATATTAAATTAAAATCTAGCTCGGAAACTCCAGGCCTTATCAGTACCTGGTCGTGCCCGCTCCAACAAGGGGTTGATGGAGGTAATACCATCGCTTCCGAGAGGGTGCGGGAACTGGGCTTGCTTCACTTTCTATACAATAACAATCATAACTAAAATTTCTCATTAAATTGTTTTACCTCACCGGAATCTTCAACTAGGTTCACCAAGCGATTTAGTTCTAGGAAGAGCAATTTGTTAACTCCTATCTCGCAATACCTGCCAATACTGCAATCGTTGGGTTCTATGGGCGCGTATATGCGTCTATTAAAAGTCACCAATAAGGACTGTGGGCGCGTTTATGCGTTTTCAATTTTTAATATAGCAGTTGCATGAAATTATAATTAAAATATTATGTAGGTATAACTTTACGTGATACAGATACCAGTATATTCGTACAAATAAATATATATACTTTAAAAAAAAACAGCTTATGAAAATAGAGAGCTGAGTCGCCATGCCGAAGGTCCTGGTTCAAATCCCGCTGTCGGAAAGACTTTTATTTAGTCTGTTTGCAGCCGAAGATGAATCAGAATGGATCTAGGACCCTCCTGGGGCTCATCCAGTCTCTATAAAGTCGGTACCCAAAATAAGGGGGTGGGAATCTGTAGCATGATCTATAACAAATCACATCCCTGCACAACCTTTGTCCATGGAACTGTATAGTCTCTACCATGTACTGAACCCTAGAACCGTTCACGGGTTGTAGTGCTACCGGTTTTTTTAGGTTATGAAACAATTAGGTCTATAGAAAAAAAATATAACAAATCAAAATTAAAAAATTAAAAATTAAAGAGTTTAAATTAGCTAAAATATCCTGATATTTGAAAACAATTCTCTTTGCAAAAAGTAAATACGATTTTAAATATTTAATTTGAATATCATCTATAATATTAGATTTATATTTTTCTTTGACATTGATACAGTCTATTATATTAAAAGTGTATTTCCCGAATCGTGAAGAGGAGAAACAATAGGTTGAGCCGTTACATTAAATATTTAAGACGCTCTTAAACGATCACAAATTCCCATCCAGTGTTGAGAGAGGAAAAAGAAAAAGAGTAAATAAAAGAAAAAAAGCTAAATGGAAAAGTAATTAAAGAGGTAAAATGGAAATCTAGGAAATGAAGGCTTAATGGTGGGGGGTGAGGAAGTGGGGGGCTCCTTCCGATATAACTGCGTCCTTAATAATGCAAACATTTTAATTGTAGCTGCCGTAATGGAAGGCGATTGGCCCATTTAATGTCTCTTTTATTCACGTCTCTGCCTCATAATTAAATAGCATTTAGTCCCATAATTTTATAATCCATGGATTTGATTATTTATACTTATGATATTATGCAGTTTGATAAAATTTAGCATCGATTTGCATGATGTTATAATCGCGATTCAGGTTTCAATAGAGGGGGATTATTTTATCGTGATTGCCTAGCAACGGCTCCAGCAACTACTTTTTGAAGTGAAATCTTCTTTATAACTGTTTAGCGACTTTCAGGAAGGGGAAAACTTATATCCATAATAATAGATGCAGATGAGCGTGATCTAGGAGGTCACCTCCCTGCAAAATTATTGTTCAAAAACCAGTAGTCTCTACCATGTACTGAGCCCTGTACCAGATCACTGTAATGGTACAGCTTTTTCTTGTTAAGAAGAAAGCAATGACTAATGGCAGTCAAAGGAACACAAACTAAACTTGTTTCAATCTTTTCTTAGCCTAATCCGCCCCATCTTTATTTGCATTATTATTCTATTATATAGAATATATATATATATATATATATAGGTTTTCATTACTCAAATATTACTTTCGATATTGCATTATACGATAAAAGTAATATGGGATAAAAATATCGATTTATTCGTAATAAATCGACTCTAGATGGAATAGCTCAATTTCAGTCTTTGATTGAGCTTTGATGTAGCCCCCACGTTCTACAAATATAAGTTCTGCTTGTAAAAAAAAAATAAGTCATTGACCGAAAAAGACACCAGATCGCGTGACTCCTCGGATATTGCTTGTTCAAGTCGAGTCGTTGGTTTCTGCGAAATTCGCTTTCGCTAAAATAGGTTGGTGTGTTCAGAAGCCATGCTTCATTGAAAAATTATTTAGTTGCCAATGATCAAAGCGAAATATTCCGCTTTCTATAGTTGACACACTCTATCGAACAATTCACTTTAAATCACAGAATCAATTGCACTCTCAATTGGATTCAAATTGCTCTAAAGGGTATTTCCTGTATCGATGTTTGATATTGCTCTCATATTCAAGCTGTATCAGCTTTTCATTCATGGCCTAATGAAATTTCTGAATTTCTGTTTTATAACTGTTTCAGGTTGATAGGATAACAATAAAATATCGAAACGTCACAATATTATGTTGTGTCGCCAATATTTTAATCCATTCATCAGGTATTAGTTCTTGTTCGACCGTGTCAACTTCTTTGTCGACGTTCGGCTAGGCTTACCGCTAGCTTCATCAGGGCTTGAAACTTGAAAAGAGGAACAAGAACAGTTTGGCCACCGAAAAGGCCCCAAATAATTTAACGTTGAAACCAGAAGAAGTACGTGATGTTTGTATATATAATTGTCTCTTTAAAATTATTAACTGTTTTAGAAATGTTTAAAATTTTAAGAAAGCATTAACACACACATACAATCCTGCCAAGATTATAATGTTAAACTATTTGTAGATTCTTATAAAAAAATGTTTTTAACTTTCAAAGTCAGTTGATTGTTAGGTGTAGCCTTAAAACATTTTCTAATGGTATATTTTTTTTCCTTAATGAAACTTGATTTTCTTACTTAAAAACCGTTATCGAAGATTGTTGGATTCTTGGTAATCTTTGAACTATTTCCCAACCAAGGGTTGCACAAGGATTAATGCTACTTATGGTATAGAGGCTGGGTGAACCCTTGGAAGGTCTACAGATCCCACTGAGTGAAATCCTCTTTTGGCCCTCCTCGTTCAGCGCCAGTTATCTTCCTAGGTACTGTCGAAATCAATCAAGACGTTTAGCGCCAGTTATCTTCCTAGGTACCGCCGAAATCAATCAAGACGTTTAGCGCCAGTTATCTTCCTAGGTACTGTCGAAATCAATCAAGACGTTTAGCGCCAGTTATCTTCCTAGGTACCGCCGAAATCAATCAAGACGTTTACAAACTTTTTGCCACCCGAGGCAGTAAATTTAGTCGGCAACTATTCCTGGTAACATCCTGAGCGATATGTAACCTCCCAGAAGTGACAAGGACACTCGCTTCGTCAGGATCTATTTCCCTCTATCTTAGTCCTCCTCCCCCCCCCCAAGTGAGATATGAGCTACTAAATCGGAGCTAGTTGGCCGTAGTGTCGGCTCGGATGTAGCCCTGACAGCTCCCGTCAGATTTAGGGAGCTCCGCAGGACACTTGTTAATCCTGACAAAATGCCGACCCGGAGACCTGGCCGCGTTCCAACAGTGGATCCGGGACGGTGATTAGGACTGGCTCATTGATATGGAACGCTCCCAGCTCTCGAGGCCTTTCCCTCTCAGTTAACTTCTCCTTTAATTTATTTTATTGCCGTTAGACTGTTACTTGAATCGCTTTATCCGATGTCTCTCGATTGCTGCAGCTGGTGAGTTGACGCGAGATGCTCAACTCTTGTTAGTTTGGTGCAACATTTATATCATGAAAAAAAAAATTGTAAATAGTATTACTATTTTTCAAAAAATTCTCCATCCTCTTTTTTTAAGTGAAAAATTCTTTAGCCGCGTTCGGAAACTTTTGGTAAAAGGGAAAACAGTGGGTTCTGATCCTTAGCAACAGGCTGATACTAGCGACACCTTGCGGACTGTGCATGAGTTATACAAATTCTCTTAATCAACTTTAAAGGTTACATGAGTGAGATGAAAATAGTTGACTGGATGATCTAATGTAAAGGAGATAGTTGGGGGGTGCAGTCAATAAGAACACAGAATAAGTGAAGTACTTATATTATGTGCCGACGTTTCGACCTACAGTGTAGGTCATCTTCAGGGCGAATGTTGGAAAGAGTGGCCGTTACATATAACGGCTGGTACGTACTCAATGTACTTGACCTACACACTGTAGGTCGAAACGTCGGCACATAATATAAGTACTTCACTTATTCTGTGTTCTTATTGACTGCACCCCCCCAACTATCTCCTTTACACTTTAAAGGTTACAGTTCAATTGATACAATAATTATACTTAATTAATAAATCGTTTATTAGTTGTATAAGTGATTATCATAATAAGTTTAAACATCAAAATCTATTTGAACTTTTCATTTCCCCTAAAATATTCTAGTTAGATTGTGTTTTAGATAATTATTATTTGAATTGTTTAATTGTAGAATCACTGTAGCGGATAAAAGCCAGTTCTTAATATGCTTATATTTTTATGTAGAAATATTAATAACAAAAACAGAATATTCATTGACGGACATTTCCAACATTTTTATTTATATTTGTGTTGAAAACTTTGTTAGTATTTATTTTTTTTAAATTTGATATCTGCAATACATCGTGGAATAAATATTTCAATGTGGCGTAAGGGTTATCCTACTCGCCTGGTAAAACTGAATTCTTGTTGTTCGAACGGATTTTTTACAGGGATTTTAAAATTGAAAATTCCACATAAATGTAGGTACTTGTGATTTTTATTAACAGTAATGGACTGTTACCAAACATTGTTTATAACCTGAACGCATATTATTCTGAGACTAATGATGCCTATTTAGATTAATGGAAATTGAAATATAAAAAATATCAAGTAGAAACAATTGACCATCAGCAGATTGCCTGACAGTAAAATAAAACATAATGACATGAGAGGCGTGAATAACAGTGCCCAGTTGTTCCTCGCGTGTGGCTGGTTTTATGGTTTTCGTTGGCAGAGTTTATTCGATTTGTTAGCTGCAGAGGATGATCCTTTGCAATCTGGACCCTCTCGGGCCTTATACAGCTTCTATAAAGTACTGAAAATATGGGGGCGAATCTGGCGGTTGATGTAGGAGAAATCATCTCCCTGCACTACCGTTGCCCAAGAAGCAGTACAGTCTCAACCACGTACTGAACCCATGACCTTTCATGGGTTGTAGTGGAAAAGCGTTTTTTCTCTATATTTTTGTATACAAAAAAGGTTGCCTGTAACTGATCAATTCAGTTGATTCAAAAGAAAATTTTGTTATAGTTAAAGTTGCTACGGGAAACAAAGAGTTGATTGTGCAAGAGCAGACAAGAGAAAGAGAACCCTTCATCTTAAGGTCCAACACGCGAGCTGGCTATTAGCTAGCAACTCCGCTAATATCCTTCCGATCCCTTCCTTAAGGATATCAATCGCTCCTGCGGCCCATTGTCCTGGTCCTGCCGAGGAACCCAACGAACCATTCTCACGGCCCTTTTTCAGTTAAAACCCTTCGAACCCGCACGTGCCCGCCTTCTCCCTCATTTCTTTCCAGGACTTTTTACTTCTTGTACGTGTGCCAGAGGAAGCATGAAGATGGATCGCTCCCTGCACTTAAAAGTTGGAGTGTTTGTCGATACCCAATGATCGATTCCTAATAGCAGGCCAACTTTATTTATTGAACTTCTCAAACACTCGTCGATATGAAAAAACAAAAATATATATATCGAAGCAACTCTTAACTTTATACCGGATACGGGCCAAATCAGTAAGAAATGGCACATCAAGGTCATTATGGATTATTTTGTTCGTAACCAAGTAATGAGCATTGAGGATTTTACAAATAAATTTATGGATTGTAAGGATTGGATACGAAAGGAATTGGATGGCTTAGTGGAGCTCCAAAGCTCTAGTCCGCAAGTTCAAGTAGGTCTTATAATTGTTATGTATATGAGTCTTTTCTAATTAAATGGGAGCTTAAAGCATTTGTCTAGTAAGTATTGAGTAAATTGAAAAGCGAGTTGTTTCTATAATTAATTTTATTTGGGAAAGTATCGTTACACCTACAAGGTTCTACAATTACATTTTTTGCTCAGGCCACGTCCTTCTTAACTGCAATTACCCAGGGTATTGATGTTTTAAGAGAGCTCACTTATATCCAATAGATGTTTATTTAGTATTTTCTAGATGACCAATCTATATCTATAAGAATTCTATAGGTGTCCATAGATTTCATTCGCCTCTTTTTAATATCGATTTCCAAGTTATTTATTTTTCTAAATAACTAACATCGAATTCTTGTTGTTTCGATGTTCTCAATAATCGTGTCTACATCCTCACCCTAATTTTTCTATTATTATTCATTCTAATTATCTTTATAACATATTTAAATGTAACAATGTTTTTTTGTTTGTTTTTATCACAAACACTTAAATGGTTCACAAAAATGTATAAAGATCACGAAAGTCTAGGTATAACAAAAGATATAATAAAAGGGCTGAGTCCAATTTAAAAAGTTAATTTACAATAGAAGGTTTCCAGGAAAACAAAAACAATCTAATCCGGACAGAATATGGAGAGAAGAAAGGAAATGAACAACAAAGAGTAAGAATGAAAATATTCTGGGAAAGGAAAAACTCAAAATTGGGCAAGAAGTTTAAACGAGAAAAAGTAATACATGAATGATGTAATTATTATTAAACATGCTAGTTCTATTTATTAACAGTATAATTAATAATATTATAATTATTAGTTGTAATATTGCAATGCAAGTTGTTGATGGGTTTAGTAACGAATTTTTAATAAGCGTTGTGACGACGGGGAAGCTTCTGAGGGGCTCCGAGGCGTAGGCGGGAGGATTGCGTCAAGGGTTATCTGGCAGATTTGGCCGTGCTCCGTGGACAGGAGTTTGTTGACAGAGATTGGTATCGGCATCGAACCTTCGGGTTCCCTAGGGCATATTATTGTTATTATATAGTCTATTAATATAATAACTAGTATCGTATATTAAATTGGTGATTTTATAGGTATTTTCTTGCCCTGCTTTAAATCCTATTTTATGAACCGCGCTTTATGAAACAACCCAAGAGCTTAACTATCGCTCACAACCCCGGCCGGTTGTAGACCATTACTCAACCACTTTAGTACCAGAGGACCTTTTTCTAGTCATTTAAAACTGTTTGGAGTTGGAAGGTTGAGGCAATTTCCCAACTTAGGAGGGCCCAACCTTAGCCCTTCCCCGCCAATCTCTACAAAACTGCTTTAAGCCTCAAGTTTAAACTTAGATTGTTTTGAATAATCTCTCATTTACAAAGCTTACAGAGATTTATGAATCGCTCGCGGCTAGCTCTATCCTGCCCAGGTTTATCTCCCCAGCTAGGGCACTTACCTCTCGCTTCTTTGGTATAATCTGGGTCTGCTGGAAATTCAGATTTATTGAGAATAAAGTGTATAAATTAAATAATATAGTACTTTCACATAATTAGTATAATTTGCTCTTATATTTATGAAAGAAATTATAAAATTATTTCTTGGAGGAATGGATTAGCTTAATCCGGATATAACAGTTCAATTATTTTATGTGTTAACGTCCGCTGATGGGATCTTCAGGCAACTTTCTTTTTTTTTTTTCAACGCAACTAAATTAGTTAAAATAAGGTATTAAAGTTTGTGAATATGTTTTTATTCGATATTCAAAATTTATTTAAAGCCTGAACAGCCTCAGTCGCACAAACACTGCTCAAGTTTCGATGGGTCCAATTACTTATTGAGATCCCTCGAATGCTTTGAAACATGTTGAGCTCAAAATATTACAGAATTGTTTTAAATTTGTTTAATATGTTCCTTTTATGGAATGTAAAGATTTTTCGAGTGAGTTCAATGAACGTTCATAAATTCTGCTGGGTTAAATTACACCATATTGTGAGTTCCATTCTCGTCGTTTGAAACAATGCGAGGTCGAAATGCTGAAAATAAATTTCATTATATTTCAAGTGCTTTTGGCTTTTTGTTCACATTTTCCTTATAAAATATGTATATATCATTCGTCAGCTTGACTTTAATTTATATTACAATATGAAATTCATTTATTATAATTAAAAGCCGGATAACGTAAATAGCTTTTTAATGCTAAGGACCTAGTTATCCTGGACACATAATGTACAGGATACTTACTGACGTCGGGTCATCCGGAAAATAATGTAGAATTTATGTTTTCTTTAAAATGTCCCTCCATAAAGTAAACTGTTTATGTTTGTTGGAATTTTAACTTTTATAAATGTAAATACTTAATAATCCTCTTTAAAACAAAAATGTTTGTCTACTTTTATAGCATTTTGCTACTTGGAAATAATTCAATCATTACTGGGATGTCAAAGCGTGATTTTCGCATAATTGTTGTTTACTAGTTCAAACCGGGGCCGGAACGAAGCCGAGACGCCTCGGCCTACCTCTCAGACGCTTCCCCGTTGGTACAGCGCTTATTAACTGTTTAGACATTCGTTCGTTTCTCAGCCCAGCAACTTTACAGGCCCAATTTAATCATCGTGGACCTTTCACTAGGATGCTTCGAAATTCCGCGTCATGTTGTCTCCTATATTCCACAGTTGTCTCATCCTTTTTTGCTCCGTTTAATAAGTGTTTATATTTATAAATATCGCAAGTCCAACGAACATAAACAGTTCACTATTTGAAGGGGCATTTAAAGGAAAACCTAAAATTCCTGCATAATTTTCCGGATCACCCAAAACATTAATTGTTTATGAGTGACATCATGGTTTATGAATTATTAAATTTGTTTATTTCTGAAATGGAAGTTGGCCGAACAGTTAATTTATTAATTATTAAATAAAGCCTAAAAGTTTTTAAAAATTCGCGGATTCTTTTATTATTCTGACATGTAAATTTTTTAAATCGTGGTAAATTTAAAAAAATATTTTTCAGACAAGATAGGTCCTGAGGGAGAGAGCCAGAACTTCAATATAAATTACCCCCGCGACAGACGCTTCAACCCTTCCCTAAGAGGAAATTATATTGTCATCGTATCGAGGACCCCGCTCCACTGGACGCTCCGCTGTCCTAATCCCGTTATCCCGCGGGTTATCCCGTGGCACGGGTTAGTCAGGGATTGCTAATCCTCGGCTGTGTCTCGCTCTGCAAAAAACATTAACGAGGTTTCCCTTCACATCGTTTCCTCCCTCGTTCACATCGTTTATGAAGTTCTAATAGGCGTTAGAGTGCGCATCTGGTGCTCAGTCCAGGATATGAGCAGGTCTAACGAACCAGCTCTGGGGAAATTGATCGAGTTTCTAGTCTAGTGGAGATTATATGGCAAAGTGAGCAACCTAGGGGGTGAATAGAACAATGGGAATTTAGTTAAATTGCAGTCCGTGTAATCGCCTCGTTTTAAGAAGGAGATAGAAGCGCTAAGAGTAGATCGGAACGAGTTTAGTTCGTAAATATCCGTAACATTTAGTTCGTAAATATCCGTAACATTTCCCAAAAGGTTGTCCCCTTCGACCACTGCCCTCACAATCGCTTCTCCCTTCTTGATGTAGGCAATATTTCCGAGATGCATTCTTCTAACTAATAAACGACCGTCACCCATCCTGTGTCTATAAATTCTAACATAAATCCCAAATTTACTGCCCTGGGGTGGAGCGGGTTAGCTGAGTGCGTTGAGTGCTGATTTGTTATGATGAACGGTTTTGAACCCGGCTTTTGCTAATTATTTGATATGCTAACACCCATGGGCTTTTTTTTGATGGGCCGTGTTCAACCCACAGACTCTCCAGGGATTCACCTAGACTCTATTAAGTGAGTACCCTTAATAGGTGAAAAACTTGGCGGTTTTTTTTTTTAGTTAAGAAAGAACTAACCACGCCTCTGTTCCCTAGCCCTTCACGAGTTGTAGCGGTACAGGTTAAATTATAATTAAATTAAAAATTAAAATTATTCTCTTCCCACAAGACCTCAACCATCTTGGTTGTTTGTTTCTTCATTCAAAACAACTTCAATAACTAACTAACCACTGATATGGCTAACCGGACGATGCTACAGTGGGAGTCCTACTTTTGGCTATTTAAAAAAAAATCCTAGAGCCACCTGCCACTGCCTGGCTGCCAACCCGCCATCTTAGGCATATTAGTTTGATATGCTGACTACTGCACTACAGGTCACCCCAATTATCTATGTTTTAACAGACCAACCTCAATTTAACACCTACCACATAAAGCCCTAGGTTGTGGAGCGTCGCACAGTACGCAGGATGCTTACTAATTTCTTGTTAGCGTTTTTGAAACTGGCTGTGGCAGATAAATTGTTTATTTGTTTACAGCCGTGAATCGACTACGACACCCGAGGACCCTTCTAGTACTCACCTGCCTATAAAATCACTGGTTAAGTCCCGCTACTTTCTAATAATCCTTTTGGGTTGTAGTGCTACAGGTTTTTCTTTTAAATCCGGCAGGCCTCTCTTTATCCACATTCAAGACCCTTACAAACGTTGGTTAAACACAATTTTAGGCTGACATGAGGATCACATGAGCACGCTTTATCTGAACAAATCAAAATTGTTTTGCTTTGTAAATGAAACGGTATTGGTTCTTCTATATTGTTGTATTATTTTCTTGTATCTACGACTTCCTGCTTAAGGTACTTATAGTCTTGTGACCTGGCATCGATTTTATTTGCTTATTTTTTTTTTGTTCATCATTTGTTAATAATTATTTTAAAGGTTGTGCAGCTGTTATTCGTCAGTAGCATAGTCGTCATTTTCTCTCTTTTTTAGTTAAAGTGTTTTTGATTTCACGTATATTATTTATGAATTATTTCAATATGCACAACAGAATTTTTTTACAATATTGAGACTTTGTCAATATTGTGATAAAGAATAATAACTGACTAATAGGCAATAGAAAACTTGTCTTTTGCTCTGAAAAGTTCATTTTTTTTTCTCTCCTTTTATTTTATTAACAAATTACTTGCCAACGTATCCATCGTATTTTAATTGCAAAAAAATATATTAAGTGTTAATACTTAAAAACAATAAAAAAGGGTTATTCGAAAGATAGTAAAACCGGTTATCGTTTATAACCGAACATTTATTAATACCTCTTCCAAAAAGTAACGTTACGTTTTAGTTTTAATGATAAATAAATTAGACAAAGCGTTTCTTCAGAGATGGAACTGTTCCTGCCCCTGATAGCTAACGGAAGTAACGGCATTAAGTAGCTATAGGCGGCGGTAACGGTTACTTTTAGGATAATTTCGTTCAGTGTCCTACCTCGTTATGAGACAACATCCTATCTGCCCTGGAACCTAATCCGATTCCAGCAGAATGAGTCTGGAGGCAAAGGGCTCCAACCCTCGAGCTGTCGATCCCTCGCCTTTAAAAGGGTTAGGCCTTCCAGGCAAGAGGTAGGTTGGGATCGCGCCCGATGGAGAGGAAATGGCTTCCTAATTGCTGATTCCGATTTTAATGTAGTGGAATCCTTTCACAGGTCCTTAAGGTATGGCAAGCAACCAATCTTAGGTGGTAAATAACATAAGCGAGGGGAGATAGAATATTGGCGATAAGTTTGTAGGTACTCGTTACTTAGCCGGTACCCAGAGATTGTATATAACCTGAACACTGATAACAACTAAGTTGTAAATAATAAAATTATTAAAGCGAAATAAAGGCAAAAGATAACATTTTTTTTTATTCTCATCCAGAAGGCTGTTAGTCGTCAAATAAAATAGGTACTATATAGTGTATTAGGTATGATATATAATGTAAATACATTTAAGAAGGGAGCTGTGTAGCTCAGTGCTAGAGTGCTGAGCTCCTATGCTGAAAGCCCCGGATTTCCCGGGGGAGGACAGTACAGTCTCTGTCAGGTACTAACAGACATAACTAAACATGGATCGTAGTTTTTTTTATACAATTAAGTTTGAAATATGCAGATATGTGAACGGTTCGTATAATGTTCTCTGTTTATTAACAAACAATATTAGGATTGTCCCCCTGTGCCCTTAAAATGAACTAATTGAAAAGAAACACGACACAGAAATAATAGCTAGGCTCCGTTTTCGGAATGAGTTCTCGTGTCATGAAAATTATTTGAAAACATCATCCCTTTGTTGCCCTTACATTAAGTCCGCTTTCAAACAAAAATCGTTTAAAACGGAAGAAATTCCTTTGAAGAAGTGAAAGAAAATTTAGAAAAAATTAGTTAGCTTGCACATTCATCTCATCATCTCAACAAAATCTTCAAAATCTCAGTAAAGATGTTCCTTCACCTATAACATGCTATTTTTTCAAGTCTCTTAAGTAGTAGATAATAAATTAGAACTAAACAATATGGATAAAGGAAGTTTCTGAAGTTGTATTGTATTATTTTAATTTTGTCATATGCATTGTAAATTATGTAAACAAATACGAAGGATTTGGAAAAATAAATATGGCACTAGGCCAACATCATCTCCATAATTTTATTTTTCTAAATAATTCTCTATTATAGATATATTGGGGTAAATCTATTGAAACATTTTTTTTTTATAGATTTCTTTTAATATATCCATGTTTTCTAAATCTCGAAAGACATTTTTAAAAATAACAACCGTTATTTTTCGATATTTGTTTTGTAAAGCTTTGAACTTTGATTGGACTATTTTCATTGAGGTTTAAATTCAATATTTATTTTTTTTGTCAATTACTTTTTCGATGTATTGCTTATTTGATATTATTTATTATATTGAGATATTCCCAGCAGAAACCAATTAAAGTGAAACAGTGTATACTTATAATATAAAGCCAGTATATCGGGAAGAGTAAACAGAGAGGGCATTATTGGGAGAGTTTAACGATGGATGAGAAAGTTTGAGAGCACGGAGGATCCATTTAGTTGCCGCCGGAAGTTTGGCCGTTTGATTTGAATTGCGGGGGGGCGCTGAGGATTTCACCACTTTTTATAATGTCCGGGGAGGGGCCGCAATATTGTAAACCATCAGGCAGTTCCCAATTTAATCAGACTTGGCAAAGTAGTGTGTGTAGTGGCCGATGCTCGTCGTAAAACAGTACGCTCAACTCCCAGCAACAGCCATAACTCCTCAAGGGCCTCGCTATATATCACCTCTCTCTGCCTCTACTTGGGAGGCTCTTCCTAGGGATTTACTTACCACCATAGTAAGAGGAAATTCACTTAATGTTTCTCAATGCAATATTCAAGATAGAAATATTTTTATTGTTTAGTTTAAATAACTGTGACCCCCTTTTCGAAATAAATATATTAAACTGTTGCACTATCAATGCTGGCCTAGCTCCTTACTCAATACTGAAATAACGGCATTCCGCCTCCTTAAGTGCAGGATACCAATTTAAGAGATAATTCAACTTAACCAGGTAATCACCGGGACTGTAGATATTCGAGTAATCCATAATGCGAGGGATCCAGCACAGTTCCTCATTGCTCTCCGCCTTGAGTTACCTCGCTTAAATAATTATTAAAACCTTAAATTTGGTTAAAGTTTTCACCCATTTGATTATCATTGATTATAAAATCATATCATATGATCATCACCAATAATTTATATTAATATTCATTTCAATGGAATATACAAACCTACTTTTTCATATTTTATTAAATCTATAGAATTCCAAAAATCTTTTAACAGCCGGTGATGGACTCTGTGGAAACTGGGGGCCTTCCTAAGCTTACCCAGCCTCTTTAAAGTAGAGTAAAATATATAAATAACTTATATTTTGAATTATTTATATATTAGGATACATAGAGGAAGAAGATAGAGTGGGGGAAGGATATAGAGCTCGAGCGGTAATGGAGGTGTCTGGTCACCTCGAGTAGCCTCTCTCTTGTCTCTCTATCTCTCTCTCTCTTGTCTCTCTCTCCCTCTCTCTCTCTCTCTCTCTCTCTCTCTCTCTCCCTCCCTCTCTCTCCTCTAGATTAGGCTTTTAGACTCTCCATTACACCTCTTAGCTACCTTCCGATCTTTGGCCTCCTTAACATTAGCCATTTACATAACTTAATGCCGAACATGTCTCCGTACTCCATGAAGGCAAACATACATATCAAGTGGTATGCCGTCATGACAACTGCTGCAGAAGCCTGGCTTGCCGAAGTGGAGGAAGCGAGTTGGCTTGACCAAAGTTTATTTGGCAGGACATTTTGTCAATTCTAACCACTCTATTGAGGTTGACGAAATTAGAGTCGTTAAAACTCTACAGAAAGAAAGATATTTGAAGCAATGGAAATAGAGAAGCATCCCGAAAATTTCAACAGAGAAGATGTGGGTATGAATTAAGGAAAATATGGCTTCCAAACATGACAGTGGCAAAGCAGAAATAAAAAAACCAATGAGAAGTTAGCCAGTCTTGGTCCACTCGATGAGAGCCCAAGCAATAAGATCACTGAAATAAAAGGCTCCCGGGCCCGAAAATCTAGAAATACCGAAGACTTGAAGGACACTTTCAGCCTCAGATTAAGCCCTGAAGAAGGTAAAAGTATGGCCAGTGAAATATCAGCAAAGAATTTGACGACACGGTCGAATCTAGAAGGAAGATGTGATGAACGGACAATCGGAGGATGCTGCATCGCTAGTTCTTAATTTAGCTTATCCAGGTTTAATTAGGATAGGGATCCTTAACGAGTTACATCGTACACGGCTCGGGACCCCCCCCCCCCCCGTTTAACGTCACTTCTGAAGAACGCCGGGCTATGAACCCGCGGTTTCGGGCTTGGTAGTTTGTTATGCTAACCACTAGATCACAGGTCGCCCCGATAGTGTGTTCTTCAAACCTGATGAGTATGGACCCATTTTAGAGTAAATAGTAAATAGATGTATAGATGATATGTTGGTAGCTGGAAGTGATATTGTGGCAGCGTCTACTGACTGTGAATACAGCTGTTCAGTATTATATCCCAGCAAGCAGTAGCTGCTACCGCCTCTACCTTGACAGCAATTACTTCTCAAGACTTGTAACCGTTCCGTGTGTAGTACTAATGTAACCTTCCGAAACGTGCGTGCTCCGAGAGGTGCATTTAAGTCGCCTAATAACCGGCAATAGGCACGCACAATCGAATCAGAATGCAGCCAATCCCAAGTCTCCACTCACTGTTATATTTTTCAATATCGAGACCACTTTAAACAGACTTAGTCAGGTCACGCGACGCGGCTATAAAACTTACTATAATAAGGGGAGTGACTGAGTAAACTGTTCATTATTCGGGGGAAATTTGGTCGAAGGGAAGGCACAAACATATGTTTATAGTTTATGTAACTTGAGTAAAATGTTGCTTATCTTCTAATGATTATCGCGATGATTTTTATGACCGATCCCTCGATAATATTAGGATTATAGTTCTGTTCTATGACAAACCAATAAAGATATTGGATTCAGTAAATGGTCTTATTAACTATTTCGTACCCAACGGTTGAGCAGGGAGATGATTTTGCTGAGGTATCGTTATCGAGTGGCCGTTTTTCCTAGCCGGTAGTTATTGCAAGATGCTCACAGAATGGACAAGCCTCAAGTCTCAAGCGATGGTCGTAAGTCGCGATCTTGGTACTTAAAGATCAGTTCCTTAGCAACAAGTTTGTAGTTCTAAGCTGATTAAATAAATAAATATTGCTTGATGAGATAATAACTTTTATATTAAATCTTAAAGCAAATAAGTGAAAACAATTATAACCATTTGACCTGGATGACACATGGCTTTACTTTTACCTTTATTAAAAGGAATAAATGAATCAAAACAAGGGGTCTTATTACTCATAAAAAATACATTTAATTATTTATTATAATATATATATCTAAATAGGTAAATTAAAGAGCAATTCACCTTTAATTTGCTAAATTACTAAGCCCAAGATCGCGGGTTCGTAGCCTGGCAGGTGACCCGAGGATTTATAAAGGGTGTAAAAAATCCTTAGTTACGCCGTCCTTCGGAAGGGACGTTAGAAGTCCTGTAAGATGTGAGGTACTCGTTAAAAATCCCTTTGCTAATTAAACCCGGATAGGCGAAATTTAGAGCTCCCATTGTAGCATCGTCCGATTAGCCATAGCAGCATAAAGTGGTGTAAAATGAACAAACAAACCTTCATTTTGCAAAATTAAATTCGTGTTAATTTACGAAACTCACGTTTAAAGCGACTTTGTTTCTTCTGAAATCAAATCAGGACCGCAAAGTTACAATCAAAGGATCACATTCAAAGAGTTTGATTCAATAATTAATATATACTGTAAAAGAAATGTTTATTAAATCTATTAACTGTTAAAATACAAGCGTCTTTGTACAGGGTCTTAGGTTCCGTTCGTATTAGAGGCCTCTACTGTTTCTAGGATAACGGCAGTGCAAAATGATCATTTGTCTTAGGTTACGCTCAACTTCCAGTTTTTCCCTATTTCAAAGAGTATCCAGGTTGTAGAGACTATGCTAGCATATGGAGGGGTGGTTCTTCGGGGTTAAATTTATTATCTGCCACAGCCGTATTTGAATCTGGGACCTTCAGTTCGGCAGCTCGTTGCTCTACCACTGAGCTATCCTGCTTTATATTGCTGCAAATTCATATTTACGGGAGCTGGTACCTTAATGGGAGCGTTGAGTGGTGTGCAGAAGATCCAGGTTCAAAGCCGGCTATGATAAATTATTCTGTCTGTTATCACCAATAACAGATCATCTCTGTGAATGTGTAGACCCTCCTGGGGCTCAGCCAGCCTCTTTATAGTGGTTACACCTGATGGGAGATCTTGGAAAGACCTCCCTGCTACACAGCCTTCGTCTTGGTATGCAGTGCACCTCATGGGTTATAATGGTGCAGTTTTTTTTTTCTTGTTTATTATCTTGGACCTAATTGAGGCAGTAAAAACAGAAATAATGGAATCAGGGCACATTGTGTTGGAATTAGAGCACATTGTTTGGCTGACACAGCATCAGCAGTTTGCGGCTGAGCTGCCCCAGCGTGGCCTCGAAACCTAAAAGAGACTTGTCATTAATTATTTAGAGAGAGTTGTGGATAATAATTTAAGAGGCGAGGTATCAACTGAAAGGGCTCTAAGCAGCTTCATTACCTCTCGAGAAAATTAGCAAGTTTATAAAAAGGGAATTATATAAAGGCAGGCAAGGAAAAACCTCTACTTTGTTTCGAGAGGCAACAAAAGGATGAGGTTACCTCTGTACCACGCTGCCTCTCGCCTCCTTTACCTTTTAATAACATACACTTCCGGCCGACCTTTTCTTCATTTGAATACAGTATGCCCTCTGTCCATCCTGTGAATATAATAGTATCCGGTGGCATATGGAGGAACTGAAACGGAAGGCATCCAAGTTTTAAAATAAGGTCAAAAATTGTAACAAAGGAGGACGCTTTTGTTGATCTAAGAAGAATTAAGATTTAGCTTTCAATGACCGCTCATAAAAAAAATATATATCTGAATAAATATTGAAAATATATATCTGGACGATAATAATGTGGATAACCTTGACCTGTATCACTGCAATCTATGAAGGCTGATTGGTACAGAAAGTGGGTGGAATTCGAAGAACTTTATGAGATGAATTTCGATGCCTAACACCGGATGTTGACTGCGTTTAGGCACCGGGTGTAAAGATCGGTGAAGCAAAAGAATTTCCTTAAGTTTCTGCAATCTAGATTTTACATATATTGGGTGGCCCCACTAAAACTTATCCAGAGCTAAATTCCTAAATTTAAGCTCAAAACCGTGGGTGCAATAAAGTTCAGACAATTGTCCAGTTTGTAATTCCGAGGAAAAAGAAAACACTCTTCATTTCTTGGAAACCTACCATGTATATCAATTGATGAGATCAAAAGAAATACTTTTGGAGAGAGATTTGTGCATTACTTAAGAATTACTTAGTTTATTAAATGGAACAATTGGAAAGCGTTAAGTCATTACCTGGAGGAGGCCATGTCGCGAAGATCGCGGTTAATTAGCCAATAGACATAGCTAGATGGATAGGTGTTGATATAATGATAGCTTGAAGAGGTAAAATAGAAGTATAGGCAAACATATGTAATAAAATAAATTAAAAAAAAAAGTTATAATAACTGAAATATGAAATACTTATATATACTTATATTGATGTTATCAATCTTATATATATTGATATCAATACTTATATTGATTTATGAACTATTAAAGACTTTATTTGAATTAAAACATTATTTTTATTATTATTACTATTAGATACTTTAATGAATTTATAAATTATTTTTTTAAATATTTTTATTTATATAAATGCACATATATTTATCTATTTATTTATGTGTTTAGAAAATTTAATGAAACTGTTTATAGATTATAAAAATAAATAAAATTGTACAACACAGACCTCGACAGACGCGCGCGCGCGCGCGCGTGTGTGTGTGTGTGTATATATATATATTGTATTTTATTGAATAAACACCTTCTTTCATTCATTCGTGTAAACCAAAAACGTCTTCCAACAACAGGAAAAAACGGTGTGGGGTAAAACTAATTAGATGTTTTAATTATTTATTGTCCGTATGTTAAGAAAAATACACAAATATATGTGTTTTAATATATAAAAAGTTTGAGGATAAATATATAAACAGGGCATTCGGAAATTCCTTAAGAAAAAAGAGGCCTTAAAAAAGCACTTCCCTGGCTCAAACACAATTTACATAGCAAATTCAACTCTCTAACTTAATTTGCTAAGCCTCTTTAGGTTTAAAAGCTCGAAAATTTCAGGTAAACATATCGAAAATTTTAATGCTGTGGAAACCTAAATACCAAATTTCAGTTAGATTGTCTCTAAGGAGACTTTTTTTTTGTTAAGAACCCTTAGAAGATAATGAAGAATAACAAAAGTTGATGAAACTGAAGAGTAATAATTTCTAGTATTATTTAATGGAAGTTATATGTTAACATTCTTTTTTTTTTGCGTGGAATAATTTCAAGATTGGTCTGAAACGGTCCCACAAAAGAAATATGACTTATTTTAATGTGTAAACGTTTCGGGCTAAGATGTAGGCCATCTTCTAGGCAGAGTGAGGCCAAATGTCAAAATTCAACTGACAGCTGAGCTAGGAGTAGAGTTAGGCCGAATCTATGGCACATTCTTATGGCACATGTAACGTATTCATTGCCAGCACCGCATGGCCATTTCATTCTATTCTATTTTTCCTTCCTGCTGCACTACAATTCATGAAGGGTCTAGAATTCATTACATGGTAGAGACCTGGCGTTTCTAGAAAACGGTTGTGCAGGAAGGTGACTTGACTCTATGCCACGTTTTCCCTAATTTAGGAAACATCCTTTATGGAAGCTGGGTGGTCCGCAAGAAAGTCTGGTGCCTGGTACTAAGGTAACTTTGTAATAAAATCAAATCATTATTTCGAAACAAAATCTATGCCGCTGCAATAATCAATAAAATTTACTATACAAAAAACTGAGCCATTACATGAAGGGACTTAGGTTCAGTACGTGGTAGAGACCTAGAAAAAGGTTGTGCAGGGAAACGATTTGACCGAGATCACGCTCAATTTCCATTTTTTCCATTTAGGGTACCCACTTTTTAGATGTTGAAGATTGCCCAGGAGGGTCTCACGTTCTCAAAGGGTCCACCTATCGCTGTTAACAACTACAATATATCTTAAATTTGTTCGAGGTCATTTCAATCCTTCTTATGGTCCAGTTAAATAAACCAAACTTTTAAATCGCGTATGATTCGAATTAACTTATTCAAATTTGACCTTATTTTGTTGCTCAAATCCTCGACAGACGAAGGAAAAACCTCGACGGGATCTGCCTCGGCAATCTTGTATAAATGTAAATAGGCAGGCGGTACTTTGAAAGAGTTTTATAAGATTTAGCATCAGCGTTCCAACACAAATTGGAAAGATGATTGCGCCCTCGACCGCCTCTTGCCTCCTACCGATAAGTTTTCATGACGACTTCTCTCTTACCACCTTCCGCCAAGTTTCCTATACTTATCATTTTATCATATGTATTGTTATTTTTTTGTAATATTAATTTGTATCTTCCAAAAGTGTGTCGACAATCAGAAAATGGCCTAAATTTGATCGATCAAATCATGTGTGGCACGATAAAGTCAACAAACAACACCTACTTCCTTGGCTGTATTATTAAATCTGGTCTCGCATCCAGAACTTATATATTTTACTCATCAACATTAATGTCAGCATATTTATTTTTCTTAAAACTTAATTTGATAAAGAGCTTTTGTATTTTCCGTTAACTGGCGCTTAGTGGAGGGCAGTATTTAAGATTTCGCCAGTCACGAACCAAGGTGAATATTAATTTTTTTTTTTTTGAAAAATTAGAAATTTTATAACAAAATTTTATATTTGTGATTCCTATTTTCGTATGGGTTAGGGCAGTGGGTCTCTACCTTTTTTGTGCCTCGCCCACTTTTTCAAATGAAAACCTTCCACGCACCCCTAAAATAGTATTACTCTCACACAACATTATAGATTTCAATTTAAGTAAAAACATTCTAATAAAACAGAACCTAAATTAAGTCAGAACTTTTTATTTTCAACTGGTCTTGCGCCCCCCCTCCAGCTCAGGCCCCATTGGGAAGGGGAACCTCTGGGTTTTGGTAAAGAAAATGTATTTTTAAGTTTAATTTTTTATCAATACTTCAGTCGAAGATTTTGAAATAAGTTTTGCAGTAGACATTTGTTAAGAGTCTCTCTTTTCGTTTTACGAGTAGACCATTGACAACATATATTGTTTTCAATATATGTATCGAATTACTAGGTGGTATCCCCTCTTCTACAGTTTACAAATTATTCAACTGCAGTCAATTATATATATATATATATATATATATATATATATATATATATATATATATATATATATATATATTTTATTATTTCATTATAAGATGGTGGTGTTGATACATGGATGGGCGATAATGACATAGATCTTTTGCGCCTTAAAACAACAGCCAGCCAAACAAATTATATCATAGTGAAAAAAAAATTATCGAAACTCATATCAATCGGTACGCTATGCCATCATTGATTTGGTATATATATATTATTTCTTGATTACTCATTTAAGCTTATGTCTTACTTTTCAGGACTTTTCTCATTAAAAAGAAAAAAAATATCTTATAGCATTTTAGGTTGGATCAATGGTTGAGCTGAGTTGCCCTGCCTATAATTCCGGGTTCAAATCCTACTGCTGGCTAATTTTATTTTATCTGTTAGCGGCCGTACCCACAACAGGCCTGTTAAGCAAGATTCAGGACAAATCAGCTCCCTTCACAACCGTTGTCCAAGAAACAGTAGCTGCCTTTTAGTTTTTAGTGCTACAGGAGATATTTTCTTTCATTAAGTTGCATCTTTTGCTTACCTTTTATGGTCGTATCATGAAATATTTTTTTAGTTATCAAGTTTTTCTTTCTTCTCTGCAACATTAAAGTATTTAATTAGTTAACATTAAGATAAAACACGATAATACGAGTGACCTACGTAAAGGCATAGTTATGTATTCATAGCGAGGGTCGGTTGTCCACCAGGGTCCCATTGAACCACTCCCTAGCTGTCCTCAGGAGGGCCTCTTTGTTCTTCATCTTCTGCTTTCCCGGGGGATATCTTCCCCTGATTATATCAAGGCCTTTATATTAAGGAGGGAGGAAGGGGGCTTTAAAAGAATGGAGCTAATTATTCAAATAAAAACCTATTTAAATCATTAATATGATAAAGTATCAAGCAGATATAGTCTTCTCTTGAGAAATCAGAATTTCTTAACTAATAAAAGGAGAAAAGTATAAACATAGTTGGAGAGTTTCTCAAGTTAAAACTTCTTTAGCGCGTTTAGCGACTTTTGGTTGGGGAAAAACTTAGGGATACGCGTCAGCAACAAGAACGACACGCGAGGACACTGGGGACACCTAGCGGCCTCTGCACGAGTTAAACAATTTGTTTTAATCAACTTTAATCTAAAGGTTAGATTTCCATTGATATAACAATAATTTTATTTAACTATTCTAAATTTAAAGATTTTAGGTCAAATTAATTATTATTGATTAATAAATAAACTACTTGAAAATTTATCAGGTCAGTCCAAAAGTTCGTGTGCATTAGTAGCATGTATGTGATTAGCGATGAATCATTACCAGATTGATAAGATTCCGAAACTGTCGAAACATGTCATCACTTCACTGATGTATTCGTCAGTTTGTAACCAAATTTCGTAAAGATCAGACACATATTAGTACCGATAAACAATTAATATCGATAACGCATATAAACATGCTGCGTTTTTCTTTTCATTATAAACGCTGAAAAAAATTAATGAACTGAATTGGGAGCTTTTGACGCATCCTTCATACTCCCCTGATATTGCCCCAAGTGGTTTCAGTTATTTCGGGCCTTGCAAAATTTTTGCCAAGGAAAAAAGTTCGATTCTAAACAGAATGTACAAAATGAACTCAGAAGTTTTTTTGCTTCAAAACCAGAATCTTTTCACACCAATGGAATAAAAAAGCTACCAAAAAGATGGCGAGATATTGTAAATAGCAGAGGAAAATATATCATATGCTAAAATGTTAAATTGTGTTTTATTTACACCATTTAAAAATGTCGCCAAAATGCGCACGAACTATCGGATTAACCTGATATATAATTATTTTTGGAGTGTCAGTATATGTGAAAACTAGACTAACGTTAATAATTTAAATTTAAATAATTTAAACTATAATTGATTTAGAACTTCAAAAAAGAACGCAGTCATTCCAAAGTTTTAAGTTGTTCACTTCTGTCAGCAGCCCGAATCACTACCTATTTTTTTTTAACTTATAAAAAACATCTTCAAAAAATAATTACAACTCTCATCGATGGAAACCAGCTGGGCTTATTACTGATGACACATCAATTCTCTCGACTGTCAATGGTTATCCGTTATTGTCAATGTAACCTAATTAGAACTTCACTAAGGTTTTTGTTTGTTTATATTGTTTTTGTTTTAATATATGGCTAATGGGGCAATACTACAGCAGGAGGACTAAATTTTCCTTTCCAAGTTTAATTACGATAGGAATCTTCAATGAGTGCTTCATATCGCGGGGGCTCGTTACAGCCTTAAAAAAATTCTAGGGGACCTGCCCGAGCTGAGAACCCGCAACTTTGGCTATAAAATGTTGTTTTGCTAACCACTACACCACATATAATACAGTTATCATAATATTTATTTGAATATTACGTTTCTACGGAAACTGATTGCATGTAAATATATGAGCAACTTTTCTCAGTATATTCACTTATTCAGCTTACGAAACATTCTGCTCTGCAATGAAGCGGTACTTTATCTATTTCAAAAACCTCGCTGTGAAATTAATCACACACAGAGCGAAAGCGGAGACAGAACATAGCAATACTCAACCCCATTAGGCTTCAAGGGCCTTCGCTTCAAGCAATTTGAAAATCCTAATGGAGATGACTCTCAGTTGAAGAGTTTTAGAGAGTTTATTGAACCCAGTTAGAAGGACAAACTTTCGAGAGTCTCTCAAGTCCCGAGAACCCTTCTCGTATTTTTTATTTCTGTCTTAATTATAACAGGATTCATGTTTTTCAGGAATTCGGTATTGCACAATTTTTATCATAAATAGATTTATTTATCGAGTGTAAGCCTGGTGCTGTTTCCTAACAAGCATTATATAATTACCATTTCCTTTTAAGCCACGTTCGTGTTGTTTGAACTTGTCGAGAAGTTTAAGTACTTCGGGTCTATGCTAAATAGATAAAACGAAATTCAAGAAGAAATAAAGACGTGAACTGCTTTTTATTATTCGCTCTCGACATTACTAAGTTCGCATCTTTCGCACCGAAATCTAAAAATCAGAATTTATAAAACCATCATCCTTCCAACTCTTCTTTAAGGATGTGAATCCTGGCCGCACAAGCTGAAGGATGGGCAACATCTTAAGGTATTCGAAAACAAGGTGTTGCCTTGAATATTCGATCCAAAAAAGGATGAGAGCATTCCATCGGCGTGGAACCTCCGAGTTCGCTAAGTTCGCTATTATTATTAATGTTCATGAAAAATGGCGTGTAGGTATTTTTATTTCATTAATTAGAACCGAAATGATTTAGTTTTAATTTTTCCGTTTCAACAAAATATATTTGAATACTTTTTGGGCACTCAAAATAATGTTTGTGTCATCGAGTTATTAAAAAAAAAAAAACTAAATTCCACAATCCTTTATTTTGAACATTTCCTTTATGTCTTCGCTTCATTTCATTTACCATTGACCCCAGTTAGTATTAGTTAATTCAGTTATATAATATCACATCAAATTTTGTTCAATAGTACTCATTTTTCGTTCCACTTTTCCTATTTTATTTAATTTATGTATTTATAATTTAATTAAATATATATATATATATTTAACCAATCGCAATTAAGACCTGATACAACAATCTGAACCATCTGAATATTATTTATGCCTCAGGGTTTATTTTTAGTAAATACAATATCGTGATTTACAAAACGTTTTATCCCTCATGTAAAAGTGTTACTAATGGGTCGCCAATAAAATAACGAATTGATCGAGTTGTTTATAAATAAACAGTAATGGAATAAAATAAACGAATGATTGGTCTCTAATATGAATAGTCATTGTATGTATAAATGTATACATATGTATGTATACAGAGGGAGGTTTAGCCAATATGCAAATATATTGTATGTTTATTGTATCGTAGCGTGGATGTTATAAAGAACGAAGTACTCTTCGATCTACTGAAATAAAAATATATTTTTAAATAGGGTGGTATTTTCTGAAATTAGCTGTTTTTATTTTATCATACAAAGCTGAAATGTCTGAATGATAAAATATGTTAGTAGCCCGTTCCTTTCAAAAAGTCTATTTGGTTTTTATAAAATTTCAACTAGGATGTTGAACAGAATCAGCAGGACCGAAGTGACGACACATGGCACCCGGACATTCCTCCCCAACACGATCCGGTGAGCTGTAAGTCCTTGTGTTTGTCTTGTAAACTGTTCTTCAAGTTAGTTAGTTCTTACACTTGCTTTTCTTGGCCAGTTTCTTACCTCACCCTGTCCAGATTGTCTTGTCTGTGGTTCTTTTATTTTCGGAAAAGTTAGAACGAATTTACTTTGGCACTTTTCCTTTATGGTAATGCGAATACAAACTTGTAGAGAAGAAACTGCCGAACTGAAAACTGTCCTTCAGTTGTTTAAAGTTGTTACCTGTGCGTGATCAATCCCATGTTTCGTATAATGTTAAGCTAACACAAACAAAGGTTTACAGCTACGTGTTATATTTTCAACCTACAAACATATTTTAGGACTTAAATCGTTAAAAACGGGAAAAGTATTCTACCGATGTTGAGGAAGTATTGTCTGTTTCAGCCATTATATTGTCTATAATATATAAATAAAATTATTGCTGAACCATCTGTGAGGCGTACGTTCAAGTGATTTTTGTATGTAATGCATTTAATCTCTACCTATTTTTCCATTTCGACCATTAGTCGTTTGCTTGATTTATTTTTTTTATTTTATGTTAGAGCCATGTGAGGCTACTTGAACACTTACTTGACAAACACGATGCTCCCTATTAACTACAAAAGACTCATGTACATGACAATCATTAGACCCATCTGGACTTACGGAATAGAGCTTTAGGGCTCCACTGAACCATCGAATACCTTTCTTATCCAATCCTTTCGATCCGAAATCCTTCATACAATCCTCAATGCTCCTTACTTTGTTACAAATAAAGTCATCCATAACGACCTTAATGTCCCATTTGTTGCTGATTTGGCCCGAACCCGATATCAATCCTTTCATGAAGAACCTCATTCCAACTCCAACCAAGTTGTTTTGAAACTAGCTACTTCTTCAATTCCCGATAATCCTCCGAGGCGTCTGAAAAGGAGAGAGCTTCGTGATCTTGTAAGTTGAATCCTTTATTTGAGTTGTTCCTCCACTTGTCGTTATCCATGGCATTGTGTATCCTTCATTATATTTACTTGTTGCATTGTTATTTTACACAGTTGTAATGTTCAATATTTTTTTTAAATTAAAGTGGTAATGAGTGAATAAGCGTTAATTATTAAATTAAACACAACGTCGGTTGTTATGATTATAAAAATTATATTTTAGTTTAAAAAATCATCTAATCACCCGATAACATTATTAATACTGGGACTGAGATCGCGAAGTCGGGTCGGAACAAGTTATTAGTGAAGCTGGTGGTACGCACTCTGATAGTTTTCCTTCTCTTCGATCCTGCCATGAACCTATTGTTGTTTATTACGTCTCTCCAATCAATAGAATAGAAAATGGATGGACAATAAAAAAAGCAATCAATATTTTGTTACCTCGGATGCTGCAGAAGCGAATTGATGGCCCAGTGACCTTATGCCACTATTGATTTTGTGTCCAGTACCGGCAGTATAGCATTTCAAACCAACCCAATTCGGTTTAACGCTAAATAAATTCAGTATAACAATATCACCAGCCAATTCCGTTCGGTTTTACATTTTAGTTACATACTCGAGGTGAATCCTTAAAAATGGTATTTGCTAATCGATATCAGAGCTTCACTCTTATAGTTAGTAAAATCAAAAAATAATTTCATCGACAATGAGTTTCATTGTAGAAGATTTATCTCCATTCTATACAGACTGAAGATGTCAAGAGTGTTATTGAAGGAGTATCATGAAAAGATGTTGATGCCTGGGTGAGAAACGAGAGGTTGAGTGGATGAATGTTGTTGAGGATGTGTGCCACGAGGTAGATCTAGATGAAGAGGATGCATGAAGAAAACCAATAGGCGATGGTCCGACATCGAAGAACAAGAGGTTGATGAACCAGAAGTCGAAGCGGAAAAAGTGTAACATTGGTAAATTATGTCTTTTGGGAATTTCTTCCTCTAAATTAGATTGTGTATTACAGTTAATTTGTGTTCTGGACCTTTTATTTAACAAACCCGCCATGAAATAAATAAATGGTATTTTTAAAAAATCATTTAGCTCTAAGGTATGACGTCAGAAAGTGATAAGTACCGAAAAAAGATTTGAATCTGAGTTGAAAATTAAACTTATTTTATTTTAAAATAATACTTTTATTGGATTTCTTATGCCATGTTTGGTATATGTTTAAAAAGTTTAAATAAATTTAATTTTTATCATTCTGATCACTTTATTTCTTTTTACTACTTTATTACTGTTTTGATGTTAATATTATTTATTTTAAGACCTAATGCTAGCTAAAAGTTTGTCCGAAGCATGAGTAAAATAATAATTTATGATCATTAGTAAGTTTCATTTTATTGACCCATTTCTGCTTTATTTATTAAGTTTTCGAAATAATATTTATTATTTATTTAAAAGTAATAGTGATTCATTTTTACATCAACATATTTTTTTAATACCAATAAAAAGTGCAATATTTTATATATATATATATATATATATATATATATATATATATAGGACAGGGACAACTTGGTTAAGCTGTAAAAAGGGTATCCTCACACTGGTTAGGCAGTAGGCAAGGATGGTTTATGAGGAAGAAAAAATTATCTTTAATAGAGGGAACTGTTTATTCTAAAGCCAACGTTTCGACCTTTATTGCAGGCCTTCTTCAGGGCTTGGAGGCAGGCCAGTTGATAGGCCTCCAGTCAACTATCAACCTTTGACCTCATTATAAACCCTCAAGAAGACCTGCAATCTGGGTCGAAACGTACGCTTTAAAATAAATAGTTCTCTCTATATAAGAGAATTTTTTCTAACCTCCACGCGGACTATTTTCTTCCTCATGTATATATATAATAGGTATATATATAGGTCAACTAATATTATTCAAGTATATTAGTATAAAATATTTTTCTTTATAAAAATATTCGGTAATTAATAATAAAGTGTATGTGCCATAGTATAAAGCTATATAGTATATAGTTCAATAGATCTCCACGGTTGACTGAGATCCGGCAGAGCGAAGAGATATAGCCTATTGCAGAAGCCACCGGTTGCAGGACATAGATCAGCCGAAACGTTGTGGTTGGCAGGGCCTACGTAATGGATGGCTCCGCAGTTGCAGATTTATACTAAAATAAAACCAGATCGTTCCCAATCAATAACCCCCCCCCCCCCCAACACTCTCTCTCTCTCTCTCTCACACCCACACTCTCTCTCGCTCTATCTATCTATCTACCCCCCCTAGGGATTCGATATTTCTTCCTTTTACGATATAATATATTTTGCTAACTGATTTCCGCTCCATCTGCCTTCCATTTCTCACCCATTTTGTTATTTTAGTAACCGTTTCACAAATAACTAGCTTTTCTATTTCTACATTCGTATAGGTTTCGCCAATGTCCTCACAAATATTTTGACAAAGAAATTACATAAAACCGATTTTTATTAAATTTTGACATTACTCTTAAAACAATAAATATTCAAGGCGGTTTTTTTATAGATAATAATAATAATCTTTATTTGAGAAATTATACAAATGCCATTTGGCTGATATTGTATATGCGATCTTCATTTGAAAACCTCTCGTGGAAAAGCATGTATGGAGAAACCTGCCATTGAAGGCACTCCTAGTGTGGTTCAACTCACTGTAGTAGATCCCTGCTCCAGAGACGTTTCAGCCTCCTTTTCGGATTCTGTGGTTATATCAGTAATGATTTAACCAGTCAGTTTGGGTGTAATATGTAATAAAGATAATTATACAAAAGTACAACGTAAGTAGATACATTGTACAATTCACCGAAAAAAAAAATCTAATTTCTGAATAATGTAGTTTTGTTACGAAACAAATATGACTAGTAAGGATGGCAATGACAGGCGTGGAATGTATGGTACGATCCGGGGAAATATGTCGGGAACGTTCCCTTCAGAATGAGGGGTTAGGGAGGCGCTCTGCTTGTCTGCTCTTAAATAAAGCTCGTCCTCGAAAGGTGGTAAGATTCTGGTATTCTGACCACTGGTACTAGATCTGATCATCTTCTACAGATCCCTGCTTTTGCAGAAGATGTTGACATTATAGGTAGCAACAGTCTTGCCTGACCTTAGAAACTTCAGCTAAATTTTTAGGCTTGGTTACAAAGGGATTGGGTAGCGTGCGTTGCGAATATAATCGGAGTGAAAAGCAGAGTAATAAAGGCCAGAGATAGAAGAGCATGGCGATTGGTGTTGGAGGAGGTCAGCACTGGCTTCCGGGTTGTAGCGCCAGCATAATAATAATAGTTTTTTTAGTGCATGTTAGATTATAAGGGACAAATTAAAAAGGAAGGTTTCATGTCATGACAGCGTTCTACAGTTTATACGGCCATTGTTATTGTTGTTATGGCTCTCGCTGAAATCGTGTAAGTGGGCCTTAAATCTTTTTTTATAATTTTCAGGAGAAATTTGCAAATTCTATTCCGCATTTGTCGGCGAAATGTAGCAACTTTAGATGTCCAGCCCAATTCAGGTCTTTTTTACAGTATTACTAAATACCACTTGCTTAAAAAATGCCTAATCATAATGCAATATAGATTACATCATGTTATAATTATAATATTTGTTTTTATTTTTAGTTCTCCGTGAAGAGTTCCGGGCAGAACCGCAGAACTTGAGGGTGGCCCAAGGCGAAACGGCTCTACTGGAGTGTGGTCCTCCCAGGGGGCATCCGGAGCCTGTCGTCTTCTGGAAGAGGAACGGGCACATCCTGGATCTAGAGAACAACAAGAGGTAAGCTTTAATCATTATTAATGGTATTATCAGAGGATTTAGATATTATTTATAATTCTTAATCGATTTTTGGTGTTTATCTGAAAATGTTATCATAACCAATCATAAGTGATGTCAAGAAAGAAGAGGTTTTCAGAAAAGAAGATCAAATTGAACTTGGCTGTTTATCTGTTACCTACGTTTCACATTCGCATAATAGGTTTTCATCACAGCTCCTATGACCGAAAGGAAAAGGATGTAGAGCCTTGAAGAAAACCTGCGACTATCTTGGTCGAAACGTAGCCATGAAGCAAACAATCATATTTCTGCAGCTCCGCTGAACAAGTGGTTAAGTCGAATTTTGTCCAGAGAGAGTCAACTGTATTGAGGAAGAAGATTTATTTTAAATATTTTTAAATTGAAGAGAAAAGATTTGCCCCGACCGGGATTCGAACCCGGGTCCTCCGTCTCTCCGTGACAGCACTCTACCATTTGAGCTACCGGAGTCGCCTCTCAGCCGGGACAAATCTGTTCTCTTATCTGATCCCATGCCCCTGCGTTCTCGCAATTTTTGCGATGTATACACGAGGACGGATGTTCCTTGAACATTACTTTAATTTTAGGATTTTGTTGACTTACGTCATATTACTATTTATAATTTTTTGTCAATTGTTTTAATTTTTAAACATTTTTATTTTGAAGAGAATATTATAAATAGTAATATGACGTAAGCCAACAAGATCCTAAAATGAAAGTAATGTTCAAGGAACATTCGTTCTCCTGTATACATCGCAAAAATTGCGGGAACACGGGGACATGGGATCAGGTAAGAGAACAGATTTGTCCCGACTGAGAGGTGACTCCGGTAGCTCAATTGGTAGAGTGCTGTCACGGAAAGACCGACGACCCGGGTTCGAATCCCGACCGGGGGCATATCTTTTCTCTTCAAAATAAAAATATTTAAAAATTAAACCAATTAACAAAAAAATATTAAGAATTCTTTTAGTTTCAGGCTGGAAATAGAGTTGCAATATAAGCACTAACACCTTTTCAAGGCAAAGCCTGCACAACGAGGATGACTCGCTCCTTCATTACCGTCAGCCTTCTCTTGGCAAAATTCGACTTAAGCATTATTCACCGGGGCTTTAGATATAAAACTATTTTATTTTATTTTGACTGCGATCAGTACCTCCTCCTGCTGGTTACCTGACCTCCACACTGGAAGGTAGGCGGAGGAAGGGAAAGAAGAAGAATATTATTATTATTATTGTTATGTACCCCTCAGGATGAGGCTAGTCGACGGTGGTAACTTGGCCATCCAGGATGTCCGCTCCAGCGACGACGGGAAGTACCAGTGCATCGCCAAGAACACCGTCGGAGTACGTGAATCCAATGTGGCCCTCCTTCGAGTCCATGGTAAGAGCATTTTTATTTTATCTATTCTTTTAATGATAATATATTTTTATTTCTGATATTTCGATTGCGAATTATGTTTCTAAATAATAAGAGAAAACATTTAAAACGCTACTCTAGTTATATTTATTAAAAGCAGAAGGTGTGCACTGCAAAGTTTTGATAAATAACAGAGATTTAAAAATTCTTGGAAGTGTTCGAATAAGCGAGTTGCGTCGAAACTAGTCAAAATACTTCCGTTTTAATCTGAAAAACCCGACATTTTCTCGAAACGGGTATGCAAATATAATCGAATGATTATTGAGATTATCAATTAGTCGAATTAAATTAAGTAATGAGAGAGTTCTCGCTTCGATATCAGCCATTAGCTAAGCAGACTCTCTTTCTGATGGGAGAGATCATGAGCGAAACGGGATGGAAATAAAGGTCAGTTGTTGGGGCTTCGGACGCGGAAGGGCCATTAACAGATGAGCGATCCCTTTGAAAGAGTCACTAATATCCAACAGCAGCGATGATGATGAGATGATGGCTGCTCGATGGGCCGTTTATCATCACCGTGCTGGATCAGTATGCGAGGGCTGTGTACTGTAGCCGGGACTATTATAGTCGAGTTGATGCAGTCCGTTGTTCCAACATGCTCCGTCATTTATCTTCTCCATGACGGTCCGTCCCTCTTCATCGCCCAGATCGTTATTTAGATTGAATCTCTTGTTTCTGGGTTATACCCTGAGAGGACGTCCAAAGAGATATTTTTTTGAAGTTATTGAAGATGAAACTACTTCAGCCGTAGGAATAAACTTGTGGCTTCGCATCAGCAACATGCTTTAGGCTGGTGGCACCTAGCGGCCAGTGCATGAGGTAAACACTTTGTTTTAATCAGCTTTACTTTAAAGGTTGGTATACGAAAAATTATATTTAACTAAAGGTCATTTAAGTTGCATAATGTAGACTAATACTAACTTAAAACATCGATAACTAGTTGAACTTTTCGTTTTCACTAAAAGATTTAATGTAACATGAAGATCATTTGTACTTCAATCATTTCATAAAACAACTAATAAGTATTTTGAACTAAAAATAAAATCTATGTAAATAGAAATAAAAGTTATAAATAATATAATTATATACTAATTATTATTTTAATTGGTATTTTATATTGAGCTTGTGCAGCCCATCATGTTTCCATTGTTAAATAAACTGCTTGAAAATGTATATAATTATTGCTCAGAGTGTCAATCTATTTGCAAACTAGACAAATTTTATTTTTTAAAGAGAAAAGAAAGGCCCTCGACCGGGATTTGAACCCAATGGCTGTATGAATAAATAAATACATAACAGGACATGTAGAGGCAGTACCTACTGGCACCAGTCTAATAACATTTCTATAATAGAAGGTCCTGAGGCCATCTTCTCTTCAGAGGCCTAGGAGAATTGTCAGGGATGGAATTTTTAAATTTAAATTATTAAAATTAGTCTATAATTTTTTATAATTATTGTTCATTTTTTATGAGTATAAGTATAAATATTTTTATTTTTTAAAGAGAAAAGAAAGGCCCTCGACCGGGATTTGAACCCGGAACCTTTGTCTCACCGTGACATCGCTCTGCCAATTGAGCTATCCAAGGCCCCTGCCGGTCGAGGACAAATCCAAGCTCAATTGGCAGAGCGATGTCACGGTGAGACAAAGGTTCCGGGTTCAAATCCCGGTCGAGGGCCTTTCTTTTCTCTTTAAAAAATAAAAATATTTATACTTATACTCATAAAAAATGAACAATAATTATAAAAAATTATAGACTAATTTTAATAATTTAAATTTAAAAATTCCATCCCTGACAATTCTCCTAGGCCTCTGAAGAGAAGATGGCCTCAGGACCTTCTATTATAGAAATGTTATTAGACTGGTGCCAGTAGGTACTGCCTCTACATGTCCTGTTATGTATTTATTTATTCATACAGCCATTGTACTAGATGTATATATTACAGTTGTACAATTCAATAAAAAAAATTCTTTTTTTAATTTAAAAATTTGAAATTTAAATAATTCAGACTAGAATTGATTTGGAAATTAAAAAAAAAAACAGTTATTCCAAAGTTTTAATTTTTTACTTCTGTGGCAGTCTGCCTATTTGCGAAATATCTTCTCTAGTAATGCCTCTAGTCAACAGTTTGTTATATTCAAGTTCATTCATACCTTCAACATTTTATTTTGATCAACTCTCTTAGTAGTTTTATATTATTTAAATAAAACTTATGAACATATTAATATAATATATTAAACTTATATTATTTAAATAAATAAAAACAACTGACCAATAATTATAAAAAATTATAAATAGTACTTTTATAGTTCACCAACAGCTAAGAATCTCAATTTTGAACGTTTCATTTATAATAACAAATTCCTCCCCTGCAGAGTTTTATAACTCTTTAAATATTAATCATTAAAAACTGATTTGAAAGAATATACCTGATTAAGGTGCCTCTAACCAATGCTGTTCTACAATTTTAACAGCTAAGAGAATTTAATATAAAGTATTGTGTCCATTATTTTCATCAAAATTATTTTTATTACTAATAGGTACAAAATTATAATTTCAACCTGATACAAAATCTACCTGAATGATATCATGATAAAAGAGTAAATATTTAATTCTGTGTTATTCTGTTATAGTCAAACCTTACATCGTGGAGGGTCCTGAAGATGCCACTGCGATGGCTGGTACCAGTGTGGTATTCTCTTGTCGCGTTGAGGGTGACCCGCCACCAGATGTGATGTGGAGGAGAACTGCTGGGGGTGGTCCGATGCCCCTTGCCAGGGTTCATACCCTCGAGGATAAAAGCCTGAAGCTAGAAACAGTGAGCCCAGAGGACGAAGGGGAGTACAGCTGTGTTGCTGACAACGGAGTCGGTACGGTGACTGCTTCTGCGACCCTTACTGTTCATTGTAAGTAAATTGTGTTTGTATTGATTATTCTAATATTTTTATGTATGATAAATTAGTATAGTAATGTATTAATAATCCTAATTACTTCCAGCACCACCTGTAATAGTGACCCGTCCAACAGATCAAGTTGTAGAAGCCAGTGATGATGCTGCTTTTGTCTGCGGGGTCGAGGGGAATCCTCGGCCCTCTGTGTTCTGGTCAGTCGAAGGAAATCGAACTCTCCTCTATCCCGGCGAGTCCATGGGTCGCCTTTATGCATCTGTTACTCCTGACGGTCAATCTGTCTTAACACTGCAGGTTTGTCATTGTTTAGTATTTTTTCCTCTGACTAATTTTAATTTTATTACATTTACACTTACTTGATAGCACTGTAAGTTGAGTTGACCTTTGTTCTGCAGAACAATATTATCCCATGTTTTATGCTCGTAGGATTCTCTCCAGTTTCTCTGACATCCTTTCTCACCTCATTCTCTCAGTGGCATCAGAATCTCCCTCTTCTTCTTCTATTATCAACCACCACTTACAAAATTGTCTTTCTAACCTCATCCTTATGTACTCTCTTTAAGATCTACATGTTCTAAATTTTGTCCTTAAAGTTCTCCAAATTCTACTTATGAAATTAACACCATATGTTGTTCTCTGTATTTTTCTTTCCAATACCTTTAAGATGTTGCTATCTTGAAAAGATGAATCAAGTCTCACATGCATCTATTTATGCCTGCCAATAAACATTTTTACTTACTTTAATTTTTTATTATAATTCTATTTTAAACCAATTTGCTATTTTATAAAAATACATTATTAACATTTTAAATCAAGATAAGTATGCTTCAAATTTCGAACTATTCTTAGAGTAGACTCTCCCATATCCGGATCAATAGGGGTGAAAGTGAACCAGGTATGGATCTGTGGCAAGGATTTATTTGAATTAAAGAACAATATAAATAATTAAACATATACCTCTTATATATATTTATCTTACAATTCAGAATTTCACTTCAGAATATCTGCTGAAAGTTACTAAATGCTGATTCCCTTGTCGATTGATACATAATTCTCAGAAAAGTGATGACATAGATTTGGAAATAACTTTATTAAAAAACTTGTATTTCTATGGTTCATTTACCTTTTTTTTTAAGAATTTTTTCAATAAAACAATGTTTGTCTATGCATATTTGGCTGTTCAGATATGAGAAAGTTCTATTTATAAGAGTCTACTGTTGTTCTAAATTTGTAATGATTCTTTTTTTTATTATAATTATTAATTATATTATATAAATTTCAGGACGTAGTAAGAAATGATTCGGGTCTTGTGGTGATTTGTTCTGGAGTGAACCAAGCTGGCTCGGACACTTGGAGGGCCAGGCTGGGCGTAACATCGGGGGAAGAAAATCCTCCTCCTGTAATTATTTACGGACCAGCAAACCAAACGTTGCCGCTCAAGTCGGTCGCTGTTCTAACGTGCAGAGCCTCTGGGAACCCGGAACCTGCTATTGGGTGGTACAAAGATGGAAACCTAATTGCACCATCCTCAAGAATCAACATCACTCAAGCAGGATCCCTCAACATCAATGGTATTGTCTGTGGCTATTAGTATAATATAATTTATTAATTATCAGAGAATAATTAATGAATATAAACAGATTTTTATGATATTTTTAAAATCTTAATTTTATACGAATGAAAGAGGAATCAAAACATATTTACAATCTTGACCTATTTAGGGATTTACCTTGCATTTTTGCAAATGATTAGGTATCACTGATCACTGTTGTGGGATAAGTGATTAATAAAAAATTATCAGGAAACTGGCGTCCAGAAAAAAAAGTTCTTTTCTTCAATGTATTTATTCAGTCAGGTTTCTCAGCCCAATTTCATGATTCTAAAGATTTCTGTTATGTGAATTTCAAACAAGCAACATTTTGTTACAATTGGTAACAATTGTAAGCTACATGGATGTTGCGGAGCCGTTGCTGAGACTAATCCCCGTTGCTGAGTCCGTCTCTGAGACCAAAATCGCTGGTCTAGCGTCTCCCGCTCCGAATGGGTGGCCTTAGATCAGCAGGCTGAGACACGACCAAATCTGAGAAATATTCAACATGGATGTAAGGTCACCTGTGGTATAGTGGTTAGCGTAACAAACTACTAAACCCAAGATCGCGGGTTCGTAGCCCGGCAGGTGGCCCTAGGATTTTTTTAAGGGAGTAAAAAATCCTTAGTTACGCCGTCCTTTGGAAGGGACGTTAAACGGGGGTCCCGAGCCTGTACGATGTCAGATACTCATTAAAAATCCCTATCCTAATTAAACCTGGATAGGCAAAATTTAGACCTCCCACTGTAGCATCGTCCGATTAGCCATAGCAGCATAAAGTGACGTTAAATGAACAAACAAGCTACATGGATGTTAGTTGAATTGTGCCATTCTAGTTGTGCATTAGTGGCTAGATCAGGCCTGGGTTTATAATGGAGTTATTGCTAATGTATTGCAACTCCATTTCAAGCCAAAGACTGCGAGAATTACACAATTCCACTTCTGTCAGTACAATTAACTCAGTCATATAGTTTATTTCCCTGTCAGTTATATAGTGCATACTATCTCATAAAAATGGAGAAGATTGCAGGATGAATTATTTAATCCAAATTTGTCTCAGAAACTTAAAAATTAAAGATTTAACAGTCATTTAAATGAGAACTTGCCAAATCTAGGGCACACTATCCGACTGGATATGTATTGACTAATACTGGATACAAAATACTTTTTTTTTTAATTAAGAAATGAATTACCACTTTCCTAATAGATTCATATTGTACTAAAATTGTGATTCCAGATTTACAAAAGTCAGATGGCGGTCAATACACTTGTGTGGCTTCTTCAAAAAGTGGAAAAGCAGCTTGGAGCGCTTTCTTACGCCTCGAGTCTCCAACGAACCCAAATATCGCTTTTTTCCGTTCTCCTGAGCCCTCAACATATCCTGGTCCTCCATCTAGGCCAGTAATTGTTGGCAGGACTCACAACACTATTACCATTTCCTGGACAAGAAATAATAAGATTGGCTCTTCCTCCCTCATTGGTTTCCAGGTATTTTATTTAAACTAAAAAAACAAATTAATATTGTATTGTAACAAATTATAATGTTGGATAAAATGGTGTGGATGTTGTGAAACAATGGATCTTAAAAAGCATAAACTGTTTACTGTTCATCATTTTGGGATTGTATTAATAGTGTAGTATAGGATATATTTTATGCCTACCATCCATTCCGGCCCATCTTATTGTTCATTATAATTTATATCATCATGATAATAATGAATTATTTTCTATACAAAATTCATTATATTTTCTAACGGATGTTGATAAAAGAGTTTTAATTTGATCTTGAGCTGAAAGTTATGAAAAAAGGAACTACTAGACAGCTCAATTAAAATATTGTCAAAATTTCTGTAATTTGGTTATAATTTTTTTCTTCAGTTTTGTTCAATGTTCCCACTGCCAAACAATAATAATAATTTTTCTGTAATTTTTAATGATTATTTCAGATTGAAATGTTCAGTCGAGGCTCTGATGGAAGCAGCCCCAATGGCGGGTGGATCGTGGTCGCACGGCGTGCTCCAGGACCAACCTACACTCAGCACCACCTAAGCCCTCATGCTTCCTACACGTTCATCGTAAGGTCAGAGAACTCGCATGGAATGTCAGCCCCTAGTCAACCGTCTGAAGCTGCTGTGCCAAGTTTGGGTGCCGAGGAAGAAACCGATCAAATAATGAAAGAAGCAAGAAACGCTCTCAACGGAGGGCATGTTGTTCGCTTGACCCATATTCAGCCTTTATCATCTACATCTATCAAAATTGTTTGGGAGGTGAGATATTGGAATACCAACGGCCTTTTTTGATACATTTAATTTATTAATAAGGTGCTTAGAAATAAAGTGTCATAGATCTGACAACTTCATTCTTGTGCAAACTATAAATTTTTAATAAGTCTGAAATTATTACGTTTTAATAATATTTTATATAAACTCAGGATAAAACTAAGACAGTGAAAAATGAAGAATTATAACTCATTTGAGTACTAAAGTTACCCTTTTGATAAAGTTACTGTTGTTCAGATCCTTTCCTTATAAATCTCAACCTCATATGAACAACAAAATTAAAATTGTTTAAATCTTAAAATTGGTTGTTGTTATTCAATTTTCAATCACCTGTACTCTGTAATGGTACTCGATTATAAATTTAGCTAAGACATAACAATATCATAGAAGCTATAATTCTCTCTAGACAAGCAACAACAGAAATAGCATTGATTCCTAGAATCTTAATGAAAGGTTTGATTGATTCATAAAGAATTTTCATGCAAAATCAGGAGAAAATCACATGTTTCCAGTGTCAAATTTGAAATGAAACCGAAATCTGAATGTCTACACGATAAGAAAAAAATTTGTTAGTAAGTAGAGATCAAGCAAATTTTTCTGGGCTAAAGACAACACTTTAATCCATAGTAAGCAAAATTTGGACAACACATCATATATTAATTCAAATTTCACAATAGTAAAGCATTACTGGATCGGCTAGTGTTAGGCTATACCAGGCTGACTTCTTATTTAATTGATGATTACTTTGTAGTTAGCTTTAAAAAATGTTTAAAATGAAATAAATAAAAATTAAGAAAAAAATATGTTATGTTAATTTTATTTCAGATTATGAATTCTGAATTTGTGGAAGGATTTTATATCTACTCTCGAGGCCTGGATGCACCTGCCCGAAGTACAAATATGTTGACTGTATTACACGCTGGAGAAGCTTCTGGTTTTCTCGTCACTGGGCTTGCAAAATTTACTCGTTATCAATTTTTCCTTGTCCCTTTTTATAAAACCCTAGATGGCAGGCCTTCCAATTCTAGAACTGCGAGGACTCTTGAAGATGGTAATATTTTGGTTATTAAATATTAAAATTATTTTCTTTCTTTTTTCATGATTTGTAGATATGTGAAGAGAGTGTCAATAGTCATTAATATAATCCAATATTTGTAATTTTGAAGTGCCTTCTGAGCCTCCTACAGGATTAGAAGCTGTTCTCTTCAACACAAGCTCAGTATATTTAAAATGGAAACCACCTCCACAGGCAGCTCATAACGGGATACTTCGTACATATCAGGTGAGATTTCACTAACTCCATTGTTATTTTTTATTACTTTTCTTAAATTTTAATTACCTACATTTTTATAACAATTGTCATATATAGGTTGTTGTGAAGTCTGGAAGTGGATCAAACGGAACATTATTGAATAATGTGACTGTAAATGCTGGAACGCCATCCTTATTGCTTACCAACCTTAGTTCAGGAATCATTTATACAGTCGAGGTTGCAGCCGCGACGAGGGCTGGCCTAGGTCCTTACACTGGTCCAGCTAATTTAAGGCTCGACCCTGCCTCACGACAGGTTTATAGGGACAATCAGCACAGGTACTATTTAAGTCAACTAATTTTGTATATTTTTTATTATTAATACATCTATATATAATACAATTTTATGTATAGAGTAGCTATAATATTGTTTAACTAACAATGTGAAAATTTTTTGGGATTTCTTAAGTTTGTTAACTATTCTAAAGCATCTACGTTAATTATTCTAGCGTCAATTATCTGAACTGTCTTTGTGGAACTATTACTATTACTAGAAAATAAGTTTGCAGTTTTTTTTTTTTTTAATTTTTGGCTATGTTAAATAATATATTTTAATTGAGAAAGTATTTAAAAAAGGATCTTTCTTTACAAAAGATGAAAACTTCCACAAGCCACTACAATTCAATCATAAGTTTCAAATAGGCCTCTCTTTTTTTCTCATTAATTCTTACAGATATATATTTTATGAATTAGAACGACTGGTTGTAATCCATCCAGTAAAGTATATGAATAAAATAAAATCTGTTCAAAAGATTTCTTTTTTCCTGAAGCTTATATTTTAAAGTTAAGCCCTTTATGAAAACTCAACTATAGTTTTTGAATTATTTAAAAAAAAAGATCAATGATATAATTTTCCCCTATTAATTAGAAATTATAAGTTTATCTTGTTTTAATATTGCTTAATCTTTATCTTTGTGGTATTTTATTAGGCAACCAATTGGCCAACAACCAGGCATTGGTCCAGGACCTAGCGATTTTCTGACAGAGACTTGGTTCATGGCCCTGCTGGGCAGTATGGTTGCGGTTATGTTCTTACTTTTTGGTGCCATGCTCCTCGTAAGAAGACGACAGCTTCTTTCAAAGAAAACCACCCTCCCAGGTAAAATTTAAGAGATAATGATTGATAATAACAACATACACACAAAAAAAGATTTATTGAAAGAAACTTTATTAAAAAGTATTTTGAAATGTGATTATTATTTCAAAAATATCATTATTTATTTCGTATTAATTAGAACTTCAATAAAATCTGAAGCTATCTACCTCATTACAAGTCCTGAAATATAGCTACAATATTCTATATTCCAGATTCTCGTAGCAATGGAGGAATTCTGGCGACACCTTTGAGCCTAAAAGCAGCTGTTGGCTTGCCACACCCCACAGCAATGGTTCCACACCCCCACGACTCCACATTATGGATCGAACCCAATAGAGCCGCTTCATGGCGCCACTCCGAGCTCAGCGACAAAGAACCTCAGATTTTGGAGCCGGCTGATTACGCTGAAGTCGACCCAGTTCACAGCGTCTCAACTTTTCAGGGCAAAAGAGAGGATACTTCACCAGCACCTTATGCCACTACGACGCTTATTCCAAAATATCCTCATAATGTTAGAACTCCAAATAGTAGACAGGTATTTCTACTGTAAAATATTGTTAGCGATTATAAGTTGAAGTATAGAGAACATTTAAAAATAAAATATCTAGAGTAAAACTATGATTCCTGGGGTTCTGAGAAACAATTTTGTTATTAATTTCACACACACAGCTCTGGTGCAAACAAGAGAAACTAAAACATTCCAAACTATTCCTTGACAGCTACAATGAGAAGATATGCAAATCTCTCCTGGTCTTGGACAGGGAATCACTAAAAACAATTATAGCGGCGTACATAGGGCACAGCAGACTCAATGCCCACGTGTTCAGGCTGGGACTGGTGGACGTCCCTGGATGCTGTTTCTGTCATACAACGGATGAAACTCACTATCATGTTATCTGCCTATGTGATAGGTTTGCTGGCCTAAGTTTACAACCTTTGGATGGGATAGATTCACTAACTTGTTGGATTAGCCAAGCTGAGATTATAATAATCGCAATCAATAGATCAACAATGGTCGCAGTGGAATTTTCAAGGCTCAACCAAAAAAAACTAATAAAAATTTTTATTTATTTAAATGTGCAATTCCAAATAATCAGTGGTACATTTTGTCTATATTTATTATAATAATGTGGCTATTAAGGTTATTTATTTATGTTAGAGAAGAATTGGTCGACTGTATCTTCTAATTTGAGGAAGAAATAGTTGGGGGTGCAGTCAATCAAAACACCAAAATAAGCATAACTTATTTATTATGTGCCGATGTTTCGGCCTACAATGTCATCTACAATTTTATTTTTATCTATCACTATTTTAAGTTTATTATATTCTGTAACCAGTCTTATATTCATTCTTATTTATCATATATCTATTCACTATTTCATCATATCTAGTAACTATTTTAATTTCCACTCCTGTACCACTTTATATATTCTTGTTACTGCTACGTTTTTATATATTTCTGTTTGTTTCTCCCTCTTAGCCCTGAAGATGGCCTACATTGTAGGCCGAAACGTCGGCACATGATAAATAAGTTATGCTTATTTTGGTGTTTTGATTGACTGAACCCCCAACTATTTCTTCCTCAAGTTATTTATTTATATTTAATATTCAGTGGTAGAGCGATGATGGGTCCTTTGGGATCTGGGACCCTCCTGAGGCTCATCCAGTCTCTATAAAATGGGTACCCAAAATAGGAGGGAAAATCTGACGATTGAGTGTGATCTAGGAAAAATCATCTTCCTGCTCGGCCATTGCTTGTCCAAGAAACAGTGCGGTCTCTACCAGGTACTGAGCCCAAGACCCTTCATGGTTTGTAGAGGTGCAGTTTTTTTTTATTGAGGCAGAAACTATATCTCAAATATGAGGTACAATGTGTAGAATTGGGGTAAGCCCTGTGAATGGATGTTTGGTGCAGGCTTGAGGCTTCATAACTTGCCCTTCCTTTACCTAGTTTATTTCACCACTGATATTAAATGATTATTTGATTGATTGGTTAATATTTTCTGATACCAAGATTTAAAATAGAAAGTTCCTCCAAATAGATTTTAGATTTCTATAATAATTATTAATAATTCTCAAAATGAATGTCCTATTTATTTATTTCATTTACAGGGCTGGGTTCAGATCTGCCCACAAAATGAAAAAGAAGAAGATTGTCTTTATCCGAGCCATAATGGATTCTACAACAGCAATATATATTCTGACACTTACGTTTTTGAAAAGAATAATGATTACGTCCAGGAAAAAGGTATTTTTTAAAACAACTTTTGATAATAAGATAATTTCATGAAGTCAACGATGTTATTAAAAAAGTTGCAAGCACAATTTAGTTATTTTTGCATTTCCTGGAATTATATGAAATATTTTTTGTCTAAATAATAATATTTGTTTTTTAAATGTTTAAATATTATTATTTATAGAAGGAGCTTTTTATAAGGCAGAAAATAATTTAAATATATTCTGGCTCTGGCAAATGCACTCTAGCACTTAGGCACTGGCCAAGGCTCGAATCACCAATGAGAATGCAATTCATTAGGGTTTATTAACAATCATAAATAATTGATCTTACAACTTCCATTTTCTTTATCTTATTTTATTTATTTCTTATAAATCATTAAAAGATATTAACAGAAGTGTCATAGTTCAATAATAAATTGAAACTTAAATTTTTGAACTCTTGGTGCATAACCCTTTTTGTTTTAGAACAACTTCAAAATGATTCTAGATGATTTTAAATGTAATAAATGAAATTCTTTATAGGTGGTAGCATAGGAAAGCAATCACCTCTTATAATAAACCAGTGTGGAAGAATGTCTGTTTCGAAATTGGGATGCTGTGAACAAGATCAGTTCAATATTGACAATCTAAGCAATTCACTTGGCAATCACACAAATACTTTAAGGCACCAGCATAAAAATTTTCAGCTTTCTAGGCCACAGGTAACTTACAAAACTTATTATATTTAATTTATTTTTTGTTTAAATCCCTAAAAAATTTTAATTTATCAAAATGTTAAATAAAGCAATAAGTTCTATGTACAGAGTATTGGCAATAAAAAAAAAATCAGAGTGAAAAAAATTAATTAAATCACTAAACTTGGTCATGTGAGTATGATTACTATATGTGACTATGACATGGCCATTCATATTAAAACAAAAAAAAATTTATTGGACCATATTTAGTATAATAAAAGCATTGACTTGAAAAATGTTTGTAACGTAATAAAATATTTAAGAATTTATAAAGCAACAAACTAAATAGTTTTCAGATATAGATAAATCCCTCAACAGAATCTTAATATTGGAAAAGTGAATTTATTAATTTGTGAAGGAAAACTTTTCCATTATCTAAATGCCAGTATTTTTTAAACCTGTATGGTCATTTCTAAATTACTATTTAGTTACTTGTATTTTCAAACCTTATTTCGTCACGAAAGCCTGAACTTTTCAATTCTGGTACTGAAAATTTGATTACATGTTGGAAAAAATGTATAGAAAATATTTTGATTTTATAAAGTTGTCTTACTAAATAACCCTTTCATTTGAAAAAGGACGTATTATATGAAACAGCCCAATATATCACCTGAAGATGGTGTGCCAACTCTTAAATATTCTCTTAGATCCCTTTTTCTTTTTTATATATATCGATTTTTTTTTTGTCACGTCACGTAACTGCTTTTGTGATCTGCCTAATTTCAACTAACTTAATTGTGGATCTCCTTTTCCAATCCATTTTCTACAGTATCCTAATCAATAGTTTTTTCCAATTATAGGTTTTCAGTTACGGAAAAAATCTATGAATCACATTTATTTATGACATTTTTTAAATTTTTTCTGTCTTAGATCGTCAAACAGAATGGAGGAAGAATCATGAGTAACAAAGCCGAAATAGTGACGAGGCCTTGGAGGACCCAGACGAACCCTGTCCATACGCTGTCTACGTTCACTCCGCCTCCTCCGGCCTATAACCAATACCAGCCTTTGTACCACAACTCCTCTCGCAGCGAACCGTCAACCAATTCATGATCTAGTCTCATCTCCGGTCACCTATACAAGACTGATTATATTTATAATGAAATAATTTAGGTTGTTAATTAATTGATATTAGGAAATAAAGAAAAAAACAGAGGTTAAGCCTGCATCGTCTGCTAGTGACTCATATCAATAAAATGTTTTAATAAAAAAAAAATAATAAACCATCACATCGTAGAACGGAAGCAACTTGCGCCTCTCTATAATTTCTTGTGATTCTTTCATTCTTTTTTTCTGACTTATCATAAGTAGGATGCTTCTTACCATCTTAGTTTTCTTCAATAGGACATGGAATTGGACAATCGCCGTGAATATACAAACAAGTTAAATTTTAACTATATTTTGTTTGTTAAAGTTTATTTTTGGTGAAAGATTGTTAATTTTCTTCTAATAAAACTAATTTCAATCACAGTTTTCTCTATATTTAGCTAAGTACGAAATAATGCACCAGGAAAACATTTTTAGGCATGTAAAAATAATAAAAGATGCATAATTATTGAGGTACCTATTTAAATTGTTTTATTTTTGAACTAGCAGATAAGCTATAGACCGAGTCCTATGAGAAGAAAGTCTATAAGATGGAGTCTATTAGTATCATTACCTATATGTTAAAGGCCAATTGTAAAATATGGAATCTGTCCAGATTCATTTCTTGAAACAATAAAACATCTTCATGATAAAACAAGTAATATTTGTTTTATTTTCATCACCAGTCGTCTTATTGCTCTTGCCAAGTATCCTAATTTATAGTCCATAAATGTTTTTAATGTATTTAAAATGACAAGATTCCAATTGAAATTGTATCCATTAATTATTATTCAGTATATCTCCACGTGCAGTGGTTTTTGATATTTTGTTGGCTTGCGACAATTAAAAATTCATTTACCAAAAGATCATATTAAAATAGTAACACAAATGATTATCCTTCCTCCTAAGCCATTTCTGTTCAACTGTTGCATTGAATGTTTTAAAACGTTGAGATTTGATAATATTTCATTAATAATAATGGTTAAGAGAAGATGATAGGCGAGGTCCATGTTTCATTACGCCTGCGCTCATATTGATATGAAGTAATATAATTTGGGGAGAAAGAATGAAATCCCGGTTTTCAGAGAAAAGCTGATACAACTCATTAAAATTGTAAATTCTTGCCTCATCGGTGTTGTACAGTTTTCTATAAACTCTTGCCTCTTCAGTGTTGTACAATTTTCTTTAATTGGCCTTTGACATGATTTAGAACGTCAGATGTTCTTGTAAATATTTAAATATGAAAAGACATTCTATAACGCAATTGCTCATCGTTGCTGATATGCCAATAGATTTATATACCAGTTACACATATTTATATACACCTAGAACACATATCCTTACCATTTACAGTGTTCAAATCTTTTATTTTTGTTTTATAAACTAATTTTCTTTTTATGTAAATAAAGTAGTTAGTTGGCCTACATTAGTAGTAATATTTAGCTATTGAAGTAAATAGCTGTTTATGTAACAAGAAGATATAAATATATTTCGAGGCTAAAACCTCATTGATGTGCCATAAATATTTTCTTGCATTAATTGTTGTCGAACGATATTTAAAAAAAAATACTTATTATAAATTAAAAAAAAAATCTCTCAAAAAGGTGTAAACTATGCAATAAAAAATGTAGTGTTTGTTGTTAATATATATTTTATTGTATTTTTTTCTATTTGGCGAGCAAAATTTGTTTCTAGTGTGATCATTAGTTTATAAGGAAGATGTACATTTTGGTAAAAATTTTATAAATATTCTCTTGTACTTTAATATGAAGACCGCGTATTATTAAAAAAATATGTATATGACAAATATTAGTCAGTTGATAAATTGTTTATATGAACATAAAACATTGTGAAATAATGTACATATCATAAGTGTTATATGTATAACTTGAGAGAAATGAGAAGAAAAAATGATGTCCTGATGTTTAGAATTTTTCCTAAGTAACAGTCATAGATATACAAATATGTGTTTAAAAATATTAAAGTCATGTTGATGTTTACCGTCTTTGTACAGATCTTCCGTAAACTGCTTACCAGTGTTGGGCATTATTCAAATAAAACATAATTTATTATTTATTTAAATTGAGAGTATTATTATTTTCTATAATAATTTTATAAATTATTTTCTATCCATTCATTTAATGAATAAAATAGTATATATTAGTTTATTTTTATAATCCTTCGATACCTTTAAACTTTAAATATTTCTTTTTCTACCTTCACGGATATGCATGAAAAAATTATTCAAATTTATTTATTCTTCATAAAAATTTTTAAAAAATAAATAACTCTTAAATTCTATGTTGTTAGACTTGAAGGTAAAAGGCAATTATTTTTATTAGTATAATAGGTCAAAAACATTTTTTCTTTGTTGTTTTTATTTCATGGTTTATAAATATATAAAAATAATTGCTATTGATTAAAACATATTGCCTAACGTAAAAATAAAAGAATTTTTTTATGTGAGTTAAATTGAATTTTATAAATCTCTTTTATACAAGATATTTATAAAAATGGTTATTAAAGTTACTAACACTTTAATTTGCAAATATATTTAACTGGCATAAATATAAATACTTTTTCATAAAAATATTGGTTTTTATGTTAATAATTTACTCCTCTCATTGGATATATTGGGTGTGGAAATGGAAAATTGGATAAATCCAAGATTGTGTATTTTAGAGAAAACCCAAACCTATGCATGATTTAGCTTTCAGCCCAAAGATTATGTGTAAAAATAAATTAAATTAGATTTAGCTCATTATGAAGGCTTAAATATATGCTTTGCATGTGCCTAACTTAAAGAGGGCACAGAACTGCGTGGAAATATAATATAAACAAGTATGAAACATGGATTTATCCTATTTTAGCATCTCTAAATTTCATATTTCTCAGTTATATAGAAACATTTTCCTTCTGGAATGATTACTTTTTACCAAAATAAAAAAATAACGTTTGATTTCAACTCCTGTTCAGAAAAGTTTTCTGTTTAGTTAGAAAATTTTTTTTAAATATATTTGAAAAAATGCCCAATGCTGCTATTTACTATTGTTAAAACTGTAACAATTATACCAAATAACAGACATCCATTCAATTGTAGATGTATTGTTAAGTCTCACGTTCCCTCCTACAAGCATTGTGAGATACCTTATAGAACTCCTTTCTAATAATTTATTGATCTGTTTTTCTGCTGAAAATCGACATTTTTCTATTTTTCTAAAAAGTTATGTATTTATGTAAATAATATTACTAAGTTACCAGCTAAATTCATTTGACATATATGTATGTGAACAATTGTTTAGTAATAAAATAAAACACTGTAAAATAGAACAAAATTTATTTCTATCCATTATTCATACAATCCTTACTTTTATAGATTTACAACTTTTATGTACAGTTGTTTTTTTAATACATGTTAATAATACAAAAATTCTTTTAAAAAAAGATTGACTAGAGAATAATTTGGTTATTAAGAAAATATTTACAAATATACATACTAGCACAATAATCAGTCTTCAAGAAAAAAAATTATAATCAATATGTTAACTTATTTAAATTTCATTGCCATAATTTTTTGCAATTGCCATTTCTATCCATCTTCTGTCCTTCTGGGCACTTATTACCCACCGATCGATACCGTGTGAACCTTCTTCCGTGCCTGATGCGGTAGAACAGCGACAAGAATGAGTTGACGGGGCTAGATTCATCTGGTTCTACAGTCTGTTGTTGGCTTGAGTTGATAGACCTCTTCACTAACACATTTTGCTGTTTTAAAGGATCACCATGCTGGTAAAGATGTAACATTCTCTCAGAACTCTCCACTCCAGTGAAGTCACACGTCAAAAAAACCGCAACCATAACAGCAATAAGTTGAACAGAATACATTTTTGCACACGTTGATGTCACCAAGATTAGATGTTGACTGAATATCAGTTACACTCTTCATCTTTTTTATAGCAATTCTTATCTAATCAAGACTTCTGCCGTTGTTGAAAAACTGCCAGATAATTTTTTTTAATATTGAATAATTCTGAAAATTAAAATAAGATAATTTTTAAATATTTTATAGAATTTCAAATTGTTATGCATTGTGAATTACTGATTACTGATAGTGATTTCCTATACATATATATGCAGAAGCTCATTGAAATGATATAGTATTTTTAAAAGATTCTAATATAATAGACATTTAAAATTACTTTTTTAACACCATGTATAAAATAATATTTGTATATAAGCTTCAATGATTTAAAATTATTAACAAAAATTATCTGGTGACTCTACAAGATGATATTCTAAATTTTTACAATGTTAATTTCATTAAACAAAATTAAAAGTTTATGAACTATTACTTTTAAAAAAAACTGAAAACATAAATACAGTTAGGAAAAACAAACAGAATAATCATTTTGTTTATTTCAACACAATTAATGCAACCTCCCCCCTCTCCTTTCATTTTACTATAACAACATGGTATTGCATGATCTTTATTTTTGAGTATTTTTTTGTTTGTTTGCTTATTTATTACAACAAATTTTGTATCAACTCCAATTATATAATAATGTATAATAAAAATTATTGCATGTACTGTTAAAATTTATTTACTCAAGTTATTGAATCTTAAATTTGCAAATGTTTATTTATATAATTTTGTTTAATACATATCTGATAAATTGGTTTCACAACTTTGCCCAACCATAGGCTAGTCAATAGCCAAGCGTATGTTGAAGATAATTTATAGAACCCAAGTAAAGTAACCTGTCCACAAGCGACTTTTATCGCAAATAACTTAATATTTTTATTTTGTAAAAAAAATAGGCAATAAATATAATATAAAAAATATAAGTTATATAATTTTTATAAATACATCAATGTGTGGAGGCAACCCTGATGCTTGTATTTCGTGGCGCTACGAATTGAATCCAAACCTAGACAAGTTAAGCCAAGCCAAACAAAAACACATCTTCATAATTCTCACTTGCCTTGGCTTGTCAAACGTCTAAACAGGGCCAGAAAACTGTTTCTACAATACCATTGTTTCTAAATACTCCAATAAATTTTGCTACAATGGGTATTATTTTACTTTCTTTTTTTTTAATTGGAAATATGAAATAGTGTATCATTTGATTGAATTCTTCTAGGAACGTTACAAGGTATGTGGTAATAGAGTACATGCTAAAATACGACAATAGGTAATTGATTAAATTTTGGTACAATACCAGAATACTGACTCGTTATCAGATCCCGGCGTAAAACTAATCATGTCTTGTGAATTTCCTGAAAACTTACTGTTGTAATAAAAAAAATATAAAATTCCTATTAATCGGAATTATTACTCCTTTAATTTGTTATATTATAGAAAGTCTTTTCAGTCAGGGTCAGTTCACGACCTAAGCCCTCCAATGAATACAAATTTCAATGTTGAATTCAAAGCAGTCAATCACCATAAATTCTATTAGATAGAACGAGTGTGGCACCCTTAATAGATAACGCGGCAGTATTCTGGTATTGCATTACTTTTAATAATCGATCTTTCAAAATTTGATTTTATATTTTTCCAGATTCACGAAATTCATTTTTTCATTATCATTCTTTTTTATGTTAGTATTATAATGAATCGAAAGCCAATAAATAAAATCATCTACATCGAAACCATAGCAGAACCAATAGTTTACGCCAATCTTCCAATAAATGTAATCTTTGCTGGTCAGTATTAATTTTATGAAGACAATTTATGAGAGAAATCCGCACGGATATTTTTATTACTTATTGTTATTCTATCCTTTATTTTATTCAATATAGGAAAGCACAAAATACTAAAGTTGTAATTATTGGAAGTAAAGTACGCAATAAAGATGTGAGTACTGAGACACCTGAAGGTTCCTAAGATCAGGTGTTACAAACACTTAAAAGGAAGTAAAATGGCGTAGTTTTTTTGTGTTTAATTTATCTTAAATTTATGTTAATGATGAAAAGACATAAAAAAATAAGATATTTTTCAAGAATACAACACATCAACAAATATGGGACAGTTAATATCTAGGTGAGTCATTCTGATGCATACTTTGTAAACACTTATATAAATTGCTAATAACCAGTACTTTATTATCATATTAGTAATTATTAATGATTGATAATAAGTAGTTGTGTTGTATTATGAGGAATAAACTACCAAAGTGATTAAGTTTTTAATTTCTTTCGTTTGAAATAGTTTTTATTTTTAATGTAGTGCTATCAAACAAAAACTGAATTATTAAAACAACTATTTATCTCATTTCTCAGTTCACAAACATTGGCCATTATTGGTACTTAGGTTTAATCTATAGATATTTATAACAGACAAGTGTTGCATAATATAGCTTTTTAACGACACATATAAAATGGGTAATTATTCTAAAGGCTGTCGCTTCGAGTAGAGTCGCAACAAGTTTTAACTTTTAATTCGTCTCCCATTTAATATTATCCAGAAATACAATTTACCATGAGTTTTAGTATGGAAAAGAGAAAGGAATTATGGAAATGAACATTTTTATAAACATATATCATCTATACTTCTAAATGTTAGTTGAAACTTTTATTTCTTTGTGAAATGATTACCAAAATCTACTCCTCATCCATAATTATATGCTCTCTTTGATATTGAAGCTTATGATAACTTGTATTTTTGAAAAATTTTAAGATTAAAACAAGTAAACAGTTAAAAATTGTAACTCAACTGGAAGCAACTTTTTTGTTTACTTTATACATACATTTTTTTTCCTGATGTTAAATAGAATATTTTAGATGTTAGGATATGACCATAGAGGTTTAAACATTTCTTAAGGAGGTATGAAACTTGATAAGCAATGTTACTATTGATATTTCTTTTAATTAATTGTAATTTTACTTTAAAGTTGAATTTTTATAGTTTTAGATCAGTAATGTGCTTAATTAATTTTCCTATCTAAGTATTTTTCTATAACTATTTTGTAAAACTATCAATGTTTTCACAAACTTAATTTTCTCTATCTATTGTGCTTATGTTTTCACTTCTTCATTTTTCATTAAATATCTAATATCAATGCATAATTAAAAAAAAACACAGAATTTCTTAAGAAAGTACCTGTTTTTTATTTTGAGTTAGTTTTGATCTAAATTTACATTTAAAAAATATATATGTATGATAAGAGCCACTTTTTTTCACTTATAAAAAAATAATTTGGCCTTTAATCTGATTCAGTATAAACTTCTGCAAAACATTTCAATAAGATTTTACTGACTCATTTATTTTGTTTTCTTGTTTGATTATCAACTTCAATGGTACAAGCTTGTTTTTAAAAGTAAAATGCTGAATCAAAGTAAACAAATTATTTTTGTTTGATAATGAACATTGCTTTCTATTACTTTTTATTAATAATAGTATTAATACTCTTACTTTATTCACATGTTCGAAAAGTTCTAGTTTCTTAAGTCCTGAATCGATTATTATTTTATATTAAAAAAACGGGTATTTACTAAAGGTGGTTTTACAAAAGAGCAACAAATTTTGAACAAATTATATTTTTTGATTGATCAAAAATATATTTGCTTCTGCATTTTTCTTTTATTTACTTTAATCCATACAATAGAATTAATATCGTGTTTTGATTGTCACTGAGAGAGTATTTGAATGGAGAGATAGTAAAATTAATCTGGTTCGTTGTGGCAAAAACCCTAGAAGCAATTGAGAGCATTTATACAATATTTTATAATACCATAATGAGATCTTCATACCGATTGGCTGTTTATATCGTTATCGAGGTCTTGTTAGCTTTATATTAATAGTCGAATTACTTTCCACCGAGAAGCAGAAAAGGAAATACTCAACATATCATTTACCTACACCAAAGCTGTTTTTAGATTGTTTATGAGGAGGTGTTGTAAACCGATGGATATAAATGATTATTTTCAAAGTGATCCAGTTATGGATGGCTGTTGATACATATAAAATATTTTTCAAATGCAATAATACTCAATATTCAAGGGCAATAGAGTTCGGTATAAGTTTGTTATGAACTTAAAGATATTATGTCCTATGAATTATCTTAACTTTCAAATGCCTCAATTACACAGTTATTTAACTGACACTTTTTAAGTACCACTTGGCTTTTCACTCTCTTGTACATTGGATGTATGATGTATCTTGATCTTGACGTATGATATATATCTTTATGTAAGTTATAAGTATAAATTTAATTAATTATATTAATCTAGGATTATAACTTAAAAATTATTTTATTAAATTATTTTAATTCATTACTTAAAAAAAAGAAATATTAATAAATAAAAAATCATAAGTTGAGATTGTTAGCAGATCCAAGAACTTTTATTATTGCGCAATTTATTGTCTTTTTTACATAGCAATCGGATCTTAAACAAATATTTCATGTATACAAACAAATCAATTTCCTATTTACATAAATGTACATCATTTTATCAATCTGTAGTACTGGCCTGTAATACGGTTGATACAAATTAAAAAACATAAACAAATATTTATTTTTGAAACATTATTGACAATAAAAAATATAAATAACAATGTTGTAATAATTTATTAAAAACTCCTTTATCACTCGGTGAATTTATTCAGTTGTTCCACCATTCCCATCGATTCTTGTGACGGAGATATTTTCTGTCCATTGGCAAGTCATAGGCAGTGATTGTCGGACGACCTCTTTTGATAAACGACAAAATATACCTTAATGTCTCCTTTGTCGATGTAGTGTCACCTTTATGTGAATGTCTCGAAAAAGAAAAGTCTACTGTTAATATCGAATATACAAAGAGAACAGTTAAGAAATGCTGCATTTTACAATTGACTTGAAGGAACACTAAAACTCCCTTACTCAGCTGCAAGAGTGAGTGCTGACTAAAATTGTCGATGACGAGGAAAACATACTTTAAAAATAACAAACAGATTTGTTATAATAATATAAGAAGGCAATAGATATCGATTGTTTAATTAATATTATTTTTGTTTATAAAAGTAAAACTCTAATTAATTTAAACAATTACTGATGGTATATATCTACTATTATTATTGGACTGTTTTGGTTCATAACTAATGATAAAATATTGAAGTTTTGTGGTAGCAGGTTTCATTGAAAAAGCATTTTGATGAATCATCTTTTAGAAATTAAGGACATTTTAAATCGCTGACTCTTGGTTTTGCTGGCTACTTTAATTGCTTTTAATTACAATCAACATGCGTAAGAAGATCAGTCACCTATTGACGTTAATTTAGAAATATTGAAATGATTATAATTTAAAAAGGGGTTGGTATTTGAACCATGACCAGCGCTCTTTCTTTTTTTTTATATCTTATATTTGCCAGATTGGCTATTCCTAGCCTTACATGGTTTTGTTTTTAATAATGAATTTTACACTTTAACAAAAAGTAAAAGTTAGAGAAGAATTGGTCGACTGTATCTTCTAATTTAAGGAAGAAATAGTTGGGGGTGCAGTCAAAGAAAACACCAAAATAAGAAAAACTTATTTATTATGTGCCGACGTTTCGGCCTACAATGTAGGCCATCTTCAGGGCTAAGAGAGAGAAACAAACAAAAATATATAAAAACGTAGCAGTAACAAGAATATATAAAAAGTGGTACAGGAGTGAAAAAATAAAAGTAGTGACTAGATATGATGAAATAGTGAAAAGATAAAATAGTGAATAGATAAAAATAGTGACTAGATATGATGAAATGGTGAATATATATATGATAAATAAGAAACAATATAAGACTGGTTACAGAATATAAGAAAGAATAAAGAATAAAAAAGAAAGAATATAAGACTGGTTACAGAATATAATAAACTTAAAAAAGTGATAGATAAAAATAAAATTGTAGATGATGAAAAGAAATAATAATGGTGACAGATATAAAAAACAAGAATACGAATATAAAATATAAAAAATACAAGTCAAGAAAGGATAAAATGTAAACAATAATATAAAGGGAAAGAAAAATGAGGAGGTAAACGGAAAGATACAAGAAGAGAAGATTAAAATTATAGAAAAAGGGGGGGTTACATAGGTATGAGGGGTTACATAGGTAAAGTGTAATAATATAAGCATATATAGAAATAAAAGCTTGATAAATTTCAAAAATGAAACATTGAACATAGTGGTATTTATAACTATGCACTATGAGGAATGAAAAGAAAAAGAAAATATAAGTAAGGGAAGTTAATATGTAACTGTATACAGTAGGAAGCAGTGGCATTAATGCAAAATAAGATGTGAATATAACATAAACATGTAGAAAATAGGTAAAGAAATACAGAGGATGAAAAATATGAGGCTAAATAATAATGAACTCTATACATTAACAAATGATGGATGCCAAAAGAAGGTGTGAGAACAGGTGAGAAGAAAGGTGAATGTGAAAAGGATGGAGATAAGATAAATACCAAGGTATGTACTAACCGAATAAAACACGAGGCAGCTAGGAGAGCTTAGAATGCAGTGAGAGCAATAATACGTTATAAAAATACGTTAGGTCCGCTGGAGGAAGCGATCCAGGCGAATTCTGACGGCCAAACAAATAATGACAAAGAAGGGGGAAGGAGAAAAGCAGATGTGGAGGCAATAAGAGACCGTAAATAATGTAAATAGCGTGAAAAATTATATGGAATTAATTAAAATTAAAAATTATATATTATATATTATATTTTATATAAATTAAAATTAAAAATAAATAAAATTAAAAAGGAGAAATGCAGATGCCTGGATATAAGTGACCGTAAATAATGTAAAATGCGTGAAAAATTAAAAGTCAATGCTCAACATGTAATTAATAAAAGAATGGTATAAAAAATTAAGAATGTAAGGTTATTTTAGTAAATTAAAAATTTGGGAGTAGGTTAGGGATAGGTGATGGGAGTCGGTCTTGGCATTAACGGTAGAGGAATCTAAATTGATGTGAATGGTTTCTGAGAGGATGCGTTTATTATAATTAGGAACGGAGGCCAGGATCGACGTATTTTCGAAGTCAAAAATGTGGTTAAAGGATAGGGCGTGTTCGGAGAGTTTAGAAGCGGTTGGGTTGTGGGAGGAGATGGAATATTTGTGTTGGATAATGCGGTCTTTAAGTAGGTTTTTGGTTTCGCCGATGTAGGAAGAGTTGCAGTTGGGAGTAGAGCACGGAATGCGATAGACGACCTGAGAGCGATGCTTTAGAGGAATGGGATCTTTGACTCGGGTATAAATATTGGAGAGTTTGTTGTGGGATTTAAAGGCGATGCGTAAATTGGGGATCGCGGAACGTAGGGATTTTTGAATGTTATTAGAGAGGGAGGGTATATATGGCAAGGATCTGTATATAGGGATAGAAGGCGGATGTGGAGATCGGGTGCGGATGGGTGGGTTATAATGGTGATGGATGAGTTTATTGATAACATAGGGAGGAAAATTGTTTTTTAATAGGATTTCTTTGATGCGTTGGGTGTTGGTGTTATGGAAGCAAGCGTCGGAGAGGGATAGACCACGGTGGATGATATTTTTGGCGACATTGATTTTTTGGTGGTGCGGATGTTGGGAGTAATAATTGAGGAGTCTGCCAGAATAGGTGGGTTTAGTATACCAATCAGTGGATAAGGTGTGATCGGGATTTCTAAAGATACGGAGGTCAAGGAAAGGTAGTGATTTGTTATGTTCAAGTTCAACAGTGAAATGTAGGCGGGGATGGTATGTATTTAAGGATGATAATAAACCTGGAATGATCTTAGGATTTAGGATAAGGAGGAGGTCGTCCACATATTTTTTAATGAAAATGACATCGTCACGGAACTGGGGTAGGATGGAGTCTAGAAGGTCATTTAGGACAATATTGGAGAGGTCAGGAGCGAGGGGATTTCCCATGGCCAGTCCAGAAATTTGGTTAAAGAACTGTCCATGGAAAGTGAGGTAGCCAGATTCGCAGCAGAGTTTAAATCCCACAACCTTTAAATCCCACCTTTAAAACAACCTTTAAAACCCAGCCTTTAAATCCCACAACAAACTCTCCAATATTTATACCCGAGTCAAAGATCCCATTCCTCTAAAGCATCGCTCTCAGGTCGTCTATCGCATTCCGTGCTCTACTCCCAACTGCAACTCTTCCTACATCGGCGAAACCAAAAACCTACTTAAAGACCGCATTATCCAACACAAATATTCCATCTCCTCCCACAACCCAACCGCTTCTAAACTCTCCGAACACGCCCTATCCTTTAACCACATTTTTGACTTCGAAAATACGTCGATCCTGGCCTCCGTTCCTAATTATAATAAACGCATCCTCTCAGAAACCATTCACATCAATTTAGATTCCTCTACCGTTAATGCCAAGACCGACTCCCATCACCTATCCCTAACCTACTCCCAAATTTTTAATTTACTAAAATAACCTTACATTCTTAATTTTTTATACCATTCTTTTATTAATTACATGTTGAGCATTGACTTTTAATTTTTCACGCATTTTACATTATTTACGGTCACTTATATCCAGGCATCTGCATTTCTCCTTTTTAATTTTATTTATTTTTAATTTTAATTTATATAAAATATAATATATAATATATAATTTTTAATTTTAATTAATTCCATATAATTTTTCACGCTATTTACATTATTTACGGTCTCTTATTGCCTCCACATCTGCTTTTCTCCTTCCCCCTTCTTTGTCATTATTTGTTTGGCCGTCAGAATTCGCCTGGATCGCTTCCTCCAGCGGACCTAACGTATTTTTATAACGTATTATTGCTCTCACTGCATTCTAAGCTCTCCTAGCTGCCTCGTGTTTTATTCGGTTAGTACATACCTTGGTATTTATCTTATCTCCATCCTTTTCACATTCACCTTTCTTCTCACCTGTTCTCACACCTTCTTTTGGCATCCATCATTTGTTAATGTATAGAGTTCATTATTATTTAGCCTCATATTTTTCATCCTCTGTATTTCTTTACCTATTTTCTACATGTTTATGTTATATTCACATCTTATTTTGCATTAATGCCACTGCTTCCTACTGTATACAGTTACATATTAACTTCCCTTACTTATATTTTCTTTTTCTTTTCATTCCTCATAGTGCATAGTTATAAATACCACTATGTTCAATGTTTCATTTTTGAAATTTATCAAGCTTTTATTTCTATATATGCTTATATTATTACACTTTACCTATGTAACCCCTCATACCTATGTAACCCCCCCTTTTTCTATAATTTTAATCTTCTCTTCTTGTATCTTTCCGTTTACCTCCTCATTTTTCTTTCCCTTTATATTATTGTTTACATTTTATCCTTTCTTGACTTGTATTTTTTATATTTTATATTCGTATTCTTGTTTTTTATATCTGTCACCATTATTATTTCTTTTCATCATCTACAATTTTATTTTTATCTATCACTTTTTTAAGTTTATTATATTCTGTAACCAGTCTTATATTCTTTCTTTTTTATTCTTTATTCTTTCTTATATTCTGTAACCAGTCTTATATTGTTTCTTATTTATCATATATATATTCACCATTTCATCATATCTAGTCACTATTTTTATCTATTCACTATTTTATCTTTTCACTATTTCATCATATCTAGTCACTACTTTTATTTTTTCACTCCTGTACCACTTTTATATATTCTTGTTACTGCTACGTTTTTATATATTTTTGTTTGTTTCTCTCTCTTAGCCCTGAAGATGGCCTACATTGTAGGCCGAAACGTCGGCACATAATAAATAAGTTTTTCTTATTTTGGTGTTTTCTTTGACTGCACCCCCAACTATTTCTTCCTTAAATAAAAAAGTAAAAGTGTGGGTTTCGTCTCATGCGCGCGACCCCTCTAACTGTACATTATTTGCAAGAGAAGTTATAAATATGTAATAGTATTTTTTCATATAAAATAATTATAATGTAATAACAAACAGAACTGTAGTACTTTAAACGAAAACTATATGGAAACAGGAATATATTACAATTTGTTAAAATGATTGGTGGGAAAGGTGATAGAGTTCACATCAGAATATCTTTCAAGAGTCTCGGTTTTAGTCTTGGGGATGAAATAGGTTCGCTTATGTTGAATGCTACAGCTTCTTTGATTGCTGGTAATCCGTTCTTAAATCTGGTCTAACGCTTTTTAATGAATTCTTCAATCATCTCTAGTTTTGGCTCTCGGTGGAGTTGACTGTTTAGTACAAACCAAGGCGCGTTTACTGCGATTCATAGGATTTTATTTTGGAAAGTTTGCGACTGCAACTATTTTCGCTTAGTTGTTGACACTGTCCCCTACACTTCACAACCGTACATTAGTAGAGGTCTGAGAATGGTTTTATAAATTAATAAGGCTGTTTCTGGTTTTAATCTAGATTTATTATTTTATATCGGATAAAGACCAGTGCTCTCAGGGTGGATACTGTCAAGAAATGTTTCTTTCACATGATAAACACGCTTCCATTTTTCTAATAATTTGTAATTAATAATATCAATATAATTATATATTTCCTTGAGAAAAAAAAAATTCTGTAGAATATTAATTTTCAATTCATAACCTACAATGAAATGAAGTTCATTTTGACCAAGTCAATGCCAAATTCTGTAGATATCCTTAAACTCACTTTCAAAATAAGCCTTATACAATAGATAAGAATTAGCATTATCTAGAGATAAGGGGAATGAAATCCTAATGATGCTTAAAACTGACCTGATACTTTTTTACATAATGTAATCTCAAAATCTCATTGGCGGTTTAACTTAAATATTTTCATCAACAGACGTCGAACCTTGGCCCAAATGATAAGATTGTCACAGATTTTTTTTTTACTTGACGATTCAATTATTATATCAATTTAAAAGTTATATAATTGGACAATTAGATTAAAAATAAACAAATTGATGTGGACACCGGACGGCTTCCTTGAAGGTTTATTAAACTATAAATAAATGGGCGGAAATGAGAGAGATGTTAAAGTTGATATGATGCTTGACGAATGCCGACGGTGAAGTAGGGCTCAGGGCTCGGAGTAAATTCGGATAATGCGAAGTATATGGTTACTGGCAGGAACGGGGTGATACAATTATATAGTTACTGGCAGTAACGGGGTGATACAATTATATGGTTACTGGCAGTAACGGGGTGATGCAATTATAATAGGGTATAAGTATATATCGAATGGTTTATGTTTTTAGGGTCTGTGATAGCAACACAGAACATAGAACTTACTATGTTCTGTGGATAGCAAGAAAAAACAAGTTGACAAGAACGACTAAATCTTCAGAATTTCAATTTAAAAATATATGACCCTTCCGGCTTTTCAAAATATGTGTGAAACGTTTGAAAATTGAAGACTAAAGATTCGAAAAAAAAAAGTATTCCGTAGAATTTAAAAGATTGAATAATGCAGAAACGCAATAGCTCCGCGAAGGTTAAGAAAGAACTAACTCGTAAATCTTTAGTAAGTACTAAGTCGACTAGCAAACTTCCGTGGGATATACCAAAGCGTAAGTGGGATGATTTTTATGTAGGTATGGAGCATCCGGGTTCGCTAAGCCCTTTATTATTAAACATATCATAGCAAACTTGCGATCACTACGCACACTAAGGAGATTTAAAAAAATCTGAAAAAGGTTCTTTTCTGTCAGGACCGAAATCAGCATTTTTAATTTTTGCACCCCTTCTTCCCAAATATATAGCATCGTCTCTAACATTATTTTATTGTATTGCCTAAATTAATTCTGTGAAAGATATTTCATAAAATCTGCCGGGGATGGACTCCGTGTGATCTGGAGACCCTCCTAGTCTCACTCATCCTCTTAAAGTGAGTACCCTCAGCTGGCGGTTGAGCGTGCTCTAGTACAAATCACCTCTATGCTCAACCGTTGTTGTTGAAACAATACATTTTATAGCACGTACTGAATGTAACCCACAAAATCTAAAAAAACATTGAGTTGCGGAGGTTGTTGCTTCCTGTTGAGTTGCTACTAGTTTTAACTTTTCATTCCTTTCCCTTTTAATATTCTCCGATACAAATACAAATAATCTCGAGCTTTAGTTTGGAAAAAAAATGTAATTATGGGAAATGTGTATATTTCGTATGAGCAACACCATTGAGCATTAGAAGAACATCATTAACATAACGCTTCTTCAAACGAACAACGACAAAGTTAAATATTGACATTTTTTAGCTAAGCCTTCAGTAACAATTGTATTTGTTGAAGCTTTTTAATTCAGGAACGACATATCTTATATTACATTTCCAACGCGTTTCTTTTTTTTTTTTTGAATAAAGTCATATTTTGTGTAGTAGCATCATTTGACCTCAATAATGACATAAGTTTGTTTTTTTAGAATAATTTATTGATATTTACAACTGTAATAATATTACAACAAGTAAATCTGCTAATATGAACAAATGGCTTAAAAAAAAAAAACACTTGTGGAGAAACTAACCAATGGTAGCACTCCAATAAAGTTCTATAGTAGAGGTCTCGAGGCCATCTTCTTTTCGTACGTCTCGGAGGGTTATCAGGAATAGTATGGGAAGCAAGTTGAGAGACTAACGGATTCAAGTGTGCATGGAGCTTGTCATGGAAGGATAGGTATCTAGTTTGGGCCAAATCAGCAACATATGGGATATTAAGATCATGATGGATGAGTTTGTTTGTGACATAATAAGGAGCATTGAGGATTTTACGAAGGATTTTGGATTGTAAGGATTGGATACGTGATGAATTGGATGGTTTAGTAGAGCCCCAAAGCTCAACTCCGTATGTCCAAATAAGTCTGATAACTGTCATGTAAATGAGTCTTTTGTTATTGATTTGGAGCTTTCTACGCTTGTCCACTAAATGTTGAAGTAGGCAAAGACATTGAATGACATAAGTGAAAATAAAAAAAGTTTCAAGTTAGAAAAATGTTCTAATGATAAATAGATAAGTTTCTAATGCCATAATTACTATATGAATGTTTTGCTTTACCAATACCCTAATTATTGTGTTTTAATTCTCATGAAACTTACAAAAATTCTATTAAAAAATTAGTTTTTTATTTTAGTTATGTCATTGTTCTTTTGAAGGAGCTATAAGATACGGCAAGATATTGCAGTTTTTATTACCCGGTTCCCGTAGATCCAAGGAATTGCAGGTTACCGAAGGTACGGTAATTACTTTATTATGGAGAACAGGTTTTATGGGTTTGACGTCATTAGCAGGAAGGTATTTATTCGTCACGGTTACCTCTTGAACAGGTTATATTTTGTATCTTGTAACAATAATTTTTAAAACAGCACCCATTTCATTACTGAATTTATATCAAACTTCAATTATCTTCAACCATATCTTATTAATTTTTTTTTTATTTTGCTGTAATCTATAGGATGAAACAAATAGTCAGCCTGTAGGCAGTGTAGTTCGTTTTTTCGCATAAACTTGTGAGCGATCGACAAGATTGAAATAAAATCAAAGATACAGGATGAATATTAACAGGAGAAATAGAGGATATTCGGTAATGCTACACAACTGACAGCTACTTCAAAAGAACGACCAAATAACTCTTTGGCATTTTTGAGTTTATTATAGCCTTTGGTAGTAATTGTATTGGTAGGAGCTTTTTAATTCTGGAACTACATATCTTATATTACATTTCCAACGCGTTTCTTATTTTTTTTTTAAATAAAATCATATCCTATTTTAAGTTGCATCATGTTTGAACTTGAAGTTGTAAAGGATTAATGACTTAAGTGTTTTAACTTGTCATTATTTAAAAAATTATTATTTTTTTGGTTATTATATTCTTTTGAAGGTGCGATATGTAATATTTTTTCTTACTATTTATCTCTTTACTATTGTTTAGTTCCAGCCTTGGATACAGCTCTCAAGTTGAGACAACAGAATGTTGAGTACACTTCTCAATATTCCCATCAAATGTATTGTATATCTAGTAATGGGAAAGTTATTGTCCTATATTTTTAATAGTTTGGAATAGTTGAAACACGTTGAAATTTTGACATTTTATTTTTTTTTAAAAACATATAAAAACTTACAAACTAGTTATTTTATTATTCTTTATTGGTCGGGTCGTCTTCCTTTTTATTGGACATCTGGGTCTTCAGTTCTGTGATCTTGGCCTCCTTCTCTTGAAGCAGCTTGGTCTTCTCCTCGCACTCCTTGAGTAGGGTCTCCAAGGACTCCTTCTTCTTCGTGGGGGGCTGGCCCGGAGGCTTCTCCTCGGCCGCCCTCATCCCCATGGCCATCCCCATAGCCTGCTCCTCGGCAGCCCGCATCATCATGGCCTGGGGATTGACCATCCAGGTCCTGGAGTTGGCCATGGGCTGGCGACCCATCATGGGCGGAGGCATCATGGGCCCTACCGGGTAGCCCATGGTCCTCTGGTTGTGGGCGCATGGAGGGCTGCCCGCCTGCCTCCATCCGTCCAGCTCCATCCCCATCATGGGCGGCGGCATGCTCTCTGGTGGCATGTCCATCCTCTGCATCATGGCCTGCGGGTGCGGTGGTGGTTGACCTTGCCCTGGCTCTGCCTGCCGCATCTGGAAGGGCATCATGGACTTCGGCCTGGTGCACGGGGCCGCTGCCTCTCGCGACTCATCTGTTACAATATATATGCAAAAATAAATTTACTGAAGAGATGAATATAAGTCAAATTATGTTAAGTTAAGACATAAACGTAACCAAAAAAGGACTGCAACCAGAGACAGAATCCCACCACGATGACCACAGTACATAAACAGTAGCCATGTTTTTCTTTTCCGTCCTGAGTTGTTAAAATATCCACAAATATTTATTTGTATTCACTTAAAGTTTCTTTAATAATTATTACATAATGTTTGTTTATTGCCCTGATATATATGTAAGAGGAAAAAAATAGCCTGGATAGAGGTGAAAAAAAAGTTTAAATAGGGAGAAATGTTTATTGGATAGCCAACGTTTCGACCCACATTCCAGGTCTTCTTTCAGGGCTTGTAATGGGATAAAGAGTTAAGGCCTAACTGTAAGTTCTGTTAAAGAGAATTTTAAAATTTCCTTGACTATTGTTGTTTAACTTAAATTGTTCTGTATCATCGTTTAATTACCTGAACATATCTACCCGGTTTATGACAACTAATGCTCCCTACCTGATTCCTCGCTGTGCTGGGCCGGCGGGAGGTTGAAGACCATGGGGTCAGCTGACTTCTGCTCCGGCCTGCCACTTCCCCCTGGCTGGGGTCCTCCGTGGACCACGGGTCCGCATACCTTAGTCGGGTTGGCGTGCGGAGAAGGGCGGATCTCGATGCAGACTGTGGTACCGTGATGTCCTCCGGGGTAGAACTCGTCGGCGAGGACCGCCGCGGAAGAGAGGCAGAGGAGTACGGCTAGCAGGACGTTCATGATGGACACTCGCCTTCCGGAGGTCGATGCCGTCCTATTTCTACCATGTTGCTCAAGACAACCTTTTGCCGATGTTGTAAACATTCGAACAGGCGGGGGTCCCTATTTTGCTGATTGAGCTATACAAAATATTGATTATTTACCGCTCACTTCCTTGTTCGAAATGAATACATCGCCATTCATAACCTTGGATTTTTCGTAAATTTGCATATGCAAAACCTTTAACACTAATTTAAAACTCAATGAATAAATAAAAACTGATACAACTCAATCTATGCATATTATAAAACAAAGTCCTCAGCCGCATCTGTTCGCGGTGAACTCAATAACTACTGCACGGATTTTCATGCGGTTTTCCCCAATAGATAGAGTGATTCACCAGGAAGGTTTAGGTATATAATTTGTCGAGTTTTTTTGTATATGGGTTGGAATATCGATGGGTTTCACCGAAGACGCTGCATGCCTAATCCCGTACAATTATCTATCGTGCAAGATAATAAAATCGTATATAAAGAAATATTTGGTTTTGTTTTTATTTTTATAATTTCTATATAATAAAGTAGATTAGCTGAGATGGGAAGAAAGAATCAAGACTCCCAAAGAAGCCTAACCAATGATATTCATGTGGTCCTTAGTGGCACTGGAGTGGGTCGCTAGTTTAAAATAAAAACTTAAAATCTCGACTATTGACATAGCTATTATATCTGAAAAGCTTGTTCGTATTAAGATATGGAATGTACTTGTATGTCTATATGGAATGTGTGCTTACTGAAATAGATTTGTAGATTGTTTGTACAGTTAGTGTCGATAAATATTGATACAGTCTTACCGTGTAGGCATTTTATTAGCTCAATGCATTAATTTATACACGCACATTTACAAAGCATTTTCTGCATTTCGACATTATTCGTACTCATACATCAAACGGAATGCACATGCAAGGAGCCAAGAAGTTTGTTTGTTTGTTTGTTCATTTAACGTCACTTTATGCTGCTATGGCCAATCGGACGATGCTACAGTAGGTGCTCTAAATTTGGCCTATCCAGGTTTAATTAGGATAGGGAGCCAAGAAGTGAATGGGCTTCATTAACAACTTCATTAACAACCCAGCAATATGGTCGAGTAGATATACAAATACATACAATGTATGAGATATATACTAATACATCAAGAGGTATTGCGTTTTAATATCTAATTGTTATCTACCTTGTCAGGGATTGTTTATTAATTATTGTTATTGTATTTCTTAATTAAATTTTATTTTTCAATTATTGACGATTTATAATCAATTAACATGTGTTCTTGAACTCTTACAAACAGAGAATAATAAAATTAAAAACTTAAACAAGATATGTGACGTTATACCCAGATCTATTTTATTCTATATAACCTTGTTACAGTTATATTAAGGTGGTTTGAAATACAGTACTTTTAGATATAATGCTTAAACGTGTAACACTACTGAATCTTTAACTGCGTTAAATTTATTTTCCGCCGTTTCGGGCTACTTCAACGTTTAGAGCTTACTAGACAAGCGCTCTAAGCTCCCAATTAATTAGAAAAGACTCATTTTCATGACAGTTATCGGACCTATTTGGCCATCTTCAAGGCTGATATTAAATGAGATATCTGCTGGGAAAAAAAAGATTGATGTAGATTAGTAGCTATGTTATGATTTAATGATAACTTATACGTGATAATGGCGTAAAATATTGTTTATGTTATGCGTGATGGCTCACATGTTTAGGCCGAAACGTCAGCTTTTACATTAACCACATCCTCACTACATCTATTTATCTAGCGAATATCCTTTAAAATTAAATTATTTATTTTGGGTAATAGAAAATAAAAACCATTTTCCAGGTGTTGTTTATTCAGTTATTTTCACTCCTTAGTGACGTTTCGACACTATGGTATCATTCTCAATCCTTTCTTCTCCTGCATTTTTTAACTGGAAAGTCATACTTTTAAAAATTCCTAGGAGATCACTAGTCCTCCATGGTCACTTTTTTCGATATAGTTATTCATAGTTTTTTTTCTCCCTTTAATTCTAGTATATTATGATGGGAAGTTTACTGGTTCCTATTTTCTCTTTATCTTTTCATTATCATTTATAATTATAGCGGTTTCATTTAATAATATTTAATACTATAGGATAGCAATAAATTCCAAACTACACTAGTTAATATTTTTTGTGTGATTATTCTTTTTTTTAAATATTTATAAGAAAATATTACACATATTTTATCTCTTCCGCAACCGATTTCCCCGCATCTGTCACTTTCTCAGTTCTAAATACTTTTTTCCTGAAATAGAGTTGGGTTGTTTATACGTTATCGTGTTGAATTTGCCTCTTTTTCCTCAATCCGATTTCTTCTTAACATATTTATGACTCAGGTGAGATAAGTTAAAAAAAAAACGATGTGTAAAATACAGCTTTCAAGTTCTTTCTTTCATCCTGGATACTCCTACATGAATGGATACTCCTACATGAACTATATTTCATTCCTCTGAGATAGTAAATGATTCATCAAAATTGTATGAATCACTCCTTTTAAAGCTACCGCGGCTTGTATTTTTCCTCAAGTCGGATTTGCATTTGTACGACAAACAAAATCTAGTTAAATGAAATAGGTTTTCATTGATAAAAACACTCATCGGGAATTGGAAAAACCAAGATGATAGTAAACCTCAAGGTCAGGAGCGCAGTCTGTTTTTTTATTTGTTCAATTGATTCCATTTATTTTGATTGCCGAATGGAATAAACAACTATTGTACTAATAAAATATTAATGAGTTTCCTAATAATTTATTAATTCATCTTTTAATCAATTTAATATTCATTTTAGCATATCGTGGAGGTCTTTTTTTGTGGTATCCAATTCCGGAGGTTGTCGCTTCGATTTCAGTAATGACTAAAACAGAACAAATTTATTCTCGAATGTATGTAGTTACTTAACCATTTTTTTCGATTTTTCAAACTCAGGTTTGTTTTATTACATAACCATATTTATTTATATTTTTCCCCAGGAGTTTCCACTAATAGTGGTTTTCCTCAACCTATCGATTCAATGGATTCCTTCCATAATGTCCTGTTCAAGATCCATTCTTCCCGGAGACCATGACCCATCATAACGATTCCTCCACTTCGTTATCCCAGGCCCTGCTTGGTCTTCCTCGTCTTCTCAACCCCAATTATTAAACGTTTGGACAATGCTTCGCTTCACTGTTGGATTATGAGCACAACGCCTATCAACTTCCGCATCTGGATTGCCCATAAAATTAATTTCCAAGAATTGATGATCCGCACCTGGCAGTGGCAGCAGCGCTCCCAGTAGATGATAAATTTGTCCTTGTATCTACAATTGTTTATGATATTTTTAAATTATTTGTTTTGGGTCTTTCCTAGAAGACCCCCACCAGTTACTATTATTGATAACCTAATATAAATAAAAGGGCATATGTATTTATGTATAATTTAAAAACACAACTTAGAACCTAGACAATTATAGATATACATCTTCTATTTGGAGGATTGAATATTATTGAATGCTTTCCAAAAATCGGAATAAATATTAGTTCCGGGACGTATAGAGTATTTAAGTTCCTGTAGTTCTATGAGGAACTGGGTAAAGAAAACATTGCCGATTGTTCCTACATACTCCTCCAAATACTCATTGTTGGGGTTATATTTTTCCCTTGTTATATAGTACTTCCTCCGTGTGAAGCATGTTTTGTCTATTTCGATGCACATTCTCTCGCCTCCTATAATTCGTGGATGAACCAACCTGTCATTAGCACATACTTCCCTCGGAATGTTTTTCCAGTTAGTGATTGTACTATTGGACTTATTTAATTCACGTTTGCAGAATTTTTTATAAGTGTGTTCATGACACTAAGAGTATACTCATATAAATGAAATAGATGATGTTATAGCAAGTTTACTCCACTCAAACCAAGTACCCGCTCTCATGCCCTCTTCTCTGCATTCTCGTTTATTGCATTTCTATCTTTAATTACGATTTTCACTAATGCTGAGGTTCATTTCATGTTCTTTGCAACAGAGTCTTTTTTGATGTTTTTTGATGTTTGTTGTTGTTTGTTCATTTAACGTCACTTTATGCTGCTATGGCTAATCGGACGATGCTACAGTGGGAGCTCTAAATTTTGCCTATCCAGGTTTAATTAGGATAGGGATTTTTAACGAGTACCTGACATCGTACAGGCTCGGGACCCACGTTTAACGTCCCTTCCGAAGGACGGCGTAGTCTTTTTCGATGTATAATGGCCTTATTTTGGGCATATTTTATCCTTGATTCCTGATTTTTGAGCTGTTTTCGCCAATTCTAAGAAATTCATTTTAATGACTGAATAAGTCATATGTAGACCTGTAACCACTACGACCCTTGAACCAGTCTGCGGTTCAATACACGATAGAGACTGTACTGTTTCATGGATAATGGTTCTGCAAGGAGGTGACTTGTCCTAGGTCACGCTCAACCGTCAGATTTATAACCCCCTTATTTTGGGTACCCTATTTTTATAATATTTTATAGAGGCTGGGTGAGCCCCAGGAGGGTCCTAGATCATAGATGATCCATCTCCCGCCGCAAACAGACTAAATAAAAGTAACTGCCCGCAGCGGGATTTGAATCAGGATTCCCGGCCTGGCTACTCAGTGCTCTACCACTCAGCCACTCCGCTCTACAGTAAGTCACATGCACTGTAAGTAAACTAAAAGGTAACAAATTTATTCTCGAATGTATTATCAAAAATAATTATGGTATACTACCTTGATAGTGGGCAAGAAATTTTCCTGCACAATATTCGTTGCGACGTCATTTGAAAACAATTGTTGTATTTTTGGATGTTGGCCAAGAAATGTTTAGGGTCATTTCCCCCGCCCAGAAACTAATGAACGTAATGGATCTGAGGGTGGGACCAATTGTGGCAATTTTACTTCATCACCAGCACAACATAATCCAGTAGATTCACCGCTGTATTTTAATACTTTACAATATTGAAAAATGGTTGTCAGTTCCCCAATTGTTACGGATTGGTCGGAACAATAATCTATTTCCGGGTCGTAGTGGAATGCTACTCGTTCCAGGTTTACAGGAACACTGCGTCAATTTTATTGTGCCGTGCTCGCTGTTGTTGTGTGGTGTGGTGTGCCCCAGCTCGGTCCATTCCAAGCCTATTTACTTCATTACTATTCACTGTGGAACGCAATTCTGGCATAATAGTACGAACGTTATCATTATCTCTCTCTCGCTGGTCGTCAGTGCTCGTCGCACATTTGATTGACTTCGATGACCTAAGTCGTCGTGAAAAAAGTCTCGCGCACTGACAAACTGATGATAGATTTTAATAATCGTCTTGAAAATCCTATCAATATTTGACATTCAAGTGACAATTTTTTATTTCTAAAAACACAAAAGACATCATATGTTTCACAGCTAGGAATATTTTATATTGGAAAATTAAACTGTCGTTTTTAGCATTTTCCGTTACTTATTATTTATGTTTCTTACCGTTTAAACCTTCGCTGAACTTCCACAAATATATCAAGATCAAAATTACCCAAATCGGTCCAGTTGTTTTCCAGTTTTACGAGACAAACGAACAGCAATTGATTTATACATACATATATATATATATATATATATATATATATATATATATATATATATATATATATATATATAAATTAATTATGGTTGTGTAATAAAACAAATTTTGAAAGTTTGGAAAATTGACAAAATTGTTAAATAACTGAATAAATTTGTTAAAGGCATTTGGCATTAATTTGGACAAAATGATGACTTTCATTTTAATTTATTAATCAGAAGCTCAATAATTGATCCTAAATCAAATTAAAATCTGCATGTTAAGCATCAAATGTTATTAAGTGATAGCTTATTATTTATACAATTAAAATTATATTTATTGAAATAATTGTTTCCACTAATACAAAAAACTACTACTGAAATAGGACTGAGGAATGGTCAAAATGGATGTGTCTGAAAATCGAAATTTTTTAGAAAATTACAAGAAGTAAAAATAAAATATTTTTTTAAATAATTATTGGTCAATTTTTTTATTTTTAAATATTTTTATATTTAAAGAGAAAAGATAGGCCCTCGGCCGGGATTCGAACCCGGAATCTTTGTCTTTCCTTGACAGTCCTCTACCTCTGTATGGTGGCTCAAATGGTTGAGCGCTGTCACGGAAAGACAAAGGTTCCGGGTTCGAATCCCGGAGGGCCTATCTTTTCTATTTAAAAATAAAAATAAAAAAGTTTCTATTCCGGCGCTGGACATCTCTTTTCTTTTCAAATAAAAATATTTAATTAAATTATAATAATATATATATAATGACGTAAGTGAACAAGATCCTAATTTAATGTTCATTGAACATTCTTCCCCTTGTATACATATCAAATTGCGAGAACACATAGGATCGGTGAAGAGAGAGGATGTGCCTGACCGGGGTACGAACCAGGATAGCTCAGGTAACATGGGAGACCCGGGTTCGAATCCCGGCCCTGGACATATATCTTCTTTTTAAATAAAAATATTTACAAGAAGTTTCGTTTGACATAATCTCCAAGCAGGTGTATTCACATTTGAACCTATTATTATCCTATTCTTAATCGCTAAGTGGGCTGAGTTGTGAGTTGTGTCCTCAAGGAGCCCGGCTGTGGGAGATAGATTATTTACTGCTTAATGGCCTGTGCTAAATATAACCATTAATACTAATTAAAACCTTAATTACTTACTAATTAATTAGTAACTAGACCATTCCTGGTTACAATGTAATCGAAGTTATAGATTATCTTTTATTGTACCAGTAAAAATATTTCGATCGATGTTACTATTATTATGTGGTGAAGTTATTTATAAGAATATTGGATGGGACAAATATTTTAATCCAACTCTGGTTCAAGTGGTGTTTTTTTAATTTTTTATTTATCCAATCTATTGAAAAACAATCTCTATTGATAACGAAGTCAAATTCCTTATCCTTTTATTCTTAGTATAAAGGATCGATTGAATTTGCAGCAGTTCTTTGGGTCAAGAACCTATCTCTATTTAGGGAATGTATCTTAACAATACCGTTAATGTTAAAAAGTATTATGCAGTTAATTTTGAATATGCTCTGCATAGGAAGCTCTAAATACAAGGAAGAATATCGGGGTGTGTTGTAATAATGTGTTGTATTAAAGTTTTGTATTATTAAAGTACTAGTTCCAATCTGTTAATCCTTTCAAAGGTGTCGGTGGGAGGTCTGTTATTTCTGCTTTTATTTTCATCCAAATTCTGTTCTCGAGGAAGAACGAATGAAAGGGAATTTTAATAGCTTATGAATGTCGCCAAGCCAAAATATTGTATGCTATAAATGTATTTAAGAATATAATGCAAGCATTAATAGAGAAAGTTTTTTTAAAGAAATTGAAAAAGAAAAAGTCTAGTCAACTAAATTTTAAGACAATATCAAAAAATGTATTAATGGATTTATGTTCTGTCGTACCTCAGCTGTTGACTCAACCGCTAAGTGAACTGGGGATTTTATGAATTGGTAAATTGTATTGTACTATTTTATACAGATATTGTTGAGATTATGTTTGTAAATTAATGTTATTTGTAGACAGAAATATGTTGTTCACGTAGGCCTCCACGGCCTGCGGTATTGTCCATATGTTCTTTTTCTGGGATGGACCGTGTGGTGTTGGTTTTGTTTGCCAGAAATATGTTTATAGGTCTTACAGTTGTGACATGTTGGGGAGAAGGATAAATTCCTGATGGAGAAGGTCTCACTACTGCTTACTTGTTTTATATTTATATGTCATCCAGCCTTTACAAAGTGGGTACCCTTAATTCGGGGAAAATATGGCGGTTGAGCATGATCTCGGGCGAAGGATAATATCACCTCCACGCATAACCGTTGTCTTACAAAAAGACATCCATACCGCGTATTGTATCTACCATGTACTTAACCTTCATGGTACAAGTGTTTTATATAATATATATATATATATATATATATATATATATATATATATATATATATATATATCATGTTTGATGTAATATCTTATTAGCTTTAGAACTGACCTCTGAGTGAGAATGGGAATGCGCAAGGCCAGCAAGAGAAACAAATCTGAATTACATAACAACTGACTGCAGAGGTCATTGCTACCAAAACAATTTAAAAACAAAAAGTTCAAATCTCCAACAATAAATGGAGGCATTTGGGGTGGAAAAATCATTTTTTTAAAACTGGTTTTGCGCCAGTCATGGTATGGAAGTTTTTTAGAAACACAGAAATATATTAATGAAAAAAAGCTAGTGAGGGAAAGTTTCGAATGTGAAAAAAAACACAGTTTTCGTTTTCGACTTGTAGCAGTTGCTGTAGGATTGATAATTGATATAAAATTCATATAGAGGCATCTGTCGGTCACAAAAACAATGTAAAACGATTGAACCTTGAAACTGCCTTTTTTTTTAATTCTCCTCAAAAATACCGATTTTCACATTCGATAGTTGGAAATGGCAGGGGCGATGTGATCCCTAGATTTTGTAGAAACATTTTTATATGATGGGCCTTAGAGTGTATGGCTTGATAGAAGTCTACAGCATTAAAAACAAAAAGTCTCCTGGAGTGAAAAAATCTAGGAATTTGCGTACACATGTTATTATTCATCGCTTGTTCTAGTAATATTAGTTTATTACCAAAATGTCACTATTATAAGGCACAAATATTTTATTCACATGCATAGTGTATGCCAATAAAAATTTGACTATTTTTTTATTATTTCAGATTTTAAAAAACTTCTAGTTTATAAACAAAAAAAAATATATTAGAAACGTAATTATGGATTTTTGTTAAAAGTTACTAAATAATGATGCATCTCATTTGATTTTCGTTTGTTTATTGTAAATTATATATTACATAACAATTAGATATAAATTTTAATTTCTTTGTGTGGCAAATCTATCATAATAACTATTAAAATTTAAATGTTTATAATTTTTTATTTCACCACCACATCGATGTTTATATTATGACCTAGGCGATCTTCTAAGATATGGTTTTAAAATATACTGCATGGTTTCTTGTTATGTATTATCTAACTTACACATTCTAGAATTCAATATTATATTATAAAGAATTTAAAAATTATTATTTTTGTTGGTTATTACTTTGAAAAGACACGGTGATAATAAAATTGATGAGTGTTATTGGTACTCCGAAGTGCAGTTGTAATCTCGAAGAAAAAACAAATGCAATGATAAGAAATGGAATTTAAAAAAATATCAAACAAATCAATGAGTTTGAAGTGTTATTAAGTTATAAAAATCGAAGTAAACACGAGATTGTAGAATGTACTCTCAAATAATGATGCATTTAGAAAAATATTATTAAATGTGATTCCAATTATATTAACACTTGTACTCGATGCAAAGTTTATACTTTTTCATATCTTTAAAATTCTTCAGAGGAAAATAAGTCAGTTCGTGGAATCTGTAATATCCAGTAAGATTTTTTTTCTTTTTAATGTATTAATGATACGTGACTGCTAAAGCTGAATGATGGACAATGTCTTAAGGCGTTGCGTAAAGTATTCGATCACTGGAAAATTTAGGAGATTACAAAACGCGGTATATGCTCCCGGTTAATATTATTGAAGTAATAGCGTCACGAAAGTTAAGGCTGGCTTGTAAAGTTGTTGGGCTTAGTAACGAACGATTTCCTAAAAAGTTAATAAGCGCTACGCCGACTTGGAAAAGTCTGAGGCGTAGGTGGGAGGATTGCGTTAGGAGTGAGCTGGCGGGTTTGGGTCGTGGGGTGTGGGAGATTGGTGGTGTCGGCATCGAGGCTTCCGGTTCGTTAAGCCTTATTCTTATATTAATGTTGTTCTCCTTAATGTATTATCAATACTTACATCAGAGAGTGAGGTAGCTCCTGCAGGTAGGCTGAAGGTTTTAGGTTGCCTGTGCCACATAAATTATTAAATAATCTACAGCCGCGGGTGGACAGGCACTCACCTGACCTCTGTAAAGAGGGTACCCTCCATTGGGAGAAGGACCTCGTGAACACTATACTTACTCGTACATGTCCCACTACAATAAGTGGTCAAGTCGGGTCTTGTCCAGGGAGAGTTAACTGCCTTCAGATAACCGCAATCGAATCATTCTCGTTGTTTTTGGCTTGAAATGGAGTTGTAATATAAGCAATAACTCATTTTCAAGCCAATGCCTTACTTAGCCCCTTTTTCTCTAGGATAATAACTCTATTCCATTTACTTAAGTATAAGAAACTCATTTTGGAGAAAATTAGACTTGACCACCGGGACTGTAGATATTACCTCCCTGTACCATCGTTGTCCTAAAGACAGTACATTCTCTATGATGTATTGAACCCAATATCCTTCATGGGTTGTAGTCTTACAGCTGTTTTTTTTTTTAATTGTTGAACAAGTTTATTATTAATCGATTACCTTACGAATAAATAAGGACTGTTTTAATCACTGTGTGAAAAACAAAAGAAAATATTGACTCTATTTTGTTTGATTAAACATCTGCTACAATGAAAACAGACAACAGCTGTTTTTCTTAGTGATAAACTACACTGATAATAAATTTAGTGTATTTTGCAAGGTATTAACTCCCTAAAATAGTAATCAACGTGACAAATAGAATCGATGTCTGTTTTTGTTTTTTAGCCCCATCTATTTCCAAAATGTAAGAAGTGAAGATACAATAATGTTAATGTTTACTTTGCTTCTGATATAACCAGATTAATTTTTATTATTATAACTCACAGTTTAATTTTAATTATAGAAGCAATAAGGCTACAATCTTAACCTAAAATGCATCTTGTTTTTTTTTTTATTGTTTTCTTATCGAAACTTCGAAATTATTGATTCTACTGGATGACAATAGTGATAATAATTTAAAATTAAATTAAAGTGATAATAATTGTAATAATGTCTAATTACAAATGTTATAGTTCAATGAAATTAGTTATTTACCATCTATTTCACTGAGCATCCCTTCAGAGTGTTTTTCAATATAAGCCTTGAAGACAATTTCTGATCAGATTCTAAAAAACCTTTATTTATTTCCAGATATTAATCTTCGCTAAAAAAAATTGGATTTTTTTAAAACAGAATAGGAAAGATGGATTAGTCAATCCTATTTAACACGATCTCATTTTGGAGAGATGTTTTGTAATGTTAAAACAAACACTACTGAAATAGTATTCCCAGAAATTATGGGACTATTGTTAACAGTTATTTTCTTTCCTGAACCTGCCTGAAGTTTAAATTTTAATATTTTTTTCTTCTAAATTAAAATTTAGTTCATATAAAATTAAGTAGAAAAATGATGAGATAAAACAAAGATAAAATAAATATACATTTACATGATAGGGGTGGTGGGTTGCTGGGTCCTCATTTCGGGACCTGCTGTGGCAGATAAATAATTTATTCTGTTAACAGTGAATCGACTCTTAGGGAGCATAAATAAAGTGGGTACCCTTAATTGGGGAATAAACTTGAAGGTGGGGAGTAATGGCGACCTGAACACGTTGCACATCCGTTGGCTTGTATTGAATTAAAACAGAAGGTCCCTGCCTTGTATTGAACTGTCTAGCTTTTAGTTTATACTGTTAGACACATATACTATACAATACGTATTATTTGTTTCTTTTAAAAAAAAAGGAAGTATTTTAAAAGTCTTAAGAACCAAATATAATCCAATAAGTACGCTTTAATGCAATTAATCGAAATCTTGCAAATCTCAAAAATACCAAACTGTTCAATTTCCTTGCATATTAAGTTCTATTTTATTAATCAGCTGTATGAGCGATGAAATTGAAGCCAAAGCCTGGCAATTGAAGTGGGTTTATTGCGCCTTCTTGTATACACCAAGAGAATAAAAGAAGACTTGCAATTTCTCTCCATGGTTGTACCTTCTGGTGTTCCTGATGAAGTTTCGATTGGATCGGACATTGAGGAAGTGCACTTGTTCGGATTCGCGAAGCTGAAATGTACAGTTGAATAAAATTAGTTGAGATTGTACTCATAAGGAAGAAAATGGTCCGGATGGAGATGAAGAAAATCCTCTTATCTAGAGAGAACTTGTTATTCGTAAGCCAACGTTTCGACCCACATTGCAGGTCTTCTTCAAGGCTAGTTTGATGGGCGAGGGTTGATACTAGGCTGAAACGTTGGCTTTCCAATAAACAGTTCTCCCTATATAAGAGAATTTTCTTAGTTACAATTTGCCAGTTACAATGTGCCATTTATTATTGTTATAGTACCTCTAGTCGCCTGATACCTTGCCTATTTAATTAAAAACGTAATAACTCTATCTCTATTGATAATTGGTTAATTCTTTTATTAAAAATTTCATTTGATGTGGAATCAATCAATTAATTAATTCAATTGATTGGTTTATCTTATCGGTCCCTGTCTGCCTGAATGGCCTGTTTCCTGCAGTACTTTATTTAACAAGAGTTACTTAAAAAGGATGTAAAAAAAAGTAATAATATTATTTCACTAAAAAAAATAAAGAAATAGGAAATTTAGGTTCATATGGGGGGAGGTATGTTGGAAAGAACCGATGCATATGTTTAAATCGAAAAATAAAAAATTGATATATGTTATATTTAAAAAAATGGCAGTTTCGGTTAATAAATAAAAACATGTTATATTGTGTTAACGTGTTGCCTATGGAGATTTCAGGCAATCCTCCCACTTACGCTTCGGTCAGCCTCTTGGAAGACCACAGTGCTTATTAACTTTTAGTTCTTTATCGAGCCCAATGACTTTACAATCCCATCTTGATCTTCGCAATGCTACCACTTTAATTTTAGTAGCAAAGCAATCCAAACAACTTGGGCAATGCCTCTTATGTACTTAATATTTTCCAGTGGACTTTTTCTGAATGAATTTTTTACGCCAAACCTTATTTTCTAAAACCTTAAAACGTTGTTCTTCCTTCAATATTGGCTACCATATTAAATATGTTTTCCGTACTCAGTTAATTTTACGTTTATTTCATATTTCTTTTTTAAATTATGCTATAGCTCCCTACGTAGTGTGATGGGATACTTTTCTGTAGGTTCTGAGTTCTATAACGACTGTAGGATCTCAATGAATCTGTTGGAGCTCACTTAGCCCTTACAAGTGGGTACCTTTAGTTGTGGAAAATCCTGGCGGTGGAATATGATCTGCACCGGATCATTTCTTTGCACTACCGTTGGCGAACAGTACTTTCTGTGCTATGTACTGAAAATAAATCAATGGTTTGAAATGGTGCAGTTTTGTTTTCTCCGAGATTCCTACCTACAAACTCAGGGATCAAATTAGGCCTACTCCTCGGATTAAAGTTCGTTAACAATCCAGAACGAACCTCATTCCACTGCGATATTGAAATATAAGTTTAACAGACTGTAACCACTTGAGTAAGGCGATGGATGCTCACTTGGAAGGTATATAGCCGGGGCAAGGTGAAGTGCAAGATAAACAAGATAGCGCGCAGTTACACAATCTGTTTTGCGTTAAAATTTCGATTTCATATATTGAAGCGTACTAAATAAGTTTCATGCGGATTTAAGTTTTAATTGTTATAAGAAAAATAATGGAATAATACTCGTATATAATACTCGTATAATACTCGTAAATACGTTATTCTGTCCAGTATAAACTTGCAATTGGTTGTACTTCTATAAACCACGGATGTTACAGGGTTCAAAACATGCATGGGATGTACTGTTTCTTAGCGAACGTGGTTGTACAAGAAGGTTGATTTGCGCAATATTCCTTGTGATTCGCCAAATTTTAAAAATATTACAAAAAGTAGTTCCTGGATACATTGTAAGGCAACCTCGAAATACTACATCACTACAAACTTGTTTGTGTGTGTGTGTATATATATATATATATATATGTAAAGGAGATAGTTGGGGGGTGCAGTAAAAAAAAAAACCTGAATAAGTAATAAACTTATAATTGTGTGCCGACGTTTCGACCTACTGTGTAGGTCATCTTCAGGGCGATTTGGAGAGCGAAGTCGTGTGGTGTAACGGCTGGCTAGCAATACATTCATTCAAGATATATATATATATATATATATATATATATATATATATTTTGCATACGTAATTGGCGACTTATATTTACTCCGAATTATTAAGGATATGGCTAGCTTATTGGAAGGATAAGAAGTTTATTTAATCGTTCAAGAATAATATTCATTTATGCTCGATTAATTACCGTTAAAAGAAAGCACTAGAGGCGGCTTTTTCGCAACATGGATTTCTGCACTTGAGGTATTTCACAATGTCACACGTACATGTTTCATATCCCGTTCTAATCTTTTCTGTCTTTGGCGTTTATAAACATTATAGGTTTAATAATAGATAAATTGATATGAATTATATGATCCATATTCGATTCGTCAAGTCATAAAAGTGAATCATGTATCCTATTTGGGTCATCCTTGAGCACTCGAAATTGCTGACAAGGATATGGCCTTAACATCCTGTTGAGGTGTGTTCTGTGTTATTCACCTTAAGCATTAATTAATAAAAAATGTTCACATTAATAAATAAATTACATCAGAATTTATTAAACTTAATAATGTTAAAATCAAGTATATACCTACCGCAATAATTAAATGTACAATTTGGGATAAAAATGGGTGTTGATACTCTGGTGGGGTACCCATAGTAAACATAAATTTTATTTGTATTTTTTAAAACAATTGTTTACTATATTTACAACTGCTTTAGTACTGAACACTGTAAGATTTAATTAAGGTATACTTTTGTTGAAAATATTAGAAGTTCTGCTTATATAAATTGTATTAACAACTCGTAACAGCTGTTGTTAGTGTATTTTTTTTCTACGCACTTTGACTATTATAGTTTTTAATAATCGCAACTGTTATTCTTTAAATATATATTTCTAATATTATGTGTTGTTTATTCATTAAATGTCATTTATGCTGAAATGGCTAAACGGAAAGGAAAGGGGATCTTAAAGAGTTATAGAGAGTACCTGACCTCGTACTGGCTAGTGATCTTAAAGAGTTATAGAGAGTACCTGACATCGTACTGGCTAGGGGTCTTAAAGAGTTATAGAGAGTATCTGACATCGTACTGGCTAGGGGTCTTAAAGAGTTATAGAGAGTACCTGACATCGTACTGGCTAGTGATCTTAAAGAGTTATAGAGAGTATCTGACATCGTACTGGCTAGTGATCTTAAAGAGTTATAGAGAGTACCTGACATCGTACTGGCTAGGGAGCTCCATTTTACGTCCTTTCCAATGGACTGCATAACTAAGGATTTTTAACTCACATATCCAATACTATGGCCGCCTGCCGGCCTATGAATCCTTGATCTTGTGTATAGTAAGTCGTTAGGCTAACCACTAGACCACAAGTGACCCCTTATGGATCAGCAACTATTATGGCTAAGGGGTAGATTAAATAATTTAACGTATGAGATGAAAATGAAATGAAATGAAATGAAATGTTACCAAATCAAATATTTTACTCACAAGATTGAAGTTATGTGAAAATATTACTAAATGTTTATGTAAAATGTAAATGATATGAATAAAATAAATGTTTACGCTGTTACAAGCAATCAAATTATAATTTCAGTATGTTACTAAAACAAATACAGTAATGGTTAATCCTTGTTTATTAAAACTGTACACTAGCGTTATTGTTGTAAACACCATCATTGTAAACATTATTTGTTTGTTAGGCACGTTGTATAAATAACTAAATGCTGGTACTATAAATACTTCACTCTTGGTTGCGGTGATATTCACTTATGTTCAGATTATCGTGTACTATAATATTGCGCTTTTCAATTCCATATTTTTATTTATCGGTTTTTGAAATTAAATTTTAGTCATAAATAAATCAAATTTGGTTGAGCGGGATAGCTGAGTGTGTTAAGCAATGAAATGCTCTGCTCAAGTTCCCGGGTTCAAATTACGCCGGGAATATAACACATAAATTATTGAAAGTTTATCAAACATCCAATCTGCAGAGCTTTCCCTCGCTGGGGAACCATCACCCAGCCTCGATAAAGTGGGTACCATTAGCATGGTGGTTGAACACAATCTCGGACAAATCACTTAATTGCGCAACTGTTGTCCTAGAGTGAAGTAGTTAGGGATAGAATAATACTGAATCGGAAAGAGGTCGAAAAGTCGTATTTGATATTTTTAGAATTTGAATTGTATCATGCATGATTGTTCTAAGCATTTTTAAATGGATATTTGGTGTTTTGTCAATTTTGGGATTTTTTTTTTTTCAAAATCTGTTAGCTCTATGACTATGTTTAACTGTTGGTAAATATACCCAATAGTTATTATAGAAAGCAGATAGTTGGGGGGTGCAGTAAAAAAAAAAAAACACTGAATAAGTACTAGTCTTATATTTATATGGCGACGTTTCGACCTACAGTGTAGGTCATCTTCAGGGCGATTTGGAGAGAGAAGCCGTTGGGTGCACCGGCTGGCTAACAATGTCAACATGAAACGTCGGCACATAAATATAAGTCTAGCACACTTATTCAGTGTTTTTTTTTACTGCACCCCACAACTATCTCCTTTCTACAATTTATCATCCAGTCAACCATTTTCCTCTCATACATAATGGTTATTAATGTTAGAGAAGAATTGGTCGACTGTATCTTCTAATATAAGGAAGAAATAGTTGGGGTGCAGTCAATAAAAATAAGTGTAATGTCAATAAAAAGTGTAACTTATTTATTGTGTGCCGACGTTTCGGCCTACAATGTAGGCCATCTTCAGGGCGAATAAAACACGGGGCAGTTAGGCGATCTCAGGCCCAAGTGAAAAATATATAATGGTTATTAGTTTGTAATTATATTTCTAGTAGATATTTCAATGTTTTCAGTTTACAGGGAGTGAAAAAATTGAATGAGTAGTGCACGCACAGATGCACATGCATTCTATGTACCATGTACCATTCATGGATTGTAACGGTACAATATATTTTTTTTTAAATCTTTGTATATTAATCGTATTAAACTTGAGACCTCTTTTTAACCGTTAAACATTGGTTAGATCTTTAATGCTTACTAAATTTTATCCGTCAGTATCCTTTATTAACCCCCCACTGGTTCTTATAATAGATTAGAAATTCGTAGAATAGATGGGATACTTAGAACTGCATCTTGACAAATAGCCTCATTCTAGACTGAAAAGAGAAGAAACTGCTCGCCGTTTCAGGATACTTCAGGCCGTTCAACTACGCAAAAACACTCAATTTCCTACTAATCATAAACGACTCATATGTATGACTACCATACAAACCCTTACTATCCAAAATCCTTCGTAAAATCCTCAATAAAATCAACCCTGATGACCTCAACGTCCCATTTGTTGCTGATTTGGCCCTAACCCGATATCAATCTGTCATGACAACCTTTATTCCCACTCAAACCTAGCTACTTCGTCAATAATAAGATGGCCTTCTAACCTAAGTGTATCATTTGATGTAAAAATTAATGGCTAGTTTCCTCTGATTACCTTATTGCCAAACCATTATATATGATTGCTAATTTATACTTGTATTGTTTAATACAGTTGTAAATTTATGTAATTAAATTTAATGAAGGTTTTTATCCAATTGCCCCTATGCTGGACTATTTCTGTCTGTAGGCCAACATAGACTTTCATTTTGCGCTTCTCAACTGAGTCGCCCATAGGACTTGGATGCCCTGCAGCTATCATGATCTAAAAAATCAGGGGTTCCCAATCTGTTTGAAGGGGCTTGGGAGTAATTATTATCGATTTTTTAAAATTTCTATCGATAGTTGCTACGTTTGAAATAATCAAACTTAATGCTCAACAATTAAGTCATTATACTTTTTATATCGCAAATCGCTTGGACTCCAAATGTTCAGGGTCGTTGACATTATTTTGTTATTTAATTGTGAACGAGCCTTGAATGGCACAACTTATAAATCCGTTAGACCACTTGAGTTTTCCTCGTAATTTTTTTCTCTTACGCAAGTATTTACGTTAAATACACGCTCGTCCGTGTTCCCAACAAAGCAAAGTTTTTTCTTAATGCCCAATTTGGAATTTCTGAGTTTCAGGAGCAATGGTGTTAGATAAATTGTTATTTTGGCGTGGGCTTGAAAGTTGTGTGTTTGTTTTACTGGTTTCTTCTTCTTTTTTTCCTGTCAACTTATGTCAAGAACGTCTCATTTATTTTTTAACGCTTCAGATGGAAGAGATATATAGCCTTTATATTTTTATAATTAATTATGTGCTTAGCCTGTTAACCATAACGATTGTTAATTATGTTAACTGTAATATAAGGTTAGGTATAAGCAAAGAGAAGATGGAGATGCAATGATTGTAACAACTGGATTAAAGGGGCCATTATCCTTATCGCCTCTTTCCAATTTCCTGTCCCTATTCGAAAGCTTATCAAACAGATCTCTTCCTTATCTCTTTTCTCTTCGTCTCACCCCCGCCACATACTTTTCTCTCTTCCTCTCTCTCTCTTTTCTTCCACTCTCTCTCTTTTCTTCCTCTCTCTCTCTTTCCTGTTTCCTCGAATCCATCCTCACTCCCACCTCCTTCTTAGCATTCCCCTCTGATTTCTCTGAATTGCGCCTCTACCACATTACCTTTCTTTCTTACTACGTCTATTTCCCATTCTGGGGGTCTTTGCTTAGATACGTATATTTTCCTACACTCTCAACTTCTGTCACATCGGACGAACTACTAATTCCTCTCTATAGGTCACTAATTATTTTATTCAACAGAAGAAACATGAGAAGTTTCAGGTTTTCGGAGCAGGCATAATGTAATTTTAAAATATTTTCCTAATTTGGAAGATTTAAAAAATAAGATATAAAGTACTCCGCACATTTCATTTTGGAAATCTGGGTAAAAGTTCGTTTTAGCGTACCCTCGCGAGGTGGCAACCATATATATCAATCGAAAGCTCTTTCGATTTGTATTCGAATGCCATAACTCCCCGCGTCCGCAAAGGTCAAATAAAAAAGTTTCTTAAAAACGTTCAAACCGCTAGATACCCTATGTAACCACCTCTAACCACCACCCCTAACCATCTAATCACCAAAATAAATTAACCTAATCTAACCTAACCCAACCAAACCATGAAAAATCATTAAAAAACACCCAAACATCTAACCACCAAAAAAACCTAACGTAATCTAACCTAACCTAACCAAACCATGACCATAACCAAACCAAACCAAAACCACCCCTAACCAAACCACCAAAAAAAAACCACCTAACCACCCCTAACGTAACCATAAAAAAAACATTTAAAACACACCTAACCATATATCTCAATCGAAAGAGCTTTCGATTTGCAGTCGAATGGCGTAACTCCCAGCGTCCGCAAAGGTAAAATAAAAAAGCTACGTGTCCGCAAAGGTCAAATAAAAAAGTTTCTTAAAAACGTTCAAAACGCTAGATACCTTATGTAACCACCTCTAACCACCCCTAACCACCACTCCTAACCATCTAATCACCAAAAAAAACTTAACCTATTCTAACTTAACGGACGCGTAGCTTTTTTATTTGATCTTTGCGGACGCTGGGAGTTATGTCATTCGACTACAAATCAAAAGAGCTTTCGATTGATATATATGGTTGCCACCTCGCGAGGGTACGCTGAAACGAATGTTAGCCGAAATCTGTTCACATTTGTTTGATGTATATGGTCTAGATACATCTCCAGAAACATTTTACGTTGCTCAGTCAAAAGATAATCAAATCGTCCGATCTCTATATCTCAGCGAAAGCCATATGATGGAACGAGACGATTTTGAAATGTATATATTATGCAATAATAAACCATAGTGTAATTATTTGCATATTTTTTACCTTATCTTACCTTACCTGCTTCCCGGCTTCAATGCCTATCATAATAAGTTATGCATGGTAACTCTGTTTTATTATTCTCATTGTAAAGGTTATTTTAGTTAGGAGGGAAATAATTGGGTATCGCATGGTGCAAACTCGCTTTCTATTTTCTATTTCTACCTTCCTTATTCCTCTGATCAGGATTAGATTTGGTTTTCCGTAACCCTCCGTTAGTTGTAGTTTCCATGTGAATAGTCTATTGTCCAAATATAGTCCTTGATAACGTGCATAGTGTGTACTTTCGAAGGTACAAATTATTATAATAAAAAGTTACCTTTGTTCAAAAAATATGTTTTTGATACAGTTCTTATTACCTCTTCCTTTTCAGTTAAACGAAAAAAAATCCCTCCGTTAATATAGGACGCTACGCATATTGAAGCTTGTAGTGATGCATTCGACTAAGCGTGATGCAATGCAGTCTAAGTGTGATAATGTATGACGTCTTACGCACGGCGCTAAACGGCTATAGATAAAAATTATACGCCAACTATGAATCATCCAATGTCAAATGAATCATTATTTTCAAATAAAGTTTTTAACAACAAAGAGGAAGTATAGTTATGTGTCGTTTATAAAAAGCAAACCAGTTTTAAAAAATAAGTTAGAAGAGAGATTTTCAAGGAGCAATGTCAAAACGATAATAAATTTTTAAAGACGGGTTAAAGTTAAGTTTAAGTTTAAAGTTTTACTTTTTTTTTTTTAATTGTTTAAAAATTATTTTGTACATTTGTTTCTTCGTGGGACTTTTTCAAGTTTTGTTCACACGGCGATGTTTCAAAGCCAAAGGCTTAAAGCGCGGTCTCTCTGAAGAAGGAAGAATAATCACTATGCCGTGCCGTTTTGCGGAATTAGTGAACAACTGAAATCATTTATCATAAAAATTTATCTGCTTTTAAAATTAAATTTATAAAACTGTTATAGCGCTTCAGTTCCGTGTGGCAGGACAGTTGTTCTTAAAGGATTAATAATTTAAATTAAGATCAGGGCCCGGCCTTGGCTGTAAAGAATACCTTGAGAGTTGGTATATTTCTCCAACGAGCATTGTGAGCTCAAGTTGGGAACTGCTATCTCCATTAATTAACTAATTCAGTGATAATAAAAATTACATTAAGGTTGAGTCCTCAATTGAAAAGGGTTCGTTGTATTTCGTTACTTCTTGAGTATTTTTGTCTGGTTGGACTCGAGTGAATACGAGCTTTGCAATTGAATATAAAGCATTGAGTTAGAGCGGGTTGGGCTAGGTAGCGCCACAACTGATAGCGCTACTCTCTTCTGTAGCCTAAACTCAACAATAAGTTGTTGGCTGCCATCACAAATCCAAGAGGTGGATAACCTTATAACCTGATAGCTTGAAATGTTAAATGTTAAATAATATATGAGATGAAAATAGTTGACTGGATGATCTAATGTAAAGGAGATAGTTGGGGGGTGCAGTCAATAAGAACACAGAATAAGTAATGAACTTATATTATGTGCCGACGTTTCGACCTACAGTGTAGGTCATCTTCAGGGCGATTTTGGAGAGCGAGGCCGTTAGATTTAACGGCTGGCGGGTACTCAACTAATTTAAATAATTTAATAATAAATAAAATAATAATAAATAAAAAAATAAAATAAATAATTTAATAATTAAATAATAAGTTAAATAATATAATTGACCTTACGTAATTAATATAAAGAAAATGGTGCGGGTAGAGGTGAAGAAAATCCTCTTATATTGGGAGGTCTCTTTATTGCTAAGCCCACGTTTCGGCCCACATTGCTTAATCTTCTTAATCTTTTTCTTTAATTTTTTTACTATAATTCTGTCCTAATTCTTAATTTTTCATTTTTTACGTTTCATGGCAGTTTATTGGATAATTTTTCATTTTTTTACTTTGCCCAATTTTTTAATTTTTAATTTGTTTTACTTTGTTGGATTTAAACAGTACCTCTTTGTTTATATACAGTACCTCTTTAGTTAAGCTTAAATGCTTGTTATTACCTACTGAGGGAGCAAAGTGGCCAAAAGAGTTGCCAAGCCGAAGGTCCTGGGTTCGAATCCGGCTGCTGGTAGACTTTTATTTAATCTGTTAGCGGCTGTAGACGGATCCTATGGGATCTAGGATCCTCCTGGGGATCAACCAAATCTATAATGTGGGTACTCAAAATAAAGGGGAAAATCTGATGATTGAGACTGATCAATCTCGACTCGTCTACTTACACCGTTGTCTAAAAAAACAGTGGAGTCTCTACCACTTACTGAACCCAAACGACCCGGCATGGATTGACGTGGAGCAGTTTTTTTTTTTTTTTATTGCCTATTGATTCGCTTGAATCAAATGTGATGTATTTAATCTCAGATTAATTAAATATATTGTTAAATATATAACATATTTCTTATTTTGAACCAAATCGTAGTTTGCACTGTTTACTTGATATTAACCTGTTACTTGTCCCCTGCTGACTGAACGACTACTTGAACTTGAACCTGCTGAAGGATTTTAAGAACTCTTAAAGTATTAATAAAATACTTATCTATGCTGGTTCTTCAGGTGTCGAGTTTAGATGGCTACTCACTAACTTGCTATATCTCTTCAAATGTTTTCACAATCTTATTTAGTTTGTTATATCGTAATTTTTGCTCATTTTGCGTCACCTTATGCTGCTATAGCTGGGGACGAATGGGACGATGTTACAGTGAGGGCTCTAAAATTTACCTATCCAGGTTTAATTAGTTTAATAAAGATAGGGATCTTAAACGAGTACCTGACTTCGTGCAAGCTCGTGACCCCTGTTTTACGTCCCTTCCGAAGAACAGCTCAACCAAGGATTTATTAAATGTATTAACTTACAAAATAAATGGATAAAAAAAAATATAAGGGAAATAATGATAATATGCTAATCGTTATGAAAATTTCATTAATTTTTTTTTCTAAACTAGGTGGTACTCGTACCATCCGCTAGGCGGTGGAGCAACCCCCATTGTTCCAATTGTATAATCGTTCAAATCACTGGAACTCCCATTGTTGTATAATTGTCATATTGTTGTATTGTATTTTTTTCTGTTTACTGAAAGTACAAATTCAATTTTTTTCGACCCATTCTTATTATTGTATCCCATTTATAATTTTTTACACGTCGCAAAACTGTTTTGATTGAACATCTCAAGAGTCTTCCTATCGTTCTAAACCAAATGAATATTATTTTAGGTCTCGTTATTATAAATTGTTAATATAATTTAAACATAAATGCGTTACCAAAATTTTTTTATATTATAGTAAAGAAAAATAATACAAGAGTAAGTTCTTGAGAATGAGATAGATTGTCGAAAACTTGAGTGACAAAATATTATGTACTTGAAGTGGTATACACCATTAAATAAACTGAATATGATTAAAATTCTTTATTAAAAATTTATTGAAATATTGATATGATAATAATAAAAAAGATAAAGACCGAAAGATAAGATTTGTTTAGTGTTTTCAATTATTGTAAACTGTTGAATAATTAAGTTTAACTTCTCAACAATATAGTCTAGTGATTAGCGTAACAAACTACTAAGCCCAAGATCGCGGGTTCGTAGCCCGGCAGGTGGTCCTAGGATTTTTTTAAGGGAGTAAAAAATCCTAAGTTATGCCGTCCTTCGGAAGGGACGTTAAACGGGGGTCCCGAGCCTGTACGATGTCAGGTACTCGTTAAAAATTCCTATCCTAATTAAACCTGGATATGCAAAATTTAGAGCTCTCACTGTAGCATCGTCCGATTAGCCATAGCATCATGAAGTGACGTTAAATGAAAAAACAAACATCAATGATAGGTATTAATTAAATGTTGCTTCACTGTTGTTGTTTGTTCATTTAACGTCACTTTATGCTATTTATTTACGAGTGCCTGGCATTATACAATCTCGGGACACCAGTTTAACGCCCTTTCTGAAAAACGGTATAACCAAGGATGTTTTACTCCCTTTAAAAAATCCTAGAGCCACCTGCTGTGCTACGAACCCACGGTTTTGGACTTAGTGGTTTGTTTTGTTAGTCACTAGACCACAGATAGTCCCTACTGTTGTAATTAAAAACAGATCAATAAAGTGCGTAAAATAGTTGGAACGTTCATTAAATAATTGAGGTTCCTTCTGGTTCAATAAGTACAACGTTAACTCAAAAAAGGCACAAGCTCCCACAGCCCAGAGGAAAACATGAACCTACAAAGAATTGTGGGTAGTTGTTTTGGCACCACTACAGTTTCGGGCGCGTTATTTACTCGCGGAGGTCAGGTACGGTCGTGCTTGTTGTTGGAACAAACGTGCCCAGGAATACGAGCGACCGGAACTATATAACCGGTCCCGGACCGTCCTCATCAGTACCATCAGTATCAGCCATGAAGACGTTCATTCTCTGCCTCCTAGTGGTACTTCCCGCCATGTCCTCCGCGACCTGCAGGAGGCTCCACAGGTCTTCCTTACCGGAGGAGTACTACGATGACTTCGCCGACGAGGCAAGCTACGCCATCGAACGGATCCCTAAGAGGCTGCCCTGCTACACGAGAAGGACCACGACCCCCCTGACCAGATCCTACTATGACACGCCGTACCCCCTCGGCTTGGAGGCGCCCAGCTACAGCTACCCCCTGGGGAGCTACCCCCTTACCGGGTCTTTAAACTACCCGGCCCCGGTGGTCTCGAAGGGGATCGGGGGCTCCATCTGCAGCCCCTTGGGCTCGGTCCGGGGCCACATCGGCTGCGGAGGCCTCTCAGGCTCCGTGGTGACGCCCCTGGGTACGTCAGTCAGCGGAAGCATAGGCACCACCATACACCAGGACCCCTGTCGCCCCTGCGCACACCACGGCCTCTCTTCGGTCCACTATCTGTAACCGGTGTGTAGGTTATTATTTATTTAATTGTTAATTGTTATACTTAATAATAATATTATATAAATAGTAAATAAATGTATTTTTAATTAATAGACTTATATTTCTCTGTACCTAAACCCAGACCCCTGATTATGTTGTATTTAGCATGTCCTGTTATCCGCCATTGTTTATAACCTGTACACTGATAATACCAACCTTCTCATTCATATTAATGGTAATTGAAATATTACTTTTCTTTTAAAATGTTTTTCCTACCCTTACGACGAAAACATCTCCTTTTCAAATTGATGACTTTTTTCACATTATTTGATATTTGTAATTATTCTGAAAGTATTTCACAGCTTCTTTTAAAGGCGGCGATTCGATAATGTTATTCTGTTCATTTTACAAAGACAATAACAAAATTAATAAGACAAAAATATCGAATTAAGTGTAATAGACAAAAAAGAAAATTAACAAGACAAAAACAATAAAATAACGCTCGCACACAAATAACTCAAATGAGACGAGTAAGAAGAGGTTAGGAGGTAGGTTTCATGGCGACCTTCTAAATCACAAGTACCATTATATTTCTCAGATCCTCATTCATAAAACTGTTTTAAATAGAATAGCAAAATTTCTGAAAGAGACATCAGGTAAATGCTATAATATAATCGGAAATTTTCCAAACAAGAAGTCTATTAATTGAAAAATGAAATAAATCTGTCGATATATTGTCAATTTAGGCATCGTCAGGAGAGAATGAAATTGACAAAATATAAAAATAATTCTCCATTCCAAGAAGACACCAACGGGATATGGCATTTCACCGGCACAATATTAGCACATACAACTATCAAGTATTTAGTTCCAATGACTGTGTACGACTAGATGAGATGTTACACCATGGCAAAATTTAAGCTTTCCGCGATTTCCTCGGTGGTAGAAGACCCAATGGAATAACCCGTACTCGATGGCTAGATGAAGTGGAGGCCGATTTTCACCAGCTTGGAATCAGGCATTGGAGAAGACCAGCTTTGGATCGGAGTGATTGGCAGGCGGTGGTGAATCAGGATCAGGTCCGTGTAGGTCCGTAGTGCCAAGGAGTAATTAGGTAAGTAAGTATATAATTTTGGGTATTTGAAGATTTTATTTCTAAATATATAAATATATTGAAACATCTGCCTAAGAGGAATGCCTCAAAATATTTAAAGTTAGCACTTTAAACAATAAATTTGAATAGTAAATATAATTGGTTACTTAATTTCCATCGTTCAATATAATTCATCTACCGAAGATAGTGGACGAACTCCTCGGAGAAATTAGAAAAATAGGCCATGTCAGGTCTCTGATACTACTTCTGTGTGGCAGCAGTTGTGGCAGGAGATTTAGCACTAGTTCGTTCGTATTATTAAAATATAAAATAAAATAAATTAATAATCGAACCATTAGTAATAATTGTATATTAGGATTGAAACTAAAAAAAAAAATCTTAAGTACGACTCGGAGTAATCAATCCACTTATGAGATGTATCTAAAACGAAAATAAAGTCAATAAAATAATTATAAACATTTTGAAATAATTATCAATAATAATATAAAAATATTGTTGAAAAAAAATTAAATGTGCGCGAATCAATTTGAGATAATCGCTCTGCTGACGTCAACCATTTGATTTCGATCTTTAATGAAATACCTTGCTGTTAATAATATTAATGTAGCCTGCATTTATATTCAGCAATATTTACTGTTGTGAATGTATATATGTAAATAACGTTAGCTAATTGATGTAAAACAAGAAATGATGTTTATGGCGAAAACATGTCGAATGGAAAAACCGACGCAGATGATAATGGTGTTTGTTTCTATTCACGTGGCTTTCGACATGTATTTGTTTTCCCGGCGGTTTGTTATTTCAAAACATTTTCAATTACTTCCCGTTAACTGCTTTCTTAGAACACTATTAGGCTCCAGAATGGGATTTTTACAGAACTGTTATTGTGAATTTCCAATATCTTCTCAAAATTTATTATTGATTTACTATGTAAGAGCAGAAATTCCATTTTTCTAAATTTTATAAGAAATACAAAAAAAAAATGTATCTTGTCTTAGACTAGCTCCCTATCAGCAGCATAAAAATATTGAAGGCGTTGTCAAGTCTCATATCTTCCTTACAAGTGGTTTTCTCTAGAAAATGATGCATTTTATCTCTGGTTAAAGTTGAAAGTTTTAAAAACAAAAATCTCAAATTTTAGACTAATTGTCTTTGAGCAGTTAGTGACAAGTTTTCACCCAAATTCACATTTAAATAAAATTCAAATTTTATTTGTATTATGTTGAATAATATATATCATTTATTCAGGAGGAAGGAAGTTGTCTGGGTGGATGCTAGAAAACATTCTCTTTGGTAAGAAAAACTGCTTATTTTAAAGCTAACGTTTTGACCCACATTGCAGGCCTTCTTCATTGGCTTTAAAATAACCAGTTCTTCTTACTAGAGATAATTTTTTCTGACTTCCATCCGTACCATATTCTTTTTGATGTGTATTAATATGAATGAAATATTCGAATTTTTTGTTGAAATTGCTAAACCGAAGTTATTCTTAAATTAACGTCATAAAAAAAAAAATGTTTTTCCAATATTATCGAATTATTTCTAAATTTGGTCTTTAAGACATTTATTTTATTGTCAAATAACATATTAAATGTAAGCTACAAGTAATCCATAAAAAAAATTAATGATTTTTATATTTAGGATTCGTATAGTTACAAAATAAATAACGTAATATGTACTTTGTAATATACACTTACATTGATATTATTATAAATATTAAATAATTATTATATTATATATATTATAAAGATAATAATTTTTGTGGAGTTTTTATTCTCTTGTCATATGGTTGGTAATTATTATAAATATCAGATATCGGAATTGTTTTCATTGTATTTTGTTTTGATATTGGATAATTTAGAAGGCAGTTGTTTAATCTAGAAGACACATGTATAATTATTTTTTGTTATAACAGCTGTTTTGAAGTTTTAAATAAATCTCTTGTATAGTAGCTACATAATATTTTCTTGTTAAATTTACTAAAATTTCTATTTATGGTTATTTTGAACAAATAAACACATGAACATAATTATCTTATTGGAGATGGGGTGTTTTTTATTTATTTTCAAGGCACTTTGCCGTACGGTGCCAGTATGGTACTTCTTCAATAATTAATATTGTATTTGCTATGAATAATTTATCATGAATTTGCTATTCTTTGTTGTGCTATAATAAGTGCTAATTAAATAATATTTGATGTGTTACGCGCAGATTTTAATTTGATTCAGAACTACTTTTAAACTAAATATTTGCTGTTTGATAGACATATACTCGTAAAGTCAGGTGAGGTCTACTTGAGATTTTTTTTTTCCCACTAATAATGTGTTCCTTGTTGTTGGAATTAATATATAAACGTAATTAATATTTAAGAAAAGCTTGAGTCAAGTTCTCTAGGTTGTAACTTTGGGTCAAACCGAAGTACCATGGACAGGTTAGGTAAGTGTGACGAAGGAAAATACCAAAGTACGGTGTGGTATTTCATCTTAGCTAGGGAAAGCTATTTTGATAATTTCAATGATGCATAAAAGAAACAAATCAAATGGTATTTATTGTTTTGGAGCCAATTTTGTGCTGGTTGGCGATACGGCCGAAATAAAGTAAAATCTTCAGGTTTCCTCATATCATATATTTTTAATAATTATTAATAACGTCAATTACCTAATAAATAATGTATCTTCATCAGCCGGTCTCGAATACGGGACCTATTAGATTAGATGACAGTGCCCTAAGCACAGGTATAACATATATTTTAATGAATTTTTATACAGAAAATATGTTTATTTTTAATTATTTGTCAGTTTTGAGTGATCAAGTGTATTAATCAGCTGTTATAAATTCAAAAAGCTCATATTAACCTACATACTACCCTGGGAGAAAATTTTTGAAATTTATTTTAGAATTAAAATTACTTATTATAGTTGTAGACAAAAGAAATATTATTGTTTAGGGATGATGAGTGATTTGTACAAGGAAGTATATAATTTTGCAACATATTACTTAAAATAGTAAAAAAACAAATTTCTATTATTCATTTGATACTTTAATATATGTGGCCATCGGTATATTCGTGTCTCTAACCTTATTATTACAGTTTTACTTAATAAAAATAATATCGCTCCTTCTAGAGAACGTCATAACTCAAATATTGACATTTTTGAGTTAAGCCTTCAGTAGCAATTGCTATGGTTGAAGCTATTTAATTCAGGAACAACATATCTGATATTACATTTCCAACATGTTTTTGTTTTCTTAATAAAGTCATATTTTGAGCTGTATCATATTTAAACCATTATGGGAATGTTGGCCTATGTTAAAATAATAAAAGTTTCATGCTTTTAAAAAAATTTTAATGGTTAATAAAATAATTTAATTACAGTAGGAATGCTTTGCTTTACCAATACCCAAATGCTTATTTTTTAACTCACATGGAACTTTCAAATACTTCTTTTGAAAAATTAGTTTTTGAGTTATGGAATTGCTCTTTTAAAGGAGGGATATAGTAATAATATGTCGTCAAATTTTGAAAACTGATTCAGATTTATTTCTATAATAAAATTGAGAATTGATTAATGATACTACTTTGGCACTAAGACGAAAAGTCGTGTTTTCAAAAATTCCTAATTTTTTTTAATATTAATATCGTAATGAACTAGAAAAAAAAATGACAGAAATAATTGCTGTTGTTTTGGTACGAGGCGTCTCTTACTTCATTAGACTGCAATAATAACTGTTGGATCAGCAAAGAGAAATCAACAATTTACCTTTGTCGTTCTCAATTCCGATTTTAGGTCTCTTCTTTTTTAGCTATTTTATAATTATTATAGTACAATTTATTTATATGCGCATATTTTTTCAATATTGTAAATATTTATTATACCTGTAATATTTAATAAACTTGAACATATTTTTATTATTTAATTGATCAAGTATATCCTTGCTTTTATATATCTATACTAACATACAGTAACTAGAGAAATATCTTCTCCGTCTTTGTCAGCATATAGAATGTTATATTATCAATAAAGTTTATTTAACACAAACGTATGGTGAAGTACCATAGTTTATAATGACTATGTTAAAATGACAGTTTGCTTTGGGAGCATTTAGCTTTACCAACTTAAAAATATTGATGGATTGAATTGGTCAGGTGCAGTCAATGATAAAACAAAATAAGCAGAACTTGTTTTGTGTTATCATTGACTGCACACCCTCACCAACTCAGTCCATCATTAGAATCATCCTGTCAACTATTTTTCACTCAAATATTACAAATATTGCTTTAATTAAATAATTAAGCAATAGCAATAATTTTCTGTGATAAGTATTTATATAAATGTATTTGGTAGAGCCAGTGAAACAAACTGGTTTTGTTAAGTTAGGAAGCGTTAATATTAAAGAATGTGTTTCTTTACCTGTACCTCCGTCTCGGGTGATAACGAAGTCCCAATAGAGGTCAAGAAGAGAGTGGATCAGGCAAATAAATGCTTCTTTGTTGTTAAAAACTTACATATTAAGAGTTAACTTGTGCCATGGAATGACGTTTGGTTTGGAATCCAGTCTTGAAGAAAGCGGATAAGAAAACACTGATAATTTTGAAAGGAAGATTCTATGGCGAATATACGGACCTAATAAGGAGGAGAAAGCCTGGAGGAGAGTTAAATAGTTTGCGCTGAGCAGGCCATGTGCCCAGGATGACAAGTGCCGAGTACCCAGGAGGGTAATGGAAGACAATGTACAGCGTACAAGAAGAAGAGAGCGGCGATGGTTTGGTTGGGATAGTCAGGACTTGAGGAGTTAATTAAGGTATGGAAGACAGCTGCAGTAAACAGTAGCTACTGGTGGGAACGAAACGGCCAAGGCCCATTGATAGGCACGGCTGTAGGGTCCTGCAAGAAAAAGAAGTATTTATATTTAACAATTTCTAAAACATTTTTGAATATATGAGAGGAAAATAGTTGACTGGATGATAAAATGGAGAACGGAGATAGTTGGGGGGTGCATTCATAAAAAACACTAAATAAGTAGTAGACTTATATATTCATGTGCTGACGTTTCGACCTGCAGTGTAGGTCATCTTCAGGGCGATTTGGAGAGAGAAGCCGTTGGGTGCACCGGCTGACTAACCTGGGGGTTATTATAAATATTTATAAATTGGGTTAGCCAGCCGGTGCACCCAACGGCTTCTCTCTTCAAATCGCCCTGAAGATGACCTACACTGTAGGTCGAAACGTCGGCACATAAATATAAACCTAGTACTTATTTAGCGTTTTTTATGACTGCACCCTCCAACTATCTCCGTTCTCCATTTTTTAATATAACTCAACACGTTGCGGAGTGGTCATGTCAACGACACGTATTAGGCTATGGTACACTATATCGAATTTCGTCCCGTAAACCGTTGATTTCTAAACGTTTTACAAAATATTTCCCTCAGGAACTTGCATGGATCTTGATGCACGACTCAAAAGCGAACCTTTTTGTTTCGATCCATAGATTACCTGCGTTCTAACTTTTGAAGCCACACAATTTTATCGCCACGTGAGCTCTAATAGCCACTATTCAGAATTAATATTGTTCATTTCTTTCTGAAATTCCCAGACAATTAATACCTCATTCATCAAAATTTATCATCACTGAGAGCCGGAAAAGAGATGTTACAACCTTATTTGCAAGTGGCGAAGAGGTTGTCCCAACGTCATGAGATCATCATCATCATGAGACAACTTTCCCTAAACATTCTTTGATTATGATCCTTTTTTTTTTAGAATAATTTTAAAGCATTCTCAAAAACGCTTGAAATATTCATGCATTCTTGTACAAAATATATTATTTTTACTACGAATTAGTAAGTTGATATTAAAGATATTCATCAAATGCTTCACGTTCAACCAATTCGTACATATTTCATTGTATTTCTTCCTTGCCTAACGGTGACACGATTTTGACTGAATATGTTAATATGTTACAGGAGATGAGAGATTGTCCATAACCTTCTTTTAGCCTTCTCACTCTGGGTCCGTTTTTTATTTTTCTACTGTGCCTTCTAGATTCGGTCATATTCCAGGATGCTTCTTCTTCCGAGATTGAATTGATTTTTCCCACTGAGTTATCCTGATTCATTAGTTTAGAATGAAATCATTCTCGGTGAGGACGAAAGTTCTATGTCCCTCTTAGCAACTTAGATCTTCGTGCTTCAAAGAAGGTGCATTTTATGACGATTTTCTCAGCGGACTTAGGGTTTACGAACGGTGTAACTTGGCAGCTTAAGTATAGAAAAGGGAATGTAATTAAGAGGAGTGAGTTGATTTCGGTAATCATTACATCAAGAAATAAAAGTTTCAACTTACATTTCGAAGTATAAGTAATGTATGTTTATTGAAACGTTCATTTCTAGAAGAAGTGATTACTGGAGTATAAACTTTCCCCTTAATTACATTCTCTTATCCTTATTAAAGCTCATGATGACTTAAAATGTTAAATGGGAAACGAATGAAAAGTTAAAACGTGTGACTCAACTTGAAATGACAACCTACGGAATAATTTCCCTAGTTTTTATTCGAATAAAACGTACTATTCAGTTGAGTAAGCTTTAAAAAAAATGTAGAACTATCAGATGAAAAACTAGGATAATTGTTGAATAAAGGAAGAGTCAATGTAAGCCTTCAAGAGGACTGCTGCACCTTATCAGTTGTTAGGTAAACTTCCTCTATCGCTATCTATCCGCAAGGACTATTTCTTATTTTGCCAAACTATTTCCTCTCCCAAGTGACGCGTGATTTCTGTTGATTCCGTTACATTTACATGAATCATCGCTTTACTAGTCGTCCTTTCAGATTTTTTCCCTAATTAATGAGGAAAATTTCATCACTTCCTTGAAAATGAATAAAAATAATAGTTGGGATGGCAACTTCAAAATTTATTTTTAATAATTATGAAACACCTAAGTCTTCTATTGTTCCCATTAAAAATTTGAGTCTTCTTACAAATTACATTATATCCATATAATCTTTCTGAAAGTCTCATTGATGGTTTCAGGTTTAGCTTTTGTCTGTTTTATTTTCCAGTGAACCACACAAAACTTGCTCAAGTAAGTCTATCAGGACATGTTAGAAAACAATACCTCATCATAAAATAATCCTTTCCCATATCTCAGTTCAAAAATCCTTTATATATTTCAATCTTAAACCCTCATACTTAGACCAAAAAAAAATGAAATAAAGTAAACTCCACAATCAATTAAAATCCTGTGCCATTACTATTCATGCAGAATATTGACTTCAGTGGATGGAATTGGTTCTAACCTAGTGGTTGTGCTAGGAGATTATATATATATATATATATATATATATATATATATATATATATATATATATATATATATATATATATATATATGCTACCACCAGGTTTTTCCCTAATTAAGGGTTTCCACTGAATGCAGGCTGGACGAGCCCAAGAAGTGTCTCACGATTCCAGATGAACCATGTTTGGATGTAAACTGAATAAATCATTTATTTGCCACTCCAGTTTCAAAGGCCGCCACCGCCACTGTAGACGAGTAGTTGAGCACTTTGGTACCTTGATTTCACAATTATAAGGGTTTGATGATCCATCAGATCGATTCTCTGGATATGATACCCTTCTATGCAGGGGTCGAAGATTCGTTCCTAATCGATCTCATTCATATCGTTCGGAGCAGGAGCAATATTTTATAAGGAAAATCGTTCCGATCTGGACTGGAACGTTATCAGTTTGTTATAAAACAACCGCTTCCGAACGGAAAAGAATCCGCCAGGAGCGATATTTTTGGATCCCTTGAGGATTTGATCCTGCGGAGCAAAAAAAATATCGATCCCACATGTTTCTTTCTGAACCTTGATTTTGGCCTCCTCATTTACCTACCTACACACGAAAATACCAAACCGGAATGAAAAAATTGTGCCTAGAGAGGCATAGTACTTTCTCATCCTTAAATAATTCTGATAACTAAAATTTTTTTTTTACTACCTCAAACTTAATCGATCCTTATCGGGTCTTCTTTAGGATCAACTAGATCATAAACCAAACATTTAGAAAAAAACCTGGTTGAACACCGATTTGTAGTTTCCGAGCATTGGTTGGAACAAACTTTTCCGGACGGACGGACCGACAGCACAGTTTATGTTTTTTGGATTCGACACCCTATGAAACGTCAAGAAACATTAAAATATCGAAGTCGAATTATTTGGCGATTTCAATACTTTCTTCATCTGAAGGATGAGAAAGTAAAAACGAAGGATCGATATTTATTGTTCCGGCCCAGATCGCATCCTCAAAGGATGGAAAAATTTCGCTCCGGTCGGGATTGAATCAAACTTGGAGCAGAACAAAGCATCTTTTGCGGATAGGATTCGAAATGGAGCATTTTTGGAAAGAACGTTATTTTTTCTACCTTTAATAATGGTTTCATTCAGAGCAGCAAAAATATAAATATATCGGTTTCATCCCCTGCTTCTATAGCTCACTCAGCCATTTATTGCTCGGAAAAGGGGGGGGGGATAACCTTAAGGTTAAATAACTAGCCTAATCAGCTCAATGCACTCTAGTGGATTATAAACAGTACAGTTCCTATTATGTATTTAATTTAATTTTTTAATACCATATTTAACTTTTGTTAATTCTATAAATTAGTTAGTCATATGATAGCTGGAGTCCTATTTGGTGATGAAGCAGAATAGTTTCTTCTCAGAGCCTGTAGATGGTAGCAGTTGCTGATATATCACATTTATTTTGTATATATTCTCAATAAATTGTATCATTCTTTTCTTTCTTTTTTTTATATTAACTTTCATCTACTGAAGTGAAGTCACAGTTTTGTTGTAGTTAATGTAATTTTATTCACTTATCCTCGAATAAAGATAATTTTATTTGATAGTATTATTTACCTAGAAAGTAAAAAATACTATTGTCACAACGATCGAGCAATACCTGATACAAAAAATTTATATTTATATGAACACAATAGAGACATTTTTAAAAGTAAAATGGCTATTTAGTGTGCATGAGGGGTTGAGGATCAAATTTATTTTTAGCAATCAAAGTAGTCAAGCAATTTTGTCTAAAGCGACACTTGGCTTCCTCATTTCTCATCGTTTTGTTAATTCTCATCGTTTTCTTAATATACATAAATGTTTTCAGACATTTTGGAGATTATCACCAAACAAATATTTAAACTTGCTTTATGTTGGAATTTTAATAACAATGAAATATTAAAAATTATTTTTAGGAAGGTAAAGCAAGATGCTGAAACTAAATTGACAGAAAAAAGATTTTCAGCTGCCCTCGACATTGTTGCCTACCTTAAAGAAAGTAAGTATAGGTACCAATAAAATTAATATAATAAATTAAATTATGTTTTTTAATTGTTATTATATGTTTTATTGTGATTTATACTCATTGATTCAATATTGTTGTATTTTAATTTACTATAAATAATTTTTCTGATAAAGGAAATAAATATTGAAGAACATAACGTTAAGGGATGTGGCCAGAAATAAAATACAATAACCTTTTTTTTTTTATTTATGCTTAAAAAAGATCTTCATCAGGGCTTTAAAAAAAAAAAAAAAAAATATATATATATATATATATATATATATATATATATATATATATATATATATGTATGTATGAAAGAAAATATTAGAATTATATAAATAGGAAGTATAAATATTGTTTGTTTTTTTATTTATTATATGATGGTGTCCCGGCCAGGACAAATCTTTTCTCTTCAAAATATAAAATATATAAATATTGTTATATTACTTGAGGGTTTATGAAATATAAACATTTAAAAAAAGAGTAAGTAACTTTAATATTAGTTAAAAGAATTTATTCATTTCTTAATATTTTATTTTATATTTATTTTTATGTGCTAAATAATTACTTACAATTGTAGTATTCTGTCTTCAAACTTACAAAAATTTATATTTCATTCCTTTGTTTTGTTTAGTTGTTTACTCACATTTTTCCATTTATTTTATTATATCTAACATGAAATTTGTCTTCCTTTTTTTTTTTGTTTTTATTACTTAACTTAATTTTCAAAATTATCGATTAAAAATATTTTTATCACCTGTATCTCAATATATTTTTTATAATATCCTTCATTGAATTATTACCTTTCTTTTTGTCTTTTCACATATTTTTATTTTTATTAAATATTGTATGTTAATGCATAAAACATGTATGTTAATATATACATTATTTCTGTATATTTTATTATTTACCATTATACCTGTTATTCAGATTTATGTTTGTTAGCATATTATATTGGTATTGCCAATGTTGACGTCACTGTTCTTGTCTTGTTTTTTCTGTGCCCTGGCGATGGCCTTAGTAACTAATTGAAATTTATTTAAACAGTTGAACCCCCTACTGGTTTCAATATTATATACTTTTCTTAATTAATTATATTCCTAATTTTAATAAGAGTGCATTTGGCCAAAGTAGGCTTTTTGGTATAAGTCAGAACTAAGTGAGAAGAAGAAAAAAAAAATACATACATAGGTTCAATACATGCTAGAGATCATACTGTTTTCAAGCTAACAGTGGTATGGAAGTGATTTAGCCAAGATCTTGCACAACCGCCATTTTCCACTAATTTAAGAGCTTCCACTTCATAGAACTGAGTGAGCGCTAAGAGGGTCTGCAGATCCCCCAGTCGGAACCTGAGACCAGTAATCAGTAACAACCTGAGCTCAGTAACTTAGTGTGCTACACACTTGTCAATAATGTTTTATTTCAGTAGGAAATAGTTAATTGACAACTGACATTGCAGACCACCATGAGGTTGGGATATTCCGCTACCCTGGACGGGAACGGATTCGGACGCAGATATTGAGACTCCTTCAGAGAGGAGACAGGTTGGCACTCGGAGCCCTGCTGAGGCCTGGCGTAGAGATGGAGAGCTCTGCTGCATTTTGCTCCTTCTTACAGAACCTCAAGGAACCTTTGATACCATGCAGGGTACAAGAACTTATTTCAAGTACGTTGATATTTGTATATTCTTATCTCATTGCATAGGAAGTAGTTAACTTATTGTATTAATTCATTTAAATTTAATTAAACTTCAATTTGTAGAAGCCATTTAAATTTTAGGAAAACTTTTCTTTTTTATGCTGGTAATCATTTTGGGTTCTTGTGTATTAGCCGGTATACAGAGAATATTATCCGTCATTGTTTATACCCTGAAACCTGATGATTCTGATACTGATTACAACTATCTTCTTATTCATATTTAAGGAAATTGAAATATACAAAATTTAATGCGCTAATTCTAGACTCCTCCTCTTGTTATTTAAAAGTTTTCCCAACAGTTTCAATGGAAACATCTCCATTTCTATACAAAAAAATTAACAAGACAAAAACACTAAAAAAACAATAAAGAAAACAATTTAATTATGCACACACAAACAATGGGGAATTATAATAAATAAGGGGAGTGGTAAGAGGTTAGACGAGATAAGGAAGTAGGTTGCATGCAGACCAGCTATTACACAAGTACCTAATTTTATACTAAAACGAATTTTTAAATAATATTTACGACATATTAATTGTTATTGTGTAATATTACCAATCATTGTTCTCTCGATGAAGCTGACAACCAAGTTCCCGATGACGTTGTTGCTATTGATGCCCTTGGTCTCATCTACCAGGAGCTTTCCGGAATACATTTGACTCTAGTGATTGAAACGCTAGAATTGTTTAGGTTGATAAACGAGAACAGCAGTAGGAATGAACTGGCCAGTATCAGCCTAGCAGTGGTTCTACTTCCGATTCTGATGGACATAAAGGTATCCTAACTCTATAGTATATTATATATTTATATTTTTCTCATATATCTCACTTAGCCACCCTCTCCAGTCCCCATTGAGTCAACCGAGCTAAAATAGGGTTGTTTATTTCGCAGGATGAAGGAAAGTGGGAACAAATTTTAGCCAAATATATATATATATATATATATATATATGCACTGACAGGCAAAAAATTCCACCCACTTGATTTTTTCATCTAAAAATATTTCTGCTTTAGATTGGTCTATTTTTTTTAATGAATAAATATGTTTTTTTTTCAGTTAGGAATGTCAATATAGAGGATAATAACCTTTGATACTTAATTCAATGAAAGGACTGTAGATTCTGAAGTTCACTTTCTATGGAATTAAAATGTTTTTCTCAGTGTCATTTATTCAGTGCTGTTTCTTGCAGCAAATTTCTTAGTTTCCGGCTAATTTTTTCAATTTTAAGTTTAAAAATGCCTCTTTGTGCTGAGGATATTGCGCGTGATGTGGCATTTATTGATAATGGACGTTCCATTAGATATGCAGCTAATGCCATCAGGATTCCTAGTTCCCAGTAGGTCTAAACTGGGAGTTTTTTACTAACTGTGTGTGTATAATTTTTATTTGATTCTTTCCCCGTTAACTTGTATTTAATTTATATTATTTAATAAATAAAGAAATTCTGATTAAAAAATAGTTATTGTAAAATTTTACATTTAAAAGCAATTATTTTCTTTTTCTTTCTTTTTTTATTTATTTATTTTTAATGAAAAATTATAACTTAATCCTTTTCAATAGAAATAATCTATAAATGTTTTCTCTATTTAATAGTTTTTATTTGTTAAAGAATAGCCTTTGGTTTTAGCAGACGTGGACCAAAAGATGGAAATATGTAGCGCTGATACTGCATGAAATGATCCTCCAATCAGAAAGCTGGAAACCCATCATCGTCGACAACATGAAGAGAGGTAACTGAAATAAAGAATTAAAGAATTATTTCTGAGTTAATAATAAAAATCATATATTAATTTAGATTTATAACTATACATAGACAGATTCTTATTTAAGTTTTTTATTACCTTGTAAAAATTAAAGGAAGTATTGTAAAATCAAACAGTTTCAATTTTTATCTTGACACATTCAAGTAGGTTCATATTTTGCAAAAACTAAAAACGCTTAGCTGCGGAAAGTTTGAATTAAGTATTTAGGATTGCTACAGCGTCTAATGCACTTTCCTATGTGTAAATTATATGATCGTTGGAAATTGTGCTTTACTTGAAGATAATAACAGATTTTTGTCTGATTATTTTTACTCTAAAGTTAACTATTGTTAATGCTTATGAACCTTTTTTTTATATACTTACTTTCTACGATATATTATTTTTCAGTGTACTATTAAAATAACACATACTTCTCTTCAGTCAAATATGTCAACAGGTTTCTAAGTTCGACATTATTTTTCTGTAAGATAGTTGATCATCCGACAGTTTTCTGAAGACTTTGTATTTCATTTCATGAAATCTATAAAAAAATTCAAATTCAAATATAAGCATTTGACAATTTGTTTTACAATAATAAAATATTTGTGTTAATCATCACCAGTTGATTTATAGAATAAGACAAATTATCACAGTCGTTAATGAAATTTTAGTCACAATTGTTCAAATTTAACTTAACTGATCAAAGTGAGCAAGATGAATGAAGCTTATGATTGTAAGACCTTCTATATAAAACAGCCGTATCACATGGTTATATAGTTTTTTTAGAGGATAAAACTACTTACCAGAAATTACAGAAAAAAGAAAAATTGTAATACAAAATAGACTTATTAGTTTTTTGTTAAATTGTTTAAATAACGGTAGATAAGACGGTAGTTGTCGAACATTAAGGCTGATTACAGTGGAATGTATTCTTGCAAAAGAAATTTAAAAGCCTTTTCCATCCAACTAATTTTAATGTATAATTAATAACAATTAAAAAAAAGTAGTAAAAAATTTGTAAACTGAAGAATGACTTGGCAGACATGGGAATTTTTGACAGAATTGACTGACTCGAAAACCTCCAAAATGAAATGCATCAGATCTCACAGAATTCAATCGCTCAAATGAGAGATAGCTTTCACGTTAGACAAACCATTGTCTTTTGCAATAAAAAAAAATCGTGTTGATTAATCATGATTTATTTACATTATATGTATCTTTGTTGATTATTTATTATGAATTACATAATCTATATTGTAACAACCATTATTAACCTTGAAAATGGATGTAATATGAGTAATATTTATATGTGGAGTGTCAGTATCCTTTTCATTTTTTATTTTAGATGATGATATGGCAATTAAAAATAATTTTGAGACATGATTCAATATGGTTTTGCTTGAGGATACCACGATAGATACCAAATTACAAGACAATATATTATTAAATGAGACAGAAGAGTGGTCAAGAGGTAAGTTTTGTTTATTAATATTTTATGAATCCTTTAAAAATAAAAATATATATAATTAACATATTTAATAATAGAATTTGCTAAGTATCTATTATAACCTGTTAGTGGATCTTTTAAATTAAATGAATAGGAAAACTTAAAAAGTAAGTTATAAACTTGAGAAAAATAAATTATGTTAATTTTATTTAGGTCAAGTATTATGTCTAATACTTCCGAAGAATTAGAATTAAAAAAATTAATGAACTAACATAGTAAACTCATACGGAGGCAGTGGTTAAAAAAAAAACATTGCAGAAGGTATAAACATAATTCCTATTCCCATTCTGTCTTGCATAACTTGTGTTTTGTAAGTTTTAAGTAGCTAACATGTGAGACTTTATAATTATTAACATCATTTGTGGCAAAGAAGTCAGTCTATGTAGTAAATTTCTATAACAATTAGTAAAAATAGAAAAAAAAAATAATATGTGAAGGCTACATGGGAAAAACTAGGTAACTCGATTTTTTGGTTGAATAAAATTGATTAAAAAAATATTAATTTCACTTTAAAAAAAGCTATATTACTATTACTAGTAGTGTTAGTGTTAATCCCAAATAAATGATACAAAGCATTGACCTTTGCAGGCTTTGATCTGGAGAAATAACCTTAGCCTTCCCCGCCATCGAGCCGATCGCTGAAAGAACAGAATCATAAACTCCAGAAGCCGTTGCACCCAAGATGGCCGATCCTAGAAGGACAGATTCTGCTTCGTGAGGAACAAGAACAGGCATTAAGGAAACATTGGCCTGCGTTTCAACGAACAATGGGTTTTTACTCAATCCTCCGCACACCAACACAGAACTGAATGCTTCATGTCCTTCCTCTACCATTTTTTCCATTATATGTTTTGTTCCATACTGTAAAAAAAAAATAAAAATACCATAATTATGAAAGTTCACAGATTGATCCAAGATTACAATATATATATATATATTTTATCTGATTCATTAGGATACTATACTAAAGGTCGTAATAATATAGATATATATTACCTGATTCATTAGGATATTATACTAAACAAATTACATTCATACCTCGCTTATGCGGCATTTCGCTATAACGGCCCTCTTCAATTAAGGCACGTTTTCGATTTACAGCCTAAAATGTTTAGCTCTAACGGCAAAAAAAAAAACGATATATCAATATATCTACATGTCGCCAATCTTGCGCAAGCGCAATATCTCGATGCACACTCTTTTCTATTTGCACTTGTTTAAGTGTGTTATTCAGTGTATTCTCATAAAGCGGCTGGTTTAGACATGTCTGTCAGTGTTTTATGTACATATTTATTACTGATTATTACACATTAACTGGAAAAATTAGGGACATTTTTGGTACGTAAGTACATATGTATGTATGAACAAATTAAAAAATTTTAATATGTACTTTTTTATTAAACTTATTTTATAATTTCATTATTTTTTAGACAAAATGCCACCGAAACGATTATCGACTTCGGAGACTGATAAAAAGAGATGCCAAAAATCAGTCACACTAGGAACTAAACTAGAAGAATTACGTCGTATAGAAGCTGGAGAGAAAATTGTTGAAATTTGCAAGACAGTGGGACTTGCGAAATCTACCATGCAAACTATTTGCAATAAAAAAGACGACATTAAAGCATATTTGCAATATGCTGAACCTTTAAATGTCTCGAGATTAACACGCCAAAGAAACTGGATTATGGAAAAAATGGAAAAACTACTGATTATATGGATTGAGGACAATAACAAACGGAGAATGCCAATCAGTCAAATGACTATGTAGGAAAAAGCTGTAAGTATTTTCGAAAATTTGAAGAATGGAGATACCGATAAATCTTCTGAAGATGTCACTTTCAAAGCAATTTGCATAATTTGAAAATGAAAGGTGAAGCAGCTAGCACCGATGAGGCCGCATCTAAGGAGTATCCCAACATTTTAAAGTTAATTATTGAAAGAGGTGATTATAAACCCGAACAAGTGTTTAACATAGACGAAATAGGGTTTTATTATTAGAAAGCTTGGATGACTAAAGCTACTTTTGAGGATTGGTTCAAAAATCACTTTTGTACAGAAGTGAAAAAATATTTGCGAGACAATAACTTAAGCAACAAGGCTTTGCTAAATTGGGCATCCTGCTAATTTATCCGAACTATCTGAAGATGTCATGATTGAGTACCTTCCGAAAAATACAACAGCTCTGATCCAACCAATGGATCAGGGTGCAATAGCCACTTTTAAGGCATATTACCTATGCCGAACTTTCCGACAACTTATAAGGGAAACCGATAGTAAATCTTCAATTAAAACATTTTGGAAAAAATTTAACATCAAGGGTGCTGTTGACAGCATCAGTGAATCATGGAAGGAATTAAAATTAACAACAATGAACCATGTTTGGAAAAAAATATGGCCAGAATGTGTAAAAAGTACTGATGCAAAATATTATATACATTAGAGTTATCCTTACCAGGCCTCAAGTAACATATGCCATTTTAATAACTAAATGAATCAAATAAATAGGTATTAAAAAGAATCTTACGGCCAATGCTTGAACAGTTGCCAAATATAAAATAGCTAGTTGGTCTTCATCTGCACTCAAGCTCAGCCCACAAATCTAGCAACAACAAAATAGCACATTTTAATTAATTAAAAATATTATGAATCATATTAGTGCCTTAAATTTTCTTTGTTTTATCTATTTTAAGGGTAATTATTTATTTCTTTTATTTTTTTTTAATATACAAACGAAGACTTAACTTACCATTCCTTTCATAGTTGGGTCTGCCAATGGTGATCGATTTCCATGAAAATCAGGTAGTACATGAACATCCTTACTTAGGACATCGACAGGTTTTCCTACCCTCAAAGCGATTTTCTTTAAAAGATTATTTAGATAACTGACAATATGCTGGTCTATAAATTAAGAAAATAACAATTTATTAAAAGTTTCTAACTTTGATTAAATTAAACAAGTAAACTAATTTATATATATATATATATATATATATATATATATATATATATATATATATATATATATATATATATATATATATATATATCATAAACTTTACCTTTCTCTAACTTTATTTGAGAACTAGCAGGATGAGTTGATATAATATGGTCCAACAAGGACCCGGAAGCACTCTGACCAGCTTCGTTGAGCCATAGCCCAGGAACCATGGCGCTCCAATAGGGTCCCCATACCCCATTGACGAATACTGCCTCTTTGCTTACTGCCATATGGCAAGTTGATGTTCCACAAATCAAAGCTGTAGGAAGATTGATATATCTAGATGAACGGTTAAATTAATTTTTACAAGACGATTTTACATATAGACAAATAAATCAATCTAAAATAAATAAATCTAATATAATTCTTGTTTATGAAAAATGATAAGAGATTAAAAAGGGCCTCTTACATATAAATTTAATTTTAAAATTTGTAATACACAAAGGAAAGGAAGTTGTTGGCCATGGATAAGGACTTCTGGAGACGTTCCATTTCCTTTTAGAAGTATCCGTCGTGGTGCTCTGGCTCGTACCTCGGTCTGACAAATCCATTCTCTTCACCGATCCCACATCCCCCGCTCTCCCAATTTGCGATGTATACAAGGGGAAGAATGTTCACTGAGCATTACTTTCATAAGGATCTTGTTGACTTACATCATTATATTATTGATAATTTATTTTTTTATTAATTGGTCCAGGGCCGGGATTGGTTTGTCGGGGATGTGGGATCCGTGAAGAGAATGCATTTGTCTGATTGAGATACAAGCCAAGCTAGCTCAGGTGGCAGAACACCACAAGAGAAGAGATACGTGGGAGACCGGGGTTCAAATCCCGGCCCTGAACAAATCTTTTCTCTTCAAAATAAAAATATTTTTAAATAATTGTCGATAATACACCCATTTATATTTGGCTATTTTCAAAAATAAATTTATTAACTGGGAATAAATAAATGAAAAATATTTCCTACGTAGCCTTGATGTTATCGACCACGGGATCGACGGAGCATGGCAGCCAATGAGTCCCAAGCCTCCAGCGTGTGCATCGATGATGGATGTACCCACAGCGGTACCTTCTAACAAATCCAAAGCTTGAGCAATGTCAGCTTTAACTCCAGTACCGCAAGGCTCTCCGGGTTGCTTAATTACACTTCCTAGAAAATATACATATATTCTTTATGAAAGAACTTAATTTCGCACAAAATGATAAATGAAATCTATCCTAAAACGGGACCAAGAAATTTTGATTGTTTTTATTTAAACACACTTTCCTGAAATTACATTAATTTTATATTATTTTATGTTTATTCACATAAAACAGATTCATTAAATTTAATCTAGATAAGTTGACTAAATTCATTTGATTCAGCATCAAAATTCATTCAGCTGTTGTTGATTAAAATTTCTGGCATGTGCACTCATACGAATTTCCTGTTTTGAGCTAAAATCCTTAGTAAAAATTAATCTTGGATAATATTAGCTGACCTTATATATGAGAGAGAGAGAGAAAATGATCCAGGTGGAGGTCAGAAAAAAATCTCTAAAAAGGAGAACTGTTTATTTGAAAGCTAATGTTTTGGCCCACATTGCAGGCCAAACAATTCTTCTTCAGGGCTTACAATGGAGTCAAGAGCTGAAGGTGGTTGGCAACATTGGCTTTCAAATAAACAGTTCTCCCTATTTAAAGATTTGTTTCTAATCTCCATCCGGACCATTTTCTTCCTTTATAGTAGAAATTGTTTGCTCTTACTGTTGTTATTCATATTTTTTTTTTGCCAAATGTCTGTGTACAATAAATAAATTTCTAATTTATGTGTTTTCTCACTGACTGTTCTGTTCTGTGATATATCTACACTAGAAGTTAAGATTTTTTTTTTTAAATCATAAAACATACCTATCTTGATAAAGTTGTTCTCCGCTAGTTCAGCTAAACCAATCTCTTCTAAAAATTTTTTATTCCATCCTCCATGTCCGTTAGAACTCACCTCATACAACCATTTGCAAGTCACCGAACATAAAGACCTACAAATAGAGTGGGTTTTAATATTTTATATCAATTTAAAAATTGTACGGTTGAATTTAGCAACAAAGGAATCAATCTTCATACACATATTTTCAGTAAACATAGTAGCTTTAGAAAATTTGAAAGCTTTCAAAAAGATTTCTATTTTTTTTTCTGCCAAACTTTATTCTACAGCATAAAAACATTATTATTTTGTTACATTGAAAATGTTTAGTAGTTTGACTAATGTTTATGAAATTAAAGAACCATACATTTTCCGACATTTCCAAAATTCCCTCCCTTCGATTTTCCATTAAAGGCACCTGAACCTAGAAGACTTGTTTTTAAATAAAAATAATTTTAATGATGGATTGAATTGTTGTTAAGATAAATTCATATTTATATAACTTTTCAGTACGTAAAAAGTCAAACATTTGTATATCATTACCTGTAATTTAACTATGCTTTCCATTCTCATCATGTCTCACCAGTTTTATGCACTGTACCATACTCTTTGCTCTTTCTCACTAGTTACCTCATAATTTACCTTACTCTCTGTATCTCTTTACATCAATTCTGTAATTGTTCCTTGGTACTGCAATGATTCATATAGTTATTTTCTGTTTCTTTCTTAGCTCTGAAGATGGCCTACATTGTAGGCCGAAAAAACTCAAATCTAATCCATCATTAGAATTATCCAATCAACTATTTTCCACTCAAAAATAATTCTATTCAAAGAATATCCATCCAAAACCTCCTCTAACTCATTTTGTATATTGTTTAGGCTGATTCCTTTCTGCTAAATATAATCTAATTTAAGCTTAATACCTTGTATCACATCCAGTAGCTTTCCAAGTTAGAAAATCAGGTAAATCGAAAAATTTGTGAGTCTTTTTCCAACACTGTGAATTCAGGTTTTCCTTCAGCCACATCAGCTTCGGCAATTCCATTTCCAGAGATATTTTACCTCCTACATTATTAAGTATTTTATTACCTGTTGAATTAATAAAATTTGCCTGTTTTTCTGCTCTGTGGTCCATCCATAAAACAATATTCTGTTGAGAACTTCCTGAGGAAGTAAAGGAATAAAATGCTTAGTGTTCATAAATAATAAAATCTAAAGGAGTTATTGAATTTATTATGATTCATGCAGGAAAAAAAATTGATAAAAGAAACTCACCATCTGGACTAACTGAAACCGGGAGACCAGTGCTGTCAACAGCAACTAATGAGCAAGTAGCATCAAAGCCGATTCCTTTAATTTTTTCTTTAGGTACTGACTTTTTTACTTCCTGTGAATGGTCTATCATTAAAATATATACTATGCTCTAATATTTCTAAAATATTAGCGTTTGTTAAAAAGTTTAGTATAGCAGTTCAAAAACTAAAATTAAAAGATTTAAGTGAGCTTTATATGATATTTTATCTTCTATTAAAATTGAACGAGCCCTAATTGTTTCCTTGTAAACTAAATTTTAACTTTTAAAATATATCTAGACATAGTAAAGAGATAAGTGTTGGTTGTGTAATAATACATTTCTTTTTTAATTATATACATTTATATATTTTAGGAAATAATGTTGAGACTTAAACTACTGTTTACTGTGATGCGTTTGTTACTGATACTTAAAATCATATTAAGTTTATTTTATAGAAATAAAAAAAAACTAAGATAACTAAAAATATATTTTTAGGAACACAAATATATTGATTATTATAAACAAAACAGAGTTTTAAGAAAATTATTATACTTAGATATCAAAGAAAACAATTCTTAAACATATTTGTAGTATATAAAGGAATGTTTTTTTGGAAATAAACTCTTATTGATATGAGTATAAAAAAAAATAATCAACTAAAAATGCAATACTAATTTAACAGTACTTAGTTTTTTTTTTTAGTTTTTCAAGGGAAAAAAATATGGGACAAACCGGCTGAAGAATGTAGACCAAAATCTGTACAAACTTGGAATGACTGCATAGTGGACTCCGTTGGATAAAAAAAGACAAAGTTCTTTTGTGGTTATATTGGTCAAGTAGTTTTTTATTGTGGATGCCAATATTTTGCAGCAGAGGATAGCAAAAGCTATGGTTTTGTACAAATACGATTTAGTTTGAGAATAAATGAATTGCTGTATGGTACAAATATCGAGTTCAAGGAGTATTATTGAAATATTTGCTTAGTCTGTTATTGTTCACATAATAATAAATGCATGGTTCTATAATCATATGCATAGAATGCATAGATTTTTAATTTCTTCCTGTTTTATTACTTGTTTTGCAAGTGAGTTATAATAGATATGAGCTTGGATAACTGTTTTATACAACTTGAGGTTATTTTTGGGCTCAATAAGAATCTTTTGTTAAAATAATTCATTTCAATAAAGTTTTTATGCATTATTTAAGAGGACTTCCTAAATAATAAAATAATATTAGTAATAATAGGGCTCTGATAAAGGCAGTGAGACACCTATACAGCAACGACATGTATCAGATGAAATGCGGTAACCACCTTTCGGACCCTTTTCATGGTACTACATAAGGGATTGAAGCAATGTAGGAATGTTGGCCATTCATTGATGACGAATAGCTACTATCCTTGCAGAATGGAGATAGTTGGGGTATGCAGTCAAGACTTATTTTATGTGTGCCGACGCTACTATCCTTGTTCTTCGCTGACGACCAGGTCATGTTTGCGAGACGGAAGATCTACCCTGAAATGATGGTGTATGCCCTAAAGATGTGCTACGAAACGGCGGGCTTAAGAATTAACATCGAGAAGACCGAGTATATGGGTCGTCTGAGTATGAAGTCAGAAAAAAGGTGGAGCAAGCCCGAAAAGCTACTAGAATGCTACATCTGGTCCTTTGGAATATAGATATAATAAACGCCGTATTTTCGCAATCATTGTCGAATCTATTCTGACTTATTCTTCGGAAACCTGGACTATGAGCTCCCGTCTGTACTCAGAGGTGCAGGCGGTTGAAATAGATTTCTGAAAGAGGTTTCTCCGTGTCACTAGGCTGGATAGACTAAGAAACAAAGAAATTCAACAGAGGATGGATGTGAATATATCAACAAATGAAAGGATTGAAGCACGCTGCCTAAGATGGTATGGCCATGTGAAGAGGATGGCGTTTGAATGTTGGTCGAACAGTGCTGGATTGGGTTCAACCAGGGAGGAGAAGACGCGGACGGCCCAGAAGCAGGTGGATGGACCAAGAGATGTGGAGCTCTGCTCTGACAGTTTGAGGCAACCCATGTTGGAACGCCTATAATAATATTGAAGAACTTTGTTTTTCTTTTATCAATTATAAATAACAAAAATGTAAAATGATTAAAATATTTTTGTTCTAAAGAAATGTTGAATATGGTCAGGGAGGAGGGTCAAGTTAATAAATGTTACTCCAATAAGTAAATTTTATTATGTGTTTGTATTTTATGTATTATAATTTTATTTGGAAAGTAGGTTATCTTTAGTTTCATACAGATATGTCTATCAATCAATAAAACGTTAAAAGGGCTTGTAAAAATCAATATTTTTTTACAGATGTTACTTTTTATCTCTTTGTTATATTAGTATATTCCATTTGTTAATAAGACTACATAATTAAATTTAGCCTATTTAAGATAATGTAGAGCTATATAAAAAAAAATGTTATGTAAATTATCATATTAAAATCATTAATGTTTTATACATTTTTACTCCGGGTCCTACAATTCAAATTTAAATTTGTTAATATTTGTAGCACATAGTATTCCATTATGGTATGAAACTAAATTAAAAACTATTAATTATATTGAAAAAAAATAAAGAAGAAAACCGTATTTGAAATATATTATTGAGGATGATTAATATTTTTTTTTTTAAATTAAGCAATTATATTGTTATTGATACTGTGTACTTGATTAACACAATATATATTGGTCCAATCAATAAGCTTTTTTAAAGAGAAGTAGGAACTATAAACTGTTTTAATACTTACCCTTATAACCTCACAGCAACTCCCCCAAATATCTTCAGAAGACTGCTGATAAAAATCAGGCTTGGGGTTCCAAGTCTTGATTGGTTTTACCTTCACCGCTAATATTTTACCGCTGATGTTTACAAGAGCAGCACGGACACTTCCTGTACCGACATCGACACCAATAAAATAACAATCATCTCCGGCCATGTTTTAAGACTGAATGAATCTTTTCATCTGTTTTTTCGTTGTTTTAATTAGGATAGTTGTAAAAGATAAAGCTTGTTAGGATTAGCATTAGTTAAGTCAGATAAAAGAGATTACACTGTTATCACAATGGAACTGGGTCTCTTGGTTCAAGGTCAAATCAATCAACCTTTCTCTTCTGTTCATGGAAAGGGAAAAAATATTTAAACACAAGACTATCATAAAATAATTTTTATTAACATGTAAAAATTTGCTTTTTGCATAAAATATACACATCTAAAAAGGTAACATTATGATGAAATGGTCTGATTACTTCTTAATTTGAAGGCACATGCTGTTCTTTTCATTTCAACTTATTATCAACTACCTTTTCCAACTTGATTAATTCAATTCGGCAATAGTATAAAAACTTTATAAAACCAATTATGAAAGTGTTGTATGATAATTAATTTTAAGACTGATCTTATTTTTCATTTGAAAATAGTTGATTTTTCTTCTTTTTTTTTAAACATACATAAGTTGTTTTTACATTGGATGGCCATCAAAATTTTAGTGTAAAACAGAACAATCAAATTCCCAACAGTTTTTATGGGTATTGGAATAAAAACAAATTTATAGATTTCTAGAAAACTTAGAAACGAAAAATTGAAACAAGTGCAAGGCTGGTCATACTTCTGCTACATGATCATATTTTTATATAGCCTTATTTTTTGGACGTGTTGAAATTTATTTGTTGTCGGACTCACAGAAACTGTCTATGGTTAGAATACGTTTCCTGTAGAATTACAAATTTTTTCTGCTTTCATAGTAGTTAAGTAACAAGGATGTTAATTACTATAACAATAGGATACTATAAAATTTAAATGAAAGGGAAAATGGTCTGGGTGAAAGTCAAAATAATTTTTTAAATAGTAATAATCTATTTATCAGAAATCAATATTTTGATCCCAAATAAAGGTCTAGATCATGGCTGAATAAAAAATGTAAAAAAAAAATTGTTTATTTTAAATATGAAAGAATTTAATTTGAATTAAAATTTTGAAATAATTAAAGAACTTATTTAGTCCTGATGAATACCTACAGTGAAACATTGGTTTCTACTAAGAATAAATATAATTATTCAATATAAAGTTTTAAATTTTTGCAAGCTCATTTTCACACTGAGAAATACTTTGTACAGTGTTAATTTTATAATGTTACAAAATGATTCATGCGAAACAAAATCCAGAAATTTCTGACTCTTATAATATTTTAGTTATAGTTTAGTTAAACTATATAGTTACTCATGTTATAGTTATATATTTTATTACACTTGGAAGAATGATTTATATTTGATTCTATGCTTATGTATTGTTTTGTAATACCAAGGGATAATTTTATATAGTATGACTTCCTTCATTATTCATTTCCCTACTTTCCCAAGTTAGGGAATTTATGGTCATTTTGTTTTCCCATTGTCAACACTGAGTCATCCAATATGGCTTTCTATTTCATTCTACTTTTGAATACTAACTTCATACAACTCTTGAATAACAGATTTTTAATGCTAATAAAGCAATGTTAACTGAATATTTTTACAGGTTAATTATCTGAAATCACTTTATTAATAATTAATTCTCCTTAACAATAAATATATCTTACATCTAACTACAGAAAATAATTAAAACCAAACATTCGACAGTGTATTGGATGTTATGATGTAACAGTGAAATATGGCAGTTATTATTTTATAACTACATCAAATAAGAAAGAGTTTTCTCTTTCTTATTTGATGTAATATAAACAGACTTATATTATTTTTATTACAGACTTATATTATTATTATCACAGAATTATATTATTTATTATTCTTATTTTAAGACATATTATTTTTATTACAGATTTATATTATTGTTATTACAGACTTATATTATTATTTTTATTATTGTATTATATTATTTAAAATAAACTCTTTCTTATATTTGATTTAGTATAGACAGCTACTTAAATATTTCTCCATTTCTAAGAGAAATTCATTGGCCTCTATTCAGACCATTTTCTTCTACATATTTAAGTTTTAACTAGTCAAATAAATCTAAATTGGTTTATATTTTGAAATTAAGATTTGTTTTTATTTTTTAGCAATAGATGCAGCTCCATGGTTGAACCCAGAATTACTAAGTTTATTCCTTTATCACGAAATGAGACCTTTAAGTGCTGGTGAAGAGGCACATATTATCCGTTCTATGGTATTATTATTATATATTTAAATAAATATTTTATGGATATATTCATGTATATTTATATATATATATATATATATATATATATATATATATATATATATATATAATATATAAATATATAATATATATAATGTAACAAGTAGTATTAAATATTTTTAATACACAGAGCTATTATTTTTTATAATTGAATTTAGTCTGATTTTAAACTTATAATTTTCATTGTAACTTAGGTTGGTAAATTACCAGATTCATATGACGTGTACTCGACTTGACAGACAGTTTGAGGAAAGGGTCTGATCCACTTTTAACTTCTCTTTCTGGATCGTTCTCCACTCGCCAGCTCAGGAGGATGGCGCAACTACATTTTATAAGGAGGATCCTTATAATATAATTCACAATGCTTGTTTAGCCAAGTAATGATTTCATTTTATTCCCATTTATATCATATTTAAATACTTATATTTATATCTTAGTATTAACTTAAGTTTTTTTTCAGTTTACAAGTGCATGTTTAAGATAGTTTTGGGTAAAGCAATCCAGTGTCTTGATGAAAATGTGATTGCAATTTTGCTGTATTATCTTGTTTCATTTTTTAATTTTATGAGGGTAAAAATATTTATTTTAATTTTCCATTTATTAATTTTCTCTCAGTTATTCCTGTAATTATATTCTTATTCCGCAGATATATTGTCCATATTTTATAATCACAATTTTTTAATAATAATTAACTCCAACAATTCTATCATCTGGTCCATTTTTTTCTATTGATTTTGTGCCTCTATGTTTGCCACCTTAAAATAATAACTATTAATTTTTTCTTCTGTATTTACTAAATTTGCATTTTAATATTCTGTCCATTCATTTTGTATACCTGTTTTTGTAATTGTACCAACGCTACTCTGCGCCCCCCTCATATTTGCTTTAAATCAACATTTTTGTTATTTTTAATTCAATAAATGATATGGTACATTTGCTATCACTATTGTTTCCTATTATGTCTACTATTTTTATAATAACAGTTTTTGATAATAGCACATTGGAAAAAATAGTGGTGCAGCAATTGCTTTTTTTAGCGTAAGTATTTAAGATAATCATAAATTTGTAGTTTATAGTTTGACTTATCTTTCTTTCAGATTCTTACCTCCTCTTGCAAAGAAAGCATTGGAAACTGTTCTTCTTTGAGCCGGGATCGTGAAACCCAAAGCTGAAACTGATTTTGCTGGTTCACTATTGGCCAGACTACAGCTCCTATTTATGAGACCTCAGCGACTAGCAAAGTTCCAGATATCTTATTCTACGATGTGCCACAGGTATTATGGTTTTATTCATTTTTTTAAAGATTTTATATTGGAAATCTATTCATTGAAATAAACATAGTTATTTTGTATTGACAAAGAAATGAGGTAGACATGCAAAGTAATTTGTTAATAAGAACAAATGAAGCTTTTTGAATTATATTAGTTGACCTTATATATATATGAGTAAGAAAATGGTCTGGGTGAGCTCAGAAAAAAGGAACATGGAGGATCCGTAATAATGCAGAACTTCGTCAACTTCATGAACAGCCAGACAAAAACATGAAGAGCCAAACTTAGTTTCTTTCGTAAAAAGAGCTAGATTGAGATCATTGGGCCATGTGATGAGGATGCCGGAGACAAGAGGGCCCAGAAGACTGTTGTTTGGAAAGCTCGGTGGTAGAACTCCCAAAGGAAGGTCCCGTACGAGATGGCTAAATGAAGTGGAGGCCGATCTTCACCAGCCGGGAATCAGACATTAGAGAAGACTTGCTAGGGACTGAAGTGATTGGCAGGCAGTGGTGGGTGAGGCCCAGGTCCTTGTAAGTTCGTAGTGCCAAGGAGTGAGTGAGTGTGAGCTCAGAAAAAATTATCTTTAGTAAGAACAACTGTTTATTTTTAAAACCAACGTTTCTACCCACATTTCAAGTATTTTTCAGGACTACTAGTGAGGTCAACAGTTGACATTAGACTGAATAAGACCCGGACCATTTTCTTCCTCAAGAACAAAGGAACTTAATTTTTATATAAACTTAAAATTATTTTTTAATTAGCTTGAATAATTATTAGTTGACCATATAAATATGGAGAAGAAAATGGTGATATCTGACCTCCATCCAGACCTTATTTTATAATTTAAACTATTCCTACTTTTGTATCTTATTTATTCTAGTAGTTTAATTTTTATATATTTTTTTTTTATTCCAATTATTTTAGTTTTAAATATTTTTGTATCTTACTTTATCCAGCCCTGAAGAAGATCTGCAATGTTGGCTCAAAGTGTCGGTTTCTAATAAATGGCTTATCTTTATTTAAGTAATTATTTATTTGACCTCCACCCAGACCATTTCTTCTCCGTATTTCTTATTTTAACCTCTTGACCTTGAGGAAGTGCAAAGTAGCAGTTTATAAGTGGTTTTAATTTTTGTTACCATTAAGTTTTAACTAATTATACAAATATTTTGTACCTTCTGCAGCACGTGAAGCTACTCGAGAGGCTGTTACAAGATTTTCTGTTGGGAGAACGTCTGCTTCCTGTTGGTAACCAAGGAGTGGGAAAGAACAAAATAACTGTCAAATTGCTTCAACTTCTGAATCGTCCTAGGGAGTATATACAGCTTCACAGGTAATTAAATTCTATAACTATTTAGCTTATAATATTACTATTCATTGCTATTTATTTCTAAAATAAGAAGTAAGTGTAAGCTAAGTTCTATCAACTTAAATAGAATTTTGTGTACAGAGCATACGCTCAATAAGGAAAGTTTACTCAATCGATATAACATCAGACAGCTATATTGTCAAATATACTGTCTTGATTTTTTTTTTTGAATGTTTGTATTACTTTGATTGATTTACATTCAATTGAGAATATTGCCATTTTATCAGTTTAATAGTTTATGGCACTGCACCACTACTATCTAGCAGAATTTGTAGTAACTGACTGCTCAAAACAGTAAACTCTCTGGACAAAATACAACTTCACCTCTTGTTCACCGGGGATGCAGAACTTATTATGAATATTAATTAAGAGAAAATGATGTTTTTCATTGAAAATTTCATGAAAGTTAATGTTTTACAAATATTTTTTAGGAAGAAAAAAAGATACATACTGTAAAGATAGACAGCGGCAAAGATATGTCTGGTCCGAAGCACGGGAAAGTGGATGAAAAAAATTACCCCCATGTTGGCGGTAACACATGGGCTGGTGACATTGGCGGAATGGACACCGCCGGTTTGGGTGGCAAAGGAGGACCATACAGGCTGGATGCTGGCCACGATGTCCATCAGGTAATGCTTCTCTCTAAGAAGTCTTAGAGATTGCTTGTTTCTTATGAAATGTCCGTTTTCAAAGAAAGGATTATTAAACCTTATTTTCTATATATTTTTCCCAACATGTTATCGAATTTTCAATCCCAAAACTGAAAAATTCAGGGTTTTGTGATGAAATAAGGTCTGAAAATGCATTCTTGACTTGAGAATCATTCTCAACAATCTTACCCTTTAGGAAGTTGTCCGAATTTCTCAACAGAGGGAAATTTGTTGGAAGTAAGTATGACAAATAAAGGTGGGTGTGGAAGGAGTTTGTAACCCAGCTTGTTTAGTTTCTTCACTGTCCGTCGTGATACATGTTCGTTCAATTGTAGCGATAGTAAATAATATAAAAAAACTCATTACAGTCTGTAGACCTAAACATATTAAACAAAAGAAGTCCAATAATTCTACTTTGAATTTTAGAAGTAATAAAAATGGATATTTCATATGAAACGACCCAATATTAACTTCTAATCACTAGTAAAGTTAATATTTTACGTAACAATGGACCAATAAAGTGGCTTTTTAATTAAACACAATTAAGCTTCAATATTTTATTTAGATTAGTCAGCTGTCAGGATTTGAAACTTATTTTATCAGATGAGTTCACCATCATTCCCACACTTTTCAATATTTAGTTATAGTCGTAGTCAATATTATATATATATATATATATATATATATATATATATATATATATATATATATATATATATATATTATTATTTATTATATATTTATTTATCATCAATTTATCAGTATAGTCAATACTTATTTCATAGAAGCCTCGAGAACCTCCTACCTATGTTAGTGTGGGGAGTGGGGCTACCTGTTTAAATTACTTAATATTTATATATTGATTTTATAATATTATTGATATTGACTTGATATTTATGGTTATTTATAAATATACAGTTATTCTTAATCTTATTTTTATACATCATTTTGTATGTCTTATGTGTATATTATTGGGTTCATGTTTATATGTAGTTTTTTATCTAGCTTCTGTATCTCTTTGTGTGTTATACTATATTGTGAAGTTTTTTGTATATATATTTTTTATTGTATATTATGATTGTGTACAGAAAAATCTAAATTTTTCCAATAGTAATTGTTTTTAATTTGAGACTGGTCTATTTGGTACAGCATGCAAAGTTCGTGAATTGTAGCAAATCATATGAGAAATAAATATTAAAAAAAAAAAAATATATGTTCCGAAATTGTTTTTAGATCAGTGACGAGGAGAAAGCTGCAGTTCCCGACCACATCAGTAAGGCAGCTCGAGAAATGGGCCTAAAAGCATTTAGGAAGAAGCTCGAGGAAATCATAATGAGTGAAGATGGCGCAAAACTTTATTATCAGTTTTTTGAACCCGTTGAAAGGCAAGTAAGTTTTATATTTGTATTCATATTTCTTTTTTTTTTTTATTCATGAACTAAAAATCTAAACCACTTGATATTTATATATTGTCTGATCCAAAATTTCCATTGAGGATCAAATCATAAAATTAAAAAAAGATTACAGCTTCTGTGAATATCCTAGTTATTGGATCATAAGTTGAACACGCGTATTAGGAGTGTTATTTTTGTTAATGAAGAGGTAGATAAGAGAGACCGCACATTTTCTAGGATGATTGTGCAGGGAGGTGATTTGTTCGAGATCACATTCAACTGCTGGGTTTTCCTCTAATTGAGGGTACTCACTTCATGGAGGATAGGTGAATCAGATTAAATAATTGACTTGGGCCAACTGGATTTGTATCCAGGACCTTCAGCTATCTTGTTCCCTTGTTGACATAAGATAGCTGGTCAATAAATTATTGCAACTATTTCAGTACTTGATCTGAGCAGTTGTAATTGCTGGTTAGGGTAGATTTTTCAATTTAAAGTTATGGCTAGTGACATCACTCCAAAACTAATCATTAATATTCTAGCCATCCCAATTAGTACTATAAATAGAATACTACATTCTCCTAAAAAGCAGGACTGTATCCCTGATTTTCCTTAAGATAGGATTTTCATTGCCCTATCCTTCTGTTACACAGATAAGAAATTCCTTTTAATGATGGCTTACAATTTATTTTAATTCACATTACTTCTTACTCACTTCAGGTTCAAGCTCTCCGAGTTATTTTGACCAGCTTACAAGCAAAATTGAAAGAGAGGCAATGACACAGGCACCAGGCTTCAGGAGAACTCGAAGACACAAAATTAATAGAAGGTAACCCATTTCGTTATTTTTTTTTATAATTGAAAGCATTTATTAAATTCTCTTTTAAAAATATTTACAATATCTTCTTAAATTTCTGGTATAATTTGTAAATATCCCCGAGGCATCTGAAAAGATGGCCTTGTGAACTTCTAAGTTAAATTTGTTATTTGAGTACTACTATTTACTTTTAATTCTATATCATTCATAATATTTACTTGCTGTATTATTATAACACAGTTGTAAGTTTCAATAAATACATTTTAAAAAATTTGTAAATGATTATAGTTGAAACATTATTTCTTTTCTTTTTTTTTTTTTTTTTTTTAGGATTAACCGGAGAAAAAAATATCTACCACCGTAGAAGCGAGAAGGATCCAGAACTTGGTGCTACCCAGCAAAAACCGAAAAGACTAAAATTGGTTGTTGATGTTTCTGGAAGTATGTATAGGTATGTATGATGATTATTAATTAACTAATATGTGCTTATAGTTAGAAATACAGGACATCTTTTTGCCTTGTCGTATTTATTTCATGTATTCAAATTTTTTTATTTGACATTTTGGGGATGCTTCGTCTATACACAGCTTGAAACGTGAACACTGCCACTATAGATTGTAACATTAACACACAAAACCATAAAGTTCTTTTTGTTAATATTATGTTTATAATATAACATAATATGGGCTATTATATTTGAAAGTGGTGAAAGTCCATTTGGATAAAAAAGAATTGTTTATTCTTTTAAATGGTTTTGACAATTATTAATTCTTAATAAAAATTATTATGAAACACAAAAATTAAAATTTAAAACATTACTCTTTGCTAAGTGATAATTGATGAAATCATTTGCCCATATTTTTAATGCTATTCGAATGGAAACTTTAAGATATCAGAAATATGAAAAAATGGACTTTCAACACTAAGAACTCATTTATGTTATATTATAAACATAAACATAATATGACAATACAAACATAATGTTAACTTTTGTATTTGTCAGACAGGACAGGGAGTAAAAAAAATAAATAACAAATAGAAACTTATAGTTTTATGTGTTAATGTTAATATCTATAGTTGTAGTGTTCATGTTTCAAGCTATGTATTAACATATTGACAGCTGTTTATGAACAAATAATCCCTAAAATGTTGAATAAAAAAATTTAATTGGAAAGATTAGATGTTTAGCTAATTGTTTCAATAAACTGGAGGCAACAGTTTTATTAAATACTTAAAATTGTTGTAACCACTTATTTTTCTGAATTGTGTAGTTATTTCAATTATAATTTAATGGTGTAGTTATTTTAAGTCTAATTATTTAATTAATATATAGCTGATATTTTCTATACTGTAATGAGTTTCTCCTTTATTGTTGAGCTGATATTATTATCCTTAGGGATCCTAACTGAAATTAGATTTTATGTATTCTGTCTCAATCTTAATATTATTATTGTTATTAATATTTTAAATCTAATTTTTTGTTTCTCCTTTTCAGATTCAATGGATACGGTGGTCGATTAGATAGACAACTTGAAGCAGTCGTTATGGTCATGGAAGCTTTTTAAGGATTTGAAACTAAGATTCAGTATGACATCATCGGACATTCCGGCGAATCTATTTGTATTCCTTTTATTGAAAAAAGTAACCCTCCGAAGGATAATAAAAGAGAGGTTACAGATTTTAAGGGTAAGTAAAACTAATAATTAAGATATTCTTTTCTATGAATTTAATATTAAAAAAAATATATTAAAATTTACTAGAAATGAGATGTTATATTTGAAAGTGGTGTAAGTCCATTTTTTTATATTCACAATATCTTAAGGTTTCCTTTAAAAGTATCATCAAACGGGCAAATGTTTTTATACTTAGCAAAAAATGATGATTGAAACTCTACATTTTTAAATATTATTATGAAATAATAATCATTATAACCATTTAAAAGAATAAACAATTTGTTTAAAATCAAATGGACTTATACCACTTTCAAATATTACAGCTCAAATAAAGCCATCACTTTAAATAGTTGTAAATAATTTTACACCGATAATCATGAATTTATATATTAATCTGGTTAAAGTTAATTTCTTAGTTTGAATTAAGTATCAAGTTCATTGTTAAAATGTTTAAAATTGCAACTAAGTTTGAACAATAAATAATCCATCCTTGCTATGAGTTTGAATTTAATTATAGTTGTGTTTTTATTATAATTATATATCAAATGTATTTAGGGAAATGGTGAGTGGGTGAAGTCAATGTCATACTTTATTTACAGCCTAAAAATTAGGCCGAACCGTTGGCACAAAATAAATAAGTTTTATTTATTTATAAAATCCATTATTTATTTATAAAATTCATTGACTGCATACTCCCGACTATTTCAAACATTGTTCAAGATACATACAGTCATCCTCATCAATGGTTTTTCTTTTTTTTCAGGTAATGCACGCTCACTCGCAGTTCTTCATGCAACGAGATTAGACTTAGGAGTCGACTGAAGCTGCGGTGAAATCATTGGCGAAGGAAGATTGTGATGAAGCAATCGTAATCGTTCTTTCAGATGCTAATCTCTCACGTTACGCTATCCCAGTGAGATAATTGAACAAAGCGCTCACAGCAGACCCTAAAGTGGAAGGCTACACTATATTCATCGGCTCATTGGGAAATGAAGCTGCTAGGTTATTATATTATTCATGTTTAAATATTTTAAATTTTACTTAATTTTAAGTTTCCAATATAATAATATTAATACTAATAATGTTTATCTGTTTCAGCCTTTGTGACGCACTACCAGCAGGAAGAGCTTTCACTTGCTTCAATTTAAAGGACCTGCCAAATATTTTGCAAACGATATTCGCATCATCGATGGTGAAAGGTTAAATAATCCACTCAGGAATATTTTATTAACTATAAAAATTAATTTTCTTGAAGAGAAATCTACTGTGATCCTAGTTTGTAATATGAAGCATTGTTTATTTTAATCATTTTTTATTTAGATTCCATTTATTGTTATTCATTTACTTTTTTAATAAAATATTTTAACAATGACAATTGTTTTTGTTTCGATCTTCCTGCAATCCTAATATATTTAAAATAATTAAAAGTTTTAAGGCTTTCAAATTTATTGAGTGAATAAACAGTACCTTATCCAACTATTATAACAAAAGTTTTGTGTTGTCCTGGATTTACATTTAAAATAATAGTAACAAAGTTATGCCAAAACAAATAAAGAATTGGATCAAAACTGTTTGTTGTATTTTTTATTGTAATTCATTCACTGGTTGTCGGTGGCAACTGATGATAATGCAGTAAGTAATAAAATAATAAAAAGTAATAAAGAGGAAACAAATTTTTTTTTGTAACCCTAAAACTTATGAAAAAACACTGAAAACCTGACTTTCTTAATTTGAATTTAATGTTTTATATTAAAAACATTAAAAGTACTGGTTTACTACACATTAGTTAAATAATAATTTTAAAAACATTGATTTTTAAAGTTCTGAAACTTCTCTCCTTTGTTACTAAACAAAGTTCTGAAAGGCCTGTTGGAAGAATAACACATATGCAAGTAAGTTGAATTATAACACCAGATTCTAGGTAAAGTAATAATACACACATTTTAATTGACAATATTTTATTGTTTTACGCATCAATATTTTAAATTTTACGTTCACAGTTTGTTAAAATAATAATAATCACAATTATTTTCAATTTATCAAGAGCACTCCTTAAATGGTATTGAAAAGTATGCATAATCTCAGCTTCGATCAATAAAACAATATATAACCGCGATATCATGAAAGGTGAAAATTTAAAGTAATGGTATTACTTACTAAAGCTGTGAAAATATGTATCTATAAAAACCAAGAAAATTTAAAAACGAAGTTCCATTTAGTTTCAAAATCAACCTGCAGAGCGCAGCACCAATCAAGGGAGCTATAAAATAATAGTTCCAATAAGCTCCGCTAGGTGCCAGCACCATCCAGTCATGCCTTTCCGAAGTCGTATTCTAGCGAGAAAATTTTTATTTTGTATTAGGAGAGTAGGAAGTCACAGGAGCTCACTAGCTCGGTACGGAGGAGGCTCGATAGTGCTGCCATCTCACGAGGAAACTTATGAACTATTTTAGTTCCTAGATCTGCCAGTAGGTAGCAGCACGTGACGGCACCTCCAAGCGCCTAGCTAGTGAGCTCCTGTAACTCCCTACTCTCCTAATACAAAATAAAAATTTTCTCGCTAGAATCCGACTAGAATGCATGTCTGGATGGTGCTGGCATCTAGCGGAGCTTATCGGAACTATTATTTATTTTTTAGCTCTCTTGATTTGTGCTGCTACCTGCAGGCAGATATTGAAACTAAACATTTTAACTATTATAACTCAATACATTTTTCTTACTTTTTCACCCATTCCTTTCTAGTTTAAAATTCTATGAATATAAAATTAATGCATTTAAAAGGGGAATGTTTTTTCCGTTCTTTTCATGACAAACAAATTTAATTTTTTTGATTCTTTTAATGGATAGGGGAAGAGTAAAATGATGATCCTGCATTATTTCAATATTTGAAATCCTTTTCTTTTATTGAAAAATAAAATTACAAATAAATGTATGAAGTGAAAACTGAACTAAAATCAGGATTTTAAAATTTTAACAATATTTATCACCTAATTACTCACATCTAAAATAAAACATGTAAACAACTATTATGTTTGAAAACCCGGAATAATAAAATATGGATTTTCTTTATTTATATAATAATTAACTGACAATTAATTTAATCTGTTAATTGATACTGTTAATGTGTTATCTTAAAACCTATTGCTGTTTCAGGTCAAATATCACTTTATAAATTGTGTTTGACCCTCGTAGGCTTTTTACACTTACTCTGAATTGTATGAACTAGTTCTGAGAAGTAGAATTATGGAATTTTACCAATATATTTCTTTTGTTCATTAAATTTGACAAAAAAGTTATATTTAAAAGATATAGGTATAAAAAGCATTGATTACACAAAATTAAGTACGGAAACAATTCTTGCAATACGAGACTGTATCTATTATATATGGTTTCTCTTTATGAAGAGTTAGTTGTTCTTTCATCTCTAATTCCTAACAAACCTTATTTTCGTTTTCTGAATACTTACTTGTTCCTGAAGATAGATAATCAGTTCCCCTTATTGTTTCCAGTAAACAGAAATTATTTATCAAATCACAAGTTAATATTTTTATATTCCAGCTAGCAATAATAGAAATATCGCACCTTCTTCTACCTTACCATACCTTCTTCTATACAAATAATTTTAAAATATGTGAAATAGAGACTATGACCATTTTTCTATTCCACTTATTTGTGAATGGTATTAAATAATAATTAAAATGTTTGCTTGAGATGATATTAGTGATGAAATTGAATAGCTGCATATAAGGTGTCTTTTCAGTATTCTTTACTACCAAACCATATCTCGATAACTTATTCTTAATTAGTGATATATTATATTAAACTTTGTTCAGCAGAAATTAAATTTAGAGGCGCTGAATTAAACTTATGATATAACATATAAGTGGAAAATAAAATAAAACACAACAAATACTATGACATTTATTTATTTATTTTTTTTTTTACATACATTGATATTTATTATTTTTAACTGGACATTAACAATAAACACAAATAAAACAATAAAAGTTATTATTCAATTAATAAAACAATTTATAACTATCGTATAAAACAAAATGAAACATTACAATAGGATATAAGAATAGAAAAGTAACTACATTTTGAGACTAAGTCTCTTTAGAATAACAAACATGAACAAACAAGAGATATAAAATAAATCTGTTTAGAAGGCTACATAATACAAATCATAAAGTATTTGTAAAAGTGTCAAACAAGTAAGTAAAAAAGAAATACAATTTGTGACAAAATACTAACCAACTAAAAAAAATAAATAAATAAATAACAGCAAATAAAAAAAAAAACTTCTTTACCTAATCTATATCTTCTTTACAAAAATACTGTTTGTGCTATAATTAGAAAGCCCGAAAAGCTACTAGAATGCTACATCCGGTCCTATGGAATACAGAGATATCCGGAGATAATAAACACCGTATTTTCACAACCACTGTCGAATCTATTCTGACTTATTCTTCGGAAACCTGGACTATGAGCTTCTGTCTGTACTCAAAGGGGCAGGTGGTTGAAATGGATTTCTGGAAGAGGTGTCTCCGTGTCACTAGGCTGGATAGACTAAGAAATAAAGAAATTCAACAGAGGATGGATGTGAATACATCAACAAATGAAAGGATTGTGGCACGCTGCCTAAGATGCTACGGCCATGTGAAGAGAATGGTGTTTGAATGTTGGCCGAACAGAATGCTGGATTGGGTTCCACCAGGGAGGAGAAGATGCGGATGACCCAGAAGCAGGTGGATGGAGGGGGTCCAGGAAGAGATGGCTGGTAGAGGTCTCCAGGAAGGGGATTGGATGGACCGATAGGTGTGGAGCTCTGCTCTGACAGTTTGAGGCAACCCATGTTGGAGCGCCTATAATAATATTGAAGAACTTTGTTTTTCTTTTATCAATGATAAATAACAAAAATGTAAATGATTAAAATATTTTTGTTCTAAAGAAATGTTGAATATGGTCAGGGAGGAGGGTCAAGTTAATAAATGTTACTCCAATAAGTAAATTTTATTATGTGTTTGTATTTTATGTATTATAATTTTATTTGGAAAGTAGGTTATCTTTAGTTTCATACAGATATGTCTATCAATCAATGAAACGTTAGAAGGGCTTGTAAAAATCAATATTTTTTTACAGATGTTACTTTTTATCTCTTTGTTATATTAGTATATTCCATTTGTTAATAAGACTACATAATTAAATTTAGCCAATTTAAGATAATGTAGAGCTATATAACAAAAAATGTTATGTAAATTATCATATTAAAATCATTAATGTTTTATACATTTTTACTCCGGGTCCTACAATTCAAATTTAAATTTTTTAATATTTGTAGCACATAGTATTCCATTAAGGTATGAAACTAAATTAAAAACTATTAATTATATTGAAAAAAAAATAAAGAAGAAAACTGTATTTGAAATATTAGAGAAGAATTGGTCGACTGTATCTTCTAATTTAAGGAAGAAATAGTTGGGGGTGCAGTCAAAGAAAACACCAAAATAAGCAAAACTTATTTATTATGTGCCGACGTTTCGGCCTACAATGTAGGCCATCTTCAGGGCGAATAAAACACGAGGCAGCTAGGCGAGCTCAGAATGAAGTCGGAATTTTTGACTTCATTCTGAGCTCGCCTAGCTGCCTCGTGTTTTATTCGCCCTGAAGATGGCCTACATTTGTGGCCGAAACGTCGGCACATAATAAATAAGTTTTGCTTATTTTGGTGTTTTCTTTGACTGCACCCCCAACTATTTCTTCCTTGTATTTGAAATATATTATTGAGGATGATTAATATTTTTTTTTTAAATTAAGCAATTATATTGTTATTGAAACTATGTACTTGATTAACACAATATATATTGGCCCAACCAATAAGCTTTTTTAAAGAGAAGTAGGAACTATAAACTGTTTTAATACTTACCCTTATAACCGCACAGCAACTCCCCCAAATATCTTCAGAAGACTGCTGATAATAATCAGGCTTGGGGTTCCAAGTCTTGATTGGTTTTACCTTCACCGCTGATATTTACAAGAGCAGCACGGACACTTCCTGTACCGACATCGACACCAATAAAATAACAATCATCTCCGGCCATGTTTTAAGACTGAATGAATCTTTTCATCTGTTTTTTCGTTGTTTTAATTAGGATAGTTGTAAAAGATAAAGCTTGTTAGGATTAGCATTAGTTAAGTCAGATAAAAGAGATTACACTATTAACGCAATGAAACTGAGTCTCATGGTTCAAGTCTCATCAAATCAATCAACCTTTCTATTCTGTTCATGGAAAGGGAAAAAAATATTTAAACACAAGACTATCATAAAATAATTTTTATTAACATGTAAAAATTTGCTTTTTGCATAAAATATACACATCTAAAAAGGTAACATTATGATGAAATGGTCTGATTACTTCTAAATTTGAAGGCACATAGGTAATGTTAGTGATTTTAAACAATGTTTGGCATTTTTTTAAACATAGATTAATCATGGATTATGATGAAAGCATATACTTAATATGTCACAATAAAAAATACAACTAAATTAAATAATACAATGAATATGGCAGTTTCTATAAATATAATACATAGAAATAAATAAAATTGTGAAATATCACCACATTAATAAATATAAGTAGCATTATTTCAATATTATCAAGTACACATAAAGGACATTGCAATATACAGATGAAACAAAATGCTCGATATACACAGACCGGATTTTTATACAATGGCATACATAAAAAGTATTTATATATATTTATTTAAGCCACGTTCTAAATTGCTTGCATTATTTAGTAATTAGATCAATTAAATATACATTAATTGCACTAATTTCATTTCAATTAAGGTTAACTAAATTTGACATAATCAAAGAGTAAAGTTTTTCAATAAAAATTTGGAAAAAATTATTCTTTAATACAAAAACAATGGTTTCGATTGTAAAAATATGCTGTTCTTTTCATTTCAACTTATTATCAACTACCTTTTCTAACTTGATTAATTCAATTCGGCAATAGTATGAAAACTTTATAAAACCAATTATGAAAGTGTTGTATGATAATTAATTTTAAGACTGATCTTATTTTTCATTTGAAAATAGTTATGATTTTTCTTCTTTTTTTTTTTAAACACACATAAGTTGTTTTTACATTGAATGGCCGACAAAATTTTAGTGTAAAACAGAACAATCGAATTCCCAACAGTTCTTATGGGTACTTAATCATATTTTTGTTCATGAATAAAAAGTTTTTTTTTTGTAACTTATGGATTTTTCAAAAATTATAAATAATAAGAATGAATGCAAGATTACAAAAACTTTTTTTCGCCCAATTGTTTTAACCTTGGTGTATTATCATTCTTATCAGGTTTCAGAAACCACCCCATATAGAAGTTTAAAAAACATAATTGTACATTTAAGTAATTTAATGCATGAAAATCCGGTCTCGCATCACTCTACATTCTTGGAAAAATACAATAAAACATTTACAAAATTTTTATAAAATGAATACAATGATTATTTTCATTTTTAAATAAGAAATCACACACAATTTTACAGTTTCAGTTTCATTTAAATTGGACTAGTAAATGACTACATCTGGAATGACTCTTTCCAAATAAATAAATAGTTAATATTAATATTAAACATAAATTTTTATTTTAATAGTTTTAAACATATATATAAAACTAATCATTCATTGTTCAAAAAGATCTGAATATTTAATACTGCCTGAGTCATGTTTCGCGTACTGAAGTTAAATAACAATTACAGAGATCATATTTTCGAAGTGAAAGTAACTAAAATTAAAATCAGATTCTCATCAATAACAATTATGAAATTTTTCCTCGATTAGTCTCATTGGTTTGGTTTTTCCAATTCTACAAATCAATGACAAGTTTTCTTGTCACTTTTAATAAAAAATATTTTTTATACCTATGTATATATGCATGATAAAATATAACAGGAAAAACAATTTGATAGAGCACTTCTTTTTTTTGGTTTTAGTATAAAAACAATTTCAAGAGAATTTTCATTCAATATTTACATCTTACAAAATAAAACTTGGAATGATTTGACAACGTTAATGCACAACATGTTGAAGTGAATTTCCAACTTGTTAGAACTGATAACAGGTATGTTATTACACCTGTAATCAGTTAAATTAATACTGCCCATCTGTTAATCCAACAGGCTGATATCAACTGTGCAACCAAATATTTTATATCCTATATAATACATGCTTATATATCAATTTTTTTTTCAAGTAAATTGAATTTTTATTTAAAAACAAAAATCTGTCGATTGGATATATTTTTTAAAATCAATAAAACTTAATTGTATTTTAAAAATTAAATATGTTTCTATAAAAAATCACAAAGTACATTTACTAGCATTGTGTCTTTATGTAATTAAACATATTTCATATGAATAATTACACATTTTTTTTAAAACATAATTAACAAATTACAATTGAAACATAAATAAATTTGTAATTGTAAATAAATGCCTTTATGTATTTTCGGTCATTTAATTTAATTTTTATTTTTAGATACAATTTCTACAAACTTAAAATTTTAACTATTATGGTTTTGAATATAAAATACAAATATGTATGTGCATGTTAATATTGAAAAATTAAAAATTTGTGAATTATTTAATTTTTGTCTGGAATTTTCAAGAGTACAATATATATTTCAATTTATGACTGTAAGCTACCATTCATTTTTATTTCTTTTTTTATCATCAATTTATTGAAAAAGTAATTAAATACACTTTTCACTTACGAGTTTCAATCGTATTAATGAAAGCTAAAACTCGTGCCTCAATCCACAATATTCTAATTTTAAAGAATGGAATGTCATAAATGTAGATTAAAATCCAATTAAATTATTGATAGTTTAATTGTTACGAGGAAAATTATTAGCATCCATAAATTTCAGAACATTTCGACCACATGTAGTTCATAGGAATTCCATGTTTGGAAAGTTATATTAACTTTTAAATACTCCAATTATAACAAAAAGAATTAATTCAATTAAAAATACAATCACGGATTAATATAATTTTCAAATCTATAAGTATCCAAACACTAGAGTCATATAGTGCAGAAATAACCATGTAAATGGCACAGTTATAAACAATTCAAAAAATTCATTTCATTAATGAATGTTTTATAAATTGCTCAAAACTTCTGATTGTTAACGCTTTAAATAACTAATGTATCATTTTTACATAAAACTAAAAATAAATATAATGTAAAAATACATAACTAATTGACACAAATACTGAAAACTATTAAGCAGGGATCGAAGTAGGTTTTAGATCACTTTTAATAAAAAATTGTTTTAGTGAAATTTTTTACTGAAGTTTCAATTATTTAAATTTTAAAAGACCAACACTATTACAAAATCAATGGAGGGAATGTGCTCAGTACATTGTATAATTTGTACTATTTTGAAGCAAACAGTTGTGGAAGGAGGTGATTCGAACAAAATCATCCTCAGCAGGTCAGATTTTTAACCCCCATTAAAGGTATCCACTTTAAAGAGGCTGAGTTAATGACATTAAAATTATTATAATGGTATCAACTGGTAAGGGGGTCCAATCAATGATTACATCAAATAAGAATAACTTATTTTATTGTGCCAACGTTTTGGCCTAACGTGTAGGCCATCTTCACGGCTGGGAAAAAGAAACTTTTTGTTTAAACACCAAAATTCAAACACAACATTGTCAGTTCCACAAATTTTCAGATGCCCCACTTTAGCTTTAGATCAATGTAATATAAATATATAATCATAAGTTTTCATTTTAATTTCAAAAACAAAATTATTAAGGTAAATATTTTAAAATAATAAAATCAAAATGAATCGATAAGTAACATATTTTTTGCTATTTCAAAAATCTAATTCCCCTATCTTATTTATTGTTTTATGTTCGCCTCTTTTTTTAATATTAATATTTCCATATAAATAATGAATTTAAAAGAAAAAGTTGAAAATCACGAAAACCCTTGCTACAACATTACAAACATCAGATCTTTCTTACACCCTATGTTTACACTTTGACGGACCTTTTTAGAGAATATGGCCAAAACTTTTATTTTTCTTTAACTATTGAAGAGCAATAATTGGGATAAAATAAAGTAAGAATACTAAATAACCTTACTTCCTCGATCCCTGTTCTAAACTAAATGCTATCATTAAAAACTCTATTATGTACAAAGTAAATAAAAATTTAAAAAATAAAATTATCTGGCCATTTACTACCTGGCTCACTGCCTAATTAAATGTATGCTTGGCATAAAAATTAAATGTTAAGGAACAGTAACAAATGATGATAGCAGCGATAATTCTGCATTATTTAAAGAAAAGGTGTTTGCTATAATCATTTAATAATTATAATACGCACGCCTCCCATTACCTTACAATTTGGATTGGAGCAGGACGCTGTCCACGGTGAAGTTACCTGAGGCATCGGGCAAGTTAAAAGCTTCCATCAGCCTCTCATAAATCTGCCAAAATGCAATTATCATATTAACATAACAAATTATTCAAAGAGATACACTAAAATAAAAAATAACTAAAAATTTCATGGCTTTCTTTTGTCCCTTATATTCAAATATGATATCTGTTAGAGAAGAATTGGTCGACTGTATCTTCTAATATAAGGAAGAAATAGTTGGGGGTGCAGTCAATAAAAACACCTAAATAAGTGTAAATTATTTATTGTGTGCCGACGTTTCGGCCTACAATGTAGGCCATCTTCAGGGCTAAGAGAGAGAAACAAACAGAAATATATAAAAACGTTACAGTAACAAGAATATAGTGACAAGTAATGTAGTAAAGTGGTACAAGTGTGGAAATTAAAATAGTGACTAGATATGATGAAATAGTGAATAGATATGATAAATAAAGATAATGAATGTAAGAGTGGTTACAGAATATAATAAACTTAAAATAGTGATAGATAAAAATAAAATTGTAGATGATGAACAGAAATTCAAATAGTGACAGATATAATAATTAAAGAATACGAATATAAAATAGAGAAAATAAATGTCCAGAAAGGATAAAATGTAAACATAATATAAATGGAAAGAAAAATGAGGAGGTAAACGGAAAGATACAAAATGTGAAGATTAAAATATAGAAAAAGGGGGTGGAGTATGAATTTTTATTGACTGCACCCCAAATATGATATCCTTATAGACAATATCTGAACATTAGGAAAATTATTTCTGCAATGTATCTCTAGTCCAAATCCATTCTCAACATATGAGGAAGAGTGAATGAAACCTAGACATTTTTTGTGTAGAGTTTAATTGATTACAAATGTTATCTTAAGGTGTTTAACTTCTTCAATTAACTTTTTTTTACCAAATAAATTAATTTAACAAATAAATATAAAATATTGAATAACATATAATTCAGATTAAGAGTAATAAAATTTAAAATACAAACTAATAATGTATGGGGAAATGTATTACAAATTCATTAGTAAGATAAAAAAATCATTTGAATAACACACTGAGTGAACCAAAACAACTTTCTTAGCCCCAATCTCTTTATAATATATCTGGATGAGATCATTTCCACAGTTTATTTTATATCACATGTCAAAGTTCAACATGTTAACTATTTTGCCTAACCTTTCAAAATAGATTCTGTTGTCATTATAATTTTTTTTATATATAAAAATGATAAAAAGCAATTACCTTGCCATCGGAGCATCCTAGAATAGAATTTAGCACAAAGTCTGGAGGAGCGATAGCGTCAGTGAGTGACACAACTTCCGGCTTCAAGTCGCTACACAAGTTAAGAATTGCCTCAGACAGGCCTTCTCCGAATGCGGAGCCTTTACAATAACCACCTAAAACAATTGATTTATTTAATTTATTTTTTCTGAAATGTAAAAAAATACTTAATATCAATCTATTCAACAAAAATTAATTTTCAAATTTGCTTAGAATTTTTACAGGCATTATTAATAGTAACAAAGTATTAAAAATACAAATAATTTATAATTTTATACATATATATTTCGACTTTAGAAAACTTTTTTATCCATTTAATTATTTCTCCCAATGATGTTGATTATTAAATTAAAATAAATCAAAAGCTGAAAGCTTACCTTGATAGAGAATAGCAAGATGCTTATGTAATGACCAAAGACCATATAAATTAAAAAGCTTGTTCAAGACAGGTTTGACGTCGTGGGAGCAGGATTTGCATTTTTTCATAAAATAAGTAAGAATTAGGAACTGAAAAGTATAAAACTTTAAAATTTCAAATAATCTTTCTAAAAAAAAATATGAATTAACATAACTTTTAATTAATAAATTACCTCAGCAAAGACGAGGGATAAAGTACGCGCTTTGAAAACTTGAGACTGATTTCTGATAAGTAATTTATCCTTTTGTTGCTTCTTTAGCTCGTTTATCTTCTCTAAAGTAGATCTGGATAGCCAACATATCAGCCATTCATAAGTTTCCATAATAACTTGAAAAAAAAATACATCAATTATAATTGTGTTAAAAATATTTTTTGTCTTATTTCTCTCTCCTGACAACTCAAAAATTAAGAACTAAACATGTTTTATTCATTAGGAAATTATTATTGGCAAAATAACAATGTTGCAAATAGGGCACACAGTTTGGTCCTTACATCTATCGTGTACGGTTGTTGCAACAGATTTTCGTGCAGCATTGCTTATCTTGCGTATATACTTCTCAACTAAACTAATAAAAAAATATATTGTTAATAATTATTAATACGATCAAATAAGAAAATATGATTGATTTTGCTTACAATTCAAATACATTACAGAAAACCGAAACAGACGAGTAAATCCAAGATGGGCATAACTGAAGAATTGTGACAATTGAGATTTTGAAAATTTAGATTTAGATGGTGGTTCAGCAGAGGAAAGTGTGTAGAGGCAATAATTAACCGGTTAATGATTTTGAATAAACAGCGCTCGTGTCCGGTCGGCACGCACCAACCTGAGTGCTGCTCATAGGTTTCGACATATTCGTATTACATATGACAATTGCCATATGTAAGTGCTTGCCAGTCGCTACTTGTCATTTGTACCAGCTTCTGCTTATAGTTTCTTTTCTTATAGTTTATAAAGCGTTTTACAATTTTCTGTAGGTGTTTTTTGAAATAATAAATGAATGATTATAATTATATATATTATAACAAAATAAAATAAAATGATTTTTTCAATTTATAATAAAATTGGAGTAAGTTTGGAGTCATGTTTTTATATATACCATACAAAATCAAGTTATTAATTTGTATTAGTTATTTAATATATATTTCATATATGAGGCGTGGAGATGCAAAAAGGGATAAATCCATATTTCATTATTTTTAATTTTTTTCACAAATTCAGTGTCCTCTATGCGATGGTACATGGTTCACCATTCAAAACATGCCAAAGCCAATCTAAATTTATTTAAAAAAATTGTCTCAAATAAATAATCATTTCATAATAACCTGAATTGCGCATATGTTTGTGTTTCCTGAAAAATTTTCAAATTTGGATTTACCTCCTTTTGCATCTCAACGGCTCAGATGTAATATTGAAATAATAAAACTATTATTTAATTTTTAACTATTACTCTATTTTTAACTTTTTTTTTAAACAATATAAACTTTATAAATACAAAATAAAAAACCTGATGTTTTTGGTTACATTTTTGTAAAATAAACCCCGAGCATAAAGGGGTTAAATATGGGTTTTAAAACTACTTAGATAAAATTATTAACTGCATTTACAATAACTTAATAAATAATTATGAAAAGAAATAGTAACTTACATTTAACAGAAATTATAGGTACATCATTACGATATTTCCTCGTCAGAACAGTGTCTTTATTCTTTAAGAATGAAACTTCGGAAAGAGGAAACATTTCAGTGTCCAAATCTGGATCGCTGTATAAACGGAGAATCCAGTTAGACGTTTGTTGGAGCAGAACAGTATTGTCACCTTCGAAAGTGACACGTGGGTCGTGATTACTTCTCATATCTCCGAACCCAGCAGCTGTAACAGAAATATCAAAATCAAATACAATATTTCAAACAAATATAAATCCTAATCCTACTTATTAATGATTAAGAATTGATACCTTGTATTTGCAAAAAAAAAAAAAGCAGAGACAAAACACTGATATTTGTGTATTTTTGTACAATCCAAATGATTGTGTATTTTTTATTATTTTAAGGAGGTATGTATAGCATTTTCCATATTCCAAGCCATACTAGACTTTTTTTTCATTACAAATTAAGATGTTTATATTACAAATATATATCACTTCTAACCCATAATGAAACTAAGTGGAAGATGATAATGTTGACTTCGGATGATCATGATCTGGCGACCAGTGACTTCAGCACAAAATATATTAAAAAAAAAATTGGGACAGTACAGCTAGAGAAAAGCCATGGACAATGGATGGTTAGATATTTTAAAACAATTTTTGTTTTTTAAAGATCTTGGTCGTTTATGAACTAAAATTTTGGTGAGGCAGGATTTAACTTTCTGTTTCTTTGATTGATTAAAAATATTCGTGATGGTGCATGCCTAATAATAATGGACAAAATTAAAAAAAAAAAAAAGTAGAACTGGAAAATGAAATTTCATTTTTATTATTAATTTTTAATAAAATTAGATGCAATCACTTTAAAAAAAAGTTCAGAAGCTAATGAGTTAAACACTGATTATTAAACTAAAATATGCTAAAAAAAATGTTACTTGATTCATACACTGCCCCAACCCCATTCATTCATTTATTTATTCATACACTGCTCCAGAACAAGGAATGCTTTCTACTTTATCTACTATATTAATCAAATAAAGGCTAACATTGAGTACCTTTGTGGTATCCATGGCCACCGCAGGCTTCTCTACATTCCTGAATGGCAGTTTGTGTCATCCAAGTTATGAATGCTTTTGTCGTACACACTATTGCATGAATACCTTTCACCATTTGAGGCTGAAAATACAAAACAATCACAAATCGAATAAAATTAAATGTAACTCTTCAATGATAGAAGATAAATTAACGATATAACTCACCAAATGAGCTACATTGACCCTTCCTTCACGTGAATCAGCAACCAGATTGATATATTGTTCATCAAAATCGTGCATGAACGATTTGAAAGCATAACTCGCCGCCAGGTATGGGAAAAGGCGCCATTGCTAAAACAGTAATATACATATTAAGTTATGTATAAATCTATAAGGTAAGAAGTATATAAATATTAAGGTAAGGAGTTTTTTTATTATCGGATCAAACTATAATTATTTCCGCAATTAATTTTATTTTACTTTTTAATTATAAGTTATTACTTGGTCAGTATAATATTGAAATACATTACAAACTCATCATAGTTTTTTTATTTTGTCTTTATATTAAAAAAAAAAAAAGCCTCTACCACTACAACCCATGAAGGATCTGGGGTTCAGTACATGGTAGAGACTGTACTGTTTCATGGACAACGGTTGTGCAGGGAGGTGATTTGTCCTAGATCACGCTCAACTGCCAGGGTTTTTCTGCTTAATTTTGGGTACCCAATTTATATAGACTGGGTGAGCCCCAGGGGGTCCTAGATCCCATAGGATCCACCTTTGGATGCTAACAGATTAAATAATAGTCAGCAGCGAGCAGTATTTTAACCAAGGACCTGCGGGATGGCAACTCAGCACTATTTTTAATTTTTCCCTGATCAGTATTATATAATTAGAAATAAGACTTAAACTATTTTCCCTTACATGAGTTTGATACTCGAGAAGCGGAAGCTCATTGTTCTCGCTATCGCTGAACTGCAGCCTTTGAGCGGCATACCTAATGGCGATAACTACAGCTTTAATTAAAGTGTTGGAAGATTCTTGTAAAATGGCTACCCTTCCGGCGGAGAGACTTTCCAAAGCAGCGCCTATAATTAAAAAAAAAACAATTTATAAATGAAATTCTATAATATATAAAGACAAGATAATTATATATTTAGAAAAAACTAAAATTATCTAACCTAATAATTCCTGCGGATTGGTAAATGCGGTTTCGTACTCTCCATTCTCATTAATATCTCCAATTTTATTTAGAAGGCATTCTTTCGGAATTCGGTAATAATGGAATATTACATATCTAAAATTAAATTGAATTAATAAAAACTAACATGAAAAAGGACTTGTGGATATACAATAAGTAATGCTTTCAACAAAACTCTACTGAATGAGCACATTAATATTTTCACATGAATCTATAAGCATATTTTATAGATTCACATTGTCTTTTTTCAATTTTGCTTATTTATCATATGCAAATAAATGTTAAATCTTCGATTCAATTACTTTATGATTTTAACATTCAATAATTGTTTATTGTTAATTTCCAATGAAATAAATTGCTTGTCGCTTCCTATTGAGTTACAATAAATTTTAACGGTTTATTTGCTTCATTTTTAACATTTTCCAAAAATACAAGTTATCGTGAGCTTTAGTATAGAAAAGATAATGCAATTATGGGAAAATGTGTTTATGTGTGATGAACAAACGTATAACACCTATAATTTTTTATAATTATTGGTCATTTTTTATGAGTTATAAATATTTTTATTTTTTAAAGAGAAAAGATAGGCCCTCGACCGGGATTTGATATGATGATGATTTGATATGAGAGAGAAGGTTTGTCCTCGACCGGGAGGGGCCTTGAATAACTCAATTGGCAGAGCGATGTCACGGTGAGACAAAGGTTCCGGGTTCAAATCCCGGTCGAGGGCCTATCTTTTCTCTTTAAAAAATAAAAGTATAACACCTATAATTTGAAATGTTAGTTGAAACTTTTATATCTTGATGAAATGATTATTGAAATCTACTCATTACCCATAATTACATTGTCTTTTCCTTATTAAAGCTCATGATAACTAGGATTTTTGGAAAATATTAAAAGGGAAATGAATGAAAAATTAAAACTTGTGACCCAACTCGAAGCGACAATTACTATTATTAATAATTACCATATAAACGATAAAATCTTGAAATGTCACCAAAAATATATAGATTGAATAATATACCCATTATCAATGCCATGTAGCCCAGCTTTTTCACCGATATCGCCAACCGTTATGTTAGGATACGGTATGAGTGTCTCAGGATCCCTGATGGGTACGATAAACGCGTGCAGTCCATGACAAACGTTGTCAACGATAAGTTGAGCGAACAGCAGGGCATGAGTCGACTGCCTTCCTTAATAACAACAAAAAATAGCAATAAATAAATAAAAAATACAATACAAGAAAGTATTTAATTATATTTTAAAATAGCGATGAACTGGGTTGATGGAAAAATGTTTTGATTTTTCATGCAAATGTGATTGGCGTATACAAATGTTATTGACTTCTTTGATTCCTATCTTACAGTTTTTTCAAAGATCAAAGGAGAACCTCAAGGATTAAGAGTCAAGGTGTGTTAACCAACAGGATAAAACAAACGCTATGTCTGAACGTTTTTTATAATTTTTTTTTTTTACACTTTAGGGATACCTATTCCCTACCTTTGGTTTTAATTTAATTTTATTTTTTGGTACTTGTGATTTTGCTGAGCATCATTAAAACTATATCCTTCTGTCGTACAACCTCTTCTTAACACTCGCCACATTTGAGTTAATTGTGTGTGATTATTAAATTGTTTTCTGTATTATTAATTCTGTTTATGGTCTATTTAAATTTCTATATTGTTTATTAAATTTATTTTTTTGTTTTTTTCTTATTCTTTTTTTTATTGCCTATTTAAAATGAACAAAATAACACTTTGGGAAGAGCCAAAGTCTTCGATAGATATTTCCAGAAGTTCAGATGAACTCCAAAGATCAAATTACATGAAAAAGGTCATCAAATGGATTTTGACAAAGACAGCAATGGAAATGTTTTGGTCTAAAGTGTTGGGAAAATATTTATATAAGTAGAGGAACGTGGCTAGAGCAGTCTAGGATTAGAATTTTATAGTTACATTTCAATTTCCATTAATATGAATAAGAAGGTATGTATTATTAGTATGAGAATTATCAGTGTCCAGGTTATAAACAATGGCAGATAACAGTTTGTGGGTACCGGCTAATATCATACAAGTATACAATACAAGTACCATTTTTATAAATGGCAATTAACTCCTCATTTTTTGTGGTTAATAATTATAAAGAAAAATTGCACTATCATTCTAAGATAAGCACTTTATAAAATAAGTTACCTAAATTTCCAACCCAACATTTAGCTGCACCAATATTGGGTGTATTGAGAACTAATTCATTGCTGAGGTGGTCATACGTCGCCGTGGTCTTGAGGCGTTTGGTATCACTTCCGTGAGACAACTCAGTTATGGCAAGGCAGCTGAGGATCTACACACAATCATAATTCTCATCTCATTAAGTAGAAGTTAACATATGAAAAAATTAACCAAACAAAGCAGAACTAACATACCTTCCCGCTCCAAACATCTTTATAATACTTCAAGTGTCTTTGGGTACCAAGGCATACTAACGCATTAGCGAAGAGAGATACACCAAGTGCAAATTTAATAGATAAATTTGCATTCAACATCTCAACAGCTTGATTAAGTGTAATTAAATATCTAGTCTGAAAAATTTAATGTTATTATAAATTTTTGTTTGAAAGAAAAAAAGTAGGAAAAAAAATAGAAATTATTATACCCTAGTTTTATAATCCATATTGTGAATATTATCGAACAGTTTGGATTTCCTGAACTTTTCAAGAAGTTTAGCTGTCTTGTGTTTTTCTTCATCGGAACTTAAAATCTTATTGTTAGGCCAGTAAGCAGGATCAGATTCAAGATAGGACCAAACTTTCATCTGAAATATTAAATAATAGCAATTTACAATAATTGTTGTAAATAGTTAGTTATATAAATACCAAACAAATCTCAATAATTCAATTTTCAAAGAAATCGAACAAGTAAAATATAATCTAAATTATAAATGATAGCAAACAATTCATGATACAGGAAAATTAATTAAGATAATTTATTCAAAGGAAAACTTACATAACATATTCAATATAAATAAGTCACACAAGAAACAAACATGTGAACAGCATAAGGATCCTTTGTCCATGGTTGTTTTTTAAAAAAAAAGATACCTATATTATTAGGAGAAAATACAGTCAAAATTTTACATTTGACTTACGAAAGTGCCTTTAAAAACATTAGTATATAAAACTTTCAGATAAATAGGAAAATAATCTTCTAGATTTAAAACAAAATCAAAGACAATATTTTAGCATCACAGAAAAAAACCTGTACATTAGCATTTTAAAAACAATGTGCTTGGAGAATTTTTTAATTAGTAAGTGTATAATCCTATCTAATCCTATTTAAGAAGTAAACGTTATATGTAAAAGTCTAATTTTATATACTTGAATACATACATACTCATTAAATATTTTTACATATTCATGAGCATAATTAACTTGAACTTAAAACACACTGAACATTTTGTTTCCATAATTATTGAAATCCTGACAGAAATTATTTATATTCTTCAAAAAGGAAAGACAGTATTAAATGAATAATGGTACTCACTTTAATCGCTGTTCTTTCAGGATCTTCGATGGCTATTTGCATATTCTGTAGTTTAAATGATGATTGTTTTCTATAGATGTCTAACTGCCCCCCAGCAGGTGGAGGGGAAGTAGTTGACTCATTATAATGAACCATTTTCAATCTAAATAATAATAATTCAACTTATTAAATATTGAAACAAACATATCAGTTATAAGTTGAGTGTATAATAAAGAAAGATTCTTGCCTTTCAAGACCAATTTGGAAAATAATACATCCAATCAAGACAGTCTAACACAAATGGCTTAATAATTAATCTTAAAATAACAAGAAAAGATAAAAGAGATTCAGTTGGAGAGATGAGGTAGGTTATACACCTATTAATTTCATGAAAACCACAAACAAAAACTTGATGTAATTTAATCAATTAGGACGATGGTCAAGACGTAATTAATACTAACAGATTGTTAATTAGGAATACTGTACTAGTCAGAATACTTTTCAAAACCTATTAGGAAATACTGATGTTTAGCAAAGGTAATAGCTAATAAAAAGACTAGATCAAAAGTTGTAGGAATCTGGCGCATAAGCACTTATCAATGTATCAATTACTACACTACACCACACCCAACGTATTCATCAATTATATTGACTTTAATAGCCAATTATCCGTCATCATAAGGCACACAATAAAATATTACTAATATTCCCAGAACTATGAGCCAATATTAACTTCTGCATTACATAAACCTGTGAATGTTATTCAAGTGCAAAATTATGAATTTGATAGGCTAGGGCTGGGCATCGGGCTTAGTTGCAGGTAATAACTATATCCTTTATTAAATTAATTTTTAATTGTACTTAAAACCGTTAAAATATTCCGTTATATGTACAATTTATGCAAACAAGCCGGCGGAATGCCAAAACCACCGCTACTCAATTCAACATCGATTTAAAAAAATATAAATTTAAATTTAAAAAAGATATATTTAAGCTAAAATTTTTAATATATTTTACCACTTCTTACACTAATATTTAAAAATATTTCTATTTAATCCCGAAAATGAAAACAAATACCCATAAAATTATTAATAATCCAAAGAGGTTAGATTGCACTTACTTGAATGAACGAAAATACAATTTAGAAAAACAATCTTTCCTATAATTTATAAATCCCGTACTAAAATAAAAAAACATTGACCAATTAGTAAAAAATCTGCTTTGTAAGACCAAGTAACTTTCTTTTTAAAAATGGATAAATGATTAATTAAAAAACATTGGTTCTGATTAGGCGCAAGGTATGTTTACAACAGTTAAAGGCTTTCGTATGATAGTAATATTACGAGATTTATCCTGTTGAAATTAATCATTTAAAATCAGCTAATTTTTAATTAATTTCTTCATTTCCAAGGTTTTGCGCACTATTAAAATCTCCCCAAGATTGGGTAAAATTTAAAAACACATTTGGGAGCCTTTGACAAAATTATTGTCCAATCAGTTTAAATTAGGATATTTTTCCTGCTCTGTTTTTTTCTGAGATTTTTTCCGACGTTCTTAGATTGTTTAATTTTTTTTTTTGGAATATTGAAAATAAGTAAAGTACTAATACTTTTTGGTATACAATTCCTTTATTTATTCTTTGTACAACTTAATTACATTTTATATCTCTTTTTAGCCCTGGCGAACATCTGTAATGTGATGAACAAATCTATGTTAAACTAATGTTAGCCTGAAAAATATATACACAAGTACCTCGCGTGATGCCTCCTTAAGTCTCGTTTGGAAAACCTTAATGTGGTTATGGTCTGTTCCACAACGACTACAATGAGATACTTCAATATTCAAAACCGACTCACTTCCTAATATAGCAGTGATAAAAAAAATTCTTCGAAATGAAAGTGACTAGGAGCTAATCGAATCGTAGAGAGATATCAGGAAAATGTAATAAACATAAGTAATTTGTTCATTTCAAGAATATTGAAATAGAAAAAGAATCACATAAGTGGAGACATGTTGATAACTCAAGATATAAAATTATTCGTAATTAAATATTATTAAAATTATTAATTTTTTTAAATATTTTATTTGAAAAGAAAAGATATGGCCAGGACCGGGACCTTCACCTCTCCGTGGTGACGCCTTATCCATCTCGGCTATCCTGGCTTCGCTTTACGGCCAGCCATATCTCCTCTTTTCAAATTGATCCTACATCTCCGTGTTCTCGCACTTTGCGATGTATACACGGGGAGAATGTTACTTTAACATTATTTTATTTTGGATCTAGCTAACTTAAAGCCGTTAATATTATTATAATTTATTTTATCATTATATTATATAATTTTTTAAATATTTCATTTGAAAAGAAAAAATATGGCCAGTCCTCTCCGTGGTGACAGTGTTAAAGTAATATTCTCCCCGTGTATACATCGAAAAGTGCGAGAACACGGAGATGTAGGATCAATTGAAAAGAGGGGATATGGCTGGCCGTGAAGCGAAGCCAGGGCTAGCCGAGATGGATAAGGCGTCACCAAGGAGAGGTGAAGATCTCGGGTTCGAGTCCCGGTCCTGGCCATATCTTTTCTTTTCAAATAAAATATTTAAAAAATTATATAATATAAAGATTAAATAAATTGTAATAAAGTTATTAAAGCTTTAATTTACTTCATCTGTGAGATCTCGAGACCCTTAAGTGACTCACTCAGTCACTGTAAAGTGGGTACCGTTATTTGGCGGAGAAGCTTGGAGATTGAGAATGATCTCGGCCGACTCAAGTCTTGGCTTAGAGCAGCGGTTCCCAAACTGGGGGGCGCGAGACAAGTTGAACATTAAATTAAATTTAAGCAGTCTTTCTTAAATTCTAAATTAACCATAATGTTTAGAAAATTTACCACTTTGATATAATGGACAAACTTTAATTATGGTTAAAATATTTCAAAGTGTATCCTAGCGTATCACGGGAAGTTCTTCGTTTGTCTTCTTGCCTTCTTCAAGCACCTAATTGTGCAAAAAAGCATTTTCAACACTTGTGGCAATTAAAACAAAGTATCGGAATAAACTTGATGTTGCTAGTGACTTGCATTGTGCACTTACTAAGACTCAGCCATGAATAGGCATGCTAGTAAAAAAAATGGAAGCCCACCCATCTCACTAACCAACCTAATCTATTTTTTTCTTTTTAATAATTTTTGTATTTTATGAAAATTCATATTGTTGTACATTATGTCAGTATAAATAAATGCTTTGTTTTCAATGTAATACTTATTTGTTTTTGTTTTGTTCCTAGGGCCACACAATTTATTGTTAAGGGGGGCGCGAGAAGCTTTCATTTCAACAAAAGGGGGCGGGGTACAAAAAAGTTTGGGAACCCCTGGCTTAGAGGATTGTACACCTCCCAAGGGATTGTAGTAGTGCTGGTTTTAAATCTATATTACTTTTTAATATTTCATGCAATTTTTTGTAATAAGTAATAAATTGAAGGGTCACTTTTGGACTAACCGAGTCATCGTAATTGACCTATAATTTTTGGCATTAGTAAATAAAATTGTGGTACGCTTGTTATTACCTAACCCACTTGACTACTCATGTCGTTAATATTTATCAAGCGAATAGTTCTGTGAATTTTATTATTTTGATAAGTAGTGACTAAAATTATTTAATTAATTCCAAAATATTTATTCTACGACTTGAGATTATTTTGAGGGAAGGCCAGAGTTGTGATGGTACTCTTAATTTCAGCATCGATAATAATTGCAGAGATCTCAATTTAACAACTAACATTTTTTCTCAACATTTTAAAATTAAAAAAAAATAAAAGCCAGGATACGATAGTTATTGAAACGACATCAAAACGAAAAATATGACTCGATTTGTTGTCGATTACCTAGAAATGAAAATTAATAGCTATAGGTAATTATTCCGGAACTTGTCGCTTTCGAGGCGGTCACCCCGTCGCTTCGAGTTGAATCACAAGTATTAACTTTTTATTCGTTCCCACAGGTGGATCACACAGGGGCACGTGACCCCCCAGACGGTTTTTTGTGTACTGTGGAGAATCCATTACAGAACATACTAATAGGCATATAGGGTCATGAGTTAAAATATATTAATAAAATAACAGAAATAACATGAGTGAAACTATTGTTGAGATATTTTAATAAACCTTTGAAACCTTTCTGTAAATACTAAAAGTTTATTTCTAAGTCATTGTTGATTTTTTTGCCCGTCTGCCCCCCCCCCCCGCAGAAAAAATCCTGGATTGTTCGTTCCCCTTTTATTATTTTCCAAAAATACTAGTTATTATGTGCTTTAGTATGGAAAACAGAATGTAACATACTATATCATCTAGAAATAAACGTTTCAACAAGCATACATATATCATCTATACTTCGTAATGATAGTCGAAACTTTTATTTCTTGATGAAATGATTACCGAAATCTAATTATAACCCATAATTATATTCTCTTTTCTTTACTAAAGTTCAAGATAACTTATATGTTTGAAAAATAGAAAAATAAAACGAATACATTTTTAAAAGTTGTTGTAGCTCAACTCGGAGCGTCAACCTGCGGAACAGAAACCAAAAAATGTTTAAATTGTAAGATTGGCTTACGTCTTTAAGAGTACGGCGACGAGATTAACCTCCTGACAGATACTGTGACAGCAATTGTCACCAAATCAACTTTGCGAATGTAACCTTGAAGATGACATTTACTATCACGGCAGTACTGTCAGTAAGTTTAGATATTAGCCTCGACTGTGACAACTGATTAAGACAACTGCCTTATCAACGGAAATGGCCATTCCGCTGGAAAACACTATTCTCCTTTATCTCCTTACAATTATTTTAAACGTTCTCACTTTGACATCATTCATTTCTAGGAAGAAAAAAATTACTATAAATTCTCTTTTTTTATTGAGCATCATAAATTTCTTTTGTATTTAAATCTATCTTGTAACATTATTAATTTACCTTGAATTATTCATGTACCCTCGATTTCGGGCTAAGTTGTTTGTTATGGTAACCACTAGAGCACAGGTCATCCACTTTTCTAAAAATTAACGTTTAGACCTAAGTATACTAACTATACTTCCAAATGTTAGTTGACATTTTTATTTCTTTATGAAATGATTATCGAAATCTAATCTTTGGAAAAAACTAAAAATGAAACGAATAAACAGTTAAAAATTGTTGTAACTCAACTCGAAGCGACAACCTGCGGAACAAATACCAAAAAATGTTTAAATTATAATGTTGACTTACTGCTTTAGGCATAGGCGTAACGAGTAGGGTTATTGGGGATGTAACCCCCCCCCCCCCCTATTGCTTAGAAGAAATTTAAAAAAAGTGCAAACACAGTTATTTTAATTAATAAAAGGTACACTGAAATGACAAACCAAAAAGTAATAATGTGTGTAAACGTTTAATTACAATTAATTATGTTATTATAACGGCAGTAATGTCATCTAGCGGCAACAATAAGATCGCAAATGTGAGAAGAACAGTTTGACAATTCTTAGAATCTAGAAGTAAAGTCTGGATGGTTCTAGAAAGTTCCATATGCAATTAAGTGTAGTAAGTTATTGTAACCAATAAATACGGTTATTTGTATTTAAAAGCTACTTCTTGATTGCCCTTCCAAAAATAGCATTTATAACGAAAATATCATTTATAAAAAATTATAATCTATTTATTTAATTTGAAGCTACATGATTTTAGTATAATACATATTATATCTATATTACGAGACATATTTTTTGAAGGGAGTAATATGTTGGAGTGATTGGCTGGTGGGGGTTAATCCCCCCCCCCCATGAGTCTACTCTAGTTACGCCAATGGCTTTAGGAGTAAATTTCTCACCGAATAATCTTTGCGAATGTAATCTTAAAGATAACATTTACTATCGTGACAGTTTTGCCAGTAAGTTTAGATTAGTCTCGACTGACTAACTAATTCGGCCCAAAGACCCAGTGATGAGTCATGGCCTCCACCAGCAGCTTCGGCCAATCGTCGCGGTTCTCAGCAGCTGCCATCCAGTTGCGTACACCAAGGATGTTCCCTGCATCAGCCGTTACTCCGTCACTCCGCCTAAACCTGGGTCGTTTTCTTGTCCTGTTTGTTTGTTATTTTACGTCACTTTTTGTTGCTGTGGCTAATCGGACGATGCTACATTGGGATCTCTAAATTTTGCCTAGCCAGATTTAATTAGGTTAGGGGTTTTTGACGAGTACCTGACTTCCACCCTTAGTGCCTTTCAGTGTGGAGGCGCATTTAGTCAGGCTTGCCAATCCTCTCGATCAACGGTGAGTTTTTTCACTCTATCCAACATTTAGCCCCTGGATCTATCTGATCAAGAAACATCGTTCTGGGGCGTCCTCTAGGTCTCCTACCAAAAGGACGGTACTCCATTGCCTTGAGAGGGTCCCTATGTCTTTCCATTCTACAGACTTGTCCGAACCACTTTAGCTGCTTCTTTTCAATTGTCGCAAACCTCGCAGGTGCTTCATTTCCGCAGCAATAATTCAACTACAGAGTCGGGCAGTTAGCCGCCAACTCTCTGAACCATCCGGAGAACAATAAAGTAAACTGTCCTGAAGATTAGCAATTTTACCTCTACCCCCGCCTCTCCCTTTCTCACCACTGTTACATATTTCTTAGTAGACAGAGTTTGCCTTCCGATCCTCTGCGAAATTTCACTTTCCCCGAACTTTGCATCACAGATCACAGCTAAATGTAGTCCGACATAACTTATATCTGTTCACCACCGCAGGAAATGTGATTTTCGTTTTGGGTCCTACCCACCTACAAGATTTTACTTTTACCTATATTAATCTCATGCCTTTCCTTGCAAGCTCTTCATTCCATTCTGTGACAGCTTGTTGTAATTTTTCCTGGGAATCTGAAATCAAAACTATATCATCCGCATAGATATGTCTCTATGACAACCGGTCTAAGGTTCCATTGACCTAAATGCGTGAAAAAGGAAAAAAAATGCTATAAATTCTCTTTTTTTTTTTTTTTTGAGCATTATTTTATTAATTTACCTTGAATTATTATTAGTTGTAATATAATTGAGGAAATCCAAATCAATAATTAGATAATTATTCCAAAGGCTATCGCTACGAGTCGAGTCAAAAAAGTTGTTTTCTTTTCATTCGTTTCCCTTTTGATATTATTGGTCTGATTGTTTGTTTAATGTCGCTTTAATCTGCTATGGCTAATCGGATGATTCTTGGTGTACATGAAGTCAGATATTGGTGTAATCTTTATAGACTTATCGAACCTAGCTACATATGTCATAATAATTAGTCATGATATCCAGAGATGTACAAGATACTCTGTACAAAGTATCTAGAATACAAAATGCAAGATAATTTTAAATTAAGTATTTCAGATACCAAATACCTTCTGGCATGGTATCTAAAATAATATTAAATACTTTTTAAAGATAAAATACTTTTATAAGAAAACAACATTTTATTAAATTTAAGTTTATTTTTCTACATGAATTATTTACGAATAGATCGCGTTGATCGCCCAAATGTGGCAAAATGTACAAAAAACCAGTACATACCAGAACTACATTAACACGAATCAACTATTATTAATATATATTCGACAGCGTATCCAAAGTGAAAACATTAAGTAAAGTTTGGACAAAAATATCCAAGGTTTTAGACATTAGTAATCGAATTAAAAAAACACTAAACACACATTAAAAAAAAAGATCGCGGGTTTGTAGCCCGGCTGGTGGCCCTAGGATTATTTTAAGGGAGTAAAAAATCCTTAGTTACGCCGTCCTTCGGAAGGGACGTTAAACGGGGGTCCCGAGCCTGTACGATGTCAGGTACTCGTTAAAAATCCCTATCCTAATTAAACCTGGTTAGGCAAAATTTAGAGCTCCCACTGTAGCATCGTCCGATTAGCCATAGCAGCACAAAGTGACGTTAAATGATCAAACAAACAAACAAAAAAACACTTTCCGCTAAATTCACTGTTTTCAAAGCCAATATTGACTACATTCCTTTATTCCCTCTTCTTGGCGTAAGGATAATGAATAACAACCGTACGATTTGTACCAAAATAAAAGCTAGATTCGTGAAAATCTCCGGGAACTCTGGTGAAAACCTCACATTAATTAATTTGCTAAGCGGAACGTGCGTATGGTTAGTATTGGAAATGGAAATTGGTGAGAGCTCAGTGGTAGAACTCGGAGTAGCCATGTTTAAGACCGAGGGTGACAGACACATTATTTAATTTGTGGACAACCATAAAACGTACCCCAAAAAAGTTAATAATTGATGAGCCGACTGGTAAACATTGTAGTGGAAGACAGAGACGAAGATGGGAGGATTACGTTATGCATGATCTTAAAGATCTGAGTTTAGTTTGAGTAATGAGTTTTTTGTTCGCGTCTGATGGTATTCCTGTTTTTTAGCCTTTTTTTTTTTATTATTGCGTTTTCGGCCAACAATAGTTTTAAAAAATCGTTTATACTCATTTGTCAATCAAGTGTACTTAAAATGTATAATATTTTGGCTAATAATGCAAATGATTTTTTTTATCATTACACTTTCTCCGCTATTTAGTAAATTGAATTTACAGAAGAAATGAAAATGGTTATAAAAAAACGAAAGAAGGTTATAATGAAAAAAAGAAGGTGTTTTATAACCACCATTCGATCCGTTTTAGGAATGTTCTGAGGAAAAAAAAAACAAATAAAAAGTTGTGGTTTTGTCCACTTCGTAGAACTGAAGGTTCCCAAGCCATTGAAATAAAAGAGCCTTCATATTTAAGCTATTCTAAGTAATTTCCTAAAATATTATTGTATTGGTAAAAACTATGTATTTATAATGACATATACAATTATTTCAGGCATTATGAAATAAATGAATAAACAAAAAGTAAGATCCACTTAAATAAATAAAATGTAAATAAACTGTTAACATAAGTAAAGGTTTTATTCAAAAAAATCAATAAAAAAAATAGTTATACCAACTTAACACAGATAACGCCCTTTATTTGGTAAGACTACTGTTTCTAGGGCAACGATTATACAAAGAGATGATTGGTCCGCACAACCATCAGGGTACCCACTTTATGAAAACCCAGAAGCGTCTGAATATCCCACATCACACATTGTTTTCATTCACTTTCTTCCCTATTCAGTGAACAGATGAAACTGAAAAAAAAAACACAACGAAAATGGCTGTTCTTTCTTTGAAATGATTATCGGATGGTGTAAAGCCAGACTGTGCCGGGAGGTGTGAAGGTGTGACTCATTTCCCAACCAAACTCCGATAGTTTCGTGCGTGTTGCTGTAGATGTTTTGAGGCCACATAAACATCCAGAAAGACATTTGTAAACCCATTGTGACACGTGCTATGATAAAACCAATCAACTTTGCATATCTCTTTTTGAGTCTCAGCCGATTCTTGTCTTAATGATAAAAAAAAAGTAAGATATGTCCAAATTGCTTATCACTGAACTCCATGCTAAAATTGACGAATGTGAACAAAATTACAGGGACTTTGTTTCTACAGCAAACTAAAGGTGTCGATTACAAAATATCAAAAGAAAAAAAATTCCAACATTGAGAAATGAATAACGAAACGAACACTTATTAGTCTGGACCGAAATCACTTTCATGCCAACCCTATATGTGTAAATACTTATTTAAGAAATTAGTGTTGATCTCAGTTTTGATGTATTGGGACCAGAGACAAGACAAATAATGGTTTTATAAAACTAAACTGTAATTTACAATATCTACAAGAATGAGTAAGGATAACCAAACATAGGAGGTTACACACAATATATCATAGGGCTTGAACAACTGGTTGCCATGGATACACAAATCTATTGTCCAATAATTAGCATATACAGTACTGTGCGTATTAATGTGAACACGTGATAATAATACAAGTTTTTCGCAGTTGGAAACACGTTTATTTGTCAAAATGGCGGCTATTATGTGTTCGTGTTTTATCAATCAGCAAGTT